>JAHDVF020001336.1:1200000-1926492 GCA_022606425.2 Lepidostoma basale | reverse complement strand
GAAAGATGCTAAGTATACATATGTAATGAAAATTTTCTTTTTATATAGTGTTCTTATTTTATCGCTTTGAATTTTTTTACCACGTGATGTTATCAAGAGAAATACGTAATATATAGATATCTCGTATGCAACAATGTATATGTAAGCGCTCGAACCTGATTCTTTCTCATGTGATATTTCACTTTATATTCATGTCTCGTTTGAATTACTAGAATTCCTAAGTACATTTTGATGAAAAATATTACATAATATGCGATATTTCGATTTAACAGTAGAATATTGTGTATTTAGGTAGTATGTTTACAAGAGATGGGCGAGTGGAGAGGGATATTGAAAGAAGGGTTGGGGCAGGCAACAAAGTGAATGGTGCACGTAAAGTTGTCATCGCAAACAAAAACCTATCCAAAAAAGCTAGAATGGCAGTGCACAATGGTGTTCTTCTACCGACCCTTATGTAGGGAAGCGAAGCATGGAACTGGCAAAATGGATGAAAGTAGAAATGAGATCTCTTAGACGAATGTGTGGATACTCTGTGTATGATAGAGTATCGAATGAAAATATAAGAAGTGAATGCGGTGCGAATTATGGTGTCATGAACAAAATAATGAAAGGATCATTAAGATGGTTTGGACATATGGAAAGAATGAATGAAGAAAGAATGGTAAAAAAAAATATATGTTAATGATGTAAATGGAACCAGAAATAGAGGAAGACCGAGGAAAACGTGTCACGATCAAATAAATCAAATATTGAATGTCGGCCATGTGAGGAGTCAGAGAAATCGGCGCACATGCATGACACGATGTTTGAATGTTGAGGAAGCGAGAGAAATATGTCAGGAAAGAAAAGTGTGTCCGTCCATTCTTTCTGCCTACCCCTTCGGGGAGACGGCGTGATGGTTAGTTAGTTAGTTAGTTATTTATTATGAAAAGTCAACTTTTGGACTGAGCAAATTAGGAAAATTTCGAATTAGGAAATATCGTTGTTCGAATTAACGGACTTTTACTGTAGTAATAAAAACATTGTTTTATTTAATTATTATTTAAAATTAACTTCCATCAAGAGATTTCAGTTAAATCATTTGATTATCTTAAAAACATATAAATTATATTTTGACTGTATTACTGTTTTATATTGAATTATATTTTGACTATGCATAAAGAAATAACTATTGTATCTGGCAGGGCTACTATGGAGAGGTGTTCAAGGGGACCCTGGAGTATAACAACGGGTCTGAGTCGCGCCTGGTGGCTGTCAAGAGACTGAAGCAAACAGCTCAAACATCTTGTGAAGATTTCGACAGAGAAATTGATATTATGCAGGTAAGTTTTTCATCACAGGATTCACTTTGAAGTTTTCTTGGATAATAAATCAAATCAAACCAGTTCATTTTTCTCAACAGACATTACAAACATATTTAGACAGTAAGGCATCTATTTGAGAACAGATAAAATACTAGGAACGCATAAGACTTGGTTCGACTTTAGGAAGACAAGATACTTTCTCAAGTCAGAGTATATGTGTTGCCGCCATCTAGTTAAATACGCAATTCAATTGAACGGCTAGGCTGATAATGAAATGGCGGCATTGAATGAAGTGACTAGGCCGGTAGTTTTAGTGTTTTAATTTAGTTCTAATTTTTACCACTGCAACGCTCCGCCCGGATTTCATGTATTTTGTAAAATAAATTTCGATGAAAATTATTGTGACTTTGTTTTATCGTGAATTAATTTATTTATTTTAACACAAATAAAATGGGGATTTTGCTAAACGAGTTTTTAGCGTTTGCATAAAAATTTGATGAGTAGATAGGGGATGTGGGATGTATTATTTTTTTTAAAACTAACTCTAACCTAAGGGTTCGATTCTCGGTGAAATCAATAATAATTAAAAAAGTGTTTTTTCTGAAGCCTGGGTGATTGTGATGTAATATCTGTGCTGTCGCTGTCAAAGATATCGATCAGGGACAAAAATACCAACATCCTCCAGCACGGCCAAGTTCTCGAAATATCGCCTGATTAATCTAAAGAAATGGGTTATGAGATGCCC
Organism: Lepidostoma basale; assembly: GCA_022606425.2. Taxonomy (NCBI): domain Eukaryota; kingdom Metazoa; phylum Arthropoda; class Insecta; order Trichoptera; family Lepidostomatidae; genus Lepidostoma; species Lepidostoma basale. Next base: position 1,924,443 of record JAHDVF020001336.1, on the reverse strand, counting down.
ATCTCTTAGAAGCTGTAGAGAATTGGTCCCGAGCATTCCCAAAAGAAATGCCGTGGGATAGAGCCACGGATAACTACGATATTCCCTCATGTAGCCTTCTGAGCCCTCTCCAGCATAAGGGAATATCTCGCCTCGTGAGGACTCCATATCACAGAACCACTTTCGAGTCTGCTCCGAAGAGTGAATGGAGCTTTAAAAACAGTTCTAGTTCCATCCCTGTTAGTGGTAAAACGATGTACGACAGTTTAGTTTTAAATAATAAGTAGATTTGGCTCGTGCAGTAATGTTGTAAATAACTGTTTAACAAAATAGTAATAATAATAATAACTTACCAACACCACTTTGATTCTCAATGATTGTGACATGGTCAACTTGAATATGTATTTTTGTGTGCGGTGATTTCAGGGCCTGAAGCACCCGAACATAGTGGAGATCCTGGATGTGCTGAGGGAGCCCGAGGTGCAGCTGGTGATGGAGTACATCCAGCACGGCTCGCTGCAGAGCTACCTGAAGATCCACGAGCACGATATCACCGTGCAGCAGCTGCTCAAGTACGCAGCGGATGTGGCCCAGGTGAGGAATTGTTTTACCTTCCTTTGTTAGCATCTGTATTGGTAATATGAGTGTATCTCCAATTTTCAATAAAATACCTGGTGAATAGATGAGGTATGCATGCAAAATGATCTGATGATGAATGTGAATAAGTCCAAGGTAATGATTATTGAAAAATAAGAAATCATGACAGTCTGCAATATTAACGTGAATGGTGATGAGTTAGAGATGAGGTGCAATATTAACGTGAATGGACATAGATGAGTTTGTGTATTTAGGTAGTATGTTTACAAAATATGGGTTAAAGTGGAGAGGAATATTGAAAGAAGGGTTGGGGCAGGCAACAAAGTGAGTGGTGCACTTAAAGTTGTCATCGCAAATAAAAACCTGGACAAAAAAGCTACAATCGCACTGCACAACGGTGTTATTGTACCGACCCTTATGTATGGAAGTGAAGCATGGAATTGGCAAAAGAAGGATGAAAGTAGAATAAATGCAGTAGAAATGAGATCTCTTAGACGAATGTGTGGATACTATGTGTATGATAGAGTGTCAAATGAAAATATAAGAAGTGAATGGGGTGCGAATGATGGTGTTATGAACAAAATAATGAAAGGATCATTAAGATGGTTTGGACACATGGAAAGAAATAATGATAAAAAAGAATAAGGTAAAATTATCATTCATAAGAGAGAAATTGTATTATAGGCTTTGGTCCAGGTTCACACTGCTATCCTATTGTTGCTATTGCTGCCAAATTTGGTCACTCTGACATCAATCACGTAGGTTTCAATTGTTTTGTTCCTCCTTTCATTTCCCTCTGTCATGTATCTGCTTCCCATATAATCCCTTGTCCCTATTTATATTTTGTTAGGAATATTTTTGTAAATTGCATGTACGGCGGGACATTGAGGAAAACAGGAGTACATTAAATGTGGCCTGGGTCCCTCTTGGTTTCTTGTATATACAATCTTTTTAACGTAAGTCCCACATGGACGAGGAACGGGCCTAGGGATTGAATGAGCGAAACTGACGAAAGCGCCATTCGCCTATAACAGCTTCGGGTAAGCAGTGGGAATCCTCTATGTCCTATGATTCCAAAGGGTAAATTATCAAACCATAAATATTAGCTTTAATATATTGGGTTGATGCAAAAGTTTTGATGTTTTTGTATGATCCCAGCGAAAAAATAAATTTCGGAGCTGATGAATAATACCTGTTTTAAAATGATTTTATTTTGTAAAGAATGCTTCCCTTCTACTTTCTATTCACTTTTGACCCGGCCAGGGTACATTGAAGAGCATTTAAAAAAAATTCGGTTGAAAAAGTGCATTTACGTCATTGTTTACCGTATGAATTCCGTAAAGACAATAGTGCGACTGTGGCAACCAAAAACATTTGCAATGCGTATGGAGTATATGTCATCAAAGTTTGACAAACCAAAGATGGTTTACGAAATTGCGATCTGGAGAATTTTCACTAATTCAAGAACCATGGGCCAGGCGGCCTTGGAAGTCTAATGACTACAATTTAAAAGTCATAATTGACACCAATCCACGTCTAACCACGTGGTACGATGTTTGGATTCCTCATCAATTATCGACTGCCAATTTATTGGATCGTATTTCAACAACGGTATTAATAAGTTAATAGAAAGGTTCGAAAAGGTTATAAGAACCGATGGAAATTATATAATTGATTAAATAAAAAAATAACAAGAATACAAAACTTTTATTTTATTTAAAAAAATGGCAAAACTTTAGCATCAACCTAATAATAAAACACTAGGGGACAGAACAGTCTCTTGTATTGTGCTTGCTATGTTTCAGGGAATGGACTACCTGGGCTCCAAGAACATAGTTCACCGCGACCTCGCCTCGCGCAACATCCTGGTGGTGAATGAGTTCCGCGTGAAGATATCTGACTTCGGGCTCGCCCGCTTCATGCACGAGGATTATTACTTCCTCAAAACCAATCGTGACCTTCCCTTGAAGTGGTATGTTGTATTAATTTAATTTAAGAAATATAGCTTGTTTTTTGCCGTAAAAAGAAATATATCCACTGAAGCAAAGATGTGCCAACCCTTATGTATTGATGAGAAGCTTGGAGTTTGCAAAAGAATGGTTAAAGTAGGATAAATGATGCAGAAATGAGATCACTGAGAAGAATATGCTGGAAAACAGTGTGTGGTAATGTGAGGCAGATGATTACATCATAATTTAAATTAAAAAAGGACCACTTCGATAGTTTAGACATATGGAAGGTATGTATGAGAGAAGAATGGTTAAAAAATAGTATACAAGCAGTGTGAATGAAAAAAGAAGCCGAGACGGTTGAGGAAAACGTGGCATGACCAGATAAATCAATAACTAAAAGGCGGCCACATTTGAAGTTGAAAAAATCGACAAGCGTGCGTGTTACGATGCATGAATGTAGATGAATCTCAAGAAAAGAGTAGTGTGGCGGTCCGTCCTCTCAGTGTCTGCTTAAAAATTGTGTTCTCGTTTTATGTTGTGGGAATGTGGGTTCCAGTTAAAATAAAGAAATATTTTATATCTCAGGTATGCTCCAGAAAGTGTTTCAATGGGAAAATTCTCTACCAAGAGCGATGTGTGGTCCTACGGAGTGACGCTGTATGAGATGTTCTCCTTCGGGGAAGAGCCACCCGCCTGGGGACCAGACATCACTTCTCAGGACAAGTTCCCAAGGTACTATTACTATTAGACTGTTATATTATATACTTTAAACAAACACAGAAGTACTTTTTAGTTGTATAAACATAGAGCTTCTCAATTGTCATGTCAATTGCAATTTGATGCTGAACCGCACTGCCGGACATTTGAATTAGATCCTTCTACGTGCATATCACAGGGAAGCAAGGGGACCCTGCTTGTGCAGCATACATTGCTCCATAACTCGGATGCAGAGCATCGTATCGCCCTGAAGAACACTCCATCTCGCAATGTTGTCTCTAGATCTATCTATGCATTTGCACATTTGGTTTAGGGTCCTCCAGGTTTTCCACGGTAACTCTTCCTTGCGGTAAGGTCTCCCTGGGTACCATTCAATTTAGGCATCTGCAGCATACCCTACATCTGTCCAACGGAATTTATAACTGAAATGAAATGGAAGATACATGAAATAAAATAACACTTTGGATAGCGCATATAACCTGCAGGGCCATCAAGAACTTTAATGAAATAAGTCTAACAATTCAATTGCTTCAAAGTAGTTCTTAAAAAATATCATTTCAATTAACTATTAGGTGTTTCGGAAAGTTCAGTCCGTTTTACAACAGAGGGCTCTGGCTGCTTCAAGCCTTCAAATCTGGGGGGCCATTTTTTTTGCGATAGATTTTACAAGTTTATGGCGATCATGCCCCATTGGATAAATCATGCAGAGAATGGTATAGAAGCTTCAAAGCTAGTGATTTTAGCATTGACAGCAAAGTTCGCCCCGGAAGACAGAAAAAGTTTGTCTCGGGGGAAGTCTATCGACAACACTTATCTGGTTAAAGCAGGCACTGGCAGAAAAACGACCAGAATGGGGCAACAGGCAGCTGATTCTTCCACATGACAATGCTCGACTTCACATCGCAATCGCGGTCAAAAACTACATACAAAATGTGGGTTAGAAGATTATACCACACCCGCCTTATTCACCAGACGTGGCACTATCGGGCTACTACTTATTCAGATTCATGACGTATGCCTTAGAAGAGCAGCACTTCCATTCATATGGAGATATCAAGAATTGGGTCTATGCCTGGATTACCTCAAAAGACGAGGCGTTTTTTCGATGATGGATTCATCTATTGCCAGAAAGATGGGAAAAGTAGTGGTAATGTGTTTTTTTTATTTTACCTTTCAAATAAATGCGATTTAAAAAAAAGACCAAACTTTCCGAAATAACCAATATTATAATCTAAAGACAACCACCCTACCAGAAAAAAGTGTCCGTTAAGTAAAAATCACACAACGATCCATGGAGAGGCAAATGCTCGGCGTGAGTCTCCGAGACAAAATAATAAATGAAGAAATAAGCCGAACCAAATTATTAGACATCATGGATCGTACGGCTAAATTAAAGTGGCAATGGGCTGGACGTATAGCAAGACAGGGCAGTAGTTGATGAACATCAAGAATACTTCAGTGGAGGCCTTGGACATAGAAAAGGAGTGTCGGGAGGCCACCTAAAAGATGGACTGATGATATTGTCCGAATAGATGGAACAACTGGATGCGGAAGGGACAAGGCATGAAAGTGTGTAAGAAAACGGAAGAGGCCTATATCCAGTGGTGGAGGGAAGAAGGCTGCAGAAGAAGAAAGAAGAAAAAATAATTATTTTTTAAAATTATCTTCCATCAAGAGATTACAGTAAAATCATAATGATTATCTTACAAAATAGATACAGGGTGCGGCAGAGCAGGCAGTGCAGTTTTGAAGGACATCAGAAAGATGATGGCCCTCAGCAGCGATACATTGATGAAGGCGATTTCTGAAGTTTTCAGCTGCATTTTGGCACATCTCGATGGGCTTAGCGGCGATTTCCTCTTTCAGCCCAGTACCGAAAATTTTGTTTATTCACCGCTCCACAGAGATGAAAGTGGGCCTCGTCACTACTGAAAAAAGTTGACCTCGCATGCAATCGGTTCATGCAATTCATGCAGTTTTCATAGTCAGCAGGTTTCAACTCTTGGACAATCATAATCTTGTAAGGGTGGAATGATAAGTGGTGATGCAAAATCTTCCTTAATTAGCGGTCAGCAATGCCCAATTCAATTGCATGCTTCCGGGCAGAGCGCCGGGGCGACAGTTCAATAGCTTCTCTTACTCTCGTTAAATTTTTGGGTGTTCTTACGGTTTTGGGTCTTCCTAAACCCCTAGGTCTTAGTGTGGAACCAGTTCCTTCTAATGTACGCAACCAAGTCACGATTAAATTATGGTGAGGGACGGTATCACGACGCCCAAGATTGAAGTGCAGCCGAAAGACCCGCTGGGTGGCGATGACAGAACGGCCATTTAGAAACGTGCGGACAGCAAAGCCCCGGTGTTGTCCGGACCAAACCATGGCAACGACTGAAAACGGCAAGACCCTCCAGATACAATGTGACCACTCCCAGGTTCCTACTCTCACCACACGGGATGTACCGGCCTTTCAAAACTGCTCTGCCGCACCCTGTTCATTCAAATATGATCTGCAAATGTAGTCTGTCGCAGTTTGAAATTTTTTTTTTGGACAGCAAATGTAGCCAGCCACACTATAGGGGTTAAACTAAATGGTTGTTACCTTTGTCTAGATTGGCGCGGCCGCAGTTCTGCCCGCTGGAGGTGTACGCCAGCCTGCTGCTGCCGTGCTGGCGCACCATGCCGGGGGACCGCGCCACCTTCTCGCAGCTGGCCTCACAGTGCGCCGAGCTCGGGGCCCACCATTAGTCAAGCCACACCCGCACTTACTATTATTTTAACATTACTCTCATTTCCTTACCATGTTTTATATCTATATACCAAATAATTACTATTTTTAATTTTCTATCGTCGCCAGGTCAGACTTCTGCAGTTTACATTCTGAATATTTGTTTATTTGCATATCGACATGGTTTAATATAACCGCATACTTCATTAAAGGTCTAATATGCATTTGTTAACTGCTTATAATACTATTGAAATTAGATTGATAAAGAAAAAGCTTTATAAATTATATTGAACCGCAATTCTTTTATCGGTTTTACAGAGATTAATTTATATATAAAAAATATACTTGTTACAAATTTTTTCTCAAGACTCGAGAAAGAATTTGTGAATGCCATCGCAACAAATTTGTTATTTATAAAATAAAATAGGATCTTTTTAAAATTGATAAAACAATCGCCTTTTCAATATAATTTATGATATTATTTTACAAAATTAAAACCACAGCCATCAACAAATGATGACATTCGTGGTCGAGTGGCAAGTGTTATGACTGTCACACCGAAGGTCCCGGGTTTGATTTCTGACAATGGCAGTGTGATTGTCACACTGTCTTTGGTCTTGTGATGAATTCACGTGACAATAAAATGGCGATATGATAGCTATACATACTCTTAACATCGATTTGGCTTGCGCTGTAATGATTTAACATTTTTAGGGTCACTGAGGCAGTGTGCATAAAAAATATATTACAAATTCTGGAAGGAGTACTGCCTCACTGACGTCGACATATATGGGATCCTTCTGAGATATATTATTTTTTAGTTTCATATCGTTCTTTTATTTTTGTTAAACCGTTTTGTGTCCAAATGAGTCGTCTAAATGTTTTTCATTACATATGTCTCATTTGTGTATAATCGAAATAAATAAAGAGGGATTTAACAAAATAATAATAATAAATATTATTTTGTGATTACGCACAGAAATATTCAGGAAGTAAGCTGACATGGTTTACGCACATTATGAGTTACGAAAACATTAACGGATTCTTTTCGAAAATTATTTCCCACACAATACATTTGGATTTGAATAGTCATACTTTCTTCAGAGAACAACGACGTGCAACGTGGTTATAATCCTTTATTTTCCATAAGACTGTGAATGTGTTTTAGTATATTTTATAATCGTATGTAATTATATTTTGTGTATTCAAATCATTGTTAAAATATTAGCGGTAACATGTAATGAATTATTCTTTGATTTAAAACATTTAAAATTACAAAACTATTTTAAAATCAACTTTACAATGTGTGGCAGGGAGTGTCTTGCAACACATGTCAAGATCAAAGGAGTTTTTATTTTATTTGTGTTTTTATATAATAATTATTAAGACAATTTAAAATGTGTATTCTTATGGAGATATTTAAATTTTTCCTCAAGCAGTACATGACCTAGATGTGAAATCTTCCGAACCTTGATAGTTGACAACAGCTCCCTGTCAGCTCTAGTTCACCTCAGGACTTTGGTATTGGTAACCATGTCTGTCCAGGGAATTCTGAGCATTTCAAATGACCCACATTTCAAATGCTTCCAGTCTGTTCATTGAGTTGACTTTTAAGGTCCACGTTTCACATCCATACAATAAAACAGACTACACATAGCATTTGATCATTCTCTGGCGGAGTTTCAAATTTATGTTGTTGAATTTAAAAGGATCAATCATAATCTGGTATACATATTAAAAAAAAGAGATTAATTTGAGAGTAATATATCAAAGTACCATATAGTCTGTTACCCTGATAGAATAAAACAAATCATTTATAAAAATGTACCCCTCGTATTATTAATGTAAATTTTCACAATGAATGTATAAATATGATTTCGGTGAATGAATAATGTTTCAAGAAGGATTATTAACAATGTTGAATAGACGTTTTAAAATTATTTTGTAAATCCCAATTGCAAATATGCCGTCTCCCGAAGGGGAAGGCAGAAATAATGGACCGCAACACTGTCTTTCCTGACATTACTTCTCTCGTTTCCCCAACATTCATACTGACCTTCATTTCATGGCTGACCTTTAAAATTTTATTAATTTGGTCTTTCTCGACTTCGTACTCCATTCACATTGTTAAAGTATACTTTTTTAACAATTCTTTCTCCATCCATGCGGACCTTTTAATTTGATTAATTTAGTCATGTACGGCAAAGCTGTGGGTAAATTCAGATATCCACTCAAAACTTTAACTCCTCACTTGGCCGTCATTTAATAATTGATTGATTTGATCTTGCCATGTTTTCCTCGGTCGATTTTATACAGGGTTTTTCATTAAGAACGCTTGAACTTTGAAATGAAATAAAATAACCTGTCGAAGTGGTATTGCCACAATATATTTTTTGATCTGGTTGTCTCAAATTTATGCATTAACTTTGAGACAACCGGATCAACCGTCTCAAATTTATGCATTAACTTTGAGACAACCGGATCAACCGTCTCAAATTTATGCATTAACTTTGAGACAACCGGATCAACCGTCTCAAATTTATGTATTATTGTGAACTCTGCAGGACGGCCGTGAATGCCATAAATTGGCGAACAGAGCACTAATTTTGATAATACATTTTAACAATTTCAATGCGCGTAGAGGGGTGTGTAGCGTTTCATGGTGAAATGTCAAGGCTAAATAAGTATTCTTGACAAATTTGACAGCTATCGCTTTACCAAAATGGCCGCTATACGCCGTCAAAGTTCGAGCGTCCCTATTGAAAAACCCTTTGATCACCAGGATACACGAAGCCACGACGGTCATTTCACCGAATTTATATTCCATACATAATGTAATTGAATGTCATTTAAAATTTAAAAAAATTGTGGCCATATCACTTAGACAGGTTGATTTATTTCATTTCAAAGTTCAAGTGCTCTTAATGAAATCTCTTTACATTAAAAAAATATTCTTGATACATTAACCTTTTCATAGCCGCAAATAAATCAAGCCGCAGTGCTCATCAGGCCGAATATTTTCTGTCAAAATAAAACATTTTTTTTGCTGTGTTATAATTTACTTACGAAATATTATATCCCGCATCGATTGTAGTTTTTTCTCGAAGTTAAACCAGTTTAAAATTTTTATTGTCAAACGGTTTTCGAAATTTACCGATAAATCGCTTAAAAGTATTTGGAAACTTGACAAAATATTTTGGGATAACTAAAACAAATGTCAGTGTGTTCCATTTCTGCCAAATTGTCAATACAAGTCAGACGGCGCAAGAATACATCACCAAAAGTTCTTCCGAGATATCTCGTCTCTGGCAATACGAGCACTGCGCCATTTGCCCAGATATCTCGTCTGTGGCAACCATCGAGTTAAGAAATGAAGATGGTGATATGTTTAGTGAGAAATTGATTTTATCATGTGTTATATGTTCCTTTATATAATTGAGTGCTTGATTGGTTCGGCCTGTATCTTGGTACCAAATAACGCAGTCATTTTGAAAAAGGAATAGGTGACTCATATTTGGTTTACACTGGTTAGCAAAATTAGACACGAAGTTGAACTGATTTTAAAATGCTCTATTATGTGTGTAAGAAATAATCACAGAGGGGTATGTTTTTACTTTTATAATGATCTTTATTTTAATACCATCGTGCTATATCCCAATGTATCGTAAGTTACTAGTTATAAGTATAATTTTATTAGTTTTAAGTTGATTATTATATGTTACGCATTTTATTTTTATTGTTCCTACAGTCCGCGTGTTCTGCAATGGCACACGTGTCGCTTTATTTTGTTTAAAAATAATATATTTGTATGTACTTACACTTGTTTGCAGCCTGTAATTACTCTCCACACTAAAGCATGACCAATTGTTTATAAACTTCATATAGCGGCGTCCTTGGATTTTAGTAAAACTCCTCATCCTCTCTGATATAACATAATCACACGTGAACTTTCCTTCATGGCTGCCATGACTCCAATAGATCTTTCGTAATTACTTCATTTTAAAAGTATAGATTGCGTAGCAAATGTTAAGGTGCTTTTGTAATTACATAATATTACATATTATCCACCTACAGAATTTATTTGTCTCTTGAATAGTCATACAAAACGTATTTAATATTGATGAAATCAGTTTTCTAAGAGTTTTATTATATTATATGTAAGTTACATATTTTACCTTGCTAGGGTATTATCATTTGTGATTTGTAGCACTTTTGATAATGCCATAGCAAGGTGTAATATATCTTTTAGAAAATTGATATTTCTTCTTCTTCCTTATTGTAGACCTATGTGGTCTGTTCTCCAGAGAGTTGCTCCTCCTGTGAGGTAGATTCCCAACTGTCCTTCCATCTTTTAGGAGGTCTTCCATGAGGACGAGTCCCATGAGGTTGATTTTGCAGTGCAATATAGGGGAGTCTGGTGGGGTCCATTCTTTGAACATGACCGTACCAGTCCCTTTTTCGCTGTCTGCTCCATCTTATAAAATCCTCAACCTCGCATATCTCTCTTATTCTGGTGTTCCTCACGCGATCCCCCAGTGTCTTGCCTGCTATCGTCCTCAGTGTCTTCATTTCGGACATCCGAAATGAAGAAAATGGATGTTTTCATTAATATTATCTGTCTTCATTTCTTCAATCTTCAGTTAGTGAGGTGTAGAAATATATGTTAAAAATACTGTCAAGAAGCATTTGTAGCACTTTCGAACTTAAATTATTTTGAGTAAAAAATATATCTATGGAATTAAATTGATGGGTTTTAAAAAAATATTCATGTTGTAAATTCGTTTTGATTAATTTAGGCATTTTTTCACCAAAGTGACTTTTAAATACATATCAGTTTCGTGAAAATGGAACTTCTAAGTAAAATTGATATTCCTTCCGTTTTTATTTTAGAAAAAATTTAAGAAAAATGTTTGGCTGTAAACAAATGTAAGTTCAAATGTGTTCAAGAACAATATATGTTTTCCTTTAGGCTTCCAGGTCAGGAATACAGATTGTGTGAAGAGTCTATAAAGGAGAAATCAGTTTATGCAGATTTCTTGCTGACTTACGAGAGAACAGGCTCAGACACGATATTATGAATGCTGTAGCTTGACCATCCAATTGTTCCATGTAAAATGAGGTTTTTATTCCCAGCAATATGCATGTGTAACAAATTGAATTTGATAAAATTGATTGTGTAACACTTCAAATCAATTTGTATTTACAATTATCATCAAGTTAAATCTTAAGTTTATAGTATTCTGTAGTTACATGGATAATCGCCTAAAAATCAACTCTGGAATAACATAACCTCAATCCATTTGACATCTCAAAAGCTTTCATTTGTTGCATAGTTTGTAGACTGTCTGTGCCTTGTGCCATTTATTTAAATATATAATTAGCTATTAGTTACTAAAAATTATATAAAAATAATATTAAAACGATTTCAGATGTATGCTGGGAAATTTATTGATCTATTAGAACATGAAAATGGCTTCTGGAATAATTACCTGTTTTAAAAATATAGTTATGTATAAAGGACTAATTATCATTGTTAGTTTAGGCAAATGTAATGTTTGTAAATGATGACGCCTACCAACGAACTGTTCACATGTTATTAATAATGAAGTCAAACCAATACTGAATCTGTATCAATTTGGAAAATTTAAATATTATTGCAATATCCCGCTATTCGCGTCATTTTTGTGTATTATTAACTCGTTGTCTGCGGGAAGGATATTATTACCTGTTTAATGAATTTGTGGTGGCTGGCATGAAGGATATAAATACCTCTTTCGAGGACTCAGCAAAAACTGTTGGAAGTGTCGAATTTTTTTTCACTTTTGAGTTTATTTTTCTTGTCATGTTTCTAAGGCTTTCTGTTGAACTGTTTCTTTACCAAATCAAAAGCTTTAGATTAATAAATTACCTTCAACCCAAAACTTCTATTAAAAAAAATCCTTTTCTAAATTTAACCCATCGATCTTGTAATGTTATATCCCTGGTACTCTGCCCAAGCTAACTAAACTAACTAACTAACTAACTATCACGCCATCTTCCCGAAGGGGTAGGCAGAAAGAAAGGACTGCCACACTTTTTTTTTTTTTTTTAAAAGACTAACATGGATTTATATCAATGATATTAGAATTCATTTTACAATTTTCAATGTGAGCAGAAAATAGCTCATTATTATGAAGAAGGAATCTGGTCGTGTCCAGGCTTGAACCCAAGTCCCCTGGATCAGGAGTCAAGCGTTCTATCCCCTTTTTCCTGACATATTTCTCTCCCTTCCTCAACATTCATATATCGTGTCATGCACGCACGCCGATTTCTCTGACTCCTCACGTGGCCGACATTCAATATTTGATTTATTTGATCGTGCCACGTTTTCCTCGGTCTTCCTCTATTTCTAGTTCCATTTACATTGTTAACATATACTTTTTTTACCATTCTTTCCATGTGTCCTAACCATCTTAATGATCCTTTCATTATTTTGTTTATAACACCATCATTCGCCCCGCATTCACTTCTTATATTTTCACTCGACACTCTATCATACACAGAGTATCCACACAAGTATCCGCCAAGCTAACTAACACATGTTATATATGTTCCTAGGTTCTTGCAATCATTTTGTAATAATTTTGGTTAGTTTATATCGTTCTCCCGATGATGAAGGTGTAAAGCCTTCGAAACATGATGAGAAAAATAAACTCAAAAGTGAAATCAAAACAGTGTTTTCATAAAAAATTCATCATTATGGAATTCCAAAGTGTCTTAACGCCTTAAGTTTATCTAAAATGTTGAAAGTGTGTTGGTTCACAATTTTAATTGCATATTTTGAACCCATTTTAAAGTATACATAAAATTAAATGTTATATACGCTCAAATCTACCCCAGACAATGTGTTGAGTAATGCAGTTATCCAAATATTTTTCTACAGCTTCTTCATGGTAACAATCCTTAGGATTGGTCTGCAATAAGCTTCACTCAGTCCCGTCTCCAGCGAGTCTCTTCATCTGTGTGCCTTATAGAGAGTTAAACCTTTCAATGACGTGACTTTTCGAAAACTAATCATGATACAGAGTATGGAATGTTCTATTAATCTTTGAATATTGACTTTGTTGGTTGTTGGTACTGTCAATTTGTTGCTTAGACACCTCCATTTCCTTTCCTGCATACTTGACAGTTTTTAGTTTTATTTTTGTTATATCAGTTAACGTGAAAATTTTACGACATATTTTACAGGAACTTCCGCGAAACGGGATATTGCTATTTAATATTTTGATCTCTCAATAAAAGTAAGTTTGCATTATTTTATGTACATAATTTTGTATTGTTCTATCAAATGCTTCATTATCTGTGATTTAGAATAATAACCGACTTGTCTTGCCACGATAATTTGTCTTTTTGATGCTTATTTTTTTGTAATAATTCTCGTAACAATTATTAATCTATTGTGAAAAATAATGATGGTTATTATGTGTGTTCCATGAAGTCAAAAGAAATCAGAATTCTGTACAACTAAAACATAAACTTAATTCAGTGCATTCCATTCCATCAGATTTTTTCTGTATACAAATTCCTGAACCAGTATCTGTATAGGCTTAGGCCTACGGTCACATCGATGTGTTTCGCTTGGTGACTCGCTTGCTGTCTGTCTGAAAATGACAGACTGATTTAACAGCGTTGTTAAAATATTTTAACCCGTTTCGTTAGATTACTCAGGGGATATTTCGAGAACTCTGCCGTGCTGGAGGGTGTTTGGCTTTTTGTCCCTGATAGATATCTCCGACAGCGGCAGCATAGATTGTTTTACCTACCGGCCGCCAGAATTAACCTGCCTCTGGTGACACCGGTGGGAACGCAGTTTCCTCAGAGATTGACGTCTTTCATATTAGTGAAAGTACGTACAGAAGGCAAATATTCTTAATTCTGGAGAGTATCTTGTCTGACTAATGTGGAACCATCTCTCATGCGTTTCTGGTAGTATACTATATACAATATATTATTTTACCTGTTCTCAATAGATGCCTTAAATCTTAATTTTGTAATGTCTGTTGATGAAATAAACTGATTTGATTTGATGTGAAAATAATTTGACAACGCTATTAAATCAGTTTCTGTCATTTTTAGAGAGACAGAAAGAAAGTCACCAACCGAAACACTTTGGTGTTGCCGTACCCTAAACATATACACATAACAGTAATAGTTTGGATAGAAATATCACAACCATGATAAATGACATATCGTGGTTATCTTTGCCTATTTTAGTTTATTTGCATTTGTATGTAGTCCGCAAAAGGTATGAGAGAATTAAACTGTAGACCAAATTTATTAAGGGGTTAAAAACATATATTAGATCATATTTTATAGCAAAGGGAAAATTATTTGTAGCGCATGTAAACAAAAATGTGTTAATTAATAATAATTATTGTTGTATATGAATGTTGATCAAATGTATACGGAGAGACATTTTTTTTAAAGTACGTACATATGATGCGTAGGTAGCTATAAAATATACACTGTTGATTTTCATTTTTGAAAGTAGATAAAAATAATTTTTGCGATATCTTTGATGGAGATTCCATGTCAATTAAAATTATAAACACAAATTTATAGCACGGAGCGTTGTGTAAATATTATTTCGTGAACTTTTGAAACAGTACCTGTGTCAGTTAACGTGGTTCTAGTTTGTTAATCTATTTGTACCGTGCATCTGGAGAAATCGTATATGTGGAAATAGATTAAATTATGTAACGAGTTTTTATTTAAGTGTCTTTGAAACATTGTATTTAAAATGAACCAGTTGATATTCAACCGGAGTCTTCTGCAGATTTCCTATCATTTATATCTTATTCCTTGTAATAAAGGCAATAAAAAAGTTATAATCTATTTTTAAAAGTTTTTGTTTGTTATTGAAATTTCTTGGTAAAAGTTCATTATAATAATTGACGACCTTCGTGGCAGATTGGCGAGAGCTATGACTGCCAAACCGAAAGTCCCGGGTTTGATTCCCGGAGAGGGCAGTGTTATTGTCGCATTGTCTTTGGTCTGGTGTAGAATTCACGTGACAAAAAAAAGTGGTGATAGATTAGCCACCTTATTATTACTAAAAACATTTAAAGATTTTTGTCTTTATTAATTATTTATCTATTTTCATCCACACAATCACGTATCTATATAATTAACTTTTACCAACTTTATTTGTGTTCATAGGGAGCATTTGCTCGGATATTCTCCATACTCGGATACAGGTCAATTTATCTTCAAGTGTAAATACACAAAAATTATCCTCATGTTGGAGACTGTGACAATCTCTAAAATATTAGCCGAAGATGACACCACTCTGACATACCCAAAATACCAAGAATTACTCAATCAAGTGTGACAATGGTTTACAAGATGGATACACCCCTCAATCATGAGTAAAACGACTGAGAAATCTCAAAAAAATAACCCTAAATTCCATACTCTATTAATCTTTGATTTCAGTTCTAATAGCCTATTCTCCTAAATCTGGTAGAAAAGGTAAAAAAAAGAAATCTGGTAAAAAAAAAAACCATTGTTTGAAAAGGTGATTTAGTGGTTGGTTTATGCGAGGGCTAGATCTGTATGGCCAGAAATGTTCCAAAACATTTTGTTTAAGCAACAATTTCATAATAAATCTGGGAGCGAATAAAATACAAATTGTTTTTGACAGTGTTTAAAACACCAGAGAGTGCCAGCATATATTTCAGACCTCTGCATTACACCCATGCCAATGGAAAGGCTACATTCACTCCGATCAGTAGAAACAAATGCGAATAACATTACGAACTAGTACGAGCCAATAAAGCAAGTTTCAATGATCGTGCTTTCAGCGTTGCGGGTCCGTTGGCGTGGAATAGCCTCCATGTTATTAGGATAGTGACATTAAATTTAAGAAACTTAAGATTGCACTGTTTGGTCAGTCTTTTCCCAGTGCACTTGGGAGTAATTGATTTTACAAAAAGGCGCACATAAAATATAAATCACACGACTCCTACCGCGCCCCCGGAAAGACCGGGTGCACAAGCAGCTCCATAGATCACGACCCTCAGTAATGAGGAAACAAAGAAAGAAGAATAAGAAAACAAAGAAGTGGAAAGCAATTGGAAACTTTTTCCTCTTCTTCTTCTTTCTCAGCCTATTTCCGTCCACTCCTGGAGAAAGGCCTCCTCCATTCCCTTCCATGTCACTCTGTCTTGTGCAGACTGCATCCAGGTTATTCCGACGTGTCTGTTCAGATCATACTTCCACTGTTGTGGAAGTATGATCTGAACCATCATAGTTGTGGTCGCTCTGCACTTCTCTTTGCCATACACGGTCGCCAAGTCAACAGTCTTCTTGTCCATTTTTCATCTGAGCTTCTGGCTACTTGACCTGCCCATTGCCATTTTAGAGTCGTCACCCGGTGGATGATGTCAGTGACCTTTGTTTTTTCTCTCACCGTATCCTTTCTGACTCTGTCTCTTAGGTTTATTCCTAACATGGTTCTTTCCATGGCTCTTTGGGTCACTCGTAGTTTCTCGGCAACGGGAAACTACCACATGAGAATTTATCAGAATGTGTATTATTCTACTGACAATGAGTTATCTCATTTAATAAAATCTTCATCAGGGAATCAATAGACGTTGTTAAGGTTAAGAATTTATTTATAATCCGGTATCTACAATAACGGTAAGATTAAACAGATCTAAATTTATGAAAAGTATCTAGTAGGTGTCTACGAGTCCTGGGCGCGAGTACTGCCGGCGGTTGTGGGAGGTGTTGTTCTGGAAGGAGGAGTGCAGCCTAGTGTCCGGGGACTGGATGTTGAATGGCAACTGTATTTCCGTACACAGCAGATTATCCAGGCTCTGAAATCATACAAATATAAAAAAATACGAAATAATGTTTTTCTTATCGCAGCTTTCTGGAAAATATAAAACCCACAATGTGCAAGGCTGTTTGAACCCGAAAACTAACTAAATAATAATATTAATAAATTGGATAATTTATAGAGCGCCATTTTTATGAAGTACTCATCTCAAGGGCGCTGTAGAAAATGCTCCGTTTTATGAACTAGTTAAAAAATAACATATGTATTTAGTATGAGGGCTGCACCTGAGGCAGTCGATCAACCCTTCTTATCAGGAAAGGATAATTTGAAAAGATGCATTTTGAATCTCAATTTAAATTCTGTAAATTTTATTTATTCTTCTTTTGCCAGCTCCAAGCTTTGCTTTCATACAATGTGCATAGCTGTTATACAACTAGAAGACCCAACAACGAATACAGAATATATGAATTAAACAAATACAATTGAAGTACAATATCAATTCATTTAGGCCATACAACGGAATACATTCAACAACGTGTTTCTCCAAATTCATGATGTTCAATGGTGAAATGGTTGATTAAATTTTTTGCTTTAATAAACGTGCGTTAATGTCACGACTATCTACTGATGACTGACAGCTGTCATTTAAACCGATTCGAGCGCCATCTCTTAGTGACTCCCATTACACACAATTAAACACTTGCATCAAACAAAATCAGTTCAAGACCTCGTGAAAATTAAATAAGTAGATGGAGACCCCCCCACACGATGGTCCGATGATATGGAGAATTGCTGGTGACTGGATGCAGAAAACGCAAGACAGGAATTTTGGAGACGAATGGGGGAGGCCTATGTCCAACTGTGGATGAAATCAGCTGTAATAATAGCAATACACACCGTGCCATCGATCATGCCCCTATCCTTTATGGCTTTTAAAATATTATCAAATTCTCTCTTGACTTCATTACTATTGCATCTTTCAATGGATGATTTCAATTTTTCAATCTGCAAAGAAAAATAATTATTTTAGACCCAACACAAAAATTAAATATAAATCTGGGAGAAAGCAATATAATAAAGAGACATAATATTTTGTTTCTTACAAATTATTTTATTCGCAATCAATATTTACATGTTTCTTCATTTAATTTTTTGAAAACAAACAGGGATACAGAAGCCCTTCTGTGTAGAAATTCAAACAACAATATTGTAACTTATAAATTAAATGTAAAATGAAAAGAGGGGAATAAGTCTAGGGTTGGGATTAATTGTTATTCAGTTAGAATTATGGGAGAGGGGGAACAAATCAATTATAGGACTTGAAGTTAAGTTTATTTGGTTGTTTATAATATCTTCTATATATTACAGAAATTTAAAAAATCATTCAGAATAAAGTAGATAAAATAAGTTATAATAAAAACAACCTAACCTAACTTCAAGTCCAATGATTGATTTGTTTCTTGTTCCACAATTCTAAGTAAATAACAATTAACCCTACCCCTAGACTTAATTCTTTCCCCTCCCTTTTCATTTTTCACTTAGTGCATAAGTAACGATTTTGTCTCATTTTATTGTTAAAATTTCTACACTGAGGAAGGGTGTCTGTGTCCCGAAACACGTTTGTGAAAAGTTCAAAAAGTATTGTGAAAATGCAATGTTTTAAAAAATTATTCAAACATTTATATGTTCATTTGGAACATATTCATGTGGAGACGACCCACCTACCGGTGGGTTGTTGTAACCAGGAATGTGATTCATTTAGATATGGTTTTAACACGAAAGATTGCCACGGGAAACAAAATGCACAGGTCCATCAGCCTTTTCGGAATTATATCAAATAAATGCCCCTGCGAAAACGGGTTAAGTGCTCCAAAATAAAATATGATATTTTAATTTAATATACCATTTAACTTTTTTTTTAGTTTCAATCCTAGAGATTGGTTTGCAGCAAAGTCTATTAACATCTTTGCTGATTCTTGGGATACCACTTGGGTCTTTTTAAAGTGACAGTTTCCCGTTGCTTTCCACATTATTGTATAGAACGGGATATTTGAAACCAATTACTGTATACATTTTTTTAGCTATTGATTCTCATGACATAGATGATTCATCGTGACATAGGTAGTTAGTCTATCGCCATTTTTATTGTCACGTGAATTTTACCAGACCAAAGTGAGATTTTTTTTTCATAATGTCATCGCCGGGAATCGAATCCTTCGGTGTGGCAGTAATAGCTGTTGTCAGTGTGCTACGAAGGCCATCAAGTAAGCTTCAAAGAGATGGGCATCTAATAACCCATTTATTTAGATTTATCAGAGGATATTTCGAGAACTCGGTCGTGCTGTAGGATGTTGGTCTTATTATCCCTGATATATATCTCCGACAGCACAGATTGTTTTACCTACCGGCCGCCAGAACCAATCTGCCTCTGGTGACACCGCTGGGAAGAGCAATTAGTCTGCTGAACGCGGTCTCCTCGGAGATCGACGTCTTTCATATTAGTGAAGGTATGTTCAGGGGACAAGTACTCTCGACATTAGAAAGTATCTTGTCTTCCTAATGTCTAACCATCTCTAATGCGTTCCTGGTATTATGTTGTATGTGTATAAAATTTTACTTGTACTCAATAGATGCCTTAAACATTTATGCTGTTTGTAAATAATACAATTCACTTACTGAATCAACTGTGAATGTATTTTTAATGTGTTCCGCACCATCATATTCTAAAACAGATCTAATAATTGGGAATACGTCCTCTGGCCTGTTTAAATCCGAGAGGGCAGAAATCTGAAAAGCAAAATATCAATATTATATTCAAATACATTTCACAGCACTCGATGTTTGGCAAGATGTAAAATGAATACAAACCTTTAAACTTCGCACTGTGATGTATGTTTGTTTCTTCATGCTGGAAAGAACTTCTAGAGTTACGTGCGGTTCCCCTTGATTCACCGCGAGTGCTGTAAATTGGATTCACTTGTAATTCTTGCAATCTGTTCACATGGAATGTATGTGGAACATACATATAAATATGAATGCTGTATGTGAAAATTAACTAACTAACTAACCATCACGCCGTTTCCCAGAGGGGTAGGCACAGTGGCGGTACTCCCATAGAAGCCTGGCTTGCGTAAGAAATTTTGAATCAAAACCCACCAAAAAATCAACAACTCACCAAATTACCTTCCAACAATGTTCCCATCAGATGTGAGAGGAATACATAGCTGCAAGAGCTGAAACTCTGTAAGCCAGAAGAGGTTTTGATTCAAAATTTCTTACGCAAGCCGGGCTTCTGGGCTTCTATGGGAGTACTGCCACTGGGTAGGCAGAGAGGATGGACCGCCACACCGTTCCGTTCTGACACACCTCTCTAGCTTCCTCCACATGCATACATCGTAACATCCATGCTCATCTATTCTTCCGACTTCAAATGTGTCTGCATTTCAGTATTTGATTAATTTGGTCATACCACGCTTTCCATTATCTTTCACGATTTCTCTTCTCACTCACACTGCTTTTATACAGCATTTTAACCATTCTTCTCTCGTTCATTCGTTCTAAACTATCTGACGGATCCTTTTTTAATTTTACTTATGATGCAATCATCTGCCTTACATTTCTTCCTTATTTCGTCATTCCGTATTCTATCAAATATCATTTTCCCGCACATCCTTCTAAGTGGCATTTATATTTCTCATTTCTATGGCATTTATCCTACTTTCATCCTTTTTTTGCCAGCTCCGAGCTTCACTTCCATACATAAGTAGAACTCCATTATGTACTGCCATTTTTGTTTAGTTGAAATATTTCTATTTGCAGTTATTTATGTAGTTCTTACAGTCCGCTCACATGCAATGTAAGTGGAACATCCATATAAATATGTAATTCTTACCGGCAAAGAATGTGACCGCCCGTCTCATTGGGATGTGTCCAACGTCTGATAAGTTGGACCAGAGCTTCTTGGCATATTTGAAGCTCTCCGCCGAATTCTAAAACAATATTTGTAATGAAAAACTGATGGCATGTAGCAAATAAAAATGTTTATAGTAAACCTTGCGTAACGTTAATACGATTGGCGGCAAAAGGACCACCACAATAGATATTAATTAGAAGCTCGCGTCTGTTGAAGATTTCTTATCCATTGCTAAAATTGGTTTAAGATGGGTCCAGTGGCGGATTTGCAGTCTTGGCCGCCCTAGGCCGTGTAGTAGAGTCCGTTTACGACAGGGAGATCGTTTGCAATAGTTTGAATGACAGTGCGTTTAGAATGATGTAAATGGGGTACGAAGTCGAGGCAGACCGAGGAAAACATGGCATGACCAAATTAATAAAATTTTAAAGGTTGGTCATGTTAGAAGTCGGAGGAATCGACGTGCCTATGACTCGTTGTATGAATGTGGAGGAAGCTAGAGAGGTTTGCCAGGATAGAGTAGTGTGGCAGTCTATTCTCTCTGCCTACCCCTGCGGGGAAACGGCGTGATGGTTTGTTTTGTTTACAAAAAATCTAGACGCTATTTTTATTTTATTTTTTTATGATTGGAAAATAAAAAAAAAATTTCAGTCTATTCAAACATTTAAATAAATAAACATGTTATTTTTATTATTACTTAATTGTAATAATTATAAAAATTAAGTTCATTAAAATTTTAATTTGCTTATTAATTTTTTCTTGGAAAAGCGACTAAGGGTGAGACTAATAATAATAATGATACTTTTTTTTTTCTTATTCGTTTTTATTATCACAATATTTGATCTTTGCAGGTGTTTATCTCTAGTATATTATAAAATTTCTTTCTGGATTATGGATTTAAACTGTACATAGCTGACTCAGTCAATATGGGATTCACGGAAACACCCGAGCGTGCGCGAGAGACCGACGCCTTTCCCGCGTACGCCCGTATTTTATTATTATATATTTTTTTCCACGTTTGGCCGCCCCTAATATCTGTCCACCCTAGGCCCGGGCCTACTGGGCCTTAGGGCAAATCCGCCTTTGGGTGGGTCAAAGAGGAACTTCCAAATATTGTATGCTACATTTTAAATACAACTTATTTTTTGCTATCGTCTATTACAGGGTTTTTCAAACATTTTCTGCAATGGAACACTTCGCAATACCGAAAATTTTAACAGAACCTTAGCTTATTTTTTTAGTTGGGTATTTAATAGGTCCGGGAAAAAGTTCATGGTTTCAATAACTCAGGAAACACAGATCGCAGTGACACCACAAACGCTCATTGGAAAGGTGACAATTCAAACGTTACTTTGAGTGTGTATAAACATCGAAATTGTTCGTTCTGGTAAAAAAAAAAATTCTGACTAACTAACTAACTGACCATCACACCGTCTCGCCGAAGGGGTAGGCAGAAAGAATGGACTGCCACACATGAACCGATGCGGCACCCCGTCCTTCTCTTTTCGCCCCGCGGGAAACGCGGTGTGATGGGTTGCGAACCTCAAAGCAAACTATTTGTAAGTATTATAGTTGCTATAGCTAATTATGTAATAATTTGCTTTTTGTATTTGTCTACTGTTATTTTCTGTGGGTCATTTATATTATTGTTCAATAATTAACCCAAATAATGCACTTTGTGTCTCAATGTAGGACACTTACCTGTTTATAGCACGCTGCAAGTGCCAGCACCACAAGATGCTTAGGATACCTGGTCATGTTAGCTTGCTTGGAAACCGCGTACTCGAACACTTTCAACAGGTCCTCGTATCTTTCGTGCTTGTATAACAGATCCATCAGAATGTGATATGACATGTGCTGGTCGAAAAATCCACTTGTTTCGGTGTCTTGAAATATCTAAAAAAATTATATATATATATATATATATTATAATTAATATTAATTTCTAACTTTTCCATACTTACATAGATTGTTCTGTTAAATTAGGGGAACCAATTTGTCAAATAAATTTACTTTTGTAATATCTAATTTTAAAACAAATACACTGGACCCTCGGTAATCCGGCCTCTGTCTAATCCGGCGCCCCCTGTAATCCGACATGCCTATCTTCCCTAACGAAATGCGAGCAACATAGAACTATAAGCCTAATACCCCATGCCTCAAAAATATTAACTAATATTATTCTAAAAAGAATAGAACCAAAAGTAGAGAACATCCTTTCCAGTGACCAGTATGGCTTCAGAAGAGGTGTAGGAACCAGAGAAGCAATATTGTCACTGCGAATGCTACTAGAAAAGAGAGTAAGAAAAAACCAAAACACATACATCGCATTCATAGACCTGGAGAAGGCTTTCGACAGGGTGGAATGGAGGAAGCTCTTCGAGATCTTGAAAAAAATTGATATTAAATATAGAGATAGACAAATAATCCAGGCGCTATACAAGAATGAGGCCGCCATAATCAGATGTGACGAGGGTACAAAGGAAGCCAGTATAAGACAAGGGGTAAGACAGGGATGCTCTCTGTCACCTGCTCTTTTTAACGTTTACATACAGAATGCGATTGACGACTTGAGAGAGAGAATGAGTCACAGAGAAGGTGTAAGGATACACGGGCAAAAGATAGACATGATAAGGTTTGCTGACGATATTGCTATGGTTGCTGAAAGTGAGGAAGGAACTGCAGGAGGCCTTAGATACTTTGCAAGACATTCTTCAAGATAGCTACAACATGAAGATAAATAAGGACAAAACAAAGCTGCTGACTGTAGGCCGAACGCAACATCAGATGAGAGTAGTGATGTCAGGAGTTCCACTAAAGAACACCAAGGAGTTTGTCTACCTCGGGAGCAAAATAACATGGGACGGTCGGTCTAAGAGCGAGGTCGACAGCCGTATACATCAGGCTAGGCTTGCATTTAATAAAAGGTCGAAAATAATAGAATCAAATAATATAGACCTAAAACTGAGAATACTCCTCATCAAGACCTATGTATGGAGTGTCTTGATGTACGGCTGCGAGACATGGTGCCTATCCGAAAGGGATAAGCGGAGACTAGAGGCTTTTGAGATGTGGTCCTATAGAAGACTCTTTGGAATTTCCTGGATAGACCACATCACGAATGAGGAAGTTCTTCAAGGAATCGAAGGAGGAAGGCACCTGCTCAGGACCTTGTCTGAAAGGCGTGCAAGATGGATCGGCCATGTAATACGTCAAGAAGGTCTCTTGCATGCCATAATAGAGGGTATGATCGAGGGGACAAACTCTAGGGGACGCCCACGCCGAGAGTACCTGGAGGACCTGTTGGTGGACGTACGCTGCTCATCATATGCAGATCTCAAAAGAGCCGCACAAGACAGGGAAAAATGGAAGAGAATAATGGAGGAAATTGCTGCAAACCAATCCCAGGATTGAAACCAGAGAAGGAAGATCTTCCCTAATGTATCCTACAAGTAACTTTTACTTTTGAGAAGACTGAGGGACAAAGCTTTGGTCTCGCGTTTCAACAACGTTAAACAAAAAAAAAAGATGCAATTTTCATGCTTCATAAATTGATTGGTTCATATTATGATTTTTATTCATAGTTTTTGATTATTTTAGTATGTACATTTGTTTGTACATAATTATTTCCTAATGTAAAGTTTAGTTATTATTTTTTGTAAGTTGCATTAATGATGTTAATTTTATAATAAAACATAAGCTCTCTATTGTGTTGTTTAATTTACTAAATTCGACATACATATCGCACGCTTAATAGTAAACTGACCGATTATGGTTTAGGTCATAATTGAGTTAACATTAGACAGAGGCTTGTGTTAACGCTATCCATCGTTTCGCGTTAAAATTAAGCCAAAATTCCGCCCATTGACCTCCATTACACTATATCGGTCTTTTTCGACTGTTTTTGTTAAAAAACACTGACTCATGTCAGATTGAGCAAAACTTGCTTTTTTGAGTTAAGCCAGTGTTCCATTAAGCGTGCGATATGTACGAGGGTTGTCCGTAAAATATGTTTCCCTATTTTTTTTCACAATGAAAACCATTTTTATTTACATCGAGCAATACATCATTGGAAAGCTTAGACTTTCAGCTATTTTTCTACATAGTCCCTGTTGACATGTGATAGGTAGCTAATCTATCGCCATTTTATTGTCACGTGAATTCTGCATTAGACCAAAGACAGATATATCTTTGATTAACATAAAACTTAATTGTACGAGGTATGTTCAAAAAGTATCGCGAATTTTGAATTTCCGCCGGTTACGTATATTCGATTTTTGATTTTTTTGTGGCGTTACGTTGGTACTCATGTCTCTCACTTATGCCGATATGTTCGGCCAGTTTGAATGTTCAGTTAATTTTTTGCCCACTCCAAAAAAATGGATCAAAGAATCTGTATCAAATTTTGAGTGAAAAACAAAATTAAGTCCCCGGAAGCATTCCGAATGTTGACTGTGGCATATGGTGAAGCTATCTTGGACCAAAGCAACGTTTATCGGTGGTACAAAATGTTCTCAAAGGACCGAGAAGATGTGAACGAAAAAGAGCCTGCCGGACGCCCGAGCACGTCAACAACAGACGAAAACATTGATGAAGTGAATAACATAGTATTGGCCAATCGTCGAATCACCGCTAGAGAAGTTGCTGAGGACTTAAACATATCGCTTGGCTCGTGCCATTTGATTTTTACCAATGATTTGGGCATGAGATCGGTCGCCGCGAAATTCGTACCAAAATTGCTCAATTTCGCATCTGCTTGTGCGCGAATTTTTGGCCAAAACAACACACCAATAATGCCGCAGCCACCGTATTCCCCAGATCTGACCCCCTGTGACTTTTTCTTGTTCCCGAAACTGAAGAGGCCCATGAAAGGACGACGCTAGGCTACGATTGAGGAGATAAAGACGGCATCGAAGGAGGAGCTGAACAAGATCACAAAAAATGATGTTTTGGGGTGCTTCGAGGATTGAAAAAAACGTTGGCACAAGTGTATAATATCTGGTTGGGATCACTTTGAAGGGGACAAAATAGAAATTCATGAATATATAAATAATTTTTGAAAAAACACAAAATTCGCGATACTTTTTGAACAGACCTCGTATAAGGCATTACCGCTAAAATGATTTTTTTTAATTTCTCAATAACGAAATAAGCTCACCGCAAGGGCTTCCTCGGGTTTGTCCAGATAGTGCAGAGCCCGCATTACCACTGGCCCAAAAACAAAGCTGCCGAACCTCAGTTCCTTATTTTGTTCATTAAATCTGAAAACAAAAAATTCATTCATTCATCACTTTAACTCAATTCTAGTTCATTGAAGCATTTGTCTATGAATATTCTATTTTAAATCTCTCATTAAAAAATGCATAGTTATCATACAGCACCGTAACGAACAGACTTAATTTTAGTTCAGTGAGGATGGAGATGAAGTCTGTAAGTCTCAACGCCTACGGTGGGCTGGCCATGTGGAAAGAATGCCAGAGGGTAGAACACCACAAATTATATCCAGATGGGTGCCCCGCGAAAAGAGGCAGACCGAGGAAAAGATGGGCGGATTGCGTGGAAGAAGATTGGGAGGAAATAAAAGGAGCTGGAGAATGGAGAGAGATGGCCAGAGACAGAAGTCAGTGGAGGACCGTTGTGGAGGAGGCCAAGTCCCACACCGGGATGTAGCGCCGAGAAATAAATGAATGAAGGATGGAGAAAGAAAATTGGATCATATATTAAGGTTCAAGACATTCCCATGCATCTCAAAACAAGAGTCTATGAGGCATGCATCCTCTCAGTAATTACGTATAGACTAGAAGCTGGTGAATACCAGCCAAAACCCTATACAAGCTGAAATATTCACAAAGGGATATGGATATACAGACGATATGAATATACAAACCAAGTAACAGCGGATTTTGAGGTAAATAAAATACAATCTTTCATAAATATTGAATTTGAAAAATGCATTACACAATGCGAACTACCGTTTAAATATAAACATCGGTTAATACCTTACTTACTTTTGAATCATCTGTTTTAAAAGTTCCAAGTCATTTTCATTTGTAAGGTGAACCATGCTCTTTAGATCTTCCGTAAATATCATATTTTTAGATCCCGTTTCCACAAAATTTTTCATTTTCTCTCGGAATTTGTCTGTAAGTCCATGCATTTGGACTGAGACTTTATCCCTTGTCAATTCATATTTATCAATTCCCAAAGCAGTAGCCGCATACAAGGAAGCGCCTGAAAAGATGAAAATATGAATTAAAATTAGTCAAGAAGATATGTATATAATAAGTATATAATATCTTAAGTTCAATGTCGGAAAATATATCTTATATTCGATTTTCATCTTATATTCAATGAAGATAAATCAGTTTCTTAAACAATGATGCAAAACACTATCTAAATTGATATAAACATTCTATTTATTATAATGAAATAATAACAATTGATAATGCCCTTGAAAGACAAAATTTGTCACCAGCCCTCTAAAAAATATTATTTAAATCTTGAAAACGAACGTTTTCAACATTTATCAATATTAAATGATTAAAATATTTCTTTAAAATTTTTCTTCCTTACTTCGGTTTTGCTGCTGTATGACACATTGCTTAACTGAGTTGATTTTAAATAAATAACGCCTGTAAGTATTAGTAAAATTATTCATTGTGTTAAGTATTTGTAAAATACAAAAGTCGAGGGCAGATATCAAAACGAATTTTTAGGTTAGGTTGTCGGGATTCGGGAACACAGGATTTTTGATAGAACAAACAAGCGAGTTTTTCTATGTAGTAAAATGTATATAAAAAAAATATTCGCCGGTTCCATAGATAATGAATATTTTGCTCTGTGGATTTGCCAAAGAAAATGTTTATATTTGACAGTCGGATTATGACAGTTGTATTTATAATTTGTGCAATATAAAATAATAATAGTATTTTTTAAATGCTCCCAATTTAAGTGGAACCTTTCATTTCAAATTAAATTGAAGTGCAGAATTTTTTACAAATATTCGTGCAATGAGTATTTATTACACCTTAATTGCATAATACTAATACACAACATAACCAAACAACTATAAATTTTTAAAATGTTGCATTTGAATATGCTCATGAAGATGGATAGAAGAACGCTGTACTCAGTTATTACAAGAAATATACGCATCATCGATAAAGTAAATCGTCACAATCGCCATCTAAGTATTTCTTCCGGCCCTCCTGTTATAAAAGTTACCCGAAAAATTAAGAACGATTTTCAAAATGAATTTAAAGCTGTTTGCGCCCTACTCCATAGATCTAGTAATGTCACGGCCCCAAACACGCTGCAGTCAAGCAGATTTCATACATCGCCGACCAACCACCACGAGCCGCCCCCCTTTGGTCCTCCAAAGGATCCCAAGAAGAACAAGGACCCATCACAGGATCCAAATAAAGATAAAAAGGATGACGACGAAGTGAATAAAGTGACTTCGCTATTTACGAAAGCAGTATTTTGGATGCTGACGGCCTATCTGATGATTGCAATTCTCTCCCTCATGTTCCCTGGGAATAATCAACCGGAACTAATGCGATACGTTTCTTGGAATGAGTTTTTGTATCAGATGTTGGCTAAAGGAGAGGTGGAGGAGATTATTGTGCGGCCCGACCTGGACGTGGTCACCATCATCCTGCAAGACGGCGCTGTACTCAAAGGGAAGAAGGCGGACCAGCGGGTGTACCACATGAACATCGTGGATATGCATCGCTTCGAGGATAAGCTCCGGGAGGCAGAGGCCAGTTTGGGTATCAAGGAAGGCGTCCCGGTGATCTACGAGCGAGGCAACGAGGCGGCAGGACGGATCCTCATCACTCTTCTGCTCCTCGGTCTACTAATGTCCTTTGTTTCTCGCAGCAAAAATATTAAAACCCCCATTAGCTTCGATTCTTTTTCTCAAATGGGACGAGCTAAATTTACTCTTGTAGATCCACTCTCTGGTACAGGCAAAGGGGTCAAGTTTGAAGATGTTGCCGGTTTAAAAGAAGCGAAAATTGAAGTTATGGAGTTTGTAGACTATCTGAAGCGGCCCGAGTACTACCGGAGCTTGGGGGCCAAGGTCCCCAAGGGAGCACTCTTGCTGGGACCTCCAGGATGCGGGAAAACATTATTAGCTAAAGCTGTAGCCACTGAGGCTAATGTTCCTTTCCTTTCTATGAACGGATCTGAGTTTATTGAGATGATCGGAGGATTGGGTGCCGCCAGAGTTAGGGACCTGTTTAAAGAAGCGGGGAAGCGCTCTCCTTGCATCATCTACATCGACGAGATAGATGCTATTGGACGAAAAAGATCCGGGTTATCTCCAGGGGGTCAAGGTGGGGGTACCAGTGGGGAGGGGGAGCAAACTCTCAATCAGCTCCTTGTAGAGATGGACGGCATGGCTTCCAGAGAAGGTGTCATTATGTTGGCCTCCACCAACAGGGCCGATGTCTTGGATAAAGCACTTTTGAGACCTGGAAGGTTTGACCGGCATATATTAATAGACGTACCTACACTGCAAGAACGACAAGAAATCTTCGAAAGGCATTTAAAAGTAATTGTTTTGGAACACGAGCCATCCTATTATTCTAAAAGATTATCTTACCTGACTCCAGGGTTCAGTGGGGCCGACATTGCCAACGTCTGCAATGAATCTGCTTTGCATGCTGCCAGATTGAAGCAATCCAATGTCACAGGCGCTGACTTGGAGTATGCCGTGGAGAGATTGGTGGGAGGAACAGAGAAACGTAACCACTCCATGTCGCTGACTGAAAGAAAGATTGTGGCTTATCACGAATCAGGTCATGCGCTCGTGGGCTGGTTGTTAGAACATACGGACGCCCTACTGAAAGTCACAATTGTTCCTCGCACCAGTCTAGCATTAGGATTCGCTCAATACACTCCGACAGACCAAAAGTTGTATTCTAAAGAAGAGTTGTTTGATCGTATGTGCATGGCTCTTGGCGGCAGAGTTGCTGAAGCTGTGACATTTAACAGTATCACCACGGGGGCGCAAAATGATTTGGAAAAAGTTACTAAAATGGCTTACGCACAAGTGAGGCAATACGGCATGTCTGAAAAGGTGGGCTTAGTATCTTTTCCTGAAGAAACAAAAGAATCGGGAAGGTCTCCATATAGTAAAACTTTAAAACATCTTATCGACCTTGAAACCCGGAGTATGGTAGCAGATGCATATTTCCGAACGGAAAAACTCCTAAAAGAGAATAGAGATAAGTTGGAAATAATGGCCCAAACGTTGTTAGCCAAGGAAACATTGAACTACCAGGACGTAGAAACACTGATCGGTCCTCCGCCTCATGGCAAGAAGAAACTGATAGAGCCGGTCCAATTTGAAATGTTCTTGAGAGAGTCAGCCAAACCGGGGGAGCGGGCTCCGCAGAAGAAGGAAGAAAGGCCCAAAGAGGAAGGCAAGTCTTCCGAAAGTGATGAAAATAATTAGAGATTTTCAAAGTTTATAATAAATTGTTTTTTTTTATTTTTATTCCAGTATTGTTATTGATTTGTTGTTTACTTAAATAAAGTGTAAATATACCGTTTTAAATGTACTTTTAAATATTTTATGTCATATCCTAGAATAATGGAACATTTGAATATTCAAATTTTTTTAATGTTCTAGGTAATTCTAAATAGTCCATTGTTTTGGTCGAAGCACTATGATACTTTAACATAATAAACTGTTAAATAAAATAAAAAAAAACATTGTTATATGTATCACAATTGTATTTCTATTTTACGCGACAGCTGTTTCGTTAAACTATGTTGACATCATCAGGTGTTACAATGATGATCTCGCATAAAATAAAAATACAATTGTGATACATAAAACAAGTTTTTTTTTTAAATTTAACAGTTTATTTCTAAATAGAATTAATTAGAATTAATCGGATATTATTGTTTTGTTCTTGTATTGATAAAAGAACACAAAAGTATTATCAGATGTTTAAACATCTTCAACTAAATCTATAATTAACCAACCATCATGCCAAAAGAATGGACCACCACACTGTTCCTTCCTGACATACATATCTTGATTTCTCAATATTTATACAGCGTGTCATGCAAGCACCTCGAATTATGTTTCTTCATGCTGTCAACATTTACAATTTGGTTGATTTGCCACATGTTCCTGTTCCGTCTTTCTAATTTTTAAATATGCCAGTTTTCTAGAAGTTATATTTTGTAAGTTGTCAAAAATTAAAAAACAAACATGTTTCGGACCCAGAAAAATAAATGTAATATTTATATCGCTGATGAAGGGCTTCTGTGTCTGAAAAATGTTTGTTTTTTAGTTTTTATTTTTTTAATGAAGTTGGTGTTGTGTACAAAGTTAAAAAGTAAACATTGTTCAATGATGTAAAACTCCATATTTAATAATCAAACTAACTAACCATCACGCCGTCTCTCCGAAGGGGTAGGCAGAAAGAATGGTCTGCCACACTTTTCTTTCCTGACATATTTCTCTCGCTTCTTCAACATTCATACATCGTGTCATCCACGCGTGTCGATTTCTCCGACTCCTCACATGGCCGACATTCAATATTTGATTTATTTGATCGTGCCACGTTTTCCTCGGTCTTCCTCTATTTCTGGTTCCATTTACATCGTTAACATATAATTTTTTTACCATTATTTTTTCATTCATTCATTTCCATATGTCCAAACCATCTTAATAATTTAATAATTAATATGAATGAAAACATCTGTTTTCTAGAAGTTTTATTGTATTTTATGGTAATCTAATGAGAGTCCTCTCACGATACTCCCAAATTAAATCGTATAAATAATAAAAAAAAAAAAATGTCGAATCGAATGAAATGCAGAAATATTTGTAACAGATTATGGACTTGGTGCGATTTGTCACTATCAACATTTTTTTTAAACAAAATAAAAGTCAACATGAATTTGATGGTAAATTATGTATAATAATAAATAATACAATCACAGTTGGGCGATTAACATACAATTAACCCTGCAGAGAAGTACATACATAATAAATAAAAACTCAGAACGAGTACTATTGAAGCAGGCATTGAAGTTCATGGGTACATCAACATTTTGAGGTAATTTACGTCTAGTATAAGCTTGAATTTTAGGATCTGAAGCAATCTAAACTGATTGTTCCTATATAATCTTATACAATCTTGTACAATAAGCATATAATATGATTTATTGCACATTTTAATTTATTTACACAATTTCATAGAACAGTCTGTTGACCTTATTTGTAAAATTCAATCGTATTTATTTACATGTAAGAGATGTTTAGAAATATTGCTTACAACAAAATTCAAATTATTTAAATAAACATTAAAAAAAAACTGTTTTAACACAACACTTATTAGGTTAAGGCTGATAACAATCGAAATGTTATCATTAAACAATGTTTTTTTAAGGATTAATTGTATCTTAATAGAGACGAAGATGTAAATTATTTGGAAACAGAATATGGTATTTGAGGCGTTTACAGGACTTATGACTTGTCATTGGTTGGGTTAAGCGATCACTTTATGTTAACAACATCCCCATTCCGCCCTTCTTACGACACCACATATGACAAATTTTTGGAACTTGTATATATGCTGCTATTTTTAATAACTTCACATTGTTGTACACTAGCGCCATCTATTAAGATAATTTGTAAGGATTAAGCAGAAAAACTTTATTAATACAATGTGAAAGGCTTTTACGCAATTATCACATTGCTAGATATTGCCTGGAGTGAAACTCCAATTTTTATGCTATTAACTTGTAACAGTTTTTTTTATAGAATTTGTTATTTTTGTATACAAATACTTGTAGACAAATACTGGATTTTTACCCACCGCAATGGGTAAAAATCCAGTATTTGTATACAAAAATAACAAATGTTTTTTAAAGTTGTTTATTTAAATATGACATCAAATTACAAAGCAGAGGTTAATATATAGAAAAAAAACATATTATTAAGATGATATAGGAATGATTAAGCTCAAAAATGGCCTTGACAACCATTCTCTTCAATACTTCATATTGATTTTAGTCATCGGATATCTCTTTTTGGAAAAAACAACCTAAATAACGCAACACGTTAACTTGGATCTAAAATTTTAGAGCGAATGTTAAATTATTAAGGTTTTGTAAGCTTTATAGTTTTATATATGTATTGCATCAAAGAAATTTAATTGAAAGCTTTTCATTTGGGAGAAAGAAAGATCTGAATGGATTATGCAAATCTTAGAAAAAATTGATATTTTGTACAAAAAATAATTACAATAAAAACTTTCAAATATAAATCTATCAATTGATGATTACTTTAAAAACAATAAGTTAATGTTCCTAAGAGATAAGAGTGGAATAAATTTTATTGAAACGGATGAATTCTCAATGTATGAGTTTATAATCCAACAAATAAATTTCATATCAATTGTCATTGACAATAGTACAACGTATCATATTTTATTCAAGATAGAATCTATGGTAGTCTGATTGGTTGGTTTCTTCAAGCGTTTCCGCCTTTCCTTGGACAGGGCCAGCTTGCTGGGCGGGGGCGTAACAGTCGGGAAGATATCCAACTTGGAGTGGCCTCCGAGTCCGTCGTAGTCAGTTTGCCGTTCCATTTTCGATTTGTGCATCGCTTTAAACTGGTCAAGGCTATTTTCCAATTTATTTTTTTCTAATAGTTTAATACTATTTTTGAATATAGAAAACTCCGATCCCTGTAAAGTAGATTATGATTATTATTAATAATATGCAGTAATAATAACAACAAACCATCGGTCCGTTTCCCCGTAACGGTGGGCAGAGAGAATGGACCGCCACAGTACCCTATCCTGACACACCTCTCTAGCTTCTTCCACATTCATACAGCGAGTCATACATTTGACTTCTAACATGGCTGAGCTTTAAAATTTGATTGACTTAGTCATGCCAGTTTTCCTCTATTTTCCTCTATTTTCCTCGGCACCGTACTCCAATAACATCATTAACGCATACTTTCTTAACCATTCTTTCTTCATCCATACGTTCCATTTGACCAATCCAATGCAGTGATCCTTTCATAATTTTGTTCATCATACTTTCTTATGCTCTACATTTCTTCTTAATATCAGCATTTGAAACTCTGTCATACATCTCATCTCATCTCTACTACATTTATTCTGCTCTCAGGTCTATGATTCGCTTCCATACATAAGGGTTGGAACTAGAACGCCATTGTGAATGATTATTTTTGCTTTCATTGATTAATTTTATATGTAATTATATTAACACATTGTCTGTGGGTAGATTTGCCCACTTATTATAATAACACGTGTAGCTTAAAATTAAAATACAGTTAAAACATAATCTTTTTTATATACCGTAGAACGGGGATACTTTGCTCCTACGGGGGATACTTTGCTCCAAACTAAAAAAAAGTTTCTATTTCGTCCAGCCGGTAATCACCTCAGATTTGAGAGATTCTAAAAATATTATCAGGTAACACTAATCTTGCTCTACCAACTGCCGTGTGAATTGATTGTCTACGGCAAGCCATTTGGACAGTAGCAGTCAAATAAACCACAACCTCGTAGCAATCTCAACGGAATCATTGGAAAAATCGGTTTACATCTTGGACCCTAGTCGTTAGACCCTGGTGAGTGATATATAATTTGAAAGGATATTTTATAATATAGTAGTGGACATGATATTTTTTAGATTGCTGTTAAAGTTTCTGAGATATTTAAGATTTAAAAAATCGGGGATACTTTGCTCCAGTTTTGGGGATACTTTGCTCCAGGAGCAATGTTTCCCCAATATACAATTTATTATAAATTTTCGTATTTATTTTAGATTATCATGCCCAGAATACACGTAAAAAGAGCAGATTCCCGTAAATATAGAGCTTACACTCAAAAAAGTTGGAAGAATGTCTCCTGGCTGTAAGATCCGGGGTCATGACTTAAAGGTAAGCCTGACTCACTGACTCATTTAATGGAAATAGTGACACCGAACAGCTCAATCAATTTAAAGGCGGGAGAAAAAAAAGTGGTATTTATCTGACAGATATGCAACCGCTCTTGGAAAGACTTCCTCAAGTTTTTGACAAAGAGGCAATAAACAGTTCTTTCTTAGAGAGCCTGGATAGTAAAAGAGCTGAATGGACAAAAGGCATCTCCAACAAAGGACATAAGAAACTTATGATAGTTCCAGGAAAAAGCGTGGTGGAACAGCTTGTTGCAGTGATAGCACTAGGAGATACTGCAGCGTCATCATTACAAATTTTGTCCGAAATAACCGGAGAGTTTGAGAATACAGTCGAAGAACTCCTCACAAGTTCCAGAAAATATCGCCGAGTAAGTAGTAGCGAGAGCGAGCCTAGTGGGCAAATTTCTTTAAGAGATTCTTCAGACGGACCCTTAAGTGACTTGGAAAATAAGCCCCCAAAAGTCCAGAAAAACTCAAGATTCAAATTGCTACCATTAGTGAGAAAAGTGGGCAGATATATTGTTTTTAATTACGAAGGAGAGCTTTTCCCGGGTGTCATAACAAAATTAGGAAAAAAAGGTCCCGTTGTGTCTGCCATGCAAAGGTCAATTAAAAGCTGGAGGTGGCCAATGCTTGCAGATGAAATGGCTTACAAATGGGACAATGTATTAGGTTGTATATGCCCACCAAAAAAAATTGGAAGACGAGAATTTTTCTGCGTTCCTGAATTGGACCAATTATGGGGCACTTAGATAACGTTAACTAATATTATTACATTTTCTCGTTAAAGTGGGCTTTATACCTATTTCTTTATTGTATTTTTAATTCTACTGTGATTTTAATATTGTGTTTTTAATAATTGTTGGTGAGATTTTGTATTAGGTACTCATATATGATTTAAAATTATAATATTTTTGAAAATTTTCAAATATAAAGCGTAATAAAAGCTCAGTTAAAATTTATATCAATAAAAATACATGTGATTAATAGCTAAAACTGTGTTTTTATTAAACTTTGTATATCTCTGGATGGAGAAATGTTAGAAACGTAATATTAAACAATGCTCTGTGGCAGAAATAAATTCGAATCTAAGTTGAAGAAATCATGGAGCAAAGTTTTCCGCTTTCAATGCATACTTTGCTCCAAAAGAAAAGTTTTAAAAATGGTGACTTAACAGCTCATTTTTATTTTTCAAATCATCTCATCTAAAGGCAAAGAGTTCTTTTATTCTCTTAAAAATTATAGCCAGATCCAAATACTCGTATTTGAAAAATGCAAACAATTTTTACAAATATGGAGCCAATTTTGGAGCAAAGTATCCCCGTCTTACGGTACTTCAAAATATGTCACTAATTTTGTAAAAATACACTTCTAACAGCTTACGCTGAGTCCTCGATAAAGATATTTATAACATCCCGCCTACTACCTCCAGTCCAATAACGGATATTGATATCCTTCCCGCAAACTAACTAACCATCGGGCCTCTCTCCTAAGGGGTAGGCAGAAAGAATGGACTGCCACACTTTTCTTTCCTGTCATATTTCTCTCGCTTCCTCAAAATTCATACTTCGTGTCATGCACGCGCGTTGATTTCTCTGACACCTCACGTGGCCGACATTCAATATTTGATTTATTTGATCGTGCCACGTTTTCCTCGGTCTTCCTCTATTTTTGGTTCCATTTACATTGTTAACATAAATATTTTTTACCATTCTTTCTACATTCATTCTTTGCATGTGTCTAAACCATCTTCATGATCCTTTCATTATTTTGTTCATAATATCATCATTCGCACCGCATTCACTTCTTATATTTTCATTTGACACTCTATCATATACAGAGTATCCACACATTCGTCTGTGAGATCTCATTTCTACTGCATTTATTCTACTTTCATGCTTTTGCCAGTTCCATGCTTCGCTTCCATACATAAGGGTCGGTAGAAGAACACCATTGTGCACTGCCATTCTAGCTTTTTTGGATAGGTTTTTGTTTGCGATGACAACAACTCCTTCCCGCAAACAGTGAGTTAAATGATGTTTTTAAATTAATTATTGAGTATGATACATAAAAATGTACATTTCTTCAAAGATAATGTTTGCAATGGCTTGAATCATCATTTAATTTGGGCTGCAATGCAACGATGCAAAGATATATATAACTAAATTATAATAGCACATTCGCTAAGAATAAATTTAAAAAAATTGATTAGTATAGTTGTAAAATAATGGAGTTCTAGTGCCTGTATGGAAGTGAAGCTTGGAGCTGCCAACAAAAGGATGAAAGTAGGATAAATGACTTAGAAATGAGATCACTGAGAAGAATGTGCGGGAAAACGATATATGATAGAATACCGAACGACAAAATAAGGAAAACATGTAAGGCAGTTGATTGCATCATAAGTAAAATTAAAAATATAATTTGGACATATGGAAATAATGGACGAGAGAAGAATGGTTATAATGTTGTATACAAATATTGAAAGGTTTTTCAAAGTCGGAAAAATCAACGAGCGCGCATGTTACAATGTATGAATGTAGAGGAATCTAGAGGGGTATGTCAGGAGAGAGTAGTATGGCGGTCCATCCTCTCTGCCTACCCCCCGGGTAAAGGGGAAACGGCGTGATGGTTAGTTAATTAGTTATGGTTTGTTAGTTAGTTAGTGAGACTGACATTTTTGAAAGAAGTTATAAAAACATGTATTGTAGTTTATGTTATAGTGTCATACCGGAG
The DNA here is from genome assembly GCA_022606425.2 of Lepidostoma basale. Taxonomy (NCBI): domain Eukaryota; kingdom Metazoa; phylum Arthropoda; class Insecta; order Trichoptera; family Lepidostomatidae; genus Lepidostoma; species Lepidostoma basale. Next base: position 1,887,043 of record JAHDVF020001336.1, on the reverse strand, counting down.
TTTCTGACATAGCCAACTGCTTAAATCGGGATGAAGTTAAAGGATTATTTTGCTTGAGAATTATGTATGGTGATGGCGCTAATGTGGTGTCTTCAGTCTGGAATAAGAAATAAGTTATGCATTTATGATACTTGTACAATGTTCAATAGTATTTATATGTTACAGTATCGGTTTATGTGACTACAGCGGGTCGATACTGTATGAACCAAACAGTTTCTAAGAATATTTGAGATGAAAGTCCTTTAATGAATATCCATTACTGAAAAAAATCTACGATATTGTCTCCATAATGCAGGAACACGAATAACTTGCGAAATAGAGGACATTATTTGGTGACGTAATTCCAAAAGAATATGCTGGATTATGTAGCCAAAATGGATAGTGATAGACTTGCATATATAGGTTGTTTTTTTTAGAGGTTTGGTTTTTAAACTAGCAACATTGTTTCTTCAGACTGTCAATTTGACAGTTGACAGTTGATTTGTAGTCAGTACGTTTTGCCATTTCACCATGAATAGATTGACGTCAGAACAATGCTTGCAAATTGTGCAATTTTATTTTGTAAATCATGGTTCGGTTCGCCAAACTTATCGTGCACTACGTCCATTTTATGGTCGACATAATCGTCCATCCGAGCAAGTTATTCGGAAGACCATGGATCATTTTCGCACCACGTACACTCTAGTGGATAATAGGCATCCACAAAGATGACAATTGTTGAAAATTGGATTTCACGATTGCGCTTCATTAGAGCTAGCTGTGGCGCTCATATGCCCGAAATCATATTTAAACAATAATGGCATAAACTTATCTATTAAATAAAGCCAATATCATAGACATTAACATTATTTTAATGTGTTTTTTTTTCATTTTGAATATGTATTGTATACCTCTAAAAAAAACATCTTATACAGCTGCTTACGAAATTCCTTCCGGACACGGTCCATCTGGAAGACCACCTAAGAGATGGAAGGACAGTTGAACCTCATCAGGAGACAGATGATTCCTGTGTCACAGATATGTCATGAAATTAGAATAAAATTATTAATTTACGTTTAATCTTGGAGAATCATTTGACGGATCAATCATATCCAACTCAAGCAAATCCGCACACATCTTTCGAGCTTTTGGAGGGCTACTGTCTTGGAAGTCACATTTCCGTTTGCTTTTACGCTTCAATTTTGAATAGGGAGATATAGTTTTGTCCGGGGTATTGCTATCATTTACTTCATCACTTTTATCTTGTAATAACGCTTCCAGCTTGGACACTTGGGATTTGAGTTGCTTGATCTCTTCCTCGGAATGGGAAAAAGACTCTTCTAAAGTTCTGCAAACACATTTAAAAAATTAACATTTTAATTGACTGATGTTGACTATAGCGAGATCAAATCAAATCAGTTTATTTATCTCACCAGACATTACAAACAAAATAATAAAATACAACATATAACCAGGAACGCAATAGAGATGGTCCCACTTTAGGAAGACAAGATACAGATACAGGTTCACACAAGATTTTTTAAAAATAAAGATAAATAAACCAGGAACAAAAAACATACGCATATATCCAGTAGCAATAACCAAAATGGATGTTTTTAAAGAATATATTGCATCATATAAATCTTCATTAAAATAAAATATAAAAATAATTAGGTACCTAATTTTGGATTCATGATCAATTTTTTGAATGTTACATTTGGATAACTGATTTTGTAGAGCTCGGAGATTCTCAGAAAGGCGTTTTTTCTTGGTGTGTAGTTCTGATGATGCTCTGAAAGTTTGCACAGTTAAAATATTACAGAATATGAATCTATTTAAAGAAATGCGATAATAATGCATTTTTTATTAATTAAAACACTATTTTTCCGCATTTGAGTTTGTTTTTCTCTACTCATTTCTTAGATTTTCCACCTTAATCATCGGGAGAACGATATTAACCAACTAAAAATATTAAAAATAAAAAATACAAGAACAAAGCATGGAACATGCGCAAATTAAAATTAGACTGAGTATCAGGGGTAGAACATAAACAAGAATTTTTAATGGTTACTATTTTAAGTTTTCATTATTTTCCTTTAACAAATATATACTGTTAATATTTTAAGACATGAAGCAAATGGCTATTGCATTTAATAAAACATGACCAACTACTAAACAATGCAAAGAGTATTCAATAGATGGTTATTTGAAGGGACAGATAACTAAAAAAACAAAACCAAAATGGTTGCAATAAATTAATCTATATTTGTACTGTATTTAAAAAAAAGTTGCAGTACCGTTTTAGGGCGATAATATAAGTGCACATAGTCGGTATATCATTCTGGCCTTTCATCATCTCTTCAACGTCGTTTGCGGTCCCGTGCATAATTTGATCTAGCCTTTAAAAAGGAAAAAAAAACTAAATATTTATTTTTGCATGAAACATTTTGAACACTATATTTTAAAAATAAGTCAAGGAAGGTTATGAAAAATATCTTCTACTTCTTTTAATAGATCTGACGATCTGTGGCACTGAAATAATGTCTCCTGGGATGATGATTACCAGCTGTTCCTTCATTTCTTAGGCGGTTTTCCAGGACGGCATCCGGAGGGAATTTTGTAAGCGGCTGTATATGCCAGTCTATCACTATCCATTCTGGCTACACAAAATACCTCCGATGTACCCGATAAATTCTGATTATTATTAATATTATTTTTTAAATCAATGCGTAAATATATTTTGGAGGAATACCTAAAATCTTAAACTTGTATTTATTATATTTATAGAGATATTGATGGTTTTTAGAATCAATGTGTAGAAGATACCCATCACAGGGAAGGGAGGGTTAATTACACATTTGAATTGGGATAAGAGATAATAATATAAAATCTTCATGAAATCGTACTCTCCATCTTACCCCCTGTAGAAGAAATAAAGAAATAATATTGAATACCCTTTTAATAAATCCAAAGATTTCTGCAACTGTTCCTTTTCATTTCGCAGCCCCGTCACTTCCTTACTCTGGATCTTGTAGTAGTCCACCTGCCCCTTCAGCCCGGATATGGCCTGTTCTTTAGACTTTAGTAATTCCTTTGTACTAGAAACTGTTTCCCTATAATAAAATTAGATGTTTTAAGCTGACTCTTTAAAGTGTCCGCAAGATGGTCAGTAAAATTGTTAATCTTTAAGCGTCAATGATCAAATCAATCATAACTCAACAGACATTACAAACAACACAAATGTTAAAGGCACCTATTAAGTACAGGTAAGATATTATATAATACAACATAATACCAGGAACGCATGAGAGATGGTTCGACATTAGGAAGACAAGATATTCTGTAAAGTAAAGAATATTAGTCTTCTGAACGTACTTTCACTAATATCAAAGACCATGTGTTATCAGAGGCAGATTGGTTCTGGCAGTCGGTAGATAAATGACATTCAGAGCAAAACCCAATGGAGTAAACGTAACAAATTATTCTTCAATGTCTCCAAGTGCTTTGTTATGTTATACACACGGGCATCGAAAACATTATACTTTCCCTATCTTATGGATGGGGTACAGCTTGAAAGAGCTACTACATCCAGAGATCTCGGTGTTCTGTTCGATGCTCAATTATCGTTCAATCTTCACATAGTTGCTCTATGTAATAGTTCCATTAAAATGCTTGGATTTGTTTTTAGGAATGCCAAGATATTTTCGAACACACAGGTACTTTGGGTGTTTTATAATTTCCTGGTAAGAAGTCGGCTGGAATATAGTTCTGTTATTTGGTCACCGCCTGGGATCCGATATTCTCTGATCGTGGAGCGAGTGCAGAAAAAATTTCTGCGCTTTCTTTACCTCAGGGAGCGCGGTTATTACCCGTGGCTCTTTCCGACTGAATTCTTGCTAGGTATGCTAAGCTACCAATCATTGGAGAGAAGGAGGAACATTCACTTGGGAGTTCACTTCTTTCAGCTGATTGGCGGCCGTATACAGAACTCGGATGTCCTGAGTGATGTAGGTCTATTTGTCCCTGATAATTACCTTCGTCAAAGACAGCACAGATTGTTTTATATGCCACGCTGCAGAACCAACCTGCCAATGGTTATGCCTGTGGGTAGGGCAATATTATTGCTTAATCGGATCGCCTTGGAGGTCGACATATTTCGTGATAGTGTGAGTTGCCTCAGGGATGCAATATCAATGTTATGATTATTTATAATTCTTAAACTTTTTTATTTATTTATATGTTTTTATGCTTTTCTTTTAAATTCTCATAATGTAATTGCAAACGATCTGGAAATATGTCTGTAATGTTTGTAATTTTTATTAAAATAAATTAAATGAAAAAACAATTTATGCTGTCAGAGATATCTATCAGGGACAAAAAGACCAACATCCTCATTAACAGTTTTATTGGCAGTGAAGTCATATTTATTGTTTCTTGAACGGTGAAGTAAAATGTCATATTAAATACGCAACATTGATAAAAACATAAGTTTTATAGATTTTTTTTATATTTTGTGTTTCGCCTTGCTAGTGAATCAAAACTAACTAACTAACTAACCATCACGCCGTCTTCCCGAAGGGGTAGGCAGAAAGAATGGACTGCCACACTTTACTTTCCTGACATATTTCTCTTGCTTCCTCAACATTCATACATCGTGTCATGCACGCGCGTCGATTTCTCTGACTCCTCACATGGCCGATATTCAATATTTGATTTATTTGATCGTGCCACGTTTTCCTCGGTCTTCCTCTATTTCTGGTTCCATTTATATCGTTAACATATACTTTTTTTACCATTCTTTATTCATTCATTCTTTCCATATGTCCAAACCATCTTAATGATCCATTCATTATTTTGTTCATAACACCATCATTCGCACCGCATTCACTTCTTATATTTTCATTCGACACTCTATCATACACAGAGTATCCACACATTCGTCTAAGAGATCTCATTTCTACTGCATTTACTCTACTTCCATCCTTCTTTTGCCAGTTACATTCTTCGCTTCCATACATAAGGGTCGGTAGAAGAACACCATTGTGCACTGCCATTCTAGATTTTTGGGTTGGTTTTTGTTTGCGATGACAACTTTAAGTGCACCATTCACTTTGTTGCCTGCCCCAACCCTTCTTTCAATATCCCTCTCCACTCGCCCATCTCTTGTAAACATACTACCTAAATACATGAACTAATGAATCATCAAATATGACAATCCACTAGTAGGTGAAACATGTCACTATCACAAAATATAATAAAACTTCTATGATTTCATCAATATTAAATATACAAAACTTACTAACTAATCTTCAGTTTCTCTTGAGGGGTAAGAAGAGAGGATGGACTGCCACACTGCTCTATCCTGGTATACCTCAAGAGCTTCCTCTATATTCATACATCGTAACATGTACGCTCGTCTTCTAATGTGGCTGCCTTTTAATAATTGATAAATTTGGTCATACAACATTTTCCTCCGCTTCTTTTCCCATTCACGCTGCTTGTATACAACTTTCTAACCATTCCTCTCTCTTCTTCTTGGTGATCCTTTTATTATCTTTACTTAGGGTGCAATCAACTATTCTTTCCTTATTTCAGGTTCAGTAACTAACCTAACCTAACCTAACCATCACGCCCTTTCTCCGGAGGGGTACGCAGAGAGGATGGATCGCCACAGTGCTCTGTCCTGGCATACCTTTCGGGCTTACTCTAAATTCATGCATCGTACCATGCACGCACGTCGATTATTCAGATTGAATTGATTAATTTGGTCATGCCATGTTTTCCTTGGTCGTCCTCGGCTTTTTTTCCATTCACACTGCTTGCGTACAACTTTTTAACCATTCTACTCTCATCCATTCATTCCATATGTCCATACCATCTCAGGGATCCTTTTTTAATTTTATCCATGATGCAGTCATCGGCCTTACATTTCTTTCTTATTTCATCGTTCGGTATTCTATCATACAACGCTTTCCTCACATTCTTCTTAGTGATCTCATTCCTACGTCATTTATCCTGCTTTCATCCTTCTTTTGCCAGCTCCAAGCTTTTCACTTCCATACACGAGGGTTGGCACTAGAACTCCATTGTGTACTGCCATCTTTGCTTCTATGAATATATTTCTATTTGCAGTAATGACTTTGACTTTTCAGCTTCGGTATTCTTTCTTTAACCACCCTAGGTATTTGAACGTACGTGATACGTTCACTGTGACTGTACCATTCTGCGCTATCCCGTATCACGTACGCGCTTGAGAAAAAGTAATGTACCTAAAATGTACAAAGTTTTACGGATATGCGCGTGTGCCATCAAAACTTGAGCACAAGTCCTCATGAATATGATAGTTTTACAAGGGACAGGCGAAGTGTGCGGCCGAGTATATGACGTTTCGTAATTTAAAAAAATAAAATTTAATATAATTAAATTTTATTAATAAAAAACATGCTTTTTTGCACGTTTCTCGGAAAATAACCCAAAGGTTTTTGTTTTCTTATTTTTTTTAAATTTTCTGTTTTCAAAGAACTTGACAATTAAGCAACTGAATATAATATCATGATATAAATTAAAAATATGAGCTTACTCAGATTTGATCAGGCGATCCTTCAGAGCCAAAAGTTCTTGGTTATGCTGGGCTATGTCTCGGTTCTTTTCCTTTAACTGGAACTCCACATTGTCAAGTTTTACTTGCAACGAACCCGCGTCCAAAGTAATACCAGCTGTGTTTAAATAGTTGAAATAAATCCTAAATATCGCTTTATCTGAAATTCTGGCCCTGCACTGTGGACAAGTCTTCGACCTGTGAGAAGGAACGAGTTTAGAATCTCGATATATCAAAACTAATACATGGCAGCTATTTTAAGAATCAGAAATAAATTACCTTTCCATCCACTGCAGCAAACATGTTTGATGGAAAGCATGTCCGCAGCGGGTAGCATAAATTTCATCTGATGGACCGAGTAGGTCGCTGCATATTACACAATTCACATTCATTGTGCAAGTTAAAACTGAAAAAAAATCATTTCCAGACGTATACGACATTTAAATTAAACGTGCATTATTTATTTAATATATTTGTGTGTAACCAGAGCTACGTATTAAAATAAACATAAATAATTTTGCTGGATATTGTTATATTACTTTTAATTTTTTTTAAATTAATTAAAGAATATTTCAAAATTCTTAATCAATGACAATAAAAAAAAAACTTGTAATTTTTAAAGTTAAAAAAAGTGTACAGTTTTTAAATACCTTTTTAAATATAATTTATATTTCAAATTTTGGCAAAAAAAACTCGGTAAAATGATAATAATCCGAGATGTCACAATAAAACAAAAACTCAAGTTGAAGTTTGAAAATGCATAGAATACTTCTTCGTGAATGATTGCCATTAATTTTTTTTAAATGTTTTTTTCAAGTACTTATTTAGAAAGTATGTGACCATAGCCAATAATTTCCGGAAGTTCCAAGAAACGTCAAACGCTCATTGTTATCTATGTTATGAAAGGCATGTAAACATGGCGGAGTCTTGCGGTGAAAATTGTTTTGTGAAATGTTTATTTGCTTCATTCTATTGATTTCATTGAATTTCGAACAGCGTAAGTATTCTTTTGTTTAATTTAAATGATCATTTTAGCGCATTCGTTTCAGTGTATATTTAAAATGTCGTTTTTATATCTAATAATCATAATTCGGTGTAAATTTTGTTATTTTTTAAATTTGTGTTTTGACATATTTCACAATAATATATCATTATATTTAACCTTAGAAGTAAGCTGCGTATTGTATTCAATTATATTACTCATATTAGCCGGCTAGGTATTTACGAAAATAACTTAATGGGACTTTTGCAACATTATCACATTTAAAAATATTTCCACTGCAATTCGTAAAAAAAGGTATTCTGAAATTAAACTATTTTTAATGTTATCTAACTAGCATAATGTTTTGCGGATTTTTTTCTTTTCGCTAATTGTTCAATTAATGAAATCTTTTCGCTAATTGTTGAAATGGGACAATGCTGTACTTACAAGTGACTTCATGATTATGTTTTAAAGCGTTTTAGAACCCTATGAGTAGCTAATGTGTTATTTTTGCTGTTGTGTATACAATAAAATTGATGGAATTTAAAGAAAATATAGATTGTGTATTTTGCTAGCAAATATTCTAGATATGATTTATCTAGTGCCAACCCTTATGTTTGGAAGTGATGTTTGGAGCTAGCTAAAGAGGGATGAAAGCCGGATAAACGCCGTAGAAATGAGATGACGAAATAAGGAAGAAATGTATTGGAGATGATTTCATTACAATTAAAAATAAAAAAGTTTCCATGAATGATTTGGACATATGGAATGAATGGATAGGCGAAAAATAGAGTTTGAGTGGAAAGAGAAGTCTTGAAATACCAAGGAATGCAGGGTATGACTAAACTAATCAACAAAGCCAATAAAGCAAGTTTCTATGATCGTGCTTTCAGCGTTGCGGGTCCGTTGGCGTGGAATAGCCTCCATGTTAGTATTAAGTATGAGGATAGTGACGTTAAATTTAAGAAATTTCTAAAGACTGCACTGTTCGGTCAGTCATTTCCTAGTGCGCCCTTGGAGTAACTGATTTAAAAAAACGGCGCACTTAAAATACAAGTCATCATAATAATAATAATAATAACAACTGCACAGGATTTCCCGTTGAGTAGCATTCAACACTATCATAATTATTTGGTATTATATGCAGCTTAGTGACAAGGTCCATTATGTCTATGACTTTTGTTTGGCGTCTTATTTCTTCATTTCTTATTTTGTCTTTTAGACATACGCCTAACATTTGTCTTTCCATGGACCTTTGCACACATTTTAGTTTATGTACCCTATTGGCAGTTAGCGTAATGGTTTCCAGGCCATAGGTGATCACATAGGTGATTCCAGGCCATAGGTGGATAATATTGATGCATAGGCTAATGTGGAAGGACACCTCGCCAACCTGTCTGGCAAGCGTGGCGTTGTAATGCCAACCACCCCCCATATGACATGTCATACATTAGAAGTATGGGGGAGGCCTATGTCCAGCAGTGGACGACAGGCTGTTAAAGAAGAAGAAAGAAGGTGATTACAGGGAGGATACATGTTTCATGGACCTTGTCGCTAAGCAGAAATGGCAGTGGGCAGGTCATGTCGTCAGACAGGGAACAGAGCGATGGGCACCCAGAGTCCTCAAATGGAGACCATGGGATAGAATAAGAGGTATGGGCCGACGACATTATCCATGTCGCGGGTAGATGTGACAATGTGGCAATGAAAAGCCCAAGAGAGAGTGGAGTGGAAGAAAATGAAGGAGGCCTATATCCAGCAGTGGAGAGATGGCTGAGGAAGAATAAGAAGATATGCAGCAGCGAACTTGTTAACTAGGACTGTCTGTCTGAGCTGCAAATGTAGTCAACTGCAGCTTGAGACAATTTTTTTTTACTGCAAATGAAGCTAGCCGCACAATAGGGTCTAAGAAGATTTAAAAAAATGTTAATTTTGGTTAATCGGGATGGTTTTTGTCAGGAGTGATGGTGCGATGGATGGCGCGCTTGCGGTGAGGCCATGCAGGGCCCGGGCGGGTGCGCGCGCTCTGTGAGCGAGCTGTACGCGGCCGACGAGGTGGAGCTGCTGCTGGAGGAGCTGCGCGGCCTGGAGCAGCCTCCCCCGGAGGCGCAGGACTTCGAGATCGCCGGCAGCCAGACGGGTGCCGTGGCCGGCTCCGTGCACTCCTGGGACAGCCACCCGCACTACCGCCGCACGCCTCCGCCACCGCCGGCGCGTGTGGCCCCCCTGTACTGCCACGCGGGCCACCTGCTGACCAGCGTGGGCGCCCTGCGCCTGCTGGTGGCCGTGGCCTCGCTGTGCTGCGTGTGCCTGGAGTACGCCGCCGGGGGGGCGGAGCTGTGGCTGCTGCCGGGCGCGGGCCGTCTGCGCCTTCTGCTGGCCACTGCGCTCTTCTCGCTCATGGCCTCCTTGGCGCTTCTCTTTCTCGACATTTCCAGACTGGTGCATCTCTTTCCCTTTAACTGGGCCAAGCTCGTGAGTATTTTATTTTATTTATTTTTTCTTGAACATGACCTTGAAGAATGTAATACTCCATTAAAACCGGATGCTTATCTAGCGGACAGAGCGCTCATCTCTTGATCCATGGGCCTAGGGTTCAAGTCTGGCACGACCAGATTATTTCTTCATAATAATGAGCTATTTTCTGTTAAGATTGGAGTTTGTGTAATAAATTCTATCTGTGATTTATTATTATATCTGTGATTTATTATATTTATGATTTCATTCATTCATTCATTTATTTCTTGGCGTTACATCCCGGTGTGGGACATGGCCTCCTCCACAACGGTCTGTCTCTGACCATCTCTCTCCATTACCCAGCTCCTTCCATTTTCTCCCAATCTTCTTCCACGCAATCTGTCCATCTTTTCCTCGGTCTGCCTCTTGGTCTCTTTTCGCGGGGCACCCATCTGGATATAATTTGTGGTGTTGCATTCTTCCACATGGCCAGCCCACCGTAGGCGTTGAGACTTACAGAATCTCACTACTGTTTCCTGGTTATTATATTTATGATTTAGATCCTCTAGTCTTTTAAACAAAAAATATAAATGAAATCATCTGTTTTCTTGAAAATTTGTTATATTTCATGGGAATGGCATGCATGTAATGACACTTGATAATACCTTGAAAGGGGCAAACATTTTATTCCTATAAAATATAAGAAAACTTCTGGAAAAATGAGTTTTTTTCATTAATATTATGAATTTATTTTACATTTTAATTTGCAAATATATAGGGTTTTTCATTAAGAGCGCTCGAACTTTGAAATGAAATAAAATAATCTGTTTAAGTGATATTGCTACAATTTTTCTTTTATTTTAAAGGACATTCAATGACATTATGTATGGAATATAATTTCGGCCAAATGGCCGCCATGGCTTCGCTGCAGGTGGTGTATCCTGGTGGTCAAAGGGTTTTTCAATAGGGACGCTTGAACTTTCGTATAGCGGCCATTTTGGTAAAGCGATAGCTGTTAAATTTGACAGGAAAATGCATATTAAGTTTTGAAATTTCACCATGGAACGCTACATGCTTCAACAATGTGTTGAAATTGTTAAAATTTATCATCAAAATCACTGTTCTGTTTGCCAATTTATGGCGTTCATGCGTCCTGCAGAGTCCAAAATACGTCGTTTAATGCATTCGAGACTCTTGTGGCTTAAACTGGATGATATGGATACTGATAACATGCTTCCAATAGGACGGTGCTACGTAGCACACAGCGCACGCCAAATTATTTATTTTCTATCACGATAAATATTTTTGGTTAAATTATAAGGGTGTATTGTTTGATGTCGATTGGATAGTCTTTACCAAACTTAAAACGGGGGATATTTCTCAATACATATAGCATGAAAGACTGCAAGATCTTTCTAATGTTGAACCATCTCTAATGCGTTCCTGGTATTATGTTGTAATTTTATAATATTTTACCTGTACTCAATAGATGCCTTAAACATTTTGCGGTTTGTAATGTCTTTTGAGTTAATAAATTGATTTGATTTGAAGATAAGTTTAAGAAAATCAAGATTACTGTTTTATTCAATTTCTAAAGAAGCAGTTTTTTCACTAATTATTTGATTACTTGTTTTGATATGTTTACTTATTATCACTTTGGGATGAATAAATTGGCTTTTATTAATTAAAAATTTTGTTTCAAAACAGAATGCTTGGCTGTATATCTGCGTGGGTGTAATGTATGTGGTGGCCAGTTCCGTGGCGTTGGTGGCTGTGGTCAGCGACGACTACTGGTGGGTGCCCGAACCCTCCACCAACATGCTCATCGCTTCTTCTGTGAGTTCTCTCATTATGCACATGTTTGTGAATATATTGTTTAGAATACCAAATTTTTATGAAAAAAAAAACTTGGGACCTTTGATATGGCTGTCAAAGCTATTGCCACTCTGTCACGAAGGACGTCGAAGGTGTATTATACAGTTATATTGTCCTTCCAAATTAACAATGGTGTTATGCTTTTTTGGCAAGTTTCTGGCGCCTCCAAACCAGATCCAACCAGCTTAAAGAAGGTAACCCCAACAGAAAAATCCACCAGAGAAGGCAACGGGAACCCACTCTGGTCACCTTTTCCCAGGAATTACTATAGCGAGAGTGGACAGGAATAATAAGAGTTCAGAACCTGTTCTAAATGGCGCAGGATAGAGATGCCTTTGCTGTAGTAATCGCCAACGTTGAGGGGACCTGACACGGCACCGAAAGAAGAAGAAATTATGCTTTAACCTTCAATAAAGTGGCTAATATTTTTTGCAGTCGTTTGGGCTGATAGGCGGCCTGTGTAGTGGGATAACGGCACTGGTGTACTGCTACCGACGCCCGGTGCCCACCAGCGACTCGGCCCTGCTGGGGAGCCCCTCGGGGAGCGGGTCTCCGGCGCGCACGCCCTCCCCGCCGCCCGCCACGCGCTATCTCCCTGTGCCGCTGGAGCCCGAACCTCTGCCCTGCAGCTCCAAGGCCCCCTTATAGTGATGGAGAGTGGGGGAACCAAACATTGAGACACAGATATTTGCTTTTTTGTTAACCTTTATTTAAATTTCATTTTCATTCTCTTCAACCTTTCAATCTGAATTATATTGTTGCTATGATTTACAAAATACTAGCGAGAAATGCTACCAATCTTAATTAATTTTGATAAAAATATGCACATATATAATTAATATAAATAAAAATGGCTGTTTTATAGATGTTGTATTATATTTTTTGCGAATCGCTAATGGACATTTCATAATGCCTTAGCAAGACAAAACATATCTTCTAACTTTTAGAAAACAGACATTTTGATTTGTATTAATTATTTAATATGGAGTTTAACATGATTAGTTTTAGGATGATAGTTTTACAAATAAAAAATATATAAATAAAATGAATACTTAACCGCCCTACTCCAGGTAACTTTCCGAGAAACATGCAAACAAAAACACATTTTTTATTAATTAAATTAAATTTTATATATTATTTTATTTTTTTAAATTACGAAACGTCAAAAACTCGATTGCACACTTCGCATGCCTTTTGTAAAACGATTATACTTGTGAAGACTTGTACTCAAGTGCTGTTGGCACACGCGCGTATCCCTAACAGTTTGTACATTTTAGGTACATTACTTTTTCTCAAGCACGTACGTGATACGGGATAGCACAGAATGGTACAGTCAAAGTGTGCGTATCATGTACGTTCATATGCATAGGGCGGTTAATTGTTTGTGTATAGAAGAGATAGAGTGAAGACCGTCTTCCTGTATCTCTTGCTTGTTCGTACCAGCATGCGAACGATGTGCTATTTCATATATTTTACAACCCTTTTGGTGGTTATGTCATTTGTGTACTTTTTTACACAATGAATTAAATATACATAAAAATTGGATATAAATCCCTGACGCTTTGTCTCGCAGAAATATTTTAAATTAAAACATTTATGAGTCATCTTGTAGGCAATGAAGATCTTTGTTAGCATTTCTCGATGGTTTTGTGTTGACCATTTTATTTTAATCAGAATTCATTCTAGTCTGATCATTTCCGTACCCTTCTAGAAAAGATTCATGTTTTGCGTACTATTTTTCTTATCTTATTACATGGTTTATTCATTTTTGTTATCAAATATATTTTTATCCCTCCTAACTGGAGTAATTTAGAGAAACATTTAGCTTTTCTTATTACCGAACATTATATATTTACCGAATCTAATTGAATTAATAATCCGTAATTAATTTATCTAGTCAATACACTTGATCTGTTGTATAATAAATTAATCATAGTATTTAAAAAATGGACTCTATTCTTGTATAGATTGATTTTATTTCAAATCAATCTTTTTCTTGTGTGTCATCTGGCTTAAAAGATTGTCTCTTTCTTATCTGGATTTATTTCCAGGGTCAGTAGAATACACACGTTGGAATTATAATATTGATTGATGTTATTTATCACGTATAGGATAATCCCAGATTTGTAAATAGTTTTTATATTACTCATAAAACAAAATCATCTTCACCGAAGCTGAAAATATATGTGAATTATTATCTGTGTCTCTTGTCATCCTAAAGTGTGGTGAATTCGTTGAATGGTGAGTGTTCCGTAGTAACTTTGAGCTGCTAGAGCCCTAGTCAATGTTCTTATAACAGAAGATCACAAAAGACTTCTTAACTGTCGATGATGACCTTACTAGATCCTAGATAATGCAGTTAACCAATTCCGTAGTGGGACCTGTTGAATTAGTGATCCGCCCTACGTATAGTGAGTGATACGACGGAATCGAGTGGTGATACGGCGACGCGGCGGACTAGTGATCCGCCGTTGACTGGACGACTTATGGTAGGGGGTGCCGGCGGTAGCCAGCCGGGGCCCCTAGTTAGTGACCAACTCGGAGACCCTGCAAGAGAGTTAAATCGACTTGTATCTGATCTCGGAAAGCGGGAGTTATTCTTTACTTTATATGATGGATTGTGATTTTACTAACTATGTAAGTTTCCCATTCTTTTAATAGAGAATGTTTATTTTTCTATCTGGAAATCTCTGAGGGCCATCGCCTGCCTGCACTGGCGCATTCTAAATCACAATTAATCTGTAAGGTATCGTTCATTTGTTGTGTAGAATGCCAAATATGCATTTTTATTGTATAAGTGTCGCTTGTAGAAATATTTCTGGAATACATGTCTTTTTATAGACACGCCATGATTTCCTTTATACTCATGATACTCACTTTTGTTCCTACTCTTATTTAGCGTTACATTCTATATAAACTAGTCAGACTTTGTACACCCACCCCACATTTTCTATGATATTCCATTGTGATCAATTTTATTAGTTTATTAGCTTAGCATTTTTTTTATTTTTATTTTATGGCAATTGTGTGAATAATAATTATAATTTTGTATTATTTTTTTACACCATTAGTTTTAACATTTAGGTAGGTACCGATTTGGAGGTTGAATTCAAAAATATTTAAATTTCCTAGCTAGGTATGGTATACATATGACAAGGGTGGTGAGTGAAGTTTGATGATCTCGTACAATCTAGTCACATTTTGTTAATAGCTATTTCAAAGTATATTTTTATAAAATAATATTAATTTTAGGGGGTCTCCAAAGCCTTTTTGCAAATTCCCAAGTCATAAAAGTGTTCAAATAGAAATTTTAGAAATACGTAATCTACCTTGCAGCACAATTTGAAGTTTGTAATACGTATCCGTTGTTTTGTGAAGATTGTATCGTAGCAGTTAGTCGAGCGGGTCATTCACAATCTTATACATTACGCAGCTCCTTTGTGTGACGGGAATTATTTTCCATTTGTCGGGAAATAAAGGTATGAAAATGGTAAAGAGCTTGATAGATCCAAGCAAGCATTATATACAAAAATCTAAATGTTTCAATTGATGAACTCATTTTTGTGTTATATGGCTGTTTTTGATTTGAATTCATATTAGTAATACATCAAGATATCGCTGTGTATTGTATAATTTTGTAGTGATACTAATATTTTTAAGAGAATTGTTTTCACTCATATGACATTATTCTATACAAAAGTCTCTAAATAAATGACGATTTATTCCTGCTTTTAATATTTCTGCAGATGTTTTGTTTGTCAATTTAATTATCATTATTTATTTTATTTTTTACTCTTATCATCTAGACTAAGGCCACAGTGAAGTGCTACGCTTATCTTCTATATAGTCAAGTAGCGTGGGATAAAATATGCGGTGTTGCCATGGATGTCACCTAGCGAAGCCTCTTCCTGTGTGGCCGTATTCTAACTGTTAGAGCAATACCCCAATTTGCATTGTCTCATAGTTAAAAATGCAACCCATAAAATATCCGTGGCAAAGAAATGATAATTTTAAAATGGTTTTTGATCAATCGAATTTGATTAATTAGTATCTTAAAGGCGGTGGCGTGCCTAGGGTCAACCAGTAAGGCAAGCCCGTTCGACTGTTTTGTGTTACAATATTAGTAGAGGGTCACGATCATGTATTTTTCCGGATTAAAAGAGTTTTATCTTTCTAAAATAATTATGTGAATTAATTGATTTTAAATCCCATTTTAGCCGCATTTTAAATCTATACAAAAAATAATTTTCTGAGTCATTAAACTCATGTTCTTGTATAATATAAGAATGTATTTTCAAATACAAGAAGAAATAAGCTGTATATTTACATTTGTCTATTGACAATAATAATATATTTGTTAACACCGAAACACGAATTATAAATAAATGTTCGTTAAGAAATTAACATAATCTTTCTTTTCATAACATTTCTGCACATAACATAAATGACAGATAACATTCTGACAATAGAAATGAAGTTCCTGACACTTCGAATTGTAACATACTTCAGAGTGATAAAGCCCGGCTTCAAATCCATACAAAAATTGTAGATATCTTCTGGTATATATGCACCTAGCTATACGATTACAAGCCAAACATACATAAGTGCGACAAAGACCCTTTTCATTTTGCAAGCCCAATATGAAGCCCATCGAAAACATGAAACAAAACATGTGGACGTAGGCGACTTCGCGGGCATCTCACCTACGCTACGTATGAGTGAAATAAAATACGGCGCGTATGAGTGGAACAAAACATACACCTAGGTCATTTCTGCACATGACAGCGGAGTCATTTGCAACGCAATGAATTAAATAGTTTTAACTCGCGCGAAAATAAAAAATATTATTTTATTCGTAGACGGCTTAAACGTGCAAAAAAACATCGTTTTATTATAGATTTTTTAAGGCAAGCCCGACTTTTCGGCTTGTTTGGAAGTACCGCCACTGCTTAAAGGTTATGAATGATAATATAAATCATTGGATTTTGTCATGCCACATTTTGCCATCTAACGTATTCTCAATGGAACACTGTCCGTGGTCTTTCTTTGGAAGGCTTTGAAACATGATTGTAATGGCTCACACTTTAAATAGAAATTGACTTTCCATTGTTTTTAATATCATTTACTGTAACCATCCAATTGTAAAGTAAATGCAAAGATAATTTTATTTGTAACTTGGGGTATTAATGTATTCAATACTTTATATTTCCTACTTTTGTGTATATTGGTACTTATTTAATTTAGAAAATATATTCTTTATTTGATGTAAAGCCATTAAAATGAAGTATATTTTGTGCTCTCAGAGTCATCCCGGTATTTAAATGTAATGTTTTTGTTTATCTAATGTATATTTTTGAAATTTAAAACATTATTTCCCATAAAAACAATGAGCTAAATTAGATATTGTGTTGTAATGTACAGTTTAGGTAAGATCATACAACCCAGATATGTGTGCGCACCTAAATAATTGTACCTCTGACCGTATAACCTAACCTAACCTAACCTACAATGTATAAAGTAATCCTGAACCAAGGGTAATAGTTTGTAATGTTAGCCCCCTCTCGTAATGTACTCTGTATTCTATCCACGTGTCTGGAGGTCGGGTAATATCAAGTCACGTTCCCTTTCTTCCATATTTGTTAGTAAATAATTGCTAAGTATTTTTAGATTATCTGTAAGCAGTTTTATAATATAAAATGCACACTATTCTTGTACAAAACAATAATAATTACTGTTTGTCACTTTGCATGTAACTCAAACGGGAAGAAGTTTTAGATTTATAATACCTTTAATTAAAAAAAAAGTATTAAATGATAAATATGATTTGTATCTGTCTGAATTTTTTTAATTTTCAGGAATTACCAGTATCAAACAATTGAATATATAAAAATTCATTTGTATCGAAGTTTTTCTTTTAACCTTCATTGCGTGAAATTTAATACAAATTTGCTACAAACCGAAAAATCAACTAATATTTGTATTTCTTCGATGGTTGACCTATTTCAATTAGTGCCAGTTTATTAGACATATTTTGAGTTAAAAAAAAAATTAAATTAATAAATAAAAACTACATTGCCAGGTAAATATTTATATCACGTTCAATCATTTATAAAAACTAACTAACTAACCATCACACCGTCTCTCCGAAGGGGTAGGCAGAAAAAATAGACTGCACACTTTTATTCTTGACAAATTTCTCTCGCTTTCTCAACATTCATACATCTTGTCATGCACACTTGTTGATTTCTCTGACTGCTCACTTGGCCGACATTCAATATTCGATTGTGCCACGTTTTCCTCGGTCTTCCTCTATTTCTAATTCCATTTACATCATTTTTTTTTTACCGTTCTTTCTCCATTCATTCTTTCCATGTGACCAAACCATCTTAATGATCTTTTCATTATTTTGTTCATAACACACATTCACACCGCATTCATTTATTATATTTTCATTCGACACTCTTATCATAATACACAGAGTATTCACATATTCGTCTAAGAGATTTCATTTCTACTGCAATTATTCTGCTTTCATCCTTCTTTGCCAGTTCCATGTTTTGCTTCCATACATAAGGGTCGGTACAAGAATCATTTATTGTGTGTAATAATAAAATATGTTATGAAATATTATCAAATTTTGATTTCTAATAATTTTTTTACAAACACATTTTACAGATAAGTAAATAAATAAATAAAATCTATTAAATTTTTTACCCGCATTTTCTATTTTGTAATAGAAAACAAAAAATATAATTTTGGTTAAAAAAAAAAATCATGCAATGAAGGGTTTGCAATGCAATCAGTTCCCTGGTTTATATGACTGTAGCGTTGCCAATGTAAACTATCACGTGACTTGATAATATCTGAACCTGACAAAGTTCCATACAATCACTATCTGATATTCTCTAGTTGTATAATCTTATTGGATAATCATACTAGAAGACTTTTGCTTAGGAAAACTGTATCTTTGACCAATCTATATATTATTTCGTAGCCAACAAAGCCATTAGCAGAGAGCTGTATTAATTTCCTTCAGTTTAACAGTTTATCCTGCCATTTCTTGCTCAATATTTTAAGATTAAATTGTATTAGTTATGCTACGATCATTCCCCTTTCTGATTTCACGGCTGTTATACATGGCCGAGTGTTCTAATTCGTCAAATGAAATGGTTATTTTCCCCCGAACCGGGGCGAGCCCGCGTCGAGCAAACGGTCCGATGACAATACGTGTGTAGATACTGTGCGGACTATAATTGTTGAGATTGTATATGAAAAAAGATAGCATTTTACATATCTATTCACAATAATTTAAAATAGTTTTTGAAATTTTAATCTAACGAGTGCATACGAAAACTATTTAAGTTCATCCAATTAATCGGCACGAAAAATTCTGTAGATTTTTTTAATAGTTGCTAGGGAAGTGTATTATTTGAATAATAATTACTTCTATAAGAAATAAACATTCCATCTTATGGTAATTTTTTGGGTAATTGGGTACACTTCGCAGATACAGAATGTTATGGAGGCTCTTGCATCTTGTATGATGAAGATAGAATATGTGAAATTTAGATCCAAAAGTTGAATTCTCTATTTTCAACAACAGGTAGTCGTCGACTTACGACTGTTTGACTTTACAATCACAATCTGTGAAATTGGTTGTCCATCTCCGCTAAATGTGGCCCGTGCAGTCTATGAATTCATATTTTGTATTTTCAAATGTTTTAATATTATTATATTTTACCAATTATCAATATTACCAATATCAATCATTATTTTTTATTTAACTACACAAATGTAAAATTAAAAAAAAATAAAGCAAGCATTAAGTTAGGAATGCTAATTATAAAGACAGCTAAAAACTAAATCAGTAATACACTGATCATAAAAAGAACAGAAAAATCTTAAAATATTACGCTCTATAATTTACTATATTGGGATATAATTGCATAAACCGTCTTACGACCTGTTAGTCGGAACTGATTGTGGTCGTAATACAATGACTACCTGTTTATCGAAACCGATTGTAGTCGTAAGTCGACGATTACCTGTTTATCGGAATCGATTGTGGTTGTAATACAATGACTACCTGTTTATCGGAACCGATTGTGGTCATAAGTCGAAGAATACCTGTTTATCGGAACCGATTGTGGTCATAAGTCGAAGAATACCTGTTTATCAGAATCGATTGTGGTCGTAAGTCGACGATTACCTGTTTATCGGAATCGATTGTGGTCGTAATACAATGACTACCTGTTTATCGGAACCGATTGTGATCGTTAGTCGACGACTACCTGTATAGAGGATTCACAAAAACAAATGTAGGTGTATCATACCAATTTTGAGGATGTTAAATCGTTTTAGAATGAAGAATCTCTAACTTTTGCATACATGTATATTTATATTATTCACTTTTGGTATATTCACAACTCGTGAAATTTTATGGAGATTTTTAATACATCTTAAATGTCTTATTCATGGATTTCTAGTTTTGTATTCTAAGAGTTAGTATTTTCTACGACTTTCTTACAATATTATATTTAGCTGTTATCCTATCATGTTTTCTCCAATGTCATGTTTGTATTATAATCACCGGTCTGCATAATAGAAACAAAGTGCCCACCGATAGAAGTAAAATAAAATTCGACAGTTATTTGATTTGACCTAACCTAAAAAAAATTCTCTTAGTTGGCAGTGATATCCAAGCACATGCCTCTATAAAGACTGGTTTTGGTAATACTCATATGTTAGATTACTCGCTATTCTTAATGATCTGTGTCTGCGAAGGTGTCAAATAAATAGTTATTATCAAAAACAATACAAATGTCTACATTTTAAGATTATTTGGTTCAACCTAAAGAAATCACAGCCAACACAAATTCTTTCCAATGGCCAAAGTTGATTAACCAAATATGATTCCTGTAGAGTTACTCCATTCCTTTATTGGTCTGATGAGCAGGCGTATATTAATTGTGGTATAATGATGTCTCAGTGTTCAATAATAATTGGTTTATAATACGTATTGGATATTCCTACTCCTGACCAGCCATTGTATAATATTTTTCTGTCCTAGTCTTGTCTATGGTTATATAAGTTCCCTTGACTAAGTGTATCCATTTATGAATAGAGTTTTATATTGATGTAAATAGAATTATTATTTCTATGTTTAAGTGAGAACTTATTTGGATTAGCTTTTAAATATTTATTGATACATTTTCTAGCATTTTTTCCATATCATCTTAATGAATATTTTATAGGAGATTTAATGTATGGTTTATGCTTATTTTATTAAAACCTTAATTTCATACGAAGATCCAATTTGATATTGAAAACAAATAAAGATTTTTTTTAAACATGACTCGTGTTTTTATTTATTTTTAAACAAAATATAAATATAATATACATATGTGATGTCTCCGTGGTTGTTCAATCTGTATATGGACAAGTGTATGAAAGAACTGAAAGGAATAAATGCTGGTGGTAAGATGAGTGATTTGTCTGTAAATTGTCTGCTTTACGCAGAACGTGCCGTTCTCGTTGCGGATAGTGCGGACGAATTACAAGTCTCGGTGTCAGGAATATATGAGGTAAGCAAGTCAAATGATTTAATGATGAATGTCGGAAAGTCAAAGGTGATGGTTTTTGAAAGGGAATAAGTGAATGAAGAGAACATGGAGCAGGTAAGTGAATTTGTGTATTTAGGTAGAATGTTCACAGTGGATGGCCGAACGGATAGTGACGTCGAATGAAGGGTTGGTGCGAAAGTGAATGGAACTTTAAAAATAGTTACTAGAAACAAGAATTTATCAATGAATGCGAAAACGGCCATTCACAATGGAGTTCTGGTCCCAACCCTAATGTATGGAAGCGAAGCATGGAACTGGCAGAAGAAGGATGAGAGCAGAATAAATGCGTTTGATATGAGGTCCCTAAGACGTATGTTTGACCGAACGATTTACGAAAGAGTCTCAAATGTTGATATAAGAAAGGAGTGTAGAGCGGATTATGAACAAAATTATGATAGGATCGCTGCGTTGGTTTGGACATATGGAGCGCATGGATGGAGAAAGTATACGTTAATGATTTAAATTGAGTATGGAGTCGAGGCAGACCGAGGAAAACATGGTATGATCAAATTAATCAAATTTTAAAAGGTTGGTCATGTTAGAAGTCGATAGAATCGACGTGCGTGTATGACTCGCTGTATGAATGTGGAGGAACCTAGAGAGGTGTGCCAGGATAGAGTAGTGTGGCGGTCCATTCTCTCTGCCTACCTCTGCAGAGAAACGGCCTGATGGTTTGTTTGTTAAATGTGGGAGCCAATTGGTAAGATGGTATAAAATAATTCAACAATTATTCACCCACTTTTTATTTGGGGAGCTTTTGATTGATTATGGCAATTATCGAGTATCTTGGCTCATACAGAAATTAATTTATAACAGATAAATCTACTACATCATTATCTTTAGATACACAAAAATAAGTATTCCATTTGATTTATTTTTATATACCCTTTTTTATTATGTTTTTTTTGTTATCACATGCGATAAGATAAAAAAGCAGCACATTTCACAATAAAATTAGAGTTCACCAGTGAGCACGTCCGTGTTGAAAGTGGAGTACTCTCTAATTAGTGAGGTAGCTTGTAATCGAATATGCGAGAAGTGGGATAATGGACCGACAATTCTCGGTGAGTCCTGATGAGGCATTGAGGAAGAGATTCTCTGGACATCAGTTTGTTATATCACCAGTTGGTATATTCAAACTTGTTGCCATTGTAAGTACAAATAATTCTATTAATCATTACATATTTAGAGTACATATTCGGTGGCTTAAATAGTAAATTTATCATCTCTAATTTTGGTTGAAAATGACATTTTGTTACATATTGGTGCCGTATTGTTCCATACATTCAAATACATATCAATAATAAAAATTGCATCTCCAAATCAAGTCCTCGCTTTGAACGTATATATTGTACATTTATCTTCTTGTTTTTCTTATCAACGAAAATGGTGCTAAAAAGGGCCTATATATTGTAGTGGAACGTTTGGCCAACTTTGTGTCATTTTCAGGGGCGCCTGGTTTTATAATAATACCACACATAGAGGGCATCTTCCTTGCCATATACATATATGAATATTCATTATTTTTTTTAAATATACTGAGTTTTTTTCCCCTTTTCTGTAAAGTTGTCCAAATACAGGGTTGACAATTTTAGTCTTTAAGTCATCGATATATCAAATTTAGTGGCAGAATGATAAAATTGTTTTCCAAAGTGTATTTGCATTTCTTTAATATTAATTAAATCGAAATAAATACGTATTATATTTTCCAGATTTTGCTTTTGGTTGGATCAATCATATCCATGACATTGGATGAATGCTCAAAAACAAATTCTTGGTTGAAAATTGTATTTCCGACTGTGACGGCTGCGAGTGGTGTCATAATTGCCATTCTCTATGCCTCTTCGGTTCTTGGATTGGCAAAAAGAATTCCAAAAATTTGGGTTAATGTGGTAAGATGACATACACTGATGATTAATGTAGATAATCACACCTTGTCGGAATCTTGTGATTAGATGACTAGTTTGCTTAATTTGAAATATACTCAAATCAATCATGATAAAACATATGAAACAATTGATTTTTTCAGGATATTTTCTGGTCTATGTTTATATCTATACTTACGATAATAATATCGATTCTTCTTCTGGCAAATTGTTCGGGAGATGACAGTTTATCAACAATACCCGGTGTAAGTAGTTTCATTGCAAATATTTTCAAATATAAATATATATAATATTAAAATATAAAATTTATTCAATATCCATGCCACAATTTTCAGGCTTTAGGAATCGCTGGATCTGTCCTTTTAATAATTACTTCAGCCATGATATTTATTTCTTGGAGAAGTGCGGAAGAAGACGTTATTGAAATTCCTCCACCAAAGCCTGTTAATGAAACTAAACAGCAATCTGTTACGAACATTTAATGGTTATTTTTAAAATAAAATATGTATAATTTCATGAATGTTGAAAATTGTAGACTTATGTAAAATATTATTATGAACACACTCAAATATATTTAAGCACTCTCTATGTACTTACATCATTAGTAAAATAAAACATGTATAAAGTACACTATCTTTAATAGAATCATCTAATTAGATTGCTTTATCTACATCATATTATTATTGATAATAAGGCAGATAAACTATGGGTGAATTTCAATAAAACTGCTGTGATAACACCATCAAATATGTTTTATTTTGTAATTTTGGTGATAAAACACTGATTGTTTGTAGTGAATAAACACCTAACAATAAAGTATTTACAGATTTTTAAAGCCCAGTGATAATACATATAAAACTCTCAGATCGTATAAGAAACACTGAGATACGTAAAAGATCCGGAGTAATGGATGTCGTCGAAAGAGTGGCAAAGCTCAAATGGTCATTTGCGGGACATGTTGTCAGACTGGGAGACCAGAGATGGACTAGAAAGGTAGTAGAATGGAGACCTTGTGAAGATAGAAGAAGCAGACGGATACCACCCACTTGATGGTCTGATGATATAAGGAGAATTGTTAGTGACTGGATGCAGAAGGCGCAAGATTGGAGCGTGTGGAGTATGAGGGAGGCCAGTAGTGGAAAAAATCGGTTGTTTAACCGTTTGCGTGCTGGGCCTTTTTTCATAATATGTACTAAAATTGCTTGTTAAATAAACAGGGAAAAAAAAATTAAAATTGGGATGCTAAATAAAAAATCATAACTAGCGGACGCAGCGCACCATCCGAATACCAGAGATATACTGCGCGTCATATCGTCGATATATCAACGACACGCAATTTATGATAGATGTTCGTTCGTCGAAATATCGACGATACGTATTCAAACGGTTAAGTAATTAAAGCTCATTGATTGTACAACAAAATTACTAGAAGCTAAGGGAGTTTTGGAAACATCGATGAAACATTACAAAAAAAAAATGTTTAAGGCATCTATTGAGTACAGGTAATATAATACCAGGAACACATGAGAGATGGTTTGACATTAGGAAGATAAGATACTTTCTAAAGTCAAGAGTATTTGTCTTCTTCAGAAGACAAATAGGTACTATTAAGTGGTTCACTACTCTCACTAATATGAAAGACGTCGATCTCCGAGGAGACCGCATTCACCAGATTAATTGCTGTTCCCACCGATGTCACCAGTAGGTGAAACAATCTATGCTGTCGTTGTCAGAAATATCTATCAGGGACAAAAATACCAACATTCTTCAGCACGGCCGAGTTCTCGAATTAAAAGAAAAGACTATGCATTTGTTTTTTAACACTTTTAAAAAATAATATTTTGCAAAACAAATCTATCGAGTAAAAAAGAGTTTAGTGTGCGTAATTTATTACAACTAACAATGAATGATGGCATTTTTTGCTAGACTTGAAAAACATTCTAGTAAATAAAGGGTTTAATTATATATTCTTTAAAAATGTCTTTATAAAATATCATAGTATGACTTGTACATTACATAAACTGTATTTTCGTAATCATTGTACTTTCCCAGTAGCTTATCATTTTGCAATAATATTTTACGAATAAACCAGTGCATTGTATATACAGATAAGTGCCTGACTGAATATAATCAATATGCATCTAAATTGCACTTAAAGCCAATAAAAAAGATTTGATGTTTCTCAGTTGACAAGATATTGACAAATTAATTTGAGAAATCTAGTAAAGGAGTCAACCAGAAGGCTATTACTCAAAGTTGAGTATTTTATTTGACATAATAATTTGATTGGTCTTAACTGGAACACGAAATTTTTATATCCAATGGCATGCATGCATTCGGATACAGGGATATGTCATCTAAGTATTTTCTACCGTAAAATAAATTCTACAATATTTTATTTTAGATATTGAGTTTTTTTGTATACAACATAATAAGTTTTGTATACAACATTGTATTAAAAATAAATTGTATACAGTAATAGGGTTCAAACGACCTGTTGTATACATAAAAAAAAAGTGTGGATATTAATGGGTAAAGTGGAGGGACGTCGGGGAGCTAGTAGAAGACAGCTGTATAGATACTCTGTGTATGATAGAGTGTCGAATGAAAATATAAGAAGTAAATGCGGTGCGAATGATGGTGTCATGAACAAAATAATGAAAGGATCATTAAGATGGTTTGGACATATGGAAAGAATGAATGTAGAAAGAATGGTAAAAAAAGTATATGTTAAAGATGTAAATGGAACTAGTAATAGAGGAAGACCGAAGAAAACGTAGCATGATCAAATAAATCAAATATTGAATGTCACCCACGTGAGAAGTCAGAGAAATCAACGAAATATATCGGGAAAGAAAAGTATGGCAGTCCATTCTTTCTGCCTACGCCTTCAGTGAGACGGCGTGATGGTTAGTTAGTTAGTTAAAACTGTTTAATATTATTGTCATTTGTTACTTTATTGAAGTTTAAAGAGTTGTGGAATTACATAGTTAATTTGATACTGTTTTACCCTCTTAATATACTTGTATACAATATTTTTCTTCTTCTATTTCTTGTTCTTCTGTTATCGGAAGTTAGGCAGCATCATGACTATTTCTACCCTTGTACAGTGGCTTTAAATAGAGATGTTGTGCTGCAACTTAACCATTCTCCAAGGTTTCAAGCCAGGATTTTATTCTTCTCCTGACACTTTCTGATTTCTTCCTTGTACAATTGCAGCACTTTGTATTTATCATTTCACATAATGTGCCTGAAGTATTTCAGTTTCCTGCACTTTATGGTCTAGACAATTTCTTTTTCTTTCTTCTCTACTTTCTCTGTCTTTATTATATTTTAAAAATAAAAATATTTAACAAATGAAGCGGATAAAACACTATTCTTTGCTTGGATTGACATGGTATCTCTTATCAATTATAAAATGTGATGCTATGTAGTATTATGGCTACAACCCTGATTTTTAAACAAATATTTGTATAAAAGAGACATTTTTATAAATCCACTAACCATTCCCCGTGTTATTTACGTTTTAGTAGATGTAAACAAGAGCATCATATTTTGTTTTTAATACAAATCGCTTTTTGCTTTCGATAAAATCACAATAATGTTAGTGAGGTGCATTGTTTTAATTACTTGTATAATATTTTTACCAGTATGTTTTGCGTATACAGAAATTTCATTCGATCATATAAAAAACTTCTTTGGAAACAAAAATATTGGCAATGGCATTATAATTACTTGCTATACTACAGAAACCACTGTGAGGATGTACAAATATTTAATAAAAAGCGGACTCCTGATAAATGTATACGATACATCTCAAATCACTTTAATCAGAGCATCAATGAATATGAAAGGGTATCAGAAGATGGGAATCATTTTAGATTTGAATTGTGAAAATTCCTTTGATGTTTTGCAACACATATCGGTAACAAACGATAATTATTCAATATTCAGTTCCGATTACTATTGGTTGATGTTGAGTCCAAAGATAAATAATGAAACTATGAATGTATTGAAAAGTTTGGACATAAATATAGACGCAGACGTCACGCTGGCTGTATCTAAAGCTTTAGATTATGACATTTACGATGTTTATAACACGGGGAAACTTAATCATGGAAAATTTATTTTTGATAAAATTGGAGTTTGGAGCAAAGTTTCCGGATATCCGAAGGTTTCTGACTACAAGTATGTGAGGCGATCCAACATGACAGGTGTCATACTGAGATGCATGATTGTTGTGACGAAGAAACTTTACGATCAAGAACTGATGGACTATTTGACAAATCCAATTGACACACATCTCGACTCGATGAATCGTTTTAACTTTGCTTTGTTGTTACATTTAAAGGACATTTACAATTTCAGGTATATTCTTTTATGTAATGATAATTAACTATATAGATATGCTGTCCCTGCCTTTTTCAAACATAATATATAATTAAACAAGCTTAGTATATTTTGTTTTTGATTGGTTTCGATAGCACCACTCTCGCAGGGTTTCTAACTAGAAGGATTTTCATGTTCTCCCGATACTTGTCCGTTAACGTCACCTTGACAAACTTTTTCATAAATTAAATAACTTTTTTCCACTTCCCAGTTTATTTTTCTCGACATGTTTCGAATGTTTTAGACCTTCATAACCGAGAGAACGATATAAACTCGAGTTTATATTGTTGTGGCATAAGTGAAAAATGTGATTTAACTCATAAAAAAATTCATTATTATGGAATTCCAGTGTTTACACTTTAAGTTTAATAAAAAAATTACTTTGTCTAATTAGTTGCAGTACTTTGTATTTATCGCTTCTCATAATGTACCTGAAGTATTCCGGTTTCCTGCGCTTAATGGTCTTGACAATTTTTTTCCTTGTACATTCACTGCAGTGAATTATATATTACTGTTATAATCAGACATGTAAAAAAAATCTTTTTCTTCTTAAAGTGCCATGTCAGGTCCCCCCGACGTCGGCTATAACTCTGGCATAGGCCTCTCTGTTCTGTGCCAGCCGGAACAACTCCCCCACTCTCCAAATTCTGGTTCACTGATTGATATTTTCCAGCCAGGAAATCTGGGATCTTCACACACCGCGCCTACCCTCAATCTTCCCTTTCATTTCTCATTGCGAAGAATTTGCCGAAAAATGCCATCTTTCTAGTCTTCACAATTTCATATTATTTATAAATAATAGATAGTGTACTAGATTTCTATGGTTTTGATTTTTTTGAAAATCATTTTGAATTCAAATGTACACCAATATATAAAATGTATAATTAAAATATCTTTATGGTCAGCTATGACTTGTCTCGGACAAATTCTTGGGGATATTCTCATAACGGAACATTTGATGGAATGGTCGGTCAGATTGAGAGGAGACTCGTTGACATAGGAGGGTCTCCGATATTTTTTAGACTCGAAAGACAGAAGGTTGTCGATCACACCATTCAGACTTGGACATCTAGGTGAGTGTTTACTAAAATATCAACTGATTTCGTATTTTATTTTCTTTCTTTGTATATTTTTTTGGTCTATTATATAACATATATCATTCTATCTAGTTTTAAAACAAACTAACCATTACGCCGTCTCTCCAAAGGGATAGGCAGAAAGAATGGACTGTCACACTGTTCTATTTTGACATACTTCTCTCACTTCTTCCTGTCAAGCATGCTTGTCAATTTCTGGACTCCTCACGTCGCTGACTTACTAGTTATGAGAGGTTCCACTGTATATATTAACAATGTAAATGGAAAAAGAAATGAAGAAACCGTGGAAAATGTAGCACAATCAAATATTTAATATCAGCCACTTGAGAAGTCTAAGAAATCGATGTGCGTATATGACACAATGTATGAATGTTGAGGAAGTGTAATACACAATAAAGAATAATATGGCAGTCCATTATTTCTCCTAACCCCTTCAAGGACAGTGTGATGGTTAGTTAGTTAGTTTGGAAAATCTTTATTAAATTGTCTAAATCACAATTTAAAAGAACATTATGTGTTATATTATTTGTTGGAGAGTTATTTTGTGAACGTTGGTCAATCAAAGTGTGCACGGGAGATGCCAATTGGTGGTGATGAGGTTCGCAACCCATCACACCTCGTCTCCCGTGGGAGCGAAAAGAGAAGGATGGAGTGCCGCATCAGTTAAAGTGTTATTAAATTGTGGTTAGTTATTAAATTGTTGTATTAATTACCGTGTCTCTGTTTTAGGCCATGCTTTATATTTAGGAATCCGACTAAAAATAAATCTATGTTAAAAATTTATACCAGTCCAATAGAGGAGCATGTCTGGTATTGTATCATTATTTTACTGGTTGGAATTGTGGTATGCGCAGGTTTTCTGAGAAAATTGCAAAGTATGCCGACTCACTCATCTGGCAACTTCAATTGGAGTTTCTCAGTCCTGCATACTTTGGGCGTCATGTTCCAACAAGGTATGTACGAGTATATTGTATCTATGAAGTATCTGGCTGCGTATCTTATAAACCTTTTTACTAAATTGTATGTAATATTATGATGAACTGGGACCATCTGCCTGAACTGTAAATGCAGCAAATCGCAGACCATTTTTTTATACTGGAAATGAAGTCATCCGCACAATGAGGGTTAATTATACTTGTCACTTTATTGAAAGTTAATGCCCTAGATATAGAAGGGGTACCCACCGCTTACCCGAGGCTGTTATAGGGTGCAGCGACGCCCTTTCGTCAGCCTCGCTCATTCACTTCCTAGACCCGTCCCCCGTCCATCCGGCACATTAATTGTTATTTCATTTATGAAAATCAAAGAGACACCAGGCCACATTAAAGCTAATTTTTTTTCCCTTCTATGGCCCGCACTTACAAACACAAACACATGGTATATACTGCCAATACAATCATCTTATCTGTAAAGGAATAAAAAGAAAAATCTTAAAATTAATAGTGTAAGGAAGGCGGGTTGAAACTGCTACATTGTCCAAACAAAGTGCCGAGAAACTACGAGTGACCCAAAGAGCCATGTTAGGAATAAGCCTAAGAGACAGAGTCAGAAACGATACGGTGAGAGAAAAAACAAAGGTCAATGACATCTTCCACCGGGTGGCGACTCTAAAATGGCAATGGGCGGGTCACGTAGCCAGAAGCTCAAACGAAAAGTGGACAAGAAGACTTGGAGACCGTGGACAGCAAAGAGAAGTGCAGGGCGACCGCAACTACGGTGGAAGGATGATCTGAACAGACACGTCGGAATAACCTGGATGCAGTCTGCACAGGACAGAGTGACATGGACACGAATGGAGGAGGCCTTTGTCCAGGAGTGGATGAGGAAGAAGAAGAAGGAAGGCGGGACACAATTGGGGAGTAAAAGAGTGTAAATGTTGGCTTTAGGAAAAAAAAACAGTAGAGTTAGTAGACATGGGAAGAAGACTTAGAAGTATTTGATTAGGATATACATGACAAACCAGTGAACGTTTAATTACATCTTTAAATTCAAAATAAATGGGTGACTCCACGCCCCACCAGGGGGGCAGTTTCGACTTCGGGTCAGGATAGTCGATCGGGAGCCAGCGATGTTTAATTCTATTGTAAAACTTTGGAATTGAAAAAACAAAGCTGTTTATGTTCCACGAATATGTTGAAATATCAAAGTGTTTCCGCCAAAACAACGAATTAATAAATTTTTGTTTAATTTATTTATTATTTGTCATAATATATTTCTCAGGTGGAGAATCACATCTGTATCTACTGTCCGGAAAGATTTTCACGTTCACTTTGTTATTTTTCTCCGGCGTATTTTACCAATTTTACTGCGCCAGCATAGTCTCTTCGCTGCTGAGGGATCCGCCAAGAACTATAAGGACACTGGGAGATTTACTGAATAGCAATTTAAAAGTTGGGGTAGAAAATATTCTATACACGCTGGATTACTTTAATGTAAGTTGATAAGCATATTTTTAATATATCAATCAATCAAATGAAATCAGTTTATTAACTCAAAATATATTACAAACAACATAAATGTTTAAGGCATCTATTGAGTGCAGGTAAAATATAATATATGTAATTTAATACCAGGAACGTATGAGATATAGTTTGATATTAGGAAGACAAGTTACTCTCTAAAGTAATTGTCTTCTGAACGTACTTTCACTAATATGAAAGCCGTCAGCCGCCGCAGAGACCGCATTCAGCAAACTAATTGCTTTTCCCACCGGTGTCACCAGAGGCAGGTTGGTTCTGGCCGCTGGTAAGTAAAACAAATTGTGCTGTCGCTGTCGGAGATATCTATCAGGGACAAAAACACCAACATCCTCCAGAGCGGCTGAGTTTTCGAAATATCCCCTGATTAATCTAAAGCATAGGTTTCCAATCTTTTCTGGGCCAACGACCCCTTTACAAGAAAAATAAACGTTCAACGCCCCCCTTCCATAAAAGTAATTCCAAAAAAGGGAAAATGATGACAATACATACAAACCGATATTTAAGTTAAATTTGTGTTTTTTTTTGTCTTTTTAGACTATATTTTTTTATCTGTCCACGCTCTCTATTTTTTTTGGGTCTTCTACTGCCCCCCTGAAAGTCTCAAACGCCCACAAGGGGGCGTTATCGCCCACTTTGAGAACCTAGGATCTAAAGAAATTGGTTATGAAATGTCCATCTCTTCGAAGCTGCAGAGAGTTGGTCCCAAGCATCCCCAAAAGAAATACGGATAACTACCATGCTCCCTCATGTAGAGAAACCTCACTATTAGACAGACTAAACTATTGATAAAAAATTTAATAAAATTAATTAATTTTATCAATAGTTTAGTGTCAATCTCATCATCTCAATGTCATTGTATTTTGAGTCATTGTATTAACTATGAATAAAATACAAGTAAAAACAAACCTCCGTATTCCATACTTTTCAAATTCCGTGTTGCAGAAAACAAATGATCCCGTCGCTTTGAAGTTATATAAAAAGAAGATTATCCCTAAACACCGTCTGTATTCTCCGGCGCAAGGTCTGGCCAGCGTGAAGAAGGGTGGGCTTGCTTTTCACGTGGATATCGCAACAGCTTACAAGTTAATACGTGAAACATTCACGGAGAAGGAGATCTGTGAGCTGTGCGAGATCCAACTATTTCCGCCACAGCGGATGGTGGCCATCGTGCAAAAGGGATCACCTTTCAGAAAACTGGTGACATACGGGTAAGTAATATACATTGTGAGCTCAATATTATAACTTCTCTCTAGCAGTGGAGGTACTCCCATAGAAGCCCAGAAGCCCGGCTTGCGTAAGAAATTTTGGATCAAAACCCGCAAATCTTAGTAATCATGCCCCCACATAAACCAACAACCCACCAAACCACCTTCCAACAATGTTCCCATCAGACGTAAGAGGAATAGCCACCAGAGCTGAACCTCTGTAAGACAGAAGAGGTTTTGATTCAAAATTTCTTACGCAAGCCGGGCTTCTGGGCTTCTATGGGAGTACTGTCACTGCTCTCTAGCTATTCTTCTATTCTGTTGGATGTAGGCCTCCTCAAAAAGCCTCTATTTTTTTCTATCGTTCAAGTCACCTTCGTGGCAGAGTGGTAAGAGCTCTGACTTCCATATCCATGGTCCCGGGTTCGATTCCCGGCGATGGCAGTGTGATTGTCAAACTGTCTTTGGTCTGGTGTAGAATTCTCGTGACAATAAAATGGTGATAGATTGGCTACCTATCACATGTCATAAGAACCAATATAATAGCTAAAATAAATAAAATTGTATACAGTAATTGGGTTCAAACAACCTGTTGTATACAAGGAAACATTTTTTTAATGTCTAACCACAAAGTGAGTGCTTCATATGAAAATTTAACATTTTTAAAATTAATTTCAGTCTGAGGAAGATTTCAGTTTCGGGATTGATGGCAAGACAAAAGAAGATTTGGCATGAACCCAAACCCGAGTGCAACTTGCAGCTAGAGACTGCTTACGTTTCCATAGAAGAGGTCGCTCCCATCCTACAGATACTGGGAATAGGCATGATCACAT
The DNA here is from genome assembly GCA_022606425.2 of Lepidostoma basale. Lineage (NCBI taxonomy): Eukaryota > Metazoa > Arthropoda > Insecta > Trichoptera > Lepidostomatidae > Lepidostoma > Lepidostoma basale. Next base: position 1,853,639 of record JAHDVF020001336.1, on the reverse strand, counting down.
CTCTAATCATTCTTCTCGCGGAAATCAAGTTTAAAGAGAACAGAGGCCACCCAATCAATAATAAAAAAATCAAAAAGGTCAATAAAAAATAGAGATTGCTATTCTCCCTAATGAAGTCTAGCAACAAAAAAAAAGCATTTCTCATAATTAAGATATCCTTGATATGACAGGGGACCTTCACAGCACAATTTTTTGTTGTTCTTAATCAAATATAGATGCTCTAACGGACCGGATCCTCCTCCGCTTTCTAGTTTCTAATATGTTATAATAAATTGTAATATGTTCCAATATATCGTCACCTGAGAGTAAGAGGGTTCCAACTAACAAAATTTCACATTTGGCTTTTTTTCATGAAAAGGGTTCTTAATAACCTTATCTATACGTACAATTAAAAAAAACATGTAAAAGTATCGTCATTTTGATGCTACGAAAAGAATCAAGTTCCATCTGATCATTCAAAACACACGATTCACTAAAGAAGGATTCATTTAAACTTAGAACTTTATTATTCCAACTGTTGCCAGACAAAATTTACGTTTCTCAGTAAAATAATCTCTGGAAATTGGAATAAAACCCTTTTATTCCAAGATACACACCCGAAACCAACAAAACTTTGACTTCATTTTTCTCAGCTTTTTACTTTTGTCAGTTGGAACCTTCTTACTCTCAGGTGACGATATGTCTATTTGTAGTGGGTAAGAATTTAAATGTCAAATCATGTATAATTAAATATGTATGAAAATAAATTAGTGTGACGGCGTGTGTGTGTATTTGTAAATACCGATGGGCCCAAGGGAACGGAGAGAGTACTCTCGCCAGATGGCGAACAGAGCAAGCGACGGATACAGCCGGCGGTAGGGTGTGTAGGACCAATCACAGCCCTACCCGCCGTAACCAATCACAGGCGCCGCCGTCAGTGGCCAATTATAAGCCATTGGTATATATAACATTTTAACCATTCTTCTCTCATCCATTCGATCCATGTCGAAACCATCTAAGGAATCCTTTTATAATTTTATTTATGATGCAATCATCTGCCTTACATTTTTCCGATTTTTTTTAAGCTTAACTAACTAACTAACTAATCATCACGCCGTCTCCCTGAAGGGGTAGGCAGAAAGAATGGACTGCCACACTTTTCTTTCCTGACATATTTCTCTCGCTTCCTCAACATTCATACATCGTGTCATGCACGCGCGTCGATTTCTTTGACTCCTCACATGGCCGACATTCAATATTTGATATTTTAAGCTTATAGTTGGCAAAAAATAAATCTTAAATTAAAATATAATATTTTAATTATTATTTCAGTAGATAATTGAACTGATAGGGTGTTATGACTATTTGGGTGTTTGTGGCTGATGAAATAAAAAAATACAGTGAAAAATTTTGAATTTTTAATGTAGCATTCGATAGAAAATAGCATTTGGTAGTATGATAAGAAAGAATACAAACCAATAGGTGAAATAAATTACAGAATAGGGTCTTGGCTGGCGTATCATCGCTCCTCGAGCATCACCGTCCCCTGCGGCACCAGCTGCAGCGTCTGCAGGCTCTGCGTCGCGTCCGTGGCCGTCAGCTGCCGACACAGACAACATTATTATTTCAACCATCCATCATAATAACACAATTTAAAATCCGATTCATTCTTTGATTAACACTTTCATTGCGCAACATTTTCTATTAATCTGGTAAGATATTCAAATTATGTCTTATTTAAATAAAGAATAAAACCGACACGAATTTAAAAAATAATTGTAATAAACAATTGCAATTTATTTTTGTATCTCTATCTATGATCTTGTCTTTCGGGAGTATCGAAATGTTAGAGATCGAGTGTGAATAACCTCGGTGGATAATATTGATGCATAGGCTAACGTGGAAGGACACCTCGCCAACCCGTCTGGCAAGCGTGGCGTTGTAATGCCAACCACCCCCCGTATGACATGTCATACATGGAGAAGTATGGGGGAGGCCCGTGTCCAGCAGTGGACGACAACGGCTTTTAAAGAAAAAAAAAGATGCCCAAGATGATGATTGCCGCGAGCCGTGATCCGTATGGGACACGCAATACAAAAAAATTAAATTACAAAAAGGATGAAAGTTTAACTCTAAATCACAGAGAAAACATAATAGTATATAATACAAATTTTTACTTTTGATCCGTCGTAGTAAATTTACGAGATATTACACGTTAAACACGGAGAATATATGCGAACTGCTATTGTAGCCAACCGAACTATAAGGGTTAAATAGTTATAGTACATTATTTATACTTTTTTTTTACACGTCTAAGGTGGATCTGGGGGAGTGATGGTTGGGAGGGGTTCTGGTGGGAAAGGGGGAAGTGACTGAGGTGTGGCCCGTGGTGTATTTCTGAAGGAGAATGTGTTTTGGGCGCTTGTGACGGTAGTGAATGTGGGGGGTGTAGTTAGAGGTTTCTTGTATAGAGGGGTGTATAGTGTGTAGTGTGGCGACTTGTATAGTGTGGCGACCCCCTGAAAGAAACACTCGGCCAGTGTGTGGATGTGTTGATCTAGAGTGGGGAGACCCGCCTCTAGGTGGAGTTGTGTAATCCTGGTCCGAAAAGGAGCATCCAGCACAAGCCGGATGACCTTGTTTTGCAGGATTTTAAGTTTACGTGTGTGACTCTGAGCTGCGTGACCCCAGATGGGGGCTGCGTAGGTGATTATGGGTCTAATTATCTAACTAACTAACTAACTTACCATCACGCCGTCTCCCCGGAGGGGTAGGCAGAAAGAATGGAACGCCACACTGTTCTGTCCTGACATACGCCTCTCGCTTCCTCTACATTCATACATCTTGTCATGCACGCACGTCGATTTTTCCGACTCCTCACGTGACCGACATTCAATATTTGATTGATTTGATCGTGCCACGTTTTCCTCGGTCTTCCTCTATTTCTAGCTCCGTTCACGCCGTTTACATATACCTTCTTTACCATTCTGTCTTTACTCATTCTTTCCATGTGTCCAAACCATCTTAATGACCCTTTCCTTATTTTGTTCATAACACTTTCATTCGCACCAAATTCACTTCTTATACTTGCATTTGTCACTCTATCATAAACAGATTTGCCACACATTCGTCTTAGAGATCTCATTTCTAATGCATTTATTCTACTTTCATCCTTCTTTTGCCAGTTCCATGCTTCACTTCCATACATAGGGGTCGGCACAAGAACACCATTGTGCACTGCCATCTTAGCTTTTTTGGATAGGCTTTTGTTTGCGATGACAACTTTAAGTGCACCATTTATTCTGTTGCCTGCCCAACCCTTCTTTCAATATCCTTCTCCACCCTCCATCCTTTGTAAACATACTTCCTAAATAAACAAATTCATCCACTTGTTCCAGATTTTCACCGTTTACACTAATGTTGCACACTGTCATGCTTCCTTCTTTTTAGAAAATCATTACCTTAGACTTATTCACATTCATCATCAAATCGTATCGCTTGCATACCTCATACATCCTAGACACCAGGGCTTGCAGTTCGTGCTCGTTGTCTGCAAGTAGCACAGCGTCGTCCGCATACAACAAACAGCTTACTGAAACATCTTCCATTTTTTCACCTGCTTCCAACCCTTTCAGCTCTTTCATACACTTGTCCATATATAGATTAAACAACCATGGAGACATTACACACCCCTGTTTGACACCTTTATTGATATCAAACCAGGCTGTAAGATCCCCATTTACTCTGACACTAGCAGTGCTTTCTGTGTACAGCGATGTAATTGCCGTGATCAGTTTTGTGTTTATTCATATTCCGACAATATTTCCCACAGTTTACCTCTATCTACGCGATCATATGCTTTTTGCAAATCGACAAACGCACAGAAGAGTTTACGGTTTTTGGCCATAAACTTCTCTGTCACTGTACGAAGTGCAAAAATTTGATCCATGCATCCTCTGCCATTCATAAAAGCGCCTTGCACATCCCAAACTCTATCACTCGTCGTCTTTCTTACTCTTTCTATTAAAATTCTGCCATAGATTTTACCAACAACACTCAAAATACTAATAGCTCTGTAGTTTCCACATTCCATATGGGATCCTTTTCCTTTGTACAGAGGCAAAATAACTGCTCTCCTCCAGTCGAGTGGGGTATATCCCTCCTCCAAGCATTGGTTGAACAGTTTACATATCCATGCGGAAACTACTTCGCCACCGTTTTTGATAAATTCTATAGCGATGCAGTCATACCCTACAGCTTTTCCACTTTTCATTGCTTTCACAGATCTTTCAATCTCATTCATACTTATTTTTTCTGTATTGTCATTTATACCAATCGCGTTTACAACCAGTTCTAATGCTTTCATCAACACTTGTATCACCACCATACATTTCTTTAAAATACTCCATCCATCTCTCTTGTACGATCTTACTTTCCGTTAACATTCTTCCCTCACTATCTAAAATTGCTTTCACACATCCGCTTTCAGGAGGATTTCGGGCTTTCTTCACTTCCTTCCAAAACATTTTAATATTGTCCCCGAAGTTCTTTGTCATTTTGAGCCCTTCTTCCTCCCTCAGCTTTTCTTTTTGCACTTTCACTACCGACTTCACTTTCTTCTTGCACACCTTATACAAATCTTTTGCACTTTCATACTTACCTCTGTCATTCTTATTTATCGAAAGCATATTCAACCAAGCATCCTTCTTCTCTTTAACTGCACTCTTTACGTCATCATTCCACCACGCATCCCCTTTCCTTCTTCCTTGTACACATACACCACACGATTCTTTCGCTGCTTCACACAAACTTTCCTTTAAATACTCCCAGGTATCGTCAACATTCAACAAATTTACATCAGACACACACAATCTTTCGTTCACTTTTCTCACGAAATTATCTCTTACGTCATTGTTTTGTAGTTTTTCAACTTTGACTCTAGTTGGTGCGGCCACTGTTTTGCTTCTTCTGGTTCGCCATCCCCGGAAAAGGATCACTTTTGCCACTACTAAAAAGTGATCCGTTTCCATTTCGGCTCCCCTGAAAACCCTCGTATCAATAGTATCCGCCCGCAATCTAGAGTCAACAATGACGTAATCTATAATTGACCTTTCATTTCCTCTTTCCCAAGTATATTGATGGATTCTCTTATGATCAAAAAAGGAGTTCGACACAAAGAGACTCCATTCCATGCACACTCCAAGCAGTCTCCTTCCATTGTCGTTTATTCTTCTATCTCCAAACCTTCCCAGGCAATCCTCATATCCACTCCTTCGAATTCCCACCCAACCATTCATATCCCCGGCAATTAATAACCTTTCACTGTCTTTCTTGCACATCAATGTCTCGCTCACCTTATCCCAAAACTCATCCTTGATCGCCTCAATTTCGTTGTTGACGGGAGCATAACCAATCAACAGGAATACTCTCGTTAACCCAATCTTGAAGCGAATCCACATGAGTCTTGGGCTAACACATTCATACCCTTTCATACATTCTATCATCCTTGGAGCTAGCACCGCCGCCACGCCCTGACATGCTCTGTGGTCTTTAGGTACTCCCGACCACAGAACAAGCTTATCTGCATGCTCCTTGGATCCACACTCTTTCATCATGCATTCAGTCACACATAAAATATCTAAACTCTTATTTTCTATCTCTACACACATCTCATTCATCTTTTCTTTCATACCCCCTCTAATATTTAACGTTCCAATGCGGCATTCCACTCTCCTCTGTTCGCCTCCGCGGGAGACGCGGCGTGATGGGTTGCGGACCTCATCGACACCTGTAAGCATATCTCCCGCACACACTTACTTTCTAAGACATTATTTCGTATATATTATATTTCTCTACATAATTACTACAACTAAAAGTACACAAAAATAATAATATGACATAATAACTAAAGTACACATAATAATAAAATGAAATGTCTTTTTATCTTCGGCTCGTCCGGCGAAGACAGCGTGGGAACAGGTTAGATCTAATTTTAAAAAGTTCTTCTACGGAGTAACTCGTAAAGTTCGGGCACATAGTAAATTTTACAAGTTGTCACTGAGAATTTGGTGCATTCCCTCATAAATCATCCCAAAAAACAAAATTGTAAATCTGTACACTTTGCACGCAGGAAACATGCGGCGACCCACATCGAAATCTCCCCTTGGGTATGGGCACTTATTTAGAAATATTTACGATGCGCTTAACACTGAACACTGTCAATCACAGATATTTGAAATGGCTTATTTCTCTGTTGGACGGGCGAGACCCTCGCGCTAGCCCCAAAATTGCACATGTGGCAAACATCTTGAGCAAGTTCGACCGACGGGGGATGTAAATTCGAGATTTTTACACTGGTCACTTGGCGTTCGTATACAAACTGATTAATTTAAAAGTAGAAATTACACTCTTATATAGAACGATTCGAAAGATATTATCACTTCGATTCATTCATTAACATTTAAATAATATTTTTAGGTAGAAAGAAAGCTCTGAGGGAGTACTGGGTAATTTTAAATTAAATAAACGTGGGAGCGACTAAAACACGTCAGGCAGCTACAGAGCGCCTGACGCCAGTCGTATATCTACATATAAATAAAACACAATCTGGGTTGTGTGTGTCTCCTTCTTTCTCGGTGATTCCTCATCAGATCCTTCTGAATCTTGGGGAATGGACTAAGTGGAATTTAGCGGTCGTCATAGGCATATTTTCGTTATTAATCGAGCTCTAATTAACTTTATAAATTAATCAATTAATTGAAAATTTTCGTAGTGCAAACGAATATAGACCTTAATGTTCGTATCACCTGAGTATCAATCTTTTGAGTCTATATTCGTTTGACACGGTCTGGAGAGAATTCAGTCTCCACGTAATTTTGTGTAGTGGCAACAATGTGTTTTGCTTTCTGACAGTCCAATATATTGCGTTTTACTTTGGAATGTATAATACTTAATACGTTTTACTTATTACGTACTAAAATAATTGGTTGTTTAATTGGTACAGTCTATTTTATTGGCCATATTTTAATGTACATTAATGCAGACAGGTAATTATACTTCTTAATTTTGGCGAGTATAATTTTTACGCGTCATTTTGAGGTTATGAACGAAATTTTATTTTTTCGTGTGGCTGAAACTTATTCGTTTCTCTTACGTTCGACGGTGATTACTTAATGATATTCGTTTTCTAGAGTTCTAGCCGTTCGATTGGTCACGTGGTCTCTGAACTGTCAATCTCTTTGTACGTCGTAATATTTTGTAGGTATGAAGTTTCGGTACTTTTAGGTTATGAAGTTTCTGGGATTAAAAATATTCAATGATAATTAAATTGCTTTCAGGTTATTTCAAAGGATGATAGCGAAAATATAAAATATTGGACGTCGAAGCTCTACAAGAATATGAAGAAACTTGCTTCCGTAAGTATAATATAATATTTATATTTCTAATTCATAAATATATTTTCAGTTTATTCTATTTTGCTGTTTTCTTTATACGCATACTTTGGTCAGGGAAATTGTTACATTACCACAGCAACGGTAAGAAAGTTCTAATGATATACAATATGAATTACAATATGAATGAATGACACAATTCTTATGACTTTTTCCGTTTATTTCTAGGAAAATAAAGTAACGGATCAGAGATGGGACGAAAATTACCGATGCAGCGTGCAAAATAACTTCGTTAAAATGGAATTAGATCAATCAAACAACGGATGATCAGTGAATTAGATGTACTCTGGAGTGGCGAATGAGAACCGGCTCATTTTTACATTACACAATATCACATTTGCACAAAACATTCATATGTTTAGAGAAACAAAACTCTTGATTTTGTTGTCCATGAAAATCACATCAGAGCCAATAAAGTAAGTTTCTACGATCGTGATTTCGCTGTTGTCACATGCACCTTTCATGACTAAAAACATTGTCAAAGCGCCCTTGAGGTGAGCTATTCACGAAAACGGCGATTATACAAATTAAACAAACAAACAAACCATCACGCCGTTTCCCCACAGGGGTAGGCAGAGAGAATGGACCATAACACTACTCTATCCTGGCAAACCTCTCTAGCTTCCTCCACATTCATACGAGTCATACACGCATGTCGATTCCTCTGACTTCTAACATGACCAACCTTTAAAATCTGATTAATTTAATTAATTTGACAAATTAATCAAATTAATCAGATTAAAAGGTTTTATCAGTTTTATCGTTTTTATAAAGAATTTTGACAGGTGTACAAATAAATTTTTCATTTGTTCCAATGACAATTTGAATAATTTCTTCAACATAACACTACTCTATCCTGGCAAACCTGTCTAGCTTCCTCCACATTCATACGAGTCATACACGCATGTCGATTCCTCCGACTTCTAACATGACCAACCTTTAAAATCTGATTAATTTAATTAATTTGACAAATTAATCAGATTAAAAGGTTTTATTAGTTTTATCGTTTTTATAAAGAATTTTGACAGGTGTACAAATAATTTTTTCATTTGTTCCAATGACAATTTGAATAATTTCTTCAATATTATTTTTAAGTTCTTGCTGGTTAAGTGCCTTATTACAGATAATTTAAAAAATGGTGGATACGTGTAACATAAATTAAATAAACACAAAAGTCCGGATCGTCCATGTCAACATGTGCAACATTGAAAAAAACATTATGTGTTATTACATTATGTGCTAAATTAAAAAACAGTGGATACGTGGAACATATTATAAATTAAATAGACAATATGTGCACCGTCTAAAAAGAACATTTTGTGTTAAATTATTTTTATTTTGTTATTTTATTTTATATCATTGTATTTTATATTATTTGTTTTAGATTTATTTTGTGGGTGTTGGACGATCGAAGTGTGCGCGGGAGATGCCTATTGGTGGCGATGAGGTTCGCAACCCATCACACCGCGCCTCCCGCGGGGCGAAAAGAGAAGGATGGAGTGCCGCATCAGTAAAAGTGTGACAGTCCATTCTCTCTGCTTACACTTTCGGGGAGACGGCGTGATGGTTAGTTAGTTAGTTAGTTAATTTGACAAATTAGCCTAATTATTATTATTATTATTATGCATATAGCATGAACTGCCTTTTATAGTGTCCGCCTTATGGCAATTCAATTTTTTTTTTTTAATTCCAGGGCTCAACATTGATGAATGAAAGATCGGACCAAAGTTGCCGATGCAGCGACTAATGTTTAAATGGAATGGGATCGGTCATAAAGCAAGGACAACGGGTTATAAGATCTTCTGGCCTGGAGTGGCGAAAGAGAAACAGCTACACAAATTCTGGCAGATCACAAGCAAGATGGTCTGATGACATTAAACGAGTGGCAGGAGGTCAATGGCGCAGAGCGGCGAGGGATACAGTTGTGGAAGTCGGGAAGGGAGGCTTATGTAGTATTATCATCTATATTACTATTCCACGCCAGCGGACTCGCAGTGCCGAAATCACGATCGTAGAAACTTACTTTATTGGCTCTGATGTGAATTTCATGGACAACAAAATCAAGAGTTTTGTTTCTTTAATATAATGAATGTTTTCTGCAAATGTGATATAATATTGTTTATTTGATCATTAAATTTCATATAAAATATTCAAAAAATTGTTTTTCTATTACATTAGTAATATGTATTCAAGTTTATAATTCATTGTATTTTTTGAATATATATTGGGTTTATTTATGTACTCGAATTTAGCAATAGCGAAGCATTGCCGGGTCAGCTAGTAGATTTATAAATCAGGAGTTTATTTTTGGTGTTTAGAGAGCTGTTTTTTCCTAACATGGGAAGGAGAGCACCAATGGCTCGTGACGCAGACATGACTTTATTTGAGATATTATTTTTGCATATTATACACCTTGGCAAGCATTAAAAAAAACATAATCACGCTAGGCGCGTATTGAGCAATATATTATACGGATATTGAATATATCTGTCTAATTCAAGATCCCAAAAAACATATTGCTATCAACCGTGAAAATCTACACAATTATTTGCATATTGAGCACTTAAGGAGATTTCAGTAATACGTGCCTAGCGCATCAATCATAAGGTATTCAATGACAATAAATATGACACATTATAACTGGAATCAATAAGATATTTTGGGCACATGAAGAGAATGAATGAAGAAGGAAGTATAAAAAGAAAGTATACGTCAACAATATGAATAGAAATAGAGACCTATAAAAATGCGTACAGCTTTGAGACATGGACCACTGGCCAGAGCGAATACAGGCGTCTAGTTGCTTTTGAAATATAGTGCTAGAGACGCGTGGTGAGGGATCCATTGGTCGGAACACATCCAAAACATCAAGGTAATTGAGTAGAGCCAGAGAAGTGAGACAACTTCTTAAAAAGATGGATAGGCTATCATAACAGAGGGGAATGGTTAAGAGACGCCTATATGGATCAGGTGATCAGAGACATGCACTATGATAGCTACACAGAGATGAAGAGACTGGCTTGACACAGTAAGGAGCGTAGGTAACTAGTAAAGCTTGTTGCGGACCAATCCCCAGGATTGTAACCAAGAAGAAGAAACATAATGCACCTAACACAGATTGTGTGTACATAGTACTTGTAATATATAAATGACTTATTTGATATTTTATAAAATTGTTCAGAATCTACTTTGTGGTGTGCTATATTCACATTTCCACTCCCAAAAAAATCAACATTAAAACCAGTAGCATTTTAATAGGTTTAGTATAATTCAATATTAGGCCAGGGTTCAGTCCAGTAGCAGATAGTGTACGGGGTAAAAATGTATGGAAACATTGATGAAGAGTAAGAGAATTATTAGTTTACACAAAACAAATTATGAGACAGGTTTTGAACTCTTGTAATTCCTGTCCACTCTATTATGTTCCGTAGCCAGAACAACTGCCTTCTACCAATTCCCCGAGTCCCTCCACTTTACCCATTAATATCAGTCGAAGGAGGTGGTATTTTTCTCTCCTTAACATATGACCCGATGACATTAGAAGAATTGCTGGCGATTGGATGCAAAAGGCACAAGACAGGGATACATGGAGAAGTATGGGGGAGGCCTATAAAGTAAAACATGACCCAAATATAAGGCCTTTCTAACTTTCATACTCGACAACAGCTCTCTATTGGGTATAGCTCTCTGTAGTGCGTCTGTATTACTGGTAAAACATGACCCACATATGAGGCCTTTCTAACTTTCATACTCGACAATAGCTCTCTATCGGGTCTAGCTCTCTGTAGTACGTCTGCATTACTGACCCTATCGGTCCACAGAATACGGAGCATTCGGCGGTATATCCACATCTCAAACGCTTTCAACCGGTTCATTAAATTAACTATTAGAGTCCAGGTTTCGCAGCCATATAGTAGAACAGACCATATATAACATTTCATCATTCTTTGTCGGAGCAAGCTAATGTTCTCATTTCATTAAATGCAGCTCGTGCAACTTCAATTCTGTATTTTATTTCAATGTCCGGGTCAAGCGCTTTAGTATAATGCTGCTAAGGTATTTAAATTGGATGATCATTTCAACATTCGACCATTTAGTTGCAGAGTGGATGCAGAATAATTAAGTCGCCCAAATGTCATCCATTTGGTCATCTTAACATTGATTTTATAGTCCAGATCTTCTCCTGCTTTATCAATTTTATTTAGGAGTTCTGGAAGATCGGGTCTCCTGATACTGGAATGTAATTGATTATATTAGAAAATACTTTTGAACAAAAGAAGCAGCACTTACATCTTTTCTAGGCCAACTGGATATCACTTTGTATTCTTCAGCTGGATAGCCGTTAACGGTGAGGTAGTCTAATAAGGCCTGGAATAAACAATCGTCAGAATATATTCTATTTATTGTTTCTCAAACAATGGGGCAAAACTCCATATTAATTAATTAATACGAATGAAAACGTCTGTTATCTAGAGGTTTTATTATAGTTTATAGGAATGACATGTTTCGCTTTATCAAATGATAATGTCTTAGAAAGGTGAAATGCAGTGAAACCCCTATTTTACGTTTTTTAAGGGACTGAGAAAAAAAATGTTAATGGGTGGTATTGAAAAAAACAACATTTAATTCATTTATTTTATAAAATCACGTAGATTAGTTCGCAAAATGCGTGAACCAAAATGAAACTGATGTAAAAAGAAAGAAAATATTGTAATTAACTTAAAAAGACAAAACCAAAAACAAAAAAAATTTAAAAATTGTTGTAAATGACGATAGCGATTAATATCAAAAAGAACGAAGCTTTACAAACCGAGTCGAAAACCGAATGACAGGACAGATGTTAACCGGTGAAAATTGAAAAATGTCGGCCAATCACCACATTGCGTGCCGTATGCCGACCAATAACGTCGCTTGCCGACCATTGTCGAGCAAGCGTAACTCGCATATTTTGAATATTTTCAACATAAATTGCGGGAAAAAATGTAAAAGCGGGTAAAAAATTTACTTAAATATATCGGGACTGAAATAAAACACAATTGGCGGGAAAACGTTAAATACGGGGACTAAAATCCGAGTTTCAGTGTATGTCATTCCCACAAACTATAAGAAAACCTCTGGAAAACAGACATAATCATTCATATTAATTATACTATCTACTATTTTTAAAACAATGAATTCCATACGAACTATTTGATTAACTAATTAAGTAATCACTACATTGGTAATACCCAAATACCCAAAAAGTTAAGTAAAATTACCCGAAGCGGTGTCTCAACCGTAAACGTCCTCTCCAAGAGATGACCTTGCGGCAGTTTCACCCGAATCTTCGTGGTGGCCTCCGTGGTATCTGATGGGGGCTCCACAGGGAGTCGGGATAGGGCTGCCTGGCGCAAGTTCTGAAGAAAAAAAAAAATTATGCTTATAACAACACATCTAGCAATGAAGGCATTCTTCTATAGGGTTTTTCATTAAGAGCGCTCGAATTTTTAAATAAAATAAAACAACCTGTCCAAGTGATACTGCCACAATGTTTTGTTAATTTTAAAGGACATTCAATGACATTGGATGTCTGGAATATAATTTCGGCCAAGAGGCCACCGTGGCTTCGCTGCAGGTGGTGTATCCTGGTAGTCAAAGGGTTTTTCAAGAGGGACGCTCAAACTTTAACAGCTTATAGCGACCATTTTGGTAAAGCGATAGCTGTTAAATTTTCCAAGAATACTTATTTCGTCTTGATATTTCACCATGGAACGCTACACGTTTCAACAACGCGTTGAAATTGTTAAAATGTATTATCAAAATCAGTGCTCTGTCCTGCACAGTCCACAATACTTTGTTTAATCTTCATGTAAATTTGAGACTTTTGTGGCTTAAACTGGATGATATGGATACCGACAACATATGGTTCCAACAGAACGGCACTATGTAGTACACAGCGCACGCCAGAGATTCTGCATTAGCGATTAAAAATGGAGCGTTCTTAAAGAGCCTTTTGTTTTTTCCACCATAATTTAAAAAATATTCTATCATCCTGAAAGAAGTATACTATTCATGGCAAGAGAAAAGATTTGGTGGCATTACCGGTCTGGTGGTACGTCAGTACAGGTACTCTTGCATATAAAAATAATTTATCATTCAATTCTATTCTAAATACTAAAAGACACTGGCATCTGTGAACCATTTGCGACAAATGTTTGAAGTTTGAAATGTTTTAGCAATGTAACTATAATACCGACGGAGCAATTCACATTTTAAATATTCCGTGATGTCATCATTCTCATGTTGATTGTCAACCTTTAATGTCAGGCTGTGATTTGTGTAACTTAACAATAAACATTTTGTATTTCTCATTTATATTGACATAATCCCAATTGTGTGAAATAAATTAATGATTTGTTCTGACAGACCAATGGTTTACTAGACTATTTATAAAAAAAGCATTTATTTTTCCCTCTAAATTGGTTAATATTAATTTTTTAGCAGTAGTTCCTAAGTAAAAATGTATTGTAATTTCGTATTCTATGATTTGTCATTGAATTCTAATTTGGTTTTTGAGTTTAAAAAACAACTCACTACCACACAGGTTAAGATAACATTAAAACATTTGAACTCTTCGATGATAAAAATGAAGTTTATTTAAAAAAATATAACATACCTCTTTCTTTGCTTCTGTTTCTTGTCTCTCTGATTCAGCACGCTGCTTTTCTTGAGTTTTGGCCATTTCTTGTTGCTTCTTAAACTCTTCTTTAGCTCTAAATAATAAAATAATAATAATAATGATAATTAGAAAATACAGTAGTCTCGACGATAATCTCGTTATAATGTTGAAATGAAGGAGGGTTGTTTGGTTTTGGTAGCATTTATTCTATTTGTTCTTTCTTGGAAAAGATATAGCTATTATATTGATTCTCGTGACATGTGATAGGTGGCTAATCTATCGCCATTTTATTGTCACGTGAATTCTACACCAGACAGTGTGACAATCACACTGCCATCACCGGGAATCGAACCCGGAACTTTAGGTGTGCCATTCATAGCACTTACCACTCGGCCACAAAGGTCGTCAATGTTATACTTTTTTGCAAACCAATCCTCGATTGAGACATTAAAAATAGAATGTAACTAACTAACTAACTAACCATCACGCCGTCTCCCCGAAGGGGTAGGCAGAAAGAATGGACTGCCACACCTTTCTTTCCTGACATATTTCTCTCGCTTTCTCAACATTCATACATCGTGTCATGCACGCGCGTCGATTTCTCTGACTCCTCACATGGTCGACATTCAATATTTGATTTATTTGATCGTGCCACGTTTTCCTCGGTCTTCCTCTATTTCTGGTACCATTTACATCATTAACATATAATTTTTTTTACCATTCTTTCTTCATTCATTCTTTCCATATGTCCAAACCATCTTAATGATCCTTTCATTATTTTGTTCATGACACCATCATTCGCACCGCATTCACTTCTTATATTTTCATTCGACACTCTATCATACACAGAATATCCACACATTCGTCTAAGAGATCTCATTTCTACTGCATTTATTCTACTTTCATCCTTCCTTTGCCAGTTCCATGCTTCGCTTCCATACATAAGGGTCGGTAGAAGAACACCATTGTGCACTGCCATTCTAGCTTTAAAATAGAATGTAAAAGCGTAATTATCAACCTGTCTGCCTCCAGACTCTGACGATACGCCTCATCTTGCTCCCACTTGACCAGCTGCCTTGCGGCTCTCTCGCTTTCTTCCTGCACCTCCTCCTCCCTCTTCCCGGACCAGCGCTCCACTCCTTCCACCAACTGTCCAAGTAACTCGGCCACACTCACATTACCTGTAATGCACAATTATATAAGTATAACAAAAGGGTAAACATAATTCAAAATTGGAATACACACTTGAATGGCAGTATAATAAAATAGTTACTTAACCTCTTGAGTAGTAAGATATTAGTAACATTTACGAAACATATTTTTTTTTAGATTGTGAAACATGTAACTAGCCAATAAATCATTTAATTTTGTGTACACCAATAGATGTCGCTGGTATGTAGTAAATTTTTTGTCATAATCTGGGAATATTGGAGAAATTATAAATCAGCCTCAAGCATGGGGCCATACGAGGTCTGTTCAAAAAGTATCGCGAATTTTATATTTTTTCAAAAAGTATTTATTTATTCATGAATATCTATTTTGTCCCCTTCAAAGTAATTCCCCTCGGATATAATACATTTATGCCAACGTTTTTTCCAATCCTCGAAGCACTTAAAAAAATCATTTTTTGTGATCTTGTTCAGCTCCTCCTTCGATGCCGTCTTTATCTCCTCAATCGTGGCGTAGCGTCGTCCTTTCATGGGCCTCTTCAGTTTTGGAAACAGGAAAAAGTCACAGGGGGCCAGGTCTGGGGAATACGGTGGCTGCGGCACCATTACTGTGTTGTTTTTGGCCAAATATTCGCGCACAAGCAACGATGTGTGAGCAGGGGCGTTATCATGGTGCAAAAGCCAGTTTTTGTTCTTCCACAAATCCGGGCGTTTCTGGCGGATTGCTTCGCGCAAATTGCGCATAACTTGCAGGTAATATTCCTTATTGACCGTACTACCCTGTGGCAAGAACTCATGATGCACCACGCCCCTGCAATCGAAGAAAACTGTGAGCAAAACCTTCACGTTCGACCGAACTTGGCGCGCTTTTTTTGGTCTTGGCTCATGCGGCAGCTTCCATTGGGATGATTGAGCTTTGGTTTCCACGTCATGACCATAAACCCATGATTCGTCACCAGTTATGACCCTCTGGAGCACATTTGGGTCGTCACGGACCGAGTCCAACATCTCCTGAGCAATGTTAACGCGATGCTGTTTTGGTCGAAATTGAGCAATTTTGGCACGAATTTCGCGGCGACCCGACTCATGCCCAAATCATTGGTTAAAATCGAATGGCACGAGCCAATCGATATGTTTAGGTCCTCAGCAACTTCTCTAACGGTGATTCGACGATTGGCTAATACTATTTTCTTCACTTTATCAATGTTTTCGTCTGTTGTTGACGTGCTCGGGCGTCCGGCACGCTCTTCGTCGTTCATATCTTCTCGGCCCTCTGAGAACATTTTGTACCACCGATAAACGTTGCTTTGGTCCAAGGTAGCTTCACCATATGCCACAGTCAACATTCGAAATGCGTCCGCGCACTTTATTTTGTTTTTCACACAAAATTTGATACAGATTCTTTGATCCATTTTTTGGAATAGGCAAAAATCGAAGACGAGCCAAAACACATCCAAGCAAAACAGCTGTCAAAAATTAACTAAACATTCAAAATGGCCGACCTTGTCAGCATAAGTAAGGGACATGAGTACCAACATAACGCTACAAAAAAATCAAAAATCAAATATACGTAGCCAGCGGAAATTCAAAATTCGCGATACTTTTTGAACAGACCTCGTATGTTATCAGACCAAGTATTCAATGGCTCCACAGTAGGCACAGAGAGGTTAATTGGAAAATAGTTAATAACAAAATAATGATACAGTTAAAATTTGGAATAAATAGTTAATGTTATCATAATAACAATATAATGTATCAGAAACTTACTAACTAACCATCGCGCCGTCTTCCCCAAAGGGGTAGGCATAAAGAATGGACTGCCACACTTTTCTTTCCTGACATATTTCTTTCGATTCCTCAACATTCATACATCGTGTCATGCACGCGCGTTGAATTCTCTGACTCCTCACGTGGCCGACATTCAATATTTGATTTATTTGATCATGCCACATTTTCCTCGGTCTTCCTCTATTTCTAGTTCCATTTATTTTTTTTACCATTCTTTCTTCATTCATTCTTTCCATGTGTCCAAACCAACTTAATAATGTATCAGCAGTTTGATCAATTTTAACAATGGGATCATGGAAGGCGTCTCCACGTGTGGTGTTAGTATAATACTAGACACCACTGGAGATGACACAAAGTCAGCCAAACCTTCCACCACAATGGCAAGAGAAATACGAAAGATGGATCATATTTAGGGTCATCACTACGAGACAAGGTTCTCATTGACTCGAAGAAGAAGATTTAATTTAAAGTGCAAAATGGAAAGAATTGTGTATAAGCATGAACAAATTAATTACTAAAAAGCGGTCACATTCGAAGTAAAATAAAAATTACGAGCATGCGTGTTTCGATGTATAAATGTTGAGGAAGCTTGAGGTATGTCAAGATAGAACAGTGTGGTTCTCCATCCTCTCTGCCTACCACTCTAAAGAAACGCCATGATGGTTAGGTTAGGTTAGTTATGTAAAACATAATTTTCTTACCATTAATTACAGAAAATATTTCTGTATTGGAGCGAATTCTCATGATAATTATTAAGACAGGTAATTTTTCCAATGGAATACTTCTTATTGTCATACTCGCCACGCTACCTAGCGAGTTTGCCACGGCTGATAATAACCTAAAAATAATATTTCGTAAATTCAAATATTATAAATTATAAAAATTGAAGAATGAGATTTTTATTCGATTTATCTGTGGATTGTATCAAATATGGCGTGCTAGTAAAACTTACATATTCTTATTTGCTTCAAATGACAGATCCCAACCATAGACAACAAAGCTGTTTGCTAGAATCTGTAAAACTGATTCACAGCCAAGTAACTGAGCGCAAAACACATTTGACAATACACTTCCCTCGTGGTGGAGGTATACTCCCAGCAAACGGCGCTAAAAAAAGCATACTAAATTATTAAGTGTAAACATAAATATAATAATTTGCATATTTTTACAGTCTTGTATTTGTATATGGTGAAAATTTGGAGCAAGTAGATGAGTTCGTGTATTTGGGTATCATGGACGAATGTATGGATACTCTGTGTATGATAGAGTGTCAAATGAAAATATAAGAAGTGAATGCGGTGCAAATGATGGTGTTATTAACAAAATAATGAAAGGATCATTAAGATGGGTTGGACACATGGAAAGAATAGAACAAGTTAACAATGTAAATGGAACTAGAACTAGAGGAAGACCGAGGAAAACGTGACATGATCAAATATATCAAATATTGAATGTCGGCCACGTGAGAAATTGACGCGCGTGCATGACACGATGTATGAATGTTGAGGAAGCAAGAAATATGTCAGGAAAGAAATGTGCGGCAGTCCATTTTTTCTGCCTACCGCTTCGGGAGACGGCGTGATGGTTAGTTAGTTAGTTATAAGGCTGTTAAAATGTATGATATAGTCTTATATATAAGGGAATTCTGAGATTTGTTTTTATTTCTGAATGGAAGCCTTAGTTTATTTTTCTTTCTTGTTTTATAATGATGTTCATGCTGGTTAATATTGATCTTCCTCAAAAATTCTTGGGAGGTGTGGCCATTAACAATTTTGTGTATGAGGAATAAAAAGTGCCGGAATGATGCTGAAAAGAGAAATTATTATAATTAAAAAAACACTTACATCTTTAGCCGGCTTCATACAAGCTTCTTTAATAGCATTTTCTAATGAACCCTGAAAAAATATAGGGTGGTGGGGACCATATCTATCTTGAAATCTCTCTGCAAACTGTATACACCCAAATGTTTCATCGTCTACATTATCTGGCACTGAAATAAAATCATAATGACAATTAACACACATGGCAAATACGAGGTATGTTAAAAAAGTATCGCAAATTTTGAATTTCCGCAGGTTACGTATATTCAATTTTAGATTTTTTTGTGGCATTATGTTGGTACTCATGTCTCTCACTTATGCCGACAAGTTTGGCCAATTTGAATGTTCAGTTAATTTTTGAGAGCTGCTTTGCTTGCACGTGTTTTGGCTCGTCTTCGATTTTTGCCCATTTCAAAAAATGGATCAAAGAATCTGTATCAAATTTTGAGAGAAAAACAAAATTAGCTGCGCGGACGCATTCCGAATGTTGACTGTGGCATATGGTGAAGCTACCTTGTACCGAATCAACGTTTATCGGTGGTACAAAATGTTCTCAGAGCTTGCTTGTGCGCGAATTTTTGGCCAAAAAAAACACTAATAATGCCGCAGCCACCGTATTCCCCAGATCTGGCCCCTGTGACTTTTTCTTGTTCCCAAAACTGAAGAGGCCCATGAAAGGATGACGCTACGCTACGATTGAGGAGATAAAGACGGCATCTGAACAAGATCACTTAAAATGATTTTTTGAAGTGCTTCGAGTATAATATCTGGTGGGGATTGCTTTAATATATTCATGAATAAATAAATAATTTTTGAAAAAACACAAAATATGCGATACTTTTTGAACAGACCTCGTAGATGTTGACGAAAAAAATAAAAGCACACAAAATGAAATTTGAAATTAGAATAAAAAAAATGGTATTTACTCACATAAAGGTTCTATTCTCCTAGACTGAGAATTGTCCACAAATATATCATCTTCTACCGTAAAGCTTTCCGAGGCATCCTCAAACTCCTCCACTGAACTGACTTCGCTGTCAGAATTGTCTATTACTATCTGGAAGACAAACAAAAAAATTCTATTTCAATTTCAAATATTCCTATTAGCTTCGGTTTATCAAGGGTGTCCTGGTATCTTTAAATAAAGCAAAATCATCAATTAAAGGTTTTCGAAACTTTGCGATTGCTGTAAAAAGGATAACATAAACAGAAATTAACAGGAAAGTATTGGGTATTCCTGGAAGTAATGTCATTTTTATATAGACATGTAATTAGGGGATATTTTGAAAACTCAGCTGTGCTGGAGGGTGTAGGTCTTTTTGTTCCCGACAGATATCTCCGACAGCGCCAGCATAGATTGTTTTACCTACCCGCCGCCAGAACCAACCTGGCTCTGGTGATACCGGTGGGAAGAGCAATCAATCTGCCGAACGCGGTCTCCTCGGAGATCGACGTCTTTCATATCAGTGAAAGTACGTTCAGAAGGCAAATACTCTTAATTCTGGAGAGTATCCTGTCTTCCTAATGTTGAACCATCTCTCATGCGTTTCTGGTAGTATACTATACACAATATATTATTTTACCTGTTCTCAATAGATGCCTTTAAAATTAATTTTGTAATATCTGTTGATGAAATAAACTGATTTGATTTATAATAAGAACTCAAACTTTGTCAATTGTTTATTAATTTTTTTGCCATCTTTACTAGATCTAAAAAAGTTTTCGGTTTAGATTTGAAAAACTCTGTGAGACCTGATCAGTTCTTCATTGTCGAATTTTTTGTTCCTTAATTTCATTTTCAAATAGCGAAATAAGTGTAAGTCGCTCGGTGCCAAGTCCGGAAAATAAAGTGGATGCAAAACATGCCGAATATAGTCAGCTATGTTTTTAAGAAAAATAAGTACTAGGTAATATTATAGTAACTATTGATTCATTATTACTACAGCTATTACAACTGTGGATTATTTCTACAGCATTTATTCTACTTTCATCCTTTTTTATATAGTTCATTCTTCTTT
Source organism: Lepidostoma basale (assembly GCA_022606425.2). Taxonomy (NCBI): domain Eukaryota; kingdom Metazoa; phylum Arthropoda; class Insecta; order Trichoptera; family Lepidostomatidae; genus Lepidostoma; species Lepidostoma basale. Next base: position 1,832,756 of record JAHDVF020001336.1, on the reverse strand, counting down.
TAAATGACAGTTTTAATATAATTGCATCTAGTGTGGAACTTACCGGTTTCTTATCCTTGTGAGGTTTATGTGGGGCTCTTCTGACCTTTAGACTGTGTTCCGGGAACGTTATACCAGTGAGAGCTAAAACTGTATCGTCCAAATTAACAGCCATAGGCCAACCGGTCCAAATCTAAAACCAACAACGAACCAAACATCAAATGGTTTCTAATCTCTCACAAATTAAAATATCCATAACAAAACATAAGTTGGTCATAGATAAGGCAGTCTGTGGTAGATAATAATAACAAACATTTATTTCTTCTATATTCGCCATCACTCTGTGTTGTGGATTCACATTTAAAAAACAAGGCTTTTTTACACTTTTCCTAAACATGTTTCGGGACACAGACACCTTTATTCAAGTTAAAATTTCTACACATAGAAAGGGCGTCTGTGGCATAAAACATGTTTATAAAAAGTGCAAGTGTATTTTATTTTATTAAATTTAGTAAATCCAACCATTTTTAACACGGTCCACTAAACATAATGAATTATTTGGTCTAATATGATTCCCAGAAACCAAAAAAATATACAATTTTCCACATTGTAGTGTCCCACGCACAAAAACATACATAATTTTATTTTTAATTGCCATAGACTTTAAAAAGTCAGTCCAAAAACATTCATAATATCATTGGCTGTCCCTTGTATTCGAAGAAGACTGTCCTTCACAATTGTTGGTCATCATATGGCTATAGAATCTAATCCTGGAACCACAATTCTGGGTCATTAAGTGCAGGGGAAGACATTGACAGTGGAACTGCCACCGTTTCCCGATGGTCTCTCCTTTCTTCTTCTCTTTCTTTCTACGGCATTGTTTACGCTGTATTTCAAAGTATTGCGTGACTTTATGTCTCTTCTTCTTCTTGTCCTGTCACACATCCGTGGTGCATAGGGCCTCAAGGAGCATTCTCCACCCAACTCTATCGCATCCCTGATGCCTAACATCATCCCAAGTGAGGCCCGCTGCTCTGACCTCGTCCTGTAGAGCTTTTCTCCAGGTGGCTCTAGGTCTGCCGTGCTTCTCTTTTCTCCCATAGGGGACCAGTCTAGTGCGCCCTGAGCAATGCAGGCTGGGTTCCGTCTCAGAGTGTGACCGATCCACAGCCATTTGCGTCTAGCGACTTGTTCTCTGATTGGCTTTTTGCCTGTCGTGGTCCAAAGAACGGCATTTGACACTGTTTGGGGTCAATAGATCTTGAATCTTGAGAAAAGGCACCTATTTATAAACACCTGGAGTTTTCCATTAATGTCCGCGGTAGATTTCCAAGTCTCACATCTGTACAGCAGTACACTTTTAACGCTACTGCTGAATATTTTGAGCTTGAGTAGATATTAAAAAAGGGTTCAAAACAGTTTGTTGGGGGTAGAGAAACTTGTTCTCATGTTATTGTCAATGTCAGGGAGATTAAACATGACACAAAAATTGCTATGTTACCATGCAAATGCTAATGCTATGTTAATTACTATGGTTACCTGATGTCTGACAGGAATGTCTGTGAGAGTATAAAAATCTGTTTTGACTTCGAGGACTGTCCGCGTGCCGGGGAAGGAGAGCTTGTAGGACTTCTCCTCGTTTTCAATGTTCAGAGTATATTTCCAAGTGAGCCGTTCTGGTAAAGATCTAGAAATAGAAACGCATTTTTAAATATATTTCATTATCTAAAAGTAACTAAAACAGGTTTGGATTCCTTCTATATTTGTAGTAACATTATGTTACAGGTTTATAAACAATTAAATTAAATTAAATACCACTCTATAAAGAACCTTTACTTAGAACCTTCACCTAATGGAATGACAGTTGAGAATCGACTTTGCAGAAGGCCTACCCCTTTAAATAAACAGGCTGAAAGAACTACACCTCTATCTATTTATGATCTTGTCTTTCGGGAGTATCAGCCCGGTGGCTATTGCTCCCCCACCTGTTGGAAGTGACACTGTTGGGAATGAGGATATGTTATGTAGGATGGGGTAAAGAGGGAAGGATTAGGAGGACATTAAATAGTTATAGTACATTATTTATACCTTTTTTTTTACACGTCTAAGGTGGATCTGGGGGGGTGATGGTTGGGAGGGGTTCTGGTGGGAAAGGGGGAAGTGACTGAGGTGTGGCCCGTGGAGTATCTCTGAAGGAGAATGTGTTTTGGGCGCTTGTGATGGTAATGAATGTCGGGGGTGTAGTTAGAGGACTACACCTACAGAAAGAAGAATATATGATTGAATTAAAATGATATTTACTCGTCATCAGGTATCAGTTCATCTGGAGCGGAGAGGAAGAGGTGGCTCTCTTGTGATAGGTGTAGGGCGGCGAGAGGCGTGTTGGCTAGCGGCACGTCCCGCGCCGGAGAGCTCAGCCCGTCCAAGCGCTGGCGACACGGCGCCACACCGCTAAGGTCCGTCACTCGCAACCGGAGGTCATCTGAAATACCATAAATAAATTTATATATACCAAAGTAGAGGGAAAGTGACCACAAGGGTGTAAAATACAAATTGTGTTTGACAGTGTTTAAGGCTCGACACCAGAGAGCGCCAGCGTATATATCGGACCTCTGCGTGACACCCATGCCAACGGAAAGGCAACGTTCACTGCGATCAGTAGAAACAAGTGCAAACAACATAACAATTCCAGTCAGATCCAATAAAGCAAGATTCTACGATCGTACTTTCAGAGTTGCGGGTCCGTTGGCGTGGAATAGCCTCCATGTTAATATTAAGTATGAGGATAGTGACGTTAAATTTAAGAAACTTCTAAAGACTGCACTGTTCGGTCAGTCATTTCCTAGTGCGCCCTTGGAGTAATTGATTTTACAAAACGGTGCACTTAAAATACAAGTCATCAGAATAATAAAAGGGACTGACGGGTGACATGGAAAATAGTTTACAGGATGGACACGACCCTCAATCATGAGAAATACGACTGAGAAGAAGAAGATAAACCATAGAATAGATTACTACATATTATTTAAGGTTAGTATTTATTATAGATAATAATTAACCTCGAGTAGCAAGATACGAGCCTGTTTTTTAAGTAAGGGCCGTTTTGTTGTATACACCAATAGGTGGCGCACATGCAGCAATGAGTGCTTGGGTCGTATCCCGTCATTTCTTGGGTATAGCTCGCGCCTTCGGTAAGACAATGGCATAATTGTTAAAAATTCTCAGTATGAGTTAAGTATACCAATGTATTTTAAAAACATCCCTTTATCTGGAGGAACAAAGTCGCTCATTAAGTTCAGTCTCATGTTGCCAGAGGACGATAGTGTATGATCAAAAGAGCCAGAATAACACCATATTATTCTTCAAACAAACAAACAAACCATCACGCCGTTTCCCGCAGGGGTAGGCAGAGAGAATGGACCGCCACACTACTCTATCCTGGCAATCCTCTCTAGCTTCCTCCACATTCATACAACGAGTCATACACGCACGTCGATTCCTCCGACTTTTAACATGACCAATGTTTAAAATTTGATTAATTTGGTCATGCCATGTTTTCCTCGGTCTGCCTCGACTTTGTACCCCATTTACATCATTAACGTATACTTTCTTAACCATCTTTCTCCATCCATGCGTTCCATATGTCCGAACCAACGCAGCGATCCTTTCATAATTTTGTTCATACTACCTTCTTCCGCTCTACATTCCTTTCTTATATCAGCATTTGAGATTCTGCCTCAATAATCAAAAATCTTAAAATGCCTCGAGAACGAATGGACGAGATAAGAATGGTAAAAATGTTGTATACAAGCAGTGTGAGTGGAAAGATAAGTTCTATTCTTCTCTCGTCGTATGTGAACATGTATTTACAATTATAATTTACTTATTAAACATTTATTATTGATTGTTTATGCATCAATTCATGAATTGTTTTTATTACTTTCCTGTTTTTGTGGTTAAAAAAATAAAACACAATCTGTACCTAGTTAACTGACCACCGTAGGCCTGGTTCCATGGAATGCCAATTAACATATCCAGGTTCCACTGTATTTAAAATTTGTTAGATAATCACTAAAAGTAATGTTTTCTGATTATCACATTGTATTGCATTCTTAACCCTTAACGTACCGTGTTCAAAACAAAACTATAAATATCAAGCATATGACTCGATGAATCAAAATTTAATTTATGTCATCTTGTAGGGAATTTCATTAGGAATAGATCGATATCTATAACATACATGGATTATTTGAAAAACATATCATTATTAATTTTTTTCTGGAACCATGCGATTTCTGATATAGAATGACGAGACAGCATATGAACAACTGACAGCAAGTATGAACTTGTCTCGCCCCGCCTATAATTTTACGTATGATAAAGGCACCTAGGCAAAATGTATATTACGTTCAAGACAACGAGTACGTATTAATATTTGTCCCTTTTGGTAAAGTGTTAATATTTTCACAGTTCTGATATTATTAAGTTGCGTGCTGCGTTTCCGTCCACAATCGGTATTATTACGTATGAGAAAAGGCCAAACATATAATTTATAATACGTTCAAAACAGCGAGTAAGTATTTGTCACTTTTGATAAAGTTGTAAATATTAGCAAAACAAATTCTACCTTAACACGAATGAAGGTGAGGGCAGTCTTAAATTATTATTTTTTTTTGGATGAAGGAAGTAATTTTTTGCTTTTTTTTTATTACGAAATATTGAGAACACTTCAATGGACGATTACATTTTTTTTTTATAATATTAGGGTCCATAGGTTTTAAGAAAATCAACTTTAAATTGGCAGTGGAAACTCAATTGACCACATGGCAACGCGATGATTAAGTATCCATTTAAATACCCGTTTATTTTGCATAATCATACATAGTACTGGCTGTGTAGGAAATATGGGTCATGTTTGTAGATAAAATCTTGACTAGTTTAAAGTATGCAAACAATGACCCTCATTGTAGAACTGATTTACAAGTTTCAATGTCATTTAGATTGGTTATTTTTTACCAGAAATTCATTCACTTTGACTTTTAATTATAGATTTGTCTAACAATGCTATCATTGTTCAAGTAAAAAAATTACCTACAAATAGTGTTTAATGTTTATTTATCTATCTGGGAAGCATGTTTACAAGAGATGGAAAAATGTAGAAAGATATTGAAAGAAGGGTTGGTGCTGGGAACAAAATTAATGGCGCTCTCAAAGCCATCACTGCAAATATAAATATTTCAAATAAAGCAAAGATGGCAGTACATAATGGAGTTCTAGTGCCAACCCTTATGTATTGAAGTGAAACTTGGAGCTGGCAAAGAATGGATGAAAGTAGGATAAATGACGTAGAAATGAGACCACTGAGAATAATGTGCAGGAAAACGATATATGATAGAATACCGAATGAAGAAATGTAAGGCAGATGATTGCATCATAAGTGAAATTGAAAAAGGATCTCTCAGATGGTTTGGACATATGGAACGAATGGATGAGAGTAGAATGGTTAAAAAGTTGTACACAAGCAGCGTGAGTGGAAAAAGAAGCCGAGGACGACCGAGGAAAACATGGCATGACCAAATTAATCAATTACTAAAAGGCAGTCACATTCGAAGTCGGAATAATCGACGTGCGTGCATGGTACGATGTATGAATGTAGAGGAAGCCTGAGAGGTATGCCAGGACAGAGCATTGTGGCGATCCATCCTCTCTGCCTACCCCTTCGGAGAAATTGTGTGATGGTTAGTTAGTTAAATACGTCTTGATGCTTAAGGTGATAACATCACAAAAATAGCGATTTAAAAGTTAGCATATTATTATTGTTGTTCAAGAAATATGTATTAATTTTTACTCACGGACAGTGTCAGTCTCAGGTAGTTGGATAACGAAGGAAGTATCTTGATAATGTACATGGAATTTTAATGTCTTTACACTAGAACTATTTGAAGTAGACGGAACAGAGGTGTCATCATTTATAACCACTGAAAAAATTTTTTTTAAATAATACAACTGAAAAAAATATATATTATACATTCATATTAAAATCCCAGATGGTTGGATCTAAAATATACTAATTAACTAACCGTCACACTGTCTGCCTGAAAAGGTAGGCATAAAGAATGAACAGACACACTGTTCTTTCCTGACATACTTCTCTCGCTTCCTCAACATTCATTCATCATTTAATATTTAATAAGTATAAGAAAACAAATTGTTAATTTGAATGATTATTCTTATTTAAGCTTATTAATTAAAAGCTCTGTATATTTATTACAAACAATTTATTTTATGTAACAGCAGTTTCACCAACAGATGTCGGCATCTTCAGGTATTACAATAAACTTATAAGCGGAGGGCACAACATAGGACTATGGATGACTTTTAGGGAGCACAACAATCGCATCCCAAAGTCAATTTTCTATGTCGTACCCTCCCCTTGTTAATAGGAAACCAGTTTGCTGTAATGCTAGAATATGGCAAAATGGTTTGGTGATACAGCAGTTGTATATAATAAATAAATGATGATAAGAACGTAGAATTTTTTTTAAATATACAAATATATTTTTTATATCAGTGTTTCCATCCAAAAAAGGGATTTTATTTATAAATATTTGATTGTAAAATAAATACAATCTTTTGACAAAAATACTGAATTATTTTAGAAATATTTCATAAATTACCTAAATTCTTACTCCGTGTATTAGGTTTCTTTTTAGGCTTTATAATGGAAACATCTTCATCGATCATTTCTACATCCACATCAGGGTCATTCCGTGCTCCCAGAGACCCACTTGTGGAGGCTGATAGGTCCTGGGGTAGCACTCTGTTTATGGCGAGCTAGAAACATCATCAAAACAGTCAGTTTCTTCAAAATATAATAAAAAAGTCTTATTAAAAAATTAACAGTGAAATCACTACGACTAACATGAAAATTCAAGTTATTTCATCTCTCCATCTGCAGAATTAACTAGCCGATGGTCATATCTATCAAAAAGGCTATCGGGATGGTAAATCAGCTCAGATATACAATTTTTTTATACTATTGAGACAGTCACGACAGATTAAAAATATGATGACTATATTCCTGTAATTACTTATCATATTTTTTTAACTTCTTTTTTCTCTATACATATCGTGTAAAGTGTTTGTATTGTAACATATTATTTGCATCTTTTTAAATTCATATATGATTTATCTTTTCTAATTTTGATTCTAAGTAAACTAACTAACTAACCATCTCGCCGTTGTCCGGAGAGGTAGGCAGAGAGGATGGATTGCCATACCTCTCTAGTTTCCTCCACATTCATGCAACGTAGCACGCACTTCGAATGTGGCCGCCTTTCAGTATTTCATTAATTTGGTCATGCCATGCTTTCTTTGGTCTTCCACGGCATCTCTTTCCACTCACACTGCTTGTATACAACATTTTAACCATTCTTCTCTCATTCATTCATTTCATATGTCCAAACCATCTCAGGGATCCTTTTCTCATTTTACTTACGATGGAATCATCTGCCTAACATTTCTTCCTTATTTTGTCATTCGGTATTCTATCATATATCATTTTCCGGCACATTCTTCTCAGTGATCTCATTTCCACAGCATTTATTCTACTATAATCCTTTTTTCCCAGCTCCAAGCTTCACTTCCATACATAAGGGTTAGCACTAGAACTCCATTATATACTGCCATCTTTGGTTTAGTTGAAATATTCCTATTTGGAGTGATGACTTTGAGAACGCCATTATTTGTGTTTGTTTTATTTCTCCATTTTTCTATCTCTTTTAAACATGCTTCCCAGAAAAATAAATTTGGTAACTTGCTCCAGTTTTTCACCGTTTGCGCTCATGTCACAAATTGTTATACATTATTTTTCAAATACCATCACTTTAGACTTGGACACATTCATTACAAGATCACTCTTCTTGCATGCTTCATACATTCTTGATACTAAGACTTGCAGATTTTCCATACTGTCAGCGGTTAACACAGCATCATCTGCATATAACAAACAGCTGACTGACAAACGTTCATCTTAGCACCAGCGTATATTCTCTCTGGTTCTTTAATGTACTTATCCTAGTATGGATTGAACAACCACGGGGACATCACACAGCCCTGTTTGACACCTTTGGTGAGATTGGCTTCATATAATAATACACTGTATAAAGTAAATATTGCAATACTTTTCCATTTCTTCCTGTTATCATCTTGCCTCTAGATAAAATGCTTGATATTATATTGAGTACACATATTGAAATACTAACCAACAAATCCCAGTTTGTTTCATCCAAGTGAAATATAGCCTCTGCCACATCCTCTATGCCAGTTATTCCCTAGAAACAGAAATTTTAAAATTGAAAACATGATCAGAAATATAAAGTGAAGAATTAACAAAAGAAAACAGATATTACGGATACAATTGGTAAAATCATTAATTAACAAGAAACTAAATTCATAATACCATTATGACAAAAAACACAATGAAAATGTAATAATTAAAACTTACACAAAGCATTGATTCCTGCTATTTTAATAAAATACGCACAATAACAATGTCTACTATTTTTTGTGAGAAAAGTTAAAAATAAATTCAATTTAAGATAAAAAAATATCTCAATGATAATTGAAAATACGAACGATTTCAAAACAAAGGTAAACCTTCAATAGTTTGTATTCTAGAACAAGGGAAGTTCAGATCACCTCCTAACCTTTACCAGTAAAACATGCCTCACGCTTATGCATCGTGCATTTTAAAGAGAACTTTAAGTTATACGATACCTGAAAATTGGCTAAGACTTCTTCCCTGTTTTCAGACATAATTTAATAATGCTTATTCAACTGTTGACATTTATGACTTGACACTTCACGAAAAAAACTGACTCGAATGACTGTACGCCATTTCCAATATACTGCTAGAAACCAAATAATCTCTACGATAAATGTCACGCGAATTTGATCCTTAATGATTTTTTACAAATCTTTGAAGATTTATAAATGAAAGATGAGTACGAAAATACTGGAAACTATAGACACGTATGCATGATTTTATTTAAAAAAAAGGTTATTAATTCATTAATATGCAATAAAATAACATTTCAAATAATAAATGTATTTGCAGGGTCTAATAAAATTGTAGCACCCGAGAATGAGTTCAGGTGCTAGAGTATACAATAATCTGTGGTTCGGGTTTTCATTCTTCGACTTCTTTCGGAAATGTAATTTGGCTTGCCATTAAAGAAAATTTATTTTAATGAAAGGAGTACTTATGCATTTACATGACATATTCTGAATTGTGTCTTTCGAATAAATTAATGTGGTTATCTTCTTCTTAAAGTGCCCTGTCAGGTCCCCCCGACGTTGGCGATCGTTCTGGTAAACTCTTCCCTATCCTGCGCTGTCCGGAATAGCTCCTCCACAGTTCCGATTCCCGTCCATTCCTTCACATTGCGCAGCCAAGAGATCTGCCTTCTCCCTACCCCCCTGCGGCCCTCTATTTTTCCCTTCAAAATTTAATGCTGTAGGCGATATTTTTCTCTTCGTAGAACGTGACTCAGATATGAAATCTTGCGGACTTTGATTAATGTCAGCAGCTCTCTATTTACTCCTGCACGATTCAGGACTTCTGTGTTCGTCACTCTGTCTGTCCATGGGATCCTGAACATTCTTTGGTGAAACTACATTCCAAATGCCTCTTACTGGTTCATTGTATTTACTTTTAATGTCCATGTCTCACACCCATATAACAGAACAGACCACACATAACACCTTAAAGGCAGAAACATACTTTTAACACGCCACGCCACCCGATGCCACGTGATGCGTGTTGAGTCGAATCAAATTGTATTGTTTTCTATGAACAGAATCACACTACGAACACCCGACGCGAGGCCATGCGCGCACACGCCACCCGATCCAAACGAGTTAGATCGACGTGTTATCGATGGTGGGAGTAAACACGCTACGTCGCGTGTTAATAGTATGTTTCTGCCTTTACATCCTCTGTCTTAGTTTTAAGTTGACATTGTTATTGCAAAAGAGTGACTTCATTTTGTTCAATGCTGTTCTTGCTGCTTCAATCCGACATTTCAACTCTACATCTGGGTCAAGGGTGTCTGTAAGCATGCTACCGCTCAACTTTTCCACCTTTTCAACATTGTAACCGTTCAGTTGCATCACGGAATCAGTATGATCCAGTCATCCGAATGCCATCCACTTAGTTTTACTGACATTCATAGTTAAGCCCAACTGTTCTCCGGAATTATTAATCATATTCAGTAGGTCCTGAAGATCATTAATACTGTCAGCTAGTAATACAGTATCATCTGCGTAACGAATGTTGTTAATTACAACTCCATTTGTCTTCACACCTTTCTCGGTAGTACCGAGGGCTTGTTTAAAGACATAATCTGAGTGGAGATTAAACAATAAGGGGGACAGAATACATCCCTGTCGCATACCTCGCTGAATGGTGATTGCGTTAGATTTCTCATTCCCATGTCTTATCTCGGCTGTTTGAAACAGTAAAAATTTTTGATGAAATTCTGGTCCTTCGTACCAATGTTGCATTCCCCAAGCATTCTCATTAAATCATCATGTTTCACCCTATCAAATGCCTTCTCGTAATCAATAAATCACCCGAAGACTTCTTTTTGTAACAGTACATTAATGGCCAACAGCGCCTCTCGGGTTCCGAATGCACTTCTGAAGCCGAACTGTGAATCATCCATATCCTGTTCACATTTGTTACGTATCCTAGGATGTATTATCTTAAGAAATAATTTGAGAACATGACTCATCAAACTAATCAGTCTATAATCACTGTATTTTTTAGGGTGCTGCTTTTTTGATAACGTCACAAATGTGGATTTAAGCCAGTTTTGGGGTATGTTCCCGGTGTCGCAAATTGTGTTAAACAACCTCAACAGGTAATCAATATTATCATCACTGATTAGTTTCAACACCTCAACTGGAAAATGTGGTTACAATGTGGTTATAATTTCGATTAATTCCAAACTGGATTTAAAAAAAAGCTTTTAACTTATTATTTACTATTAACATTTATGAAATGAACATCATATCAGTATATATCGTCCAAAAAGGTAACAAAATGAATAACTGCTATAAAGTTATAGTATTCTATTATTTTGTCGAATGGCTCTTTCATTATTACAGCGCGAGCTAAATCGATGTAAACGGTGGGGAAGTACATCAAAAGAAATATTGATAGAACCGTGTAATTAGAAACATGATAATTATCTTTGTTGCTCTATCGTAAGGGTATTCACGAATTAACTATAATTGCATCCAAAGAGGTCTATCTCCGTTGCACCTGGTTTGGAAGACAAATCGCTTTCAATACAGGAGAACTTCGAAGCGCCTCTGTGCGGCAATATGATTGTAAAGGTGCCATCATTTTGATAATTTAAAAAACAAATTATTTATTAGATCAATAAAAGATATTATGCATGAATGTTTAACTTTTACGTGTTTCCAAATGTGATGAAGGAGAGGGGGGGGGGGGGGGGTTGAGCGAAACAGGAAAATATTATGATTAGGTAGATGAACATTCCCCGACCACTCGGCATCGATTAGGTAGATGAACATTCCCCGAATGGAATCGATTGATTTAATTGTCGTTCGGTTGAGAAGTGTGTGGATGATGGAAACGTCAAGTTATCCAAAGAATTAACATTTATTGAGAGTAATTTAAATACAAATCAATCGAACATTGCTTAAAAACTATGAAATTAAAAATTATTAATACTTGTTTATATTATGGCCGGCAGCTGGCGGCTTAATACTGTTGTAAACTAAATTACAGGGCTCGTGGCATCAGATTCGTGTTGGCCTGCATATTCCCCATTTGTAAGGTACCAACAATATTAATCAAATAACATTGTTTAAAATGTTTATGTTTTTTAATTGTTTCGAAAATGTTGCGTTATTATTTTTTTTTTTTACATTTGACAGCTGTCAGTTCACACCGGCCCCACAACAACTAGTTCAACATTACGGCCTGGTAAACAGTGATATCGAGACGGCTTTGGTTCGTCTAAAAATCATAGAACTGTATATCTTTTACATCCTGTTTTCTGTGCTTGTAAAATTCGTGTCAATTTGCGGAATTGAAGTGTTTTGTTTATTGGGAATATTTTGTTTAGATTTTATTCTCGCACAACATTTGCCGTGGCAACTGGGATATTTTCAAACTTTCATTCTAAGAGATTTTATATTCAATTTCTTGACAAATGTTGGCGTACGATATAGTGAGTGTCATGTATTTTAATACTTTTTGAAATAATATTTATCATCATTGTTTATGTGTATATTTTATCGATTTGTTTTGGTTTCAGATATTATCGTTGTTTGTAATAATAAGCTGGTACCATGTTATTCTAATCTCCAAAACATTGTCCTATGCTGAAGTTTGTTGAATCACACGCTACAATGCCTCTCACAGCGGATCTGGCCGCTCAGCAAGTGCAGGTTGTTATTAACACTATATATTCATTAGTTATCTCAAATTCATATTATTTTACTAATCGGGTGGTGGTCTAGGGAATAGAACGCTTGGCTCCTGATCCAGGGGACGTGGGTTCAAGCCTGGACGTGACCAGATTCCTTCTTCATAATGAGCTATTTTCTGCTCACATTGAAGATTGTAAAAATAAATTCTAATATAATTGATTTAAATCCTTGATATTAGTCTATTTTTTTTTTTTTTTTTTAATCAAGTTACTTATCTTCCTAAGCATTTTACACGTTAACAAGAGACCAAAAAATGGAGACAGACTGGAAAGAAAGGTTGGTGTTGGAAACAAAATAAATGGTGCACTCAAAATCATAATTGAAAATAAAAATATATCGATATAAGGGTATACTCGTATAGCAGTGCATAATTGGGTTCTAGTACCAACTCTTATGCCTGGAAGTAAAGCTTGGACCTGGAAAAAGAGCATTGAGTAGGATAAATGGCGTATAAATGAGATGGCTACAAAGAATGTGCGGAAAAAGATTATATGTTAGAATACCATAAGAAAGGATGGTAAGGCAGATGAATGCGTCCTAATGAAATTAAAAAATGTTCACTAAGATGATTTGGACATATTAGATGTAACGAATAGATGAGGGAAGAATGGTTGAAACTATAAATACAACAAATATAAAAGTAGTCTGAATGGAAAAAGTAGTCAAGGCAGGGCAAGGAAAAATGGAATGACCAGAATAATCAGTTACTAAAAATGTTCAAAGTCGAAAAAATTGACGAGGCGGGAGAGTTATGTCAGGATAGAAAAGTGTAAAAGGGATAGAAAAGTGTAAAAAGGATAGAAAAGTTCAAAAAGGATAGAAAAGTGTAAAAAGGATAGAAAAGTGTAAAAAGGATAGAAAAGTGTAAAAAGGATAGAAAAGTGTAAAAAGGATAGAAAAGTGTAAAAAGGATAGAAATAAATCAAAATTTGAATGTCGGCCACGCTAGGAGTCAGAGAAAAATCGACGTGTGTGCATGACGCAATGTATTAATGTTGAGAAAGCAAGGGAAGTATGTCAGGAAAGGAAAGTGTGGCAGTCCATTCTTTCTGCCTACCCTTTCGGAGAGACGTCGTGATGGTTATTTAGTTAGTTGAGTTTATTACGTCTTTTTGCTTGTAAACTTTAGTTATTTTTTGTAGGAATGTTTAAGATCTTTGCACCGGTTTATTTTTGAAATTGAAAGCGAAAGAAACCGCTCGGAACATAATACAGAAAATTTGATTAGAGCCCAGGAAAAGATTGTGACAGAAGAAAACGGAGCACACTATTATGAGGTATGTGACTTTTCTTAGAATATATATTTTTTATAAACTTAGGCATCAACATTTTTTAATTATTAATAATTTTTATAAATCAAAACACTGCAACTTAAACATGGACTAGTAAATGGAAATACCAATTTGAATGTGTGTAATAATATAATTGTTTGGTTGATTAGCAAAAGCTGAAAGGCCTGTACAAGACGGCTCTCGCTGACGCCAACCAGGAGGAGGAGCTTCTCCGCAGTGCTCTGTCACGTATCACCGAAATCCGTGCCATAAGGAATGAACGGAGAATTCAAGTTTGTATTTTAAATTATTATGTTACATAATATTTTAAATTATTGTTTTAGGTGATACTAGGTTTCTCAAAAGAATGTTTATATTTGGTTGATCGATTAAAAAAAATTAGCCATTTATCAAAAAATGTTTCCAAATGTAAACCCCTGCGTTCGCGGCACTCATTTAGTCAAACAGTAAAATTTCTTATGACGACTCGGCAGGTAGACTCCGTGATGGCTGCCATTTTGTGATGAATATTTTCTTTCAAATGCGCCAGGGAAATTGGATTATTGGTGTAAACTTTAGATTTGAGATATCTACAGGAAAAAGTCCATAGGGGTTAAATCAGGACTGCGTGGAGGGCAATTTATGTCACCTCTCCTGGAGATCAATTTGCCAGGGAAAATTTCATGAACTTGTGGCAGAGATGTATTGGACGTGTGTGATGTTGCTCCATCTCACAAACTTCTCAATGTTTTTTGATTAATTTTTTCATAAATTATACAATTAATTTTTGATAAATTTGGATAATGGAATTACATAATATTTTTTTTATTCAAATCACACATTTTTCCATTTATGCCTTAGCAAGGCGAAACATTGGAGAGGTTCAAAATTGATGCATTTGAGATGTGGTGCTGGCAGTGAATGCTGCGTATATCCTGGACGACAAGAAGAACAAACCAGTCAATCATTGACCAGTTAGGTATCAGAGCAAGACTATTGCAAATGTGCTTTGAGAGAGTTTTAGACCCATAGCCCGGAGAGATCAAGACAACCTTGAAAAGCTCATCATCATGGGCAAAGTGGAGGAAAGGCGACCACAAGGACGATGACCGAGCCGCTGGTCCGATCAAATCAGGGAGCTGACTGGTTTCTCAATAGCTGCAGCCTGGAGACTGACGGGTGACAGAGGGGCATGGCGTCCCATGGTCAATGGTTTACAGGATGGACACGACCCTCAATCATGAGGAATACGACTGAGAAGAAGAAGGCGAAACATGTCATTCACACTTTTGGAAAACAAAATTTAAAATTATATTAAATGTTTAATGTGGTGTTTTTCACTGTTGTTTAAGAAACAAATAATAATTGTAGGTATATATTCTATTGTTTCTTGAATAACAATGAACTTATTTAATTTATTTGAATGAAGATGTTTTTTTCTAGAAATATTATCATATATTATGGAAATGACATGTTTCGCCTTGTTGATTATCAATATATTATCCTGATGACCAATATAGGTCCTTGTTGATGCGTTGGTCCATGATCTCCTTGGACCAATATGGTCAGCAACAAATGATCTCCATAGAGCAGGAGCTGATAGAGAATTATTGGCCAATAATAAAGCTTGTAAGGTGGCATATTTAGGTCATGTGTGTTATTAGGGGGAGAAAAATATAGATTGCTGCACCCAGTGGCGGTACTCCCATAGAAGCTCAGAAGCCCGGCTTGCGTAAGAAATGGTCAGCAACAAATGATCTCGCAGCCCGGCTTGGACCAATATGGTCAGCAACAAATGATCTCCATAGAGCAGGAGCTGATAGAGAATTATTGGCCAATAATAAAGCTTGTAAGGTGGCATATTTAGGTCATGTGTGTTATTAGGGGGAGAAAAATATAGATTGCTGCACCCAGTGGCGGTACTCCCATAGAAGCTCAGAAGCCCGGCTTGCGTAAGAAATTTTGAATCAAAACCCCCAAATCTAAGTAATCAATCCCCTGCATAAACCCACAACCCCAACAATGTTCCCATCAGATGTAAGAGGAATAGCCACAAGTGCAGAACCTCTGTAAGCCAGGAGAGGTTTTAAATCTAAATTTCTTACGCAAGCCGGGCTTCTGGGCTTCTATGGGAGTACCGCCACTGGCTGCACCTGATCATCAAGGACCTAACATGACACCGAAAGAAGAATAAGAATGCATTAATCAAATGCAAGGCGATACATGTCATTCCCTTAAAATATAATATTTCTAGATGGCAGTAGTTTTCATTAGTATTAATTATTATTTGTAGGCTCGGAATGCGGGCAACAAGGAGACCATTGGCTGCGGTGCTCTGATGAAGATGCTGCTCAACTCGGCCCAGACTCTTCCTCTGTTTGTTGGGAAGCCGGGAGACAGGGCCCCGCCGCTGTGTGGGGCCATGCCCGCTGATGCTTCCTACATTGCTAAGGTTAATTATTTGCTTTATAAAAATACTATTTCATCCCAACATACGAGGTCTGTTCAAAAAGTATCGCGAATTTTGTGTTTTTTCAAAAATTATTTATATATTCATGAATTTCTATTTTGTCCCCTTCAAAGTGATCCCAACCAGATATTATACACTTGTGCCAACGTTTTTTTCAATCCTCGAAGCACCCCAAAAAAATATTTTTTGTGATCTTGTTCAGCTCCTCCTTCGATGCCGTCTTTCTCTCCTCAATCGTAGCCTAGCGTCGTCCTTTCATGGGCCTCTTCAGTTTCGGGAACAAGAAAAAGTCACAGGGGGTCAGATCTGGGGAATACGGTGGCTGCGGCATTATTGGTGTGTTGTTTTGGCCAAAAATTCGCGCACAAGCAGATGCGAAATTGAGCAATTTTGGTACGAATTTCGCGGCGACCGATCTCATGCCCAAATCATTGGTAAAAATCAAATGGCACGAGCCAAGCGATATGTTTAAGTCCTCAGCAACTTCTCTAGCGGTGATTCGACGATTGGCCAATACTATGTTATTCACTTCATCAATGTTTTCGTCTGTTGTTGACGTGCTCGGGCGTCCGGCAGGCTCTTTTTCGTTCACATCTTCTCGGTCCTCTGAGAACATTTTGTACCACCGATAAACGCTGCTTTGGTCCAAGATAGCTTCACCATATGCCACAGTCAACATTCGGAATGCGTCCGGGGACTTAATTTTGTTTTTCACTCAAAATTTGATACAGATTCTTTGATCCATTTTTTTGGAGTGGGCAAAAATCGAAGACGAGCCAAAACACGTGCAAGCAAAGTGGCTCTCAAAAATTAACTGAACATTCAAACTGGCCGAACTTATCGGCATAAGTGAGAGACATGAGTACCAACATAACGCCACAAAAAAATCAAAAATCGAATATACGTAACCGGCGGAAATTCAAAATTCGAGATACTTTTTGAACATACCTCGTAAGCTGCACATGAGAAATGTGATAGTATAAATATGATAATATAGATATTTTGATGAACACTTTTTTCTACTTGAGAGTTTATTTTTCGTGGTTGTCATTGGATGAATGATATAAATATGTTTTTTTTAACCCCTTCACTCCTCTAAGGATACATATATTCCAGCAAATTCTAAAAAAATACTAACATATCTGTCCCAGCTTAAAACACGACTTGGAAATATATGTCTCACTTTTTTTTCATATTCTTGGTATAACATATAATTATTTGTTAATTTTGTACTCTTCTTCTTTTTCATTTTATTGTGTTTTCAGTCATTTTATTATGAAAAATTAATATAAAAAAAGGTCTTCCTCTTAGTTTAGGTCGTATGACCTGTTTGTGATGGTGGGCTGTCCTGGAATGATGATGTCCAGCCATCTTTCCATCTCTTTGGCGGCCTTCCTGGTAATCTCTTGCTGCTTGGGTTTTCATCTTTAACAATTTTTGCAATTCTTGTGTTCTCCATGCGGTCCACGTGGTCTCTCCAAAAGCGGCTACTGCTTCTTCCCTATCTTACTTTTTCCTCAACACCGCAGACAAACCTTATCGTTTCATTTCTGATCTGATCTCGAAGGTTTTGGCCGCCATGTAGGGTTCGCATTTTTGCTACTGTTCTATTTTGAAACCATTCTTTTGTTTCCAAGTTTATGACAACTCTGGCTGAAAACTCAGTTGAGAAATAATACTTGAATAAGGTGAAAGGATTAAATGATTTTATATCGTTCCGCCGATGATGATGGTGCCTGCATTTGAAACATGCTGAGAAAATTATAATTAAAAGTGGAGAAAAGAGTGTTTAATAAAATCATCATTATGGAGTGTTACCACCTTAAGTTTATAAATGATTAATGTTATGCATATGTTTTCAATAGAGTGGAGATATGGTGGCCGCCTTGGTTAAGGTCTCCGACAAAGAAGAGAACTGGATCCTTGCTGAGGTTGTCGGATGGAGCATCGCTCACAATAAGTATGAGGTAAGAAAATTAAACGTATTTTGCCACTTTGACCCATTGTTTTATTTTTTTATCTTGTCCTGTCACACCTCCTTGGTGCATAGGACCAATAGGATCCTTATTCACTCGACTTTATCGCACACCTGATGCTTAACATTAAATGAAACCCCTCACCATAACCACACTTGCAGGTTTTTTCTCCAAGTGGCTGTTCCTGTTCTCTAGGCTGGCTAGTTTTTTTTTTCAATGTTTTTTTAAAAAATTTTATAATAAATATTATAATTTCAGGTGGATGACATTGATGAGGAGCAGAAAAATCGTCATATTTTGTCCAAGCGACGTGTCGTGCCTTTACCTCTCATGAGAGCCAACCCCCAAACAGACGAGCATGCACTTTTCCCCAAGGGTTCAGTAGGTAAGGTTATTGCATCCTCTTGCTATATGTTGGCTGGTTATATTCACAAAACCTTAAATGAACTAACTAACTAACTAACCACCATGCCTTTTTCTCCGGAGGGGTAGGCAGAGAGTTGTTCTTGATAGTGTTTTTTTGTCTGATTTTTAATGCATTGTTTAAAAATATTACAACCCTAGAATATTTATTAGAAAGTCTCCATTGTTATTTCCCTAATGGTCATGACTCACCGTTCTACCATACTAATTGACCTCGTGCACACTTTCTCTTATCTCTCGGTCCCCCCTCCATTTTATATTGTGTTGTTCATTTTTAATTTTATTGGAAATATAACACTGGAATTCCATAATGATACATTTTTTA
The DNA here is from genome assembly GCA_022606425.2 of Lepidostoma basale. Lineage (NCBI taxonomy): Eukaryota > Metazoa > Arthropoda > Insecta > Trichoptera > Lepidostomatidae > Lepidostoma > Lepidostoma basale. Next base: position 1,813,784 of record JAHDVF020001336.1, on the reverse strand, counting down.
TGAATTAAAATGCTGTTTTTTCCACTTTTGAATTTATTTTTCTCAATATGTTTCGAAAGCTTACACCTTCATCATCGGGAAAACGATATGAACTAACTAAAATTATTACCAGAAAAATAAACTCAAAAGTGGAAAAACAGTGTTTTAATTGATAAAAAATTCGTCACAGATTTTATATTTAGTGACTTTTGTAACCCTGATGAAGCTCCGGCGGGAGTGAAACCGGTTGGTTGTTGAAAAGAATAAAATGGTGTTAATACAAATTAATAAGTGTATTAATATTATAATTAAAAATATTTTCTTTCAGTTATGGCTCTGTATCCCCAAACGACATGCTTTTACAAGGCTGTCGTGAACAAACTGCCGGCTCAAGCGTCGGACAAGTACGAGGTTCTGTTTGAAGATTCGTCGTATCCCGACGGGTACTCCCCGCCCGAGCGTGTCACCCAGCGATACGTCATCGCCATCAAGGAGGGCAAAGGGCGGTCCAGCTGACACGCGGCCCCGCGCTCCTCCTCTTCCTCGCCCCAATCGGACAGTGCCAGCGATGTGGGCTACCTAATATAAAACACTTTAGCAGTGAGTCGCGTACGCAGTTTTTAATCCGCGTATTGCTGACGTTGGAGGAAGAGCCAATAGTGCGTGAAACGTGTGTCTAAATTTTACTCCATTTAAAATTAACTAACTAACTAAACATCGCGCCGTCTCCCCACAGGGGTATGCAGAAAGAATGGACTGCCACACTTTTCTTTCCTGACATATTTCTCTCGCTTCCTCAACATTCATACATCTTGTCATGCACGCGCGTCGATTTCTCTGACTCCGCACATGGCCGACATTCAATATTTGATTAATTGATCGTGCCACATTTTCCTCGGTCTTCCTCTATTTCCGGTTCCATTTACATCTTTAACATAATTTTTTTTACTATTCTTTCCATATGTCCAAACCATCTTAATGATCCTTTCCTTATTCTATATATACTCCATTTAACAGGATATAAAAATATATTACATGGAAGCGAAGCATGGAACTGCCAAAAGAAGGATGAAAGTTTAATAAATGCAGTAGAAATGAGATCTCTTAGACGAATGTGAAAATCTGTAAGTGATAGTGTCGAATAAAAATATAAGAAGTGAATGCGGTGCGAATGAAAGTGTTGTGAACAAAATAATAAAATGAATATTACGATGGTTTTATGACCACCAGCTGCTGGTCCGACCAAATCAGGGAGCTGACTGGTCTCTCATTAGCTGCAGCCTGGAGACTGATGGGTGACAGGAATGCAAGGCGTGCCATGGTCATTGATTTACAGAATGGACACGACCCTCAATCATGAGGAATACGATTGAGAAGAAGAAGAAGATGGTTTGGACACATGGAAATAATTAATGAAGAAATAATGGTAAAAATATATGTGTTAAAGATGTAAATAGAACTAGAAATAGAGGAAAACGTGGCATTATCAAATAAATCAAATTTTAAATGTCGATCACGTGAGGAGTCGGAGAAATCGTTGTGCATGTGCATGACAAGATGTATGAATGTTGAGGAAGCGAAAGAAGTATGTCATTAAAGAAAAGTGTGGCAGTCCATTCTTTCAGTCTATTCCCCCGGGGATACTGCGTGATGGTTAGTTAGTTTTTTTAAAATAATTTTTAATAATTTAGTGTCTAATGGAGTTATACAAAATCCAAAATTAAATAGAATTGTGATCTTCAGTAATGATGAGACATTAACTTTTATGAAGTGTTTTGATATCACATGGACAATTAAATGATTATACGGTTGTTGTTATGTGGGAATGGAATGAAGAATCACAAATCAAGCAAACTATCACCAAATTAGGTGGTGATATAGGGGACAAACGCTTGCCCCCTTATCCAGGTTTGACTTGATTTCTAGCCTGAACACGACCAGATTCCTTCTTCATATTGATGAGCTATTTTCTGCTCGTATTGGAGATGGTGTAATAAATTCTAATACAATTCTTCTTCGTCGTGTCAATGGCGATCTAGTTTTGTAGAGATGGTAAAAAAAGGACCATATCTCTCCTCTTCTTTTACCATTGTGGTGAAAGGTTTGGCCGACTTGTGTCATTTCTAGGGGTGCTGGGTGTTATAGTAACACCACACGTGAAGGCACCTTTCTCGACCCATTGATTTAAATCCTTGGTGTAAGTCTTAAAAAATGCGTATCGACGAGTTTATCGGTTCAAACAAAAGAGAGATATTCATGTTGAAGAACAGTTGCGGAGGAACGATTTACGATGGACGATTTTTGTGACTAGACATTGTGCCGATAATAGTCCCCTGTATCTCAGACAGTGGCGGTACTCCTATAGAAGCCCAGAAGCCCGGCTTGCGTAAGAAATTTTGAATCAAACCCCCCAAATCTTAGTAATCATTCCCCCGCATAAACCAACAACCCACCAAATCACCTTCCATCAATGTTCCTATCCACAAGAGCCACAAGAGCTAAACCTCTGTAAGCCAGAAGAGGTTTTGATTCAAAATTTCTTACGCAAGCCGGGCTTCTGGGCTTCTATGGGAGTACTGCCACTGACCTCAGGTCTGTGAAGGTGCAATGCTAGGTCATTAAACTTCCCGCTACATAATTAATGCATCAAAAATAATTATGATGTAATGAGTATTCTTTTATTTGAAATGCTTTTCAGTTATTTCTTTTAGTTGTTATTTGTAAATTATAAATTTGTGTATTAAGGAGTTAAAGGGTTATATCATTCGAAGTTTTGTATTTAATATTGATAAAAAAATGCATTTCTAGAAGCTTTATTATTAGAGAGACATGTTATGTTTTGCTAAGAGAAACACGATAAATCCTCTAGAAAGCTGATGGTTTTATCAATATTTAATTTGGTGTTTTATATATTAGTGTTTAAGAAACAATAAATATACTATTTTTAAGTTTTTATTTATTCCGATTTATGTAAAATTGTATAATCTTCGAAACAATGGTCTTATTATTTTTTAATCCAATATGCATGTCTTTAACCGTCGCGTTGCCATGTGGTCAATTGAGTTTCCACTGCCAATTTAAAGTTGATTTTCTTAAAACCTATGGACCTTAATATTATAAAAAAAATTGTAATCCTCCATTGAAGTGTTCTCAATATTTCGTAATAAAAAAAAAAGCAAAAAATTACTTCCTTCATCCCAAAAAAAAATATTTTTCTAAGACTGCCCTCACCTTCATTCGTGTTAAGGTAGAATTTGTTTTGCTAATATTTACAACTTTATCAAAAGTGACAAATACTTACTCGCTGTTTTGAACGTATTATAAATTATATCTTTGGCCTTTTCAATAGGTACGTAATAATACCGACTGTGGATGGAAACGCAGCACGCAACTTAATAATATCAGAACTGTGAAAATATTAACACTTTACCAAAAGGGACAAATATTAATACGTACTCGTTGTCTTGAACGTACTATACATTTTGCCTAGGTGCCTTTATCATACGTAAAATCTCGTAAAGTCTCGCCCCGCCGGCCGCCGGCGCAAGACAAGTTTATACTTGGTGTCAGTCGCTCGTATGCTGTGACGCATTCCATATCAGAAATCGCATGGTTCCAGAAAAAAATTAATAATGATATGTTTTTCAAATAATCCATATATGTTATAGATATCGATCTATTTCTAATGAAATTCCCTACAAGATGACATAAATTAAATTTTGATTCATCGAGTCATATGCTTGATATTTAGATAAAGTTAGCGGTAAACTGAATTGACCACATGGGAGCGAGCGTTTTGTTTTGAACACGGTACGTTAAGGGTTAAAGTATTCGTGTGTTTCAGGAGGGTATTTGAAAAATAGTTTACAAGCTCGATCTAATGTAAATTATTTCTTCAATTGTATTAAAATTGATGATCTAAAATGTATATAATTAGGTTTAGAGGTATTGTGTACGTTTTCTGAGTGACAAGATTGTTTTAATTTTGTTTTGTTATGCATTTTTAACATCCAGGTTTCTGAGCCCTACTTTAATACTGGTCTAATCAATGTTTTATACAAACCGGTCTTTCTTTTACTCAGCTCTTGATGTTAATTCAATTTTGCTTTAATAGCAAAAGTAGTATTGATAATTTTCAATAGATGGCGCCAAGTATACGAGGGCCGTTTGATAAGTCAGTGACTTTTTGCATAAAACGTATATTTTTTAAAAGTATTTTATTTCTCAATATAGTCTCTTTTTAGCTCGATACAGTTTGTCCAGCGTTTTTCCAATATATTTATTCTTTCCAAAAAATTGTTTTTCTCAAGGCCCTCATAATAGGCATTTGTTTCAGTGATGACCTCTTCATTCGACCCAAATCTCTTACAGCCCAGACATTTCTTCAGGTTTGGAAACAGGAAATAGTCACAGAGGGCCAAATCTAGAGAATATGCCGGATGGGTTAGCAGTGCGTAGCCCAATTTATGGATCTTTGCCATGGCGAATGCATACGTGTGCACCCGTGCATTGTCTTGATGGAACAGCATTTTTTTCTTCGTCAAATGCGGCCGTTTCTGCTTCAAATCAATATCGAATATGTCCAAAAGCTCTGAATAATATTCGCCGGTGATAGTTTTACCCTTTTCAGGGTAATCGATGGGAATACACCGCGTGCGTCCCAAAAAACTGTGACTATGACCATGTTGGCCGACAGACCCACCTTGCCCTTCTTTGGTGCACGTTCACCCGGAGAAACCCACTGCCTTTAATTTTCCTTAGTCTATGGTGTAGTATGATGGATCCATGTTTTGTCTACGATAATGAATCGGCGCAAAAACTCGTTCCGATTGCGTGTGAACATCGCCAAACACTCCTTTGAAGTGGTCACACGGTTGCGCATATGGTCGAGTGTGAGCAATTGCGGCAGCCATCGCGCGGATAGTTTTTTCATATCCAAATATTCATGTAAAATGTGATTTACCCACTCAGTTGAGATGCCTACAGCCTCAGCTATCTCACGCACTTTCATTCTTCGATCGTCCAATACCATTTCATGGATTTTATCGACGATTTCTGGCGTGATGACCTCTTTTGGGCGACCTGAACGTTTGGCGTTAAACCGATCGGTTTTAAACCGAAAATCATTGGTTTATTTAAAAAAACCCAGTTTTTTCAAGCAATATGAAATCTTTAAACTCCCATATCCCCAAACTGTATATTTGCACTTACGTCGGTTTTACACTCACGGTGCGATATACTAATTTTTATGATTATGATGTATATTAACTGCCCTACCTGCAAGTAACTTTCAGAGAAATATGCAAAAAGTCACCTTTTTATTAATTAAATTGAATTATATGTTAATTATATTAAAAAATATATATTTAAACATCAAAGACTTGTTTGTTGTAATTGTTGCAACACGAGTGTATCCCTAATGGTTTGTAGATTATAGGTATATTATTTTTTTCAAGTGTGTGCGTGATACGGGATGTCACATACATTCATATCCATAGGGCGGTTAAGTCTTGGGTAGTATTGTAATTGTAATTGGAAAGGAAACAAAACTATGTTGATAATTTACAATGTCTGTCATTTCAATATTTTAAATTGCAATGTTCAGAATATTTATATGAATAAGATTTTTTTTTTTTAATTTTTCAATATTAGTTCACTCCGTAAAATATTTGATATTATTTTAACACACATTTTGAATAGTCTATATTCAAAATATGAAATTTTATAATAAATTTCAGGCGTTAATATTGGAATTCTGTAAGACAATAAAAAAAAAATAAAACAGTTTTTTTCTATTATTGAGTTTATTTCTCTTAATCATCGGGGGAACGATATAAACAATATATCATTCTCCCGATATGAAAATGTAAAATCTTCTTAAAAAAATGAAAATAAGTGTTTTAATCCATAAAAAATTGTCTAAATATGAAAATCGGAGTATATTTTTTGTTTATACTTATTTTTGTTAAATAAATAAATGAATAACTCTTACTTTTGACTTGTTTGTTTTAATGTCTGTGACACAATTGATATTTTATTTGAAGCATTTCATAATTCTGGTTTGAGAATAGGATACTAGAATGATCTTGGAACCAGTGGCGGTACTCCCACAGAAGCCCGGATTGCGTAAGAAATTTTGAATCAAAACCTCTTCTGGCTTACAGAGGTTCAGCTCTTGTGGCTATTCCTCTTACCTCTGATAGGAACATTATTGGAAGGTGATTTGGTGGGTTGTTGTTTATGCGGGGGGCATGATTACTTAGATTTGGGGGTTTATGATTCTAAATTTCTTACGCAAGCCGGGCTTCTGGGCTTCTATGGGAGTATCGCCACTGTTGGGGACTTGGTGTTGCAGCTTGAACTTGGAAGCATAGGACCAACTAAGAGATCCGTACGATGACCCAGCAGCCCCTTATAACGAGCACTGTGAGAGCCGGACGCCTAGCATGGCCATGCCGGTGAGACCAATGCAATATAGTCCCTGGAACCAGAGTAAGACCTCTTGGAAGGCCTAGACATCGCCTAATGGATAATGTTCTGGCTGATCTGGCTAGGTTGGGCGATACGGACTGCTAAGAGCGAAAGGCTCAGGATTGAAGAGGGTGAACAGTCTGAGAGCACATCCGCGAGAGTCTTTTTTTATTTATTTTTTATGTATACAACAGGTCGTTTGAACCCAATTACTGTATACAATTTACTTTTTAGCAATTATATTGATTCCCGTGATATGTGATAGGTAGCCAATCTATCGCCATTTTATTGTCACGTGAATTCTACACCAGACCAAAGACAGTGTGACAATCACACTGCCATCGCCGGGAATCAAACCCGGGACCTTCGGTGTGGAAGACAGAGCTCTTACCACTCTGCCACGAAGGTCGTCTTGCCTTGATACACAGCTGGTCAATGATTGACTGGTTTGTTCTTCTTGCATATGGTATACGCAGCATTCATCGCCAGCACCACATCTCGAAAGCATCAATTTTGGACCTCTCCTATGTTTGCATAGTCCAAGACTCACAACCATAAAGGAATATGGAGAAAACAAGGGTTTGAACCAGTCTCATCTCGGTCTTATTAGAGATATTTTTGTCTTGCCATATCGGTGAGCTAAGTCATGGCAGTTTTAGCCATTTGGGTCCTGCGTCGAAACTCCCTCTCGCATCCTCGGTCAGTTATCAGTGATCCAAGATCTTTTATCTACATCTTACCAATACTCAAATGAAGATTGAATAGCAGAAATCTGATCTCCTTGACAACAAAGAGCATACTAACACATCAAACTGCGAATATTTGCTCACAATGTGGCTTTTGTGGAGGTGATTCATACATTGCAACCAGTATGCAATTGGATGCAAACAGAATTCATCACTTCTATATTTAATATAGAAGTGGTAGACGAATATGTGTACCTTGGCCATCTATTGGCTTTTGGAAGAGGGGGTCAAGTCAAGGAGATTGATAGGAGAATACAGCTCGGTTGGTCTGCATTCGGAAGGCTGGGCAACATCTTCAAGTCCGACATGCCACAAAATTTAAAAACAAAAGTACTGGACCAGTGTGTGTTACCTTTGATGACCTATGGATGCGAGACATGGACGTTAACTAAAGAAACAATGTACAAAATCAAAGTGGCTCAACAGGCCATGGAAAGATCCATGTTGGGTATCTCGCTTAGAGATTAGAAGACACACCATGGTCACCGATTAGGGATATGAATCGCGAGGATGAAGTGGCAGTGGGCAGGTCATGTGTATCGATGGGATGATGGAAGATGGAGCTAGAGGGTTACTGAATGGAGGCCAAGGTTGGGCCGAAGAAGTGTCGAGAGACAGCCAACCAGGTGGAGCGATGATATTGTGCAGATGGCTGGAAGGGCCTGGAGAACACTGGCGAGAGACCGGGAGAGATGGTGTGGCGGTGGAGAGGCTTACGTCCAGCGGTTGATGGAGACAAGATGACGAAGATGAGAATTTATCTGTTTGCCACGAAATTCTCATTCTATTTTGGAAGGTTTTTAAACTTTGCTTAAGAGCTTCATTCTACAATGTCCTATGAAGTGATAGATTTCTTATAGTTATGATGAAATAAAAAGAAATTGTTTTATTTTTGTCATTTATTTTATAGAAAATTAAGTAGAAAATATACAGGAAATATACATACATGAACACATTTGTTTATCATCTTAATTCACATGTTTTATGCTGAATTTGTATTACACAGAAGAATTTGTGAAGATAATTAATTTGATGAAAGTATTTTATATCATTTCAAGAGTAAGTAAATAATTTATTTATTATACTTTAATGAAACACAGTTTGCTCAATTTTGATTACATAATAATCCAGTTATTATATATAAAAAATGGCATGTTTTGTTTTGTTTTTGCATTGGTAAGACATCGATAAAACATAATCAAAATACTTTCGAGACCACTCCTTACGTACTTGAGAATAATATGGGTTAATTTATTTGAAGTTGCAGTGGAGTAGGCACAAGAATATTTTAAATGTGATGCAGGCGTCGTCGATTCTCAACCCCAGTAGGAGTAGTGCCTGTAGCCATAGGAGGGGTAGTCCCATCCGTAGTTATTCCATGACCTGTAGTAACTTCTGGAAAACGAGAGGATAATATTAATTAATCAAAGTCACATAATCTCATTGTTTGTGTTTGCTTTGAACTGGATAAGTCACAACAATTCTATTTCAGAAAATTATTATTATTTTGTTGAATCGCTCTTTACAACATGACAGCATGAGCCAAATCGATGTAAATGGTATTATAGTGATTCTCGTGACATGTCATAGGTAGCTAATCTATCACCATTTTATTGTCACGTGAATTCTACACCAGACCAATTACAGTAAGACAGTCACACTGCCATCACCGAGAATCGAACCCGGGACCATCCGTCTGGCAGTCAGAGCTCTTGCCACTCTGTCACGAAGGTCATCGTCTGATATTTGCGATCAGATAGAAAATATCAATAAACTTTATATACTCGTACATAAGAAACTTTACATTGATTGTGAATGTTAACAAAAGGTGGATATTCAGCTTAGGCCCGAAATCTGCCACATCATAAAGGTACCCAAGGTTTGAAAGGAGACCAGCTATCGCAAAGGCTCGATCCCTATTTTTTTTTGCCAGGGCAACGTTTCGGTTCAACCAATCTTCTTATTGCTGAGGAATATGCCAATAGGCATCTCCCGCGCACACTTCGATCCTATCGTATTTTGTATATATAATAGGAAGATTGAAGAGGCACATTGATAGTTACATTCCCCAATGTCTGTCTATCAATGCGTACTTTCGGTACTGACATATGGTGCAGAAACGCTAACTTTCACCAAGTCGACCATATGGAGACTCCGTTGATTGGTTTCGAGATTGGTAGACGATAGATGGACAAGAAGGGAGAAAACAGAGGGAGATCCCCCACACGATGGTCCGATGATATTTGAAGAATTGCTGGCGATTGGATGCGAAAGGCATAAGACAGGAGTACGTGGAGAAATATGGGGGAGGCCTATGTCCAGCAGTGGACGACAACGGCTGTTTAAATAAAATCAATACATAATAGCTATTTTCATTATTACATTGCGAGACAAATCAATGCAAAGGGTAGAGCTATCATATTGTTTATTGTGACATGTGATAGGTAGCTAATCTATTGCCATTTTATTGTCACTTGATTGTACACTAGACCAAAGACAGTGTGAGAATCACACCGTCATCGTTAGGAATCGAACCCGGGACCTTCGATGTGGCAGTCAAAGCATTGCATTGAACGCAGATCGAAATTTTTTCTATTAGTGTGACGTAGAATAACCAGCCTTTACTTTATCGTGTCCTCAATAATATGAATCCTTTCCATAACTGTAAGTTTACAAGTAACTCACGGTCTGTAATAGTTGTTCCATCCGCCGTATGAGTAGTAAGGGCGGTAGTAATTCCCCCAGCCCCAGAAGGTGGCGTCTGTCTTCAGGTCGTCAGTTGGCTCCAGCTCTTCGGGGGCGGCAGGATCCTGTGGGGGGCCGGCAGGGGCGGGGGCGGGGGCGGGTTGCTTGGTCTCCTCGACGGGTAAAGCCATTGCTACGGCTACCAGTAGGAAAAGGGCTGCAATTGTTAGCTTCATCTGTAAAGAAAACGTAAGAATTGTATAAATGTTTCTAATTGAAATGTGGAAAAAACAGTGTTTTAATTCATACACAAATACGCAATTGAAATGTCTTGGTCGCAGTCACTGTAAATAATTAAAATAACTGTCTGCGGATGTCAGCGAGCCTAGCGAAACGGGTCACTGTCAAAATAAAGACAAAATTGGAAGTGGTTCTTAAAATATTGTTTTATTTAATTATTATTTAAGTGAATGTTATGAACCGGTTGGAGGCGTTTGAGATGTGAATATACCGCAGAATGCTCCGTATACCGTGGACCGATAGGGTCAGTAATGCAGACGTACTACAGAGAGCCAGAGCCAATAGGGAGCTGTTGTCGAGTGTGAAAATTAGAAAGGTCTCATATTTGGGTCATGTGCTAAGGGGAGAAAAATACCACCTCGTTCGATTAATATTATTGGGTAAAGTGGAGGGACGTCGGGGAATTGATAGAAGGCAGCTGTCCTGGCTGCGGAACATAAAAGAGTGGACAGGAATTACAAGCGTTCAGAACCTGTTCCAAGTGGCGCAGAGTTGGGGGGACCTGACACGGCACCGAAAGAAGAATAATGATTTAAAATGAACTTCCACCGTCCGAGGGTACCACCGTCAATATATCCCCTCCGCTTTTAAATATTGACTCTCCGAGATCAGAAAATACAGATTTCATCAACATTGCTTCAATATCGACCGTCAATACTATTTTTTTCACCTTACATGATCAATTGTCAATATCATACTGTACTGTCAATAGTGTTTCAATCGCCATTAGACCATTGCATGAGTCTTAGTTGTTATCAATAATAAAAGTTTTTTTGAATCGAATCCCACACTTCAGTTTTCAAATAACCGCAAATAAATTAAGAATTAGTTTAATGACTTTGAAATATTTCAACAATTCAAAATAATGATTGCCTTAAAAGTATATGAATGCGACTTAGATAATTCTAACACAAATGTTGTAATAGAGAAATAAACAAATGAAGCCCATAAAAACGTGATATTTTAGTAACGAATATATTAAAGCATTTTCATTCAAAATATGTTTGCTACCATTTCACATACTTTTTAAAACGTGTTTAAAATATTCACTCCCGTAGAGTCTAGACACGGTTTAAATATTCGTGTATAAACAGCTTTACAGCGTGACGAATTTTCTAAACGTATACAGATACATTTACCGTTTTTGCAAAACGTCACAGATCTTAAAACAAGGAAAATTAGGAGAAGTATTTATGTTTTAGGCATTAACCATTCTGCGACTTTTGACTTCATGCCAATAAAATAATTCGCTATCGATAAATGTGCAAAAGTAAAAAAAAATAGATTTTTTAAATATTAAAAACATAAAATTTGTTATTTTACGTACTTTATTCCAATTTAGAAATAATTCCCATTAGAACATTGTATTTATTTATGTACTATCATTACTTTTAAATAATGTATTTTTTTAACCGTAGGATTTATCTAGTATTGTATATACTGTTTAAAATAAATCACATTCGTTTATATTGTTCTCCACGTGATGAAATATGACAAGCTTCGATAATAAATAAACTACCTTTATATCGTTTTCTCAATGATGAAGGTTTGAAGAAGAAAACATTTGAAAAATGCCGAGAACAATAAACTCAAAAGTGTAAAAAACTGTGTTTTAATAAAGTGGATTTCCACAGTGATAATGCCTAAAGAGACGACAACTCTTACGGCAAAAAGTGTCCACAGGCTCAAATGTACACAGAGGTCCATGGAAAGACAGATACTTGGTGTGAGCTTGCGTGACGTCATGGACCGAGTGGCAAAATTAAAATGGCAATGGGCTGGACACTTGGCTAGGCAGGGTGGCAACATATGGGCACCCAGGATACTCAGTTGGAGACCATGGGCAAATAGGCGAAGTGTCGGAAGGCCATCGATGAGATGGACCGATGATATTGTCAAAAGGGTTGGAAAATCTTGGATACAAAGGGGGCAGGTGGAGGAAATTGGAAGAGGCCTAAATCCAGCAGTAGAAGGAAGAAGGCTAGCAAAGAAGAAGAAGAAGAATGCCTAAAGATTCAGTAAAATTAAATATTTTAATCATTTGGTGGTGTAGGGAACAGAATGCTTGATTCCTGATTAAAGGGACTTGGGTTCAAGCCTGAATACAATCAAAGTCCTTCTATATAATAATGAGCTTATTGTATAATAATATTCTAATATCATTGATTAAAATCATTTAGTCATGAAATGAAATGTTTTCCATGCAAAATTCGCTGGAAATACAAAAAATGGTAAAATCCAGTATTTCTCTACAAGTATTTGTATACATAAAAAAAACAATTGTATAAAAAACTTTTCCAAGTTAAAAAAGCATAAAAAATGGAGATTGGATCTCCAGGCGTTGTCTAGCAGTGTGATAATTGCGTAAGCCTTTCACATTGCATTAATAAAGATTTTCTGCTTAATGCTTATAGATAATCTTAATAGAATGCGCGAGTGTAGATTGACCTAAAAATTTGTGAAGTTATTTAACATAGTAGCATATATACAAGTTACAAAAAATTGTCAGACGTGGTGGTCGTAAGAAGGGGGGAATGCGGAATGTTGTTAACATAAAGTGATCGCTTAACCCAACCAATGACAGGTCATAAGTCCTGTAAACGCCTCGACTACCATATTGTTTCCAAAAAAATTACATCTTCGTCTCTATTGAGATACAATTAATCCTTAAAAATGATTAACCCGCAATGGGTAAAATCCAGTATTTGTCTACAAGTATTTGTATACATTCAAAAAAACATATTGTATAAAAAAAGGGTTTAAAGTTTTTTAATGCATAAAAAATAATGAATGGGGTAATTTCTGTTTTGACTTCAGATCGATTTGTTAATTTAGTGTTAGGAATCTACAATGATTTGCGTAAAGACGACTAAGTAGCGTAAGTGTTAAGCGGCTTGGAGGTGTTTCCCGAGTCGTGTTATCGTGTTTGATCTTATGAACTGTGACTAATTCTGTGTTCACATAGAATAACTGTTAACTGTTTATGCTAATGAATGTTTTATTGAATTGACACCCGCGCTAGCAATTTGGAGTTAAACGGTCGCTAATTTTTAATGGAGAGCAATGTCAAAGGACTCGAAGGTTGGATTCGTTGTTTATGAAGGTTGAAAAGTGTTATTATGAAGGTATTGTTAATGAGGTCTTCACGTAAAGCATACCTACAAGTTTACACGTGTAATCTATCGAATAAATACATTCCACACACGTTAAGTGCCTTTTCAATTTAAAATAATGTAATTCAATGTTTCTAACATGTGTGGAGCAATAGCCTCTGTCCTAATACTCCCGAAAATACCATTCAATCAGAATTTAAATAGGCAAAAATCCTAATGTCATCAAGAAAGGGTACGATAATATTTTGAATACAAGAGAGCGAGAGAGGAATACTTCAATTCTCTCCGAAATAATTCAAAATGCACACGATGCGCATTCCCGAGTACGTTTCTAGATTATTTTGAATTCTGTTCTGACTATTGTATTATAACAGTAGTGTAGAAAACAAAAAGAGAACAATTGGTGGTGTTATTTCTGATTTTTTTTTAACGTGAATGAAAAAAATATAGGTATATTAAAAATTAAAACTATTGAAGGTTTAAAATAAATAAATCTTGTTATAAATATCACAATTGATTATATTCTGCCGCGACAGCTGTTTCGCTAGCCGATGTTAGCATCGTCAGGTCTTGCAATCAACTAAAAAGTTAAAACTTATTACTGATTACGATTGTATAGTGAACTAAGTTTTTAAATTATAAAAAATCTGTACCTCCGTAAATATTTGACGTGTTGCAATTAATCTACAATTATAATATTTTAAATTATTTCTTTTTTAAATTCTCAATTGAGAATCTTTTATGAGATTGGTAACAATGACAGTTTGAAAATGTTTTATAATTAAAGTGTTATATCCAATGTGAAACATTGTTAAAGTGTTTAACCAAAGATTACAATAATATTATTTAACGTTTTTTTAAAATAAATATTATCATTACAAACAGGTCACGAGTCGCCTCTGATTGTACATAATTATTTTTAGGAAGTCATCATCAAATTCAGTAAAATTAAAGAGATTTTATTTTTTATTCATAAATGAAATAGGAATCTCATTAAAATAATTTTGTCCTTAAATTAAGGTTATAGAGAATAACTCTGTTGTTATAATAATATGAAATCAGCTCTACATATTCCAGGGACAACAAACAATAGAAAATTAGGGAATAAAAAAACTCTGACTATTAATTTGCTGAGAATAAAAAAGGATTTTTTTAAATTAGACTTTTCAGATATGAAATGATCAGAAAATAATCTGTGGTTAAAAGGATATTGTCAAAATACAAATAAAAGGTAATATTTTCATAAATACTTATGTCGACATTTATTTCTAAGGTGAGATTACAGTGAATTCACATTTAAATGAAATATATATGGAAAAGGATTATTTTGTAAATTTGTCGAAAGGGTAGGCAGAGAGAATGGACCGCCACACAACTCTATTCTGACACACCTCTCTTCCTCCATATTGATACAGCGAGTCATACACGCACGTCGATTCTTTAGACTTCTAACACGGCCGACCTTCAAAATTTTATTAACTTGGTCATGCTATGTTAAAATATTTAATGATATAAGGTTCGAATTCTATTGTAAGTTAACCGCGTTCCACTCAAGTAGATACTCGTAAAAACAATGATCGCTATCACTGTCGCATGACATAATAGTACTTACTTGGTAGGTACTAACTTATTACATTGGAATAAAACACAGACAAATCTCACACAGATAGAAAATATTCCGTTGAAGTTGCAATACATGCATAAACAAGAAAGGAGGCAAAACTGTATTTTAAAAAATCGAATTTTAAAAGAATTGAGTGTTATCATTAACAAAATTTTTAAATACTAATTAAAATTTTCAAGAACTACCAATTATTAGATATTTTTAAATTCTAACACCGTTTTTATTATTATACAATATTTTTCTCTACATCTTTCGAAGCTATTTATTATTTCTTACATGATGTAACAATCCATTTAATAATGAATACGTCTGTTTTATAGTTTTATTATATTTTAAGGGAATAACATGTTTCACCATGCTAAGGCAATATCAAATGTTTTTCGTATACTTTTTTAATATAAAACATTGGAAAATGCCTTAGCAAGGGGAAACATGCCATTCCCATAAAATATAATAAAACTTCTAGAAAACAGACGTTTTCATTCAATTTATAAACGTTTTAATTTTATTATATAATTTTTTTTTGTAGTATTGTAATATATATTTTTTTTAACAATAAACGAATAATAATAACAACTTTGTTTAAAAAATACTATATTTTTTAATGATATTTAAAATGACATTTAATTTTTAATGCGCAAGTTTTTAAAATTTTTAAAATCTTTAAAATAATTTATTTGAGATTTTATGGTTAACATACATCATATGGATGTGCACAATTTGATAATGCCCTTGCAAGGCGAAACTGATAAATTTGAAAAAATAATTGATAATGTATTAGTTAATGGATTAGATTTGTATTAAAACATATATTAAGATTAAAACTGGCACAAGTTAACAAAATATTTAAAAGAAAATTAAATATATATATTTTTTAAATGGAAAATTTTTATTTTATTTTTAATGTATCCTTTTATTAAAGAATTATTTTATTTAATTGGAAATAATCAAAAAAGTTTATTATTAAATGAAATTATTTATTAGAATAAATGTAAGCCACCTCACCTTTGAGTGATATTAACTTCACGGCACAAACAAACTAAAAGCTTATTTCACTGCTCGAAAGCGTCTCAAGGAGGACGATTTGGTATTGATGCTCCTCTCAGCCGTCCTTTGCTTTTTATATTCTGAAACGAGAGCGAGACGGCGATAGTGCCTGCCGCTGTTTCCGCACTCCTCTAACACCTTCCACATTTGAAAATTGAATGATCTCTTCTCAGCATGTACCAGATGAAGATATCCGAGGAGGAAAACGTTGTCCTTCGCTTCCTAGGGCGGCACGTGCAAAATAACAATTTTCCTGTTCTCTTTTGGGTATTTTTATGATGATATGACGCACATTTTTATTTTATTATTATCATGTGATGGAAATTATTTCGTTAATGTCTTGGTATGCGTATCAATGCCACAAATCCATTTATTATTTTCATGCATTTAAAAGTCAATAACTGCAAATAGAAAAATATCCACAGAAGCAAAGATGGTACACAATGGAGTTCTAGTGCCAACCCTCATGTATGGAAGTGAAGCTTGGAGCTGGCAAAAGAAGAATGAAAGCAAGATAAACGCCGTAGAAATGAGATCACTAAGAAGAATGTGCGGGAAAACGTTGTATGATAGAATACCGAACGATAAAATAAGAAAGAAATGTAAGGCAGATGACTGCATCATGGATAAAATTAAAAAAAGGATCCCTGAGATGGTTTATACATATGGAACGAATGGATGAGAGTAGAATGGTTAAAAGGTTGTACACGAGCAGTGTGAGTGGAAAAAGAAGCCGAGGACGTCCGAGGAAAACATGGCATGACCAAATTAATCAATTACTAAAAGGCGGTCACATTCAAAGTCGGAATAATCGACGTGCGTGCATGGTAGGATGTATGAATGTACAGGAATCCCGAGAGGTATGCCAGGACAGAGCATTGTGGCGATCCATCCTCTCTGCCTACCCCTCCGGAGAAATGGCGTGATGGTTAGTTAGTTAAAAAGAAAACTGAATTCAAATTTTCAATACAGCAAACTGAAAAAACAGTCTTTTAATTTTTGTTGAATAATGAAACCTTATTAACGAAATCACAAAAAAATTGCGTTATATTACAATATATTTAGTACCTGCCGTAACAGGTTGAAGCCTGAGTGGAGTTTATCTAAATATATAATATTAACTAACTAACTAACTAACCATCACGCCGTCTCCCTGAAGGGGTAGGCGGAAAGAATGGACTGCCACACTTTTCTTTCCTGACATATTTCTCTCGCTTCCTCAACATTCATACATCGTGTCATGCACGCGCGTCGATTTCTCTGACTCCTCACATGGCCGACATTCAATATTTGATTTATTTGATCGTGCCACGTTTTCCTCGGTCTTCCTCTATTTCTGGTTCCATTCACATCATTAACATATAATTTTTTTACCATTCTTTCTTCATTCATTCTTTCAATATGTCCAAACCATCTTAATGATCCTTTCATTATTTTGTTCATGACACCATCATTCGCACCGCATTCACTTCTTATATTTTCATTCGGCACTCTATCATACACAGAGTATCCACACATTCTTCTAAGAGATCTCATTTCAACTGCATTTATTCTACTTTCATCCTTCTTTTGCCAGTTCCATGCTTCGCTTCCATACATAAGGGTCGGTAGAAGAACACCATTGTGCACTGCCATTCTAGCTTTTTTGATAGGTTTTTGTTTGCGATGACAACTTTAAGTGCACCATTCACTTTGTTGCCTGCCCCAACCCTTCTTTCAATATCCCTCTCCACTCGCCCATCTCTTGTAAACATACTACCTAAATACACGAACTCAACTACTTGCTCCAAATTTTTACCATTCACGCTAATGTTGCAGACTGTCGTGGTTTCTTCCTTTTCAAAAATCATTACCTTGGACTTATTCACATTCATCATCAAAAATGAGTGTTCACAACACTCACGAGACTCCTTTACAAAATAAAGAGAAAAAAAAAAAAAAAAAAAAAATTTCGCATGCATACCTCATACATACAATTCACCAGGACTTGTAGTTCATAATATTAATATTAATATAATATAGTGATTATTCATAAAAAGAACATTTCATTTACATTGAAGTTTTACCATGAAATTTCAAATTGCAACACCAATTTTCAGTAAAAAAGAATGCAATAATGTCTATTTTCAAGATATTAAAACATATTAGATAAAAACAGTGTTTTAATTCATTAAATCGCATTTTCATTTACATAAAAAAAAAACTAGAAATAGACGAAGACCGAGGAAAACGTGGCACGATCAAATAAATCAAATATTGAATGTCGGCCACGTTAGGAGTCGTTAGAAATCGACGCGCGTGCATGACACGATGTATGAATGTTAAGGAATCGAGAGAAATATGTCAGACGACAGACGGCTGATAAGAAGAAGGTTATGTATGCATATAAAAGCCGTGCCACACTGTTTTAAACAAGCTCTCCACATCGGTCTCCACCGGCGGCTTAAAACTGTGTAGACACTAGTTTTATACAAAAATTCGTTTGACCTTCAACAACCTTTGTGGACGGACGCGCATAGTAGCGTGTGAATCACGCCGTTGTAAACACGCATTCCACAATGTGGGCGCTCTACATTCCACCAGTCAGTTGCATAGCGGCATCGCATCGGTGGAGTGCGGACGTATTGAACGAAAATGGTGTCTACTGTGGTGCCACACCAACCGTGGGCTCCACAAAGGTGGCCCCTGTGGAGAGCTAGCTTACAACAGTATGTGGACGCTACACCAACCGTGGGCTCCACAGCTCTCCACCAAGGTCACCCCTGTGGAGAACTTGTTTCAAACAGTGTGGCACGGCTTTAAGGGTCAATATGAGAATATGCAAAAACAGGTAGTAATAATAATAATTTTTAATTTTTGGCTCCATTAGAGTGTCCGCCAGAAACTCGACGCACTCAAACACAAGATTTATTAAGTTCTGGAGAAATTTATGTTTCAGTTCAAAGACAGAAAGATTATTTGAATACCATAAATTATTCTTAAGTCAAAAAGGATACAATGTTGGATTTTTTATAAGGTCAAAAGGCCAACAACGGAACGTCTCGATATGTGCATATAAAAAATATCAGGTTGATACTTAATTATAATTTGGATAAAGTATCGTTTTTTTTGTGAAATAGACGACTTTCGTGACCGAGTGGTAAGTGCATTGACTGCCACCCCGAAGGTTCCGGGTTCGATTCCCGGCGAGGGCAGTGTGATTGTCACACTGTCTTTGGTCTGGTGTAGAATTCACGTGACAATAAAATGGTGATAGATTAGCTACCTATCACATGTCACGAGACTCACTATGATAGCTATAATACCATTTACATCGATTTGGCTCATGCTGTCATGATGTGAAGAGCGATTCAGCAAAATAATAATAATAATAATAATATATATTTTTTAATACGTTAGTATCTCGCCATCCTTTCGGTGGTCGGCCACGTGGTCGGGAACCCTCCAGTAGACTGTCTCGAGCTTTGGGAGACATGTTCGTTCCAGTTCTTCCTTGACGCCCCCATCTGACAATGTCTGTAACCTCGCAAATTCTTCGGATTTCTGTATTTCTTATATGTTGAATAAAAAAATTAAACGAAGTGTTTATTATTTGTTTAATATTTACATTTTTACACTGGTGGGCGAGAAATATAGTTTTTAACAAAACTAAATAATTAACCATCACTCTGTCTCTCCAAAGGCGTAGGCAGAAATAATAAACTAGCCACACTGTTCTTTTTGACATACTTTTTTGGATTCGTCAACATTCATACATTGCTTAAAGCACGCATGTCGATATTCCGTTATGCTGGAAATAGTTCAGAAAAAAATTCTTAGATATCTCTACATGAGGGAATATGGTAGCTATCCGTGGCTCTATCCCACAGCATTTTTTTAGTAATGCTTTGGAAGAACTCTCTGCAGCTTCGAAGAGATGGGCATCTCATTAACCATTTATTTAGATTACTCAGGGGATATTTCGAGAACTCGGCCGTGCTGGAGGGTGTTCGGCTTTTTGTCCCTGACAGATATCTCCGAGCGACAGCATAGATTGTTTTACCTAAGAGCCGACAGAACCGACCTGCCTCTGGTGACACCGATGGGAAGAGCAAATTATCTGCTGAACACGGTCTCCTCGGAGATCGACGTCTTTCATACTAGTGAAAGTACGTTCAGACGGCAAATACTCTTGATTTTAAAGAGAATCTTGTCTTCCTAATGTTGAACCATCTTTCATGCGTTTCTGGTAGTATAATATAATATTATATATGCAAATATTATTTTACCTGTTCTCAATAGATGTCTTAAACAGAGGAGACAAATGCGGGATGGGAAAAATTGGGGAGTACAATTTGTGACATGTAGGACAAAGGATGAGGTAAAGGAAAATAACGAGGCCCGTCACTGCGGAGTAACCCCCTCCCCCATCAGCGGGAAACCAGCGCACCCTCAGAGGGTAAGAAGCAGCACAAATTACGGTGAATTCCGGTGGGGCAGACAACCGTAGAAACCCCTTAGTTCTTTGATGCTTTTGATATGTTTAAATAAAAAAATAATGTATGTTTTCCTTTGGTTCTAGAAATCTAATAAGCATTACTTCAACATATTATCTAGCAACCAAAACAGCATAGTCTGCACTTAGTAAACAACTATTAAATTAACATGTTTAAATGGGAACCTACGCCTCTGTTGTTTTACAAAGACTGTTCTGTCGAGACTTGAAAAAGTCTCGTGATATTTGTCTTTAGGAAAACGTCAAAGAACTTTTCACTCGGGGATTTCTAGTGTGACTCACCTCATTTAAATTAACTAGATCTGTAAACACTATGGATTTGTTATTCATCACTTTGCCATGCTTAATTCATGAATGTCATTCATATATGTTTTTAATGAGCTTTAATATAATAAAAATAATTTAATAATTGTACTATAATATATGGCCGAGCCATATAGGGCTCCCTCCGCTTACCCGAAGCTGTTATAGGCGCAGCAGCGCCTTTCGTCAGCTTCACTCGTGCACTCGGGACTTACGTAAAAAAAATATATGTAGGTATATTTGCAACCAATGGGGAGCCAGACCACATTTAAGCTACTCTTCTCTTTCTCGATGTCCCGCCGTACACACATAGCAATACAACAGCAAAAGAAAATACACAATCGAAATAATACATAAATAAAATATGTAAGAGAAAGAATAATAAAAAATAATGCACAGCAGGAGGCACACGGGGGAGGGAGGAGAGAAAATGCAGGGTGGGGGAAATAGTTGTACTTGTTGTACCCAGACACGCGTTGCTATTGCTCAGTTTGGTTAAATGGAAAATTGTCCCAAATGGTAGTTCAATGTTCCACACCCAAGGCCACACTCCTCCCACTAAGTTCTGTACCCAGGTCCAACCGCCTCCCACCCTAAGCCACTCTCTGTCACTGTCCCTTGGTCTCCACCCAAGACTTCAGCTCCTGTCCATGGCTACCCTCGACCCTTCCACACTCCTCCCTACTCGGGTAGTCAGTTCTAAATGTCGAATCTTAACCATCACATCCTCTAAAAACTCTTCTCTAACCGTACAATAATATCAAATCTCAACACCCAAGAAAGAAATTTCCCGAAAGAAGAAAGAAAGAAAAAAAAACTTTGTATTTATCCACGGTATGGTTCCAGGGGTTCAAAAGTGTAGTAGGGCTACGATGGGGTATGTTTTGCTGGAAAGTATGCCTCTACAAAATGTCGTAAGGCGCAATGTTGCATTTACACCAGCAACACTACTATCAAGTCCAACTCTCTAGCGTCCACGAGAGGTCGTTTTAAAGACCCCGCGAACCCCGGGCAATGTGACACATATTACTTAGTGCCATAGCAGATAGAGAGAGGATGAATGGCGAGCTTCCAGCGCCATAAAACTGGATACACCCAGCTCCGGCCCAGACAGAAAATCCTCCAGAGAAAGCAAGGGGATACCACTCTGGATATTTTTCCCCAGGTCATCACTATGAGGGTGATAGTCAACGTTGGGAAGACTTGACAGGACACAGTAAGAAGAAGAATATGGTTATTATAATTGATGCCAACTTTTTTCGCTTGGACCCAAGCTTCATCAGGGCAGTACAACAACTTAGTTGTTAAAGGGTGGTTAAATACAAAGTTTTTTTTATTTATTTTATATTTTTAAAATGTCTAACCACAAAATGAGTGCTTCATATGAAAATTAAAAAAAAATAGTTTAGAGGCTGAAACTCCCGAGAAGACGATTTTCAAAGTAAAAATAGCGCGTGTTCGAATGTAACGTTGTGCCAAATTTTCAAAGCAATCGCTGCATAACTTTCTAAGATCTTACGATTAAAAACAAACGAATATTTACATTTTTATTTATATAGCTTAATAAAAGAAGCTTATTATTCTGTGTTATCTAATTATTTTTCACACATCCAACGGCTAATAATGTGCCATTGAATAATGTTTCGACCCGTTGATGACTAATTTTTAAACTATTTTTGTATAGTTAATGGAATTCCTATTAAAATTATACGTCACAAAAATGCTGAAATTATCCTTGTTTTCTTTTCTGAGTGAGTCATAAGGATTTTAACGAATGCATACGAGTATATGCGATCAATTTTTAAACGACCTTCCTCAAGGTCGGATCTTTATCTGATAACATTTGTAAACCAAACAGAATCGATTGTTTGCAAGACTTTATTCTCGGTGACTAACTTACTAACTAACTAACTAACCATCACGCCATCTCCCCAAAGAGGTAGGCAGAAAGAATGGACTGCCACACTTTTCTTTCCTGACATATTTCTCTCGCTTCCTCAACATTCATACATCGTGTCATGCACGCGCGTCGATTTCTCTGACTCCTCATGTGGCCGACATTCAATATTTGATTTATTTGATCGTGCACGATTTCCTCGATCTTCCTCTATTTCTAGTTCCATTTACATCGTTAATATAAAGATTTTTAATCATTTATTCTTTATTCATTCTTTCCATGTGTCCAAACCATGTTAATGATCCTTTCATTATTTTGTTCATAACTCCATCATTCATATATTTTCATTCGACACTATCATACACAGAGTACCCATACATTCCCGGTGACTAACTAACTAACTAACTAACCATCACGCCGTCTCCTCGAAGGGGTAGGCAGAAAGAATGGACTGCCACAATTTTCTTTCCTGACATATTTCTCTCGATTCCTCAACATTCATACATCGTGTCATGCACGCGCGTCGATTTCTCCGACTCCTCACGTGGCCGACATTCAATATTTGATTAATATGATTGTGCCACGTTTTCCTCGGTCTTCATCTATTTTTAGTTCCATTTACATTGTTAACATAAAGATTTTTTAAATATTTTTTCTTTATTCATTCTTTTCATGTGTCCAAACCATCTTAATGATCCTTTCATTATTTTGTTCATAACTCCATCATTCATATATTTTCATTCGATACTCTATCATACACAGAGTATCCACACATTCCCGGCAACTGTTCATAATTATGCGTAAAAATGAGATCTCTTAGACGAATGTTTGGTAAATATGTAAAATAAGAAAACATGAGAGTCTGCAACATTAACGTGAATGGTGAAAATCTGGAACAAGTGGATGAATTTGTACAATATATATATTAACAAAACCCGACTGATTACGTACATTTTTTAGTTGATGATTAAATAACAAACCATCACGCCGTCTCTCCGCAGGGGTAGGCAGAAAGAATAGACCGCCACACTTTTATTTCCTGATATGCTTCTCTCGCTTAATCGATATTGTGTGACCGACATTTAATAATTGATTGATTAGATTGAAGCTAGAATGGCAGTGCACAATGGTGTTCTTCTACCGACCCTTATGTATGGAAGCGAAGCATGGAACTGGCAAAAGAAGGATGAAAGTAGAATAAATGCAGTTGAAATGAGATCTCTTAGAAGAATGTGTGGAATACTCTGTGTATGATAGAGTGCCGAATGAAAATATAAGAAGTGAATGCGGTGCGAATGATGGTGTCATGAACAAAATAATGAAAGGATCATTAAGATGGTTTGGACATATGGAAAGAATGAATGAAGAAAGAATGGTAAAAAAATTATATGTTAATGATGTAAATGGGACCAGAAATAGAGGAAGACCGAGGAAAACGTGGCACGATCAAATAAATAAAATATTGAATGTCGGCCATGTGAGGAGTCAGAGAAATCGACGCGCGTGCATGACTCGATGTATAAATGTTGAGGAAGCGAGAGAAATGGGTCAGGAAAGAAAAGTGTGGCAGTCCATTCTTTCTGCCTACCCCTTCGGGGAGACGGCGTGATGGTTAGTTAGTTAGTTAGTTTTGATTAGATTGATTTGATTGTGCCACGTTTTCCCCGGTCTTCCTCTATTTCTAGTTCCTTTTACGTCATTTATATATACAGTATTTAACATACTATCTTCATTCATTCATTCCATGTGTCCAAATCATCTTAATGATCCTTTCACTATTTTGTTCATAACACTTTCATTCGCACTGCATTCACTTTTTATATTTGCATTCGACACTCGATCATAAATATACAGATTTTCCACACATTCGTCGAAGAGATTTAATATCAACTGTACTTATTTTAGTTTCATCCTTATTTTGCCAATTCAGGCAGATGACTGCATCATGAATAAAATTAAAAAAGGATCCCTGAGGTGGTTCGGACATATGGAACGAATGGGTGAGAGTAGAATGGTTAAAAAGTTGTACACAAGCAGCGTGAGTGGGAAAAGAAGCCGAGGACGACCGAGGAAAACATGGCATGACCAAATTAATCAATTACTAAAAGGCGGCCACATTCGAAGTCGGAACAATCGACGTGCGTGCATGGTACGATGTATGGATGTAGAGGAAGCTCGAGAGGTATGCCAGGACAGGCCAGTGTGGCGATCCATCCTCTCTGCCTACCCCTCCGGGGAAATGGCGTGATGGTTAGTTAGTTAGTTAGTTAGTCATGCTTTACTTCCATACATAAGGGTCGCGGTCGGTACAAGAGCACATTATAATATGGTCGGTACAGTATATGGTATATTTAAAATGTATATTTTTATTGCGTAAAGTTTTATTCTATTATACACTGATTAATTTTTAGTTCCTTATGTATGGAAGCGAAGAATGGAACTGACAAAAAATGATGAAAGTAGAATAAAAAATGCTGTTGAAATGAGATCTCTTAGACGAATGTATGCAAAACTGTGTGTGATAAAGTGTCGAATGAAAATATAAGAAGTGAATGCGGTGCGAATGAAATTGTTATGAACAAAATAATTAAAGGATTGTAAAGATCGTAAAGACAGAATCTAAAATGCTGATATTAGAAAGGAATGTAGAGCGAAAGAAGGTATTATGAACAAAATTATGAAAGGATCGCTGCGTGGGTTCGGACATATGGAGCGCATGGGTGAAGAAAGAATGGTTAAAATAGTATACGTTAACGATGTAAATAGAGCACGAAGTCGAGGTAGACCGAGGAAAACATGGCATGACCAAATTAATCAAATATTAAAGGTTGGTCGAATGAAAACATAAGAAGTGAATGCGGTGCGAATGATGGTGTCATGAACAAAATAATGAAAGGATCATTAAGATGGTTTGGACATATGGAAAGAATGAATGAAGAATGAATGGTAAAAAAAATTATATGTTAATAATGTAAATGGAACCAGAAATAGAGGAAGACCGAGGAAAACGTGTCACGATCAAATAAATCAAATATTGAATGTCGGCCATGTGAGGAGTCAGAGAAATCGACGCGCGTGCATGACTCGATGTATGAATGTTGAGGAAGCGAGAGAAATGTGTCAGGAAAGAAAAGTGTGGCAGTCCATTCTTTCTGCCTACCCCTTCGGGGAGACGGCGTGATGGTTAGTTAGTTAGTTAGTTTTGATTAGATTGATTTGATTGTGCCACGTTTTCCCCGGTTTTCCTTTATTTGAGTTCCGCTTACGTCATTTACATATAAATTATTTAACATACTTTCTTCATTCATTCATTCCATGTCTCCAAATCATCTTAATGATCCTTTCACTATTTTGTTCATAACACTTTCATTCGCACTGCATTCACTTTTTATATTTGCATTCGACACTCGATCATAAATATACAGATTTTCCACACATTCGTCGAAGAGATTTAATATAAATTGTACTTATTTTAGTTTCATCCTTATTTTGCCAATTTCATGCTTTACTTCCATACATAAGGGTCGGTAAAAGAGCACAGTATATGGTCGGTACAGTATATGGTATATTTAAAATGTATATTTTTATTGCGTAAAGTTTTATTTTATTAAACTGATTTATTTTTAGTTCCTTATGTATGGAAGCGAAGAATGGAACTGGCAAAAAATGATGAAAGTAGAATAAAAAATGCTGTTGAAATGAGATCTCTTAGACGAATGTGTGCAAAACTGTGTGTGATAAAGTGTCGAATGAAAATATAAGAAGTGAATGCGGTGCGAATGAAATTGTTATGAACAAAATAATTAAAGGATTGTAAAGATCGTAAAGACAGAATCTCAAATGCTGATATTAGAAAGGAATGTAGAGCGAAAGAAGGTATTATGAACAAAATTATGAAAGGATCGCTGCGTGGGTTCGGACATATGGAGCGCATGGGTGAAGAAAGAATGGTTAAAATAGTATACGTTAACGATGTAAATAGAGCACGAAGTCGAGGTAGACCGAGGAAAACATGGCATGACCAAATTAATCAAATATTAAAGGTTGGTCATGTCAGAAGCCGGAAGAATCGACGTGCGTGTATGACTAGATGTATGAATGTGGAGGAAGCTAAAGAGGTGTGCCAGGATAGAGTAGTGTGGCGGTCCATTCTCTCTGCCTACCCCTGCGGGGAAACGGCGTGATGGTTTGTTGTTGTTGTTGTAAAGATGGTTTGGACGTATGGAAACAATGAATGAAGGAAGAATGGTAAAAAAGTATATGTTAACGATGTAAATGGAACTAGAAATAGAGGAGAACCGAGGAAAACGTGGTACGATCAAGTAAATTAAATATCGAATGTCGGCCACGTGATGAGCCGAAGAAATCGACGTGCGTGTATGACACAATGTATGAATGTTGATAAGCGAGAGAAACATGTCAGGAAAGAAAAGTGTGGGAATCCATTATTTTTGCCTACCCCTTCGTGGAGACGGCGTGATGGTTAGTTAGTTTGTTAATTACGATCGGTTTTCGATCAAACGATGGCGATTTAAGATGCAGAAACCGGTCGAGACTAAAGAAGGAACGAATAGAAAAACTAAATTCATTGCAAATAAGATTTTTATATAATTTATAATTATTAAAGATCAACAAACTTAGTTTAAAAAAAATAAACAAAATCGAAGGAAAACATAAAACATATTCTCAGTGTGGGTAAAACCTTGTCCATGTTTTAACGGAACGAAAAAATATTATTATATTTATGTTCTAGAATGTTTTTCTTTTAATCTAGGACAGGGCTGTCCAAAGTATATATTTGTGCGGTCCGCGACGTGTTTTTGATCTACCGGAAATACGAAAAATTAGTTTACTAACACACGCTCTGCGTCTGGCAACAACTTATATAAATGTAGATATCGACAGAATTGTAAAAAATAAATTAATGATGAACTAATAAAATTTATGTTTTCTTAAAAAAATTTAAGTACCTATCTGTTTCTATGGCCCTACAATCTATTAAGTTTGGAAAGCCCTGATCTAGAATATCATATACCTTCCCAAACTTTTTGGGTCTATCGCCTCTCTAAGATACATAATAACAAACCTTATAAGAAGAAAATAAAACACATTTGTAAAATAAAATGTAACCCAAAGATTCCCAAAAAAATTTGGGTCATAGCCCACGTTTTCAATCAGTGGTTCGTTGGTGCCCCAATTAATAAATAAATTTAAATAAATTATATATTACACTATGTATGGAAGCGAAGCATGGAACTGGCTAACGAAGGATGAAAGTAGAATAAATGCAGTAGAAATGAGATCTTTTAGACGAATGTGTTGATACTCTGTGTATGATAGAGTGTCGAATGAAAATATAATAAGTGAACGCGGTGCGAATGATGGTGTAGTGATCAAAATAATGAAAGGATCATTAAGATGGTTTGGACATATAGAAATAATGAATTAAGAAAGAATGGTAAAAAAGTATATGTTCTCTCGGCAACTCTCTTAAACTCCGCATAAGAGGTGCAGCCCATATCTCGGCAAATCTGGTCTAGGTACTCCTGGCGAGGTCGTCCTCTGGCAATCGATCCCTCAACCATTCCCTCCAATACATCATGCAGGAAACATTCGAGTCGCAACACATGACCAATCCATCTCGCGCGCCTCTCCGCTATGGTGTTCAACATGTGCCTATTCTCTTCAACTTAGAATAGGCAGAGAATTGGCTTTCGTAAAGGTCCATAAAGCAAACATGGGCAGTGGTTTAGTAATCAATTGCCTTTCCCTTAATTTGTCTGGTGGTGAATATTGCATCTATGGTTGACCTAATTTGGGTTTCCAATTTCGCTTTAATTGTGTTTTTGAATAGTTTTTGCGTAGAGCACAAAATATATAGGTACCCCTATAATTTTCTGGTTCAGTTTTTTGGCTGTTTTAAAATGTTGGAATTGTAATACTGGTTCTCCATTCTTCTGGTATTATTTTGTGATAATTTTTTTATTAAGCAACATGTGAACATGTTCGTTGTTTATTTCATCAATGCCTGGTGACTTTATGTTTTAAAGTTTGGTGCCTGCACTTTGTTAATAGTGATTTCGTATATTGCACTACATAATCAGTCCTCGTGGAAGACCTCCTAAAATATAGAAGGACAGCTGGGAATCTTCCTCACAGGAGGAGCAACCCTCTGGAGAACATACCACATAGGTCTACAGCAAGGAAGAAGAAGACATAGAACACCTAAAACGCATGAATAAATAAAGTACGAACAAATTAATAAATGTTTTAAGGTCGCCATGTTAGAAGTCGGAAGAATCGACGCGCGTGTATGACTCGCTGTTTGAGTGGGAATGAATCTAGAGAGGTGTGTCAGAATAGATTAATGTGGCGGTCCATTTTCTCTGCCTACCGTTACGGGGAAACTGCGTGATATTTTGTTGTTGTATTTAGAAAATAATTTAAAAATACTTCTTTTCTGTTTTTTTCATTACTTTATTTTTATTTTATCAAACCACCCGGTTTCGCTCTTGCTAGGGCTAGTCAGGGTTATAAAACAATCTGAAGTTTATTTTGTAACCCTGATGAAGCTCAGGCTGGTGCGAAACCGGTTTGTTTGATAACATAAATATAGAAAGGCTTAAGATTTCATACGTTACGTATTTGTTTAATTCATCACCTCGCTACAGCACCATATTGCGCTAATTATGACAGCATTCTTTCTGCCTACCTCTTCGGGGAGACGGCTGGTTAGTTAGTTTAAAATTATGTTTTTGCTTATGCTTCACGATGTATAAAAATACGTATTTGTAGATATGCAAGTTGCTATATGCTATTTTGTTGATCATTTTCATTGAGATTATTTCGAAATACCAAATAGAGGAAGTTTTGATTTGATATTTACACTTCCTTGTTCTCTTTTATTAGTGATTGTGTTTCCATCGTAAAAATATTACACCAGTTTAGCATTCAAAATGTTCTGTTGATGTTTACATCCGTCGGTTCATTATACCTTAATGATACTCCAGGGTAGCGTAAGGACATCGACTCGTTCAAATGTCGAGGACTCTCCTATAACAGGCGTCTTGTGCGTGAACTGAAATTACCTTATATTAGGTATGCGCTTACAGGATGTTCCGAAACCAGCAAGATATACTATTTTTAACATTTTCAACAAAATGTATGACATTCTCCAAAACACCCAAAACATGTAGCCTTGTTATAGAAAATCAACCAATAGAACAGGTCAGGACCTTCAAGTATATAGACATACTCGTAGACCTAGTGGGGGGAACTGATCTGCGGGAAGAAATACAAGCCCAAGTAAACAAGGCAGCTGCGATCTCTGGGGCTCTAAAATCCACAATGAGAAAAACCAAGAGATGCCCATTAAGAGTGAGATGAGAATCTACAAAGCATGCGTAAGACCAATAATAACATATGGCATTGAAGCAAGGGCAGACACAGTAAGGACCAAACAAGTTTTGAGGACTTCTGAGATGAAGACACTGAGGACGATAGCAGGCAAGACACCGAGAGATCGCGCGAGGAACACCAGAATAAGCGAGATATGTGAGGTTGAGGATATATCATGTTCAAAGAATGGACACCACCAGACTCCCCTATATTGCATTGCATAATCAACCTCATTGGACTCGTCCTCGTGGAAGACCTCCTAAAATATGGAAGGACAGTTGGGAATCTACCTCATAGGAGGAGCAACACTCTGGGAAACAGACCACATTGGTCTACAATAAGGAAGAAGAAGGAGAACATTTTGAAAATATCAATGAAAACTGTTAAAAATAGAATTTGTGTGTCGTAAAAATATACCCACTAAAGCAAAAATGGCAGCACATAATCACATTTGAGAAGGAATAATGTATGACAAATTGTGACATAAGTGCAAACGGTGAAAATTGGAGAAAGTTAGAGAATTTATTTATCTGGGAAGCATGTTTACAAGATAATGAATATTGAGAAAGACATAGAAAGAAGGGTTGGTGCAGGGAACAAAATTAATGGCGCCCTCAAAGTCATCGTAAATTGAAATATATCCTCTGAAGCAAAGTTGAGAGTACATAATGGAGTTCTAGTGCTAAAATCCACAATATGGAAATCAAAGACATGGCCATTAAGAGTAAGATGAGAATCTATTAAGCATGCGTAAGACCAATAATAACATATGGCGTCGAAGCAAGGGCAGACACAGTAAGGACCAAACAAGTTTTGAGGACTTCCGAGATGAAGACACTGAGACACTGAGAGAGCGCGCGAGGAACACAAGAATAAGAGAGATATGTGAGGTTGAGGACATCATAAGGTGGAGCAGACAGTGAAAAATGAACTGGTACGGTCATGCTCAAAGTATGGACACCACCCGAATCCCCTATATTGCATTGCATAATCAGCCTCATGGGACTCGCCCTCGTGGAAGACCTCCTAAAAGATGGAAGGACAGCTGGGAGTTTACTTCACAGAAGGAGCAACACTCTGCAGAACAGACCACATAGGTCTACAACAAGGAAGAAGAAGAATAAGAAGAAACATATATTCACTAAATTATACGAAAACTGTTTTTCTAGAAGTTTTATTATATTTTATTTGAATGAGGCATTATCAAATGTGGTAACATTTGATAATGCCTTAGACAGGTGAAATAAGTCATTCACATAAAATATAATAAACCTCCTAGAAAGCAGACGTTTTCATTCGTATTAATTATTTAATATGGAGTTTAACATCATAGTTTAAAAACAATAATCATCAATCTAACTAACTATCTAACCGTCACGCCGTATACCTATGTATAATTTTTTTTTGTTTTGTTGTGTTAATTCCTAAACATGTTTTTTTTTTAAATCTCTCTTTTTGAAATAATGTGTAGTGATTACTCACCACCGTCACGTGCGGACTTTTGTTAGCATAGTTTGAGGAAGGTATTAAAAAACTCGCTGTAACTACATCCAAAGAGCTATATCTTAGATGCCATTTCATTTAAAAGACGAATCGCCTTCGATAAAGGAGAACCTCGAAGTGCCTTTGTGCGGCAATTTGGGGCTTCATATACACTTTAAATTTAGAACACCGTGTAGTACCACATTACATTGCATTCAGAAGGCTTCGTTACTCATCGCGCATGTAAAGTTTCAATATTTAATCATAGTCTGTTTGTCCTTTTGCGAAAGCTGCCAGAAATTTGAGGAGGAGTAAGAATCTTATATGTGTAGTGTTTTGTTTTTGTTTTCTGTTTACAAGATACTTTCTTATTAAATGTATTTCACATGCTTGTAAAAACACGAGGATTGACCTATCAAGGATATTCGAGTGATCGAGGATGCGGTATTTCATGTTCAAAGGGTTCGTTAAATGTTAAATAAATGCGGCAGATATGAGATCCCTTAAGGCCGGTTTACACGCTACGATAAATCGTAATGATCGAATTGTTACGATTTATCGTTGTGTGTAAAATCGTAGCGATTAATTGGAATTTGAATTGGATTGGATGGTTGATACCGGCCGGCATCAATTTCTACTAATCGTAACGATTTTCCGGGATTATTTTGCTGAGAGCTGGTTTAGAAATGGCAGTTTAATATTCCGTATCCTTCGAGCTTCTTCCTGTGACAAGGAATCGTAAGGTAGCTGAGAGTCTTTTGTGCGAAGATATCGCTCTTCTCATTAAAGTATCAGTTTTCGCAATAAACGGAGATACTAACCTTAACAATTCTATATAAGTCTCTTCGTTCATTCTCAATTAATTTCGCTAGTCATTTGGTTCATTTCTCAATTCTTTCAATTTGGCGCCCTCACTTTGTTCTCAGTCTTCGCGACTTTTTCAGTTTTCTCGTTAAACAACCGATATATAATAATACTACTTTTTCCATTGAAAAAGCTTATTTAGCGGTAGATATTAGGTCCTTACATATGAAATTGGGGTTTTGTATGGGAGGAACATAAAGTTGATTTTTTTTTAATATAATATATTTATTTAATCAAAGTATGTACCATTGCTATCTATGCACTTTTGCCATCTCATAGGTAGTTCATCGATCCCTTTACTAAAAAAAACATTCGGACGGGAATCAATAAAATCTTTGAAGTCGGTTTGGACTGCCCCATCGGAGTTGAATTTTTTCCCTTGCAAGAAGTTATCCAAATTTCGAAAAAAATAGTAATCTGTTGGGGCATGTCCGGAGAGTACGGTGGATGTCTTAAACATTCCAATTGAAGCGCTTCTAATTTGGTAGCGGTTTGTTGTGCAGTGTGTGGTCTAGCGTTACCATGAAGCAGCAGTGGCCTAGAGCGATTAACCAGCCTCGGTTGTTTAGCAGCTAGCTTTTCTATCATGGTTTGCAGTTGCTGACAATAGACATCTGCCGTAATCGTCTGGCCAGATTTAAGAAAGCTGTAGTGAACGACACCAGCACTAGTCCACCAAACGCTCACAACTAACTTTTTTGGAGTCAATTTTCGCTTGGAGCATAGTTTGGCTGGTTCGGCAGGGTTCAGCCATTGCGATGAGCGCTTCCGATTATCATACAGGATCCACTTTTCATCACAGGTAATGATTCGATTCAAAATCCCTGCATTATTGTGCCGGTTGAGTAATGCAATGCAGCAGTTAATGCGCGTTTATTGATTTGCTTCACTCAATTCGTGAGGTACCCACCTTTCAAGCTTTTTCACCTTCACAATTTGCTTCAAGTGGATTAAAACAGTTTTATCACTAACACCGCAGCCTGCAGCTAACTCGGACGTGGTTTGCGATGGATCCGCTTCCACAATAGCCTTCAATTCTTCATTATCAACTTTGGTCTCCGGCCGTCCACGGGGCTTGTTCTGCAGGTCGAAATTTCCAGAACGAAAACGTTGGAACCAAAAACGCACTGTGTTTTCTTTTGCGGCACCGTCGCCATACACATCATTAATCCTTCGAGCCGTTTCTGCAGCACTGGTGCCACGGTGGAACTCGTACTCGCAAATAACGCGATATTTCAAGTTTTCCATTTTGTAAACTGAGTGACGCAAAGAAAAAAAACAATTGAGGAAAAAACAAATGAATTATAATTTTCGAAACACAAATACTTGAGTAAATAGCTGTATAAATTTGAATTTGGAATTCCTAACCAAAGAGAAGATATTTGAGATCAAAGTTGCCAGTACGGCAAAACGCCAATTTTATATGTAAGGACCTAATATTTGATTTTATTTTCGTGTAAACAATACTCACTCTTTCGATTTATTGTAACAATTAATCGTAACGATAAATCGTTAGGATTTATCTTAGCGTGTAAACCCGCCTTTAGACCCTTGTGTGTAAAACGATGCATTTCAAATACTGATATCATTAAGGAATGTAGAGCGGAAGAAAGTATTAAGAACAAAATTACGAAAGGATCACTGATTTGGTTTGGGCACATGGAACACATGGATGAAGAAAAAAATGGTGAACAAAAGTATACGTTAACAATGTGAATGGAGTACGTAGTCGAGGAGGACTGTGGAAAACATGGCGTGACCAAAGTAATTAAATTTTAAAGTTCGGTCAGTTTTAAGAGTGCGTGTATGACTCGCTGTATGAATGTGAAGGAAGGTAGAGAGGTGTGTCAGGATAGAGTAGTGTGGTGTAATATTACTCATTCAATAAGGTATAATAAATTTAATCTTTTTCAATTTGTTAAGCAAAATAATCGATATGGAGCTGTTTTTCTAGAGGATAAAAGAGGGCCACCATTCTATTCAACATTCTCTTCTATTCCAAAAGCCTTTCTTAAACCCTTCATATTCAAACTGCATGTCATACGCTCATATCAAACATTGGGACTTTTAATGTGGCAGCTTTCAGTTACACTTTACGATTTTTATTTATTAACATTTTAAAATTCTGTGATACATTTGGTACTGATAGATTCGAGACGGTTTGACAGATCGTCTAAAAATATTACGTGCGTATATTTTTCTGTTACGGATTTTTCGAAAAAGTTCTTCACAATTACACACTTTAATTTTCATTTATGGTACTAGTCTGGTAACTTAAGCCGATTTTCATGTCTTTTCTGGAGGGCGTTTTTTTGTAGGAAAATAAAAATGAATCGTTTTGGATATTTAGGATGTTTTTATTTACATACATATTAAAGATACAAAATTAAAAAAAAAAATTATTATAAATAATGTATTATTATTATTATTATTGATCGAAGTTCGCACCTAGAAAAAAAAACGCGTGGGTGGCCCCGGTGATTTTGGCTCTTGATGTTATCAAAAATCAAAAAATCTTGAAAATTCTTAATCTAAAGACATGTCATTCTCGTCGGAACTACCGAGAATTTTTTTCACCCCTAACTTTATTTTACAACCCCTTCTTTGATAAAATAATAGGACTTTTTTTTTCAAAGTCCGCCATTTTGTTATTTATCCATGAAATTTAACTTCTGTAGTTCCGACCTAGGTGCGAAATTCGATCAATAATAATAATAATAATAAACTGTTAAATTTTTTCATAATTTTTTTTTGTATCTTTAATATGTAAATAAAAACCTCCTAAATATCCAAAACGATTCATTTTTATTTTCCTACAAAAAAACGCCCTCCAAAAAAGACATGAAAATCGGCTTAAGTTACCAGACTACTTGTATTTTATATATAGTATTATATCTATCTACAAATATTGTAATTCAATATATGTAAAATAATACAATATATGTAAAATAATTGTTTTATTTTAACATTTTTTTCAAGATTAATTTGAAAGCAACATTTTATTTATGAGCATTGAATACTATAATATTAAATGAAAAAAAAATGGGAGATGGATATTCTTTTAGTGTGTTATTCCTATAAAATTATCTCCCCATATTTTTATATAATTTTATTAAAAATAAGATTATTTGGTCAACGGATTCACTGCATAACGTCATAAATACGAGTATCATGCTTTTTGCGTATTGTAATTTGTTTTGAATGCATTGAAAAACAAGAATTTTTTTCTATGAATAGGTCAAAGATACGCAAAATCAAAATAAAAGTAGTACCTGAAATATCATAATTTTTATAGTTTTTGCGAAATTGAATTGTTATTCTTTCGTAAATGAATAGATTCAAAAACAGGAAAATTAAAATTATTTTTTGTTCTAGCTTTATAACCATTATACTCGTATAGGTGCGTATTTCTAATTATTTGTCTGAACTATATTGAGTTCACGGTCACATCAAGTCAAACTAAAAATCTTTTCAGCAGTAGTTACTCGGCTGGTGTATATTTAAGTACTGAATGTATTTTTGCATTTCAAATTAGGAATTTCTTTGTTCTTATTTTTGGGCTTTATGCACGCTGTAAGTTATGCCCCTTTAGCAAACAGGCACCCATCTTTAAATGTAAAGAGTAGTATTACAATTAGAGTTATTCTTCCAACTTCACTTGCCGGTGCTGTTAATTTAGCACACATTTCTTCTAATAAATTCAATATCTTTAAAATATAACATAATAAATATTGGGTTAACATTTTCTATATTTCTCCATTATACATTTAGGCATCGATTGAAAAAATAAAACATTATTACATTGTAAATTCCTATTGGCAACAGATTAAGTGTTTTTTTAATCGAAAATCAGAGACGAATTACCAATACAATCAAACGATTCAGTTTTAGACAAACTGGTGACGCAATGTTGAATATTCGAGCGTAAAAAAATATAATTAATATGACTCTCTCACACACACATTCTTTACGTCTCCCTCCAGCTAATTCAATATTGCCGAGCGCAACAGAGACAAATTATTAGTTTTGTTCAGTAAATTTTAATATTGCGTCAGTCGATCTTAGACCTATCGTCTATGACGGGTTTTCAGACGTGGCTGTTTGGCGATTTTTTCATGTGTTTTTTCTTCTTCGATGGCCCTACAGCCCATATCGAGCCTAAGCCTCCAGTATTCTTCGCCTCTAACTCCTCCTGTTCTCCGCTTCGACCCTCCAATCTGATACTCGTAACAATTTTGCCCCATCTCTCCCAACTTCATCCTCCCCTCACAGCCTTGGTCGTTCAATTGGTCTTCTACCACCTGGGTGCCACTCCAGCAATCATTTTGGGGTTCGCGATGACGGTATCCTCTGC
Organism: Lepidostoma basale; assembly: GCA_022606425.2. NCBI lineage: Eukaryota > Metazoa > Arthropoda > Insecta > Trichoptera > Lepidostomatidae > Lepidostoma > Lepidostoma basale. Next base: position 1,777,026 of record JAHDVF020001336.1, on the reverse strand, counting down.
ACGTGACCGGCCCATCTCAGTCTATTCAGTCTGACCTGTGTGGAGAGACTGGGAGCTTTGTAAATATGGTACAGCTCGTCATTATGCCGCACTCTCCAGCCTTCACCGTCATTCACAAGTCCCATGTGTTTAGCAGTTGTTAATTGAAGAAATATCGTATTAATATAACATGTTACGATTTCAAACTTTCATTATGAAATGTGTAGTATTTAAAAAAAAAATACGATAAGAGAAAGGTTAATGTATTTAAAAGCAGGATATAAGTGTTTCAATAGTGAAAATGATGCATTTTTAAATTTTCCTTTAAATGCGGTGAAAATAATTGATGAATGAAAATGTGAAAATGGAACGTAAAATGCGACTTTAGTTTTATGAATATTCAAGCACGTTTTCAAAAGGAATGTTAATTTTTCTTTAAGTCATCGAATAATTAATCAACTTAAAAACACACAACAACATATGTTACAATTAACTCCTACAAGAGAGAGTTAATCCTTGGTTGTATCCAACGGCATCCTCTTGGGTATGTAAAGGTTTTGTACACAAACATATTTTGTGCACATAGACCAGACAGATGAGCACAACCTTGGAAACCCATCATCATTGATAAAGTAGAGGGAAGGCGACCACAAGAACGACAATCGAGCCGCCTGTCTGATAAAATCAGGGAGTTGACTGGTCTCTCATTAGCTGCAACATGGAGACTGACGGGAGACTTGAGCGCATGACTTGCCATTGTCAATGGTTTACAGGATGAACACGACCCTCATTCGATTCCCGGCGAGGGCAGTGTGGTTGTCACACTGTCTTTGGTCTGGTGTAGAATTCACGTAACAATAAAATGGCGATAGATTAGCTACCTATCTCATGTCACGAGAATCAGCTATAATACCATTTACATCGATTTGGCTCATGCTGTCATGATGTAAAGAGCGGTTCAACAAAATAATAATAATAATAATAATAAAAATATTTCTGATAATTAAGCAACTCCAGCATCAATTGTTCCACATAACACCACGAATAACAAATAAGCTTGCATGCAGCGCATGCCAATAGCAAGAGCAATTCAGACGTGAAATTCCATTAACCAGGATGTGAACATTTCTGCTCTTAAACCTAATATTTATATATTACAAATAAATTGTTAATATTATTATTTATTAATTATTTAAAGACATTAACAAAGAAATTCCATAATATTATATTTTTAAAATTGTGTAGAGGTAAACAATATAATTGATGTTTTTAATTGAAATTTATTGGAATGGTGGTCTAGGGGATAGAACGCTTGGCTCCTGATCCAGGGGACTTGGGTTCAAGCCTGGACACGACCAGATTCCTTCTTCATAATAATGAGCTATTTCCTGCTCACATTGAAGATTGTAATAATAAATTCTAATATCATTGATTTAAATCTTTGGTATTAGTCTTTTTATAATTTAAAAAGTTAATTTTAAACAATGAAAACAAAAAATAAATAGACACGAAATTTCTTTATTATTATATATTTAGTGTGCTTCCACATGTGTTTATCGTCGACCGGTTTCGGCATCTTGCAAAGGGTCGACGATAAACAAAAGTGGAAGCACACTAAATATATAATAATAAAGATTTTTTTTTATCAAAAGATAAATAATATTTTGCCACAAATTTATTTAAATCGATTGTGGCTGTGATACGCTTATCAATATAATAATAAAAATACCACCAATCACATGATACTAATAAAATAAAAATGTGCGTCACATCATTATAAAAATACCCAAAAGAGAACAGGAAAATTGTTATTTTGCACGTGCCGCCCTAGCCAGCGAAGGACAACGTTTTCCTCCTCGGAACTTTTCATCTGGTGCAAGCCGACACAAAGAGATCAACATTTCATAATTAATGGATTCTACGGCGTTAAACCCTCTCCATTAGAAGCTGTTTAAGTAATAAACAAGTCGTCAACTTGGGGAAAAGAATATTTTTCCTTCTTCAAAGGCTTTTTTCATCTATAACTAATACGATGCTAAATATTTGCAGATAAACCTACGAAAATCTGTGTTCTATTTGATATAAAAAATTCTTGAGTAGGTACCTACTCGTGATTTCAATTTGAAAAAAACATCTACAACACAAAGTATGGCGAACATAGAAGACATTATTTATATCACTCAAGAGTCACACTAAAGTAATTAATCTGGAGTTAGTAAAACATTTTTTTATATAAGACATGGAGCAAATATTTATTTCATATATAAAAAAAACAATTGAAACTTGTCAAATTCAAATTAAAGCGATCTGAAAATATTAAGTAACCAATATTTCAGGCATTACTGCAAATAGAAGTATATCCACAGAAGCAAAGATGCCAGTACACAATGGAGTTCTAGTGCCAACCCTCATGTATGGAAGTGAAGCTTGGAGCTGGCAAAAGAAGGATGAAAGCAGGATAAACGCCGTAGAAATGAGATCACTAAGAATAATGTGAGGGAAAACGTATGATAGAATACCGAACGATGAAATAAGAGAGAAATGTAAAGCGGATGAATGTGTGATAAATAAAATCAAAAAAGGGTTACTAAGATGGTTTGGACATATGGAACGAATGGTTGAGAGAAGAATGGTTAAAAAGTTGTACACAAGCAGCGTGAGTGGAAAAACAAGCCAAGGCGACCGAGAAAAACATGGCATGACCAAATTAATCAATTACTAAAAGACGGCCACATTCGAAGTCGGAATAATCGACGTGCGTGCATGGTACGATGTATGAATGTAGAGGAAGCCCGAGAAGTATACCAGGACAGAGCATTGTGGCGATCCATCCTCTCTGGCTACCCCTCCGGGGATGTGGCGTGATGGTTAGTTAGTATATTTCAGGATTCCTCGGCTTCAAGAGTCTATTTGGAATTACCGCGTGTATTCACAAAGCTTGTAAAAGCACATATTTTTAAATAATTAAATATTAGGAAATCCCTAATAGTTTGTATATAGGTCACGAATATTAATAACAAGCTGTTTCATTGTTAAAGTTCATTCGTTGGAGAGTTTTTTTTTAAATAATGCGGTCGTCAGATTATTTGAATACTTCTAGTATTTATTGTCGCCTGATAAATGATTTTTAAATTTCGTAATAAGTATATCATGTCCTCGTAATATTAAGGAAAATGTAGGTTTTCTAGGAATATTATTACATTTTAGTGATATGTTTCACGTTCCAAGGAGTTATTAAGTTAGGAGATAAATCCCAATCCATTAATAAAAATTTTGATTTCTTTTTAAAATTTGAGACCACGCACAGGATATCCAGGACTACCCGCTAAACTGATTATATTTTAAGGATTATAGGATTATTATTTAAAGCCTATCCAAAAAAGCTTAAATTGCAGTGTACAATGGTGATCTTGTACCAATAATTATATACGGAAGCAAAGCATGGAACAGGCAAAAAAAGTAATGAAAAGAGATCTCTTAGACGAATGTGTGTATGATAGTGTTGAATGAAAATATGTAAAGTGAATGAGGTGCGAATGAAAATGCTATGAACATAATAATGAAAGGACCATTAAGATGGTTTGGACTCATGGAAAGAAATAATGGTAAAATAATTATATGTTAACGATGTTAATGGAACTAGAAATCGAGGAAGACCGAGGAAAAAGTGGCACGATGAAATAAATCAAATATTGAATGTCGGCGACGTGAGTGATTACTTACCGAATGCACGAAATAAGACAGGGCAATCGAGGATATTGAACAATGGACTGAAACTTTACAGTGAACTACAAATCAATTAAAATATACATGAAACATTATATAATTACAAGTAAGATCTAAAAATGTATCCATATAACCCAATTGTTTTTTTTTTTAATAAATGAAAAAAAAAATAAACGTTTTTTATTTTTCTTCCTAGGCTCGTCCCATTAACTTGGGGTCGGCTCTTCTTATATTACTGGAATAATACACATTTCTTCATTTTAATAATTATTAAAAAATATATATTTTTGTGTTAATTCGTTGAATGAAGTATAGAATCGTCCATCACAGCCCCGTGCCATAACAGGACATTTTCCTATGCGTGAACGCCCTTGAAACAATTGTGTGTTAAACCCCATCCATCTCAGCGTAAACACTGGATCATTTGAATATTCATAATGGCATTAGAACGAAGCCGCGCTGGACAGATCATTGTTTCTGAATAAACACACACAGATACAAGTATCTATTTGAGGCTGAATTCTTTAGCATTGTTATTTTGTGTGTAAATGAGGTTACTGTAGTATTTCTACTACACGTACTAAGATTGTGACCCTTCGAGAATTTAAAAATTATATATGCGAACGAAAATTATGACAGTTCCCAATACGAGTACATTAAGTTATGTAAAAACTAAAAATATATAACTGAAAGTTGCAATTTAAATTAATTGTTTCTTAAACAATGTTTAAAATCTAATGTTTACGATTTTTTTTAATTATTTACATTAATAGGGGTTCAAAAGGGTAGAAGGGCTACGATGGACTATGTTTTGCTGGAAAGCATGCCTCTACAAAATGTCGTAAGGCGCCCTGTTGCATTTACAACAGCAACACTACTATCAAGTCCAACTCTCTAGCGTCCACGAGAAGTCTTTTTAAAGACCCCGTGAACCCCGGGCAATGTAGCACATATTACTTAGTGCCATAGCAGATAGAGAGAGGACGAATGGCGAGCTTCCAGCGCCATAAAACTGGATACACCCAGCTAAGGAAAGGTAACCCCGTCAGGAAATCCCCCAGAGAAGGCAAGGGGATACCACTCTGGATATTTTCCCTAGGTCATCACTATGAAGAGAAACCAAGCCACGGTCCCGAGTCCCGGGCGACCCTTCAATGGGTCAATGGAGGAGCTATTCCGAGCTGCCCAGGACAGGGAGGCCTACTCAAGGGTGATAGTCAACTTTGAGGAGACCTGACAGGACACAGAAAGAAGAAGAAGATAGAATTCTTAATATTAATGAAAATGTATACGCTTAATATAATGCCTTAGCAAGGCGAAGCATGAAATTATCATAAAATATAATAAAGCTTCTAGAAAACCGACGTTGTCATTTCGTCACGACGTAGCGTATTTTCTTATTTCATATAAATTATTAACAAGTTTCACACCGTGGCAATCATATGTGACTGTCACAGCGTGAAAGTCAAGGAAGACATGGCATGATCAAATGAATGGCGGCCATGTGCGAAACAGGAACAGTCGACGAGAGTGCGTGTCACGGTGTGTGAATGTAAAATAAGTGCGAGATTTATGTCAGGATAGAACAGTTTGGCTGTCCATCCTCTCTACCTACCCTTACGGGGAAACGGCGTGATCAACTGAAATCAAATCAAATCAGTTTATTTTCTCAAAATATATTACAAACAACAATTATAGTTTAAGGCATCTATTGAGAACAGGTAAAACATAAAATATATAATATAATACCAGGAACGCATGAGAGATGGTTCGACATTAGGAATACAACATACTCTCCAAACTCAAGAGTATTTGTCTTCTGAACGTACTTTCACGAATATGAAAGACGTCGGTCTCCGAAGCGATCATGTTCAGCAGTTTGATTGCTCTCCCCACCGGCATCACCAGAGGCAGGATGGTTCTGTGCTGGTAAAACATAAAAAATAAGTTGAAGATAACCATATGGAACATAAAGATGGATAGCCTCCAAGATAACGAAGTTCTCAAAGAATCCCCTGATATGTCTGAAGAAATGGGTAAGTGTGCACCCATCTCTTCTTATCTGCAAACTATTGGTCCCCAGCATGCCCAAGAGGAATGCAGCGGGATAAAGCCAAGGGTAGCTACCAAACTCTCTCATGTAGAGATATCTCAGAAATCTTTTCTGAACCTTCTCTAACATGAGCGAGTATCTCGCCTCGTGGGGACTCCATATCACCGAACCACACTCGAGAGCCGACTCCGTATTTCAAGTTTATATTATGATTTGTTCTAGATTTCTGTTAGACGAAAACATTAAAAAGCCAATAGCTTCTAGTGAAAAGAGTTCATGGACCAGTGCAATATTTGTTTTGGTGGCATTGTTGGCAGTTACGTTAGCGGGAACCGGCATGGCACGGGTGTTACATGTTCCGACAACAATACTACGAGTATAACCGTTGCCTGTTACTAAACTATACCCATTACAAACCCTTTGTTTTATGCAAATCAGCCGTTCGTTGGAGACCTGTAATTTTGTCAACGGATTGTATAGATAGCGTTATTAGTAATGGCGTAACATTTTAAACACACTTAAAAGGTTATGAGAAAAATAAGTATCACAAAATTCTTCTTTCATTCATTCATTTTTCATTCATTTTGTTGAATCGCTCTTTACATCATGACAGCATGAGCCAAATCGATGTAAAGGGTATTTATAGCTATCAAAGTGATTCTCGTGGCATGTGATAGGTAGCTAATCTATCGCCATTTTATTGTCACGTGAATTCTACACCAGACCAAAGACAGTGTGACAATCACACTGCCCTCGCCGGGAATCGAACCCGGAACCTTCGGGATGGCAGTCAATACACTTATTCCTTCCGGCCACGAAGGTCGTCGTCGTTTCGCCTTTTAAATGTTACTACAGTGGAACCTTTCATAATTCCCAAATATGAATTTTACATAATTAAAACCCAATATTTTCCACATTTAACTTGTTGAATGTCGGAATAAATAAATTCAAAAGTAGTTAAATAGCCATACAATTAAAAAAAAAAATAAACAGTATTAAATGTTCAATTATAAAACTTTCTTTATGTATCACAATTTTTAATTTTTGCAACAGCTGTTTCGTCAACTGTTTCTGTTTCTGTTTCATCAGGTGTAACAATAATTTATCAACTGTTAAAATTAAATTTTCGTGATTTTTCGAACCTTTATGTGTAATTTGAATAAATTCGTTGACATACTTTTTTAACCATTCTTTCTCCATAATTTTGTTTCTTAATACCTTCTTCCGCTCTGCATTCCTTTCTTAAATCAGCATTTGAGATTCTGTTGTATATCATTCTACCACACATACGTCTTAGAGACCTCGTCTCTACTGCATTTATTCTGCTCTCATCCTTCTTCTGCCAGTTCCATGCTTCGCTTTCATACTTTAGGGTAGGCCCCTAATAAAGTATACGTTAGTGATATAAATGGATGACCAACTTGATAAAATTTTAAAGGTTGGTCATGTTAGAAGTCGGAAGAATCGACGTGCGTGTATGACTCGTTGTATGAATGTGGAGGAAGCTAGAGAGGTGTACCAGGATAGAGTAGTGTGTCAGTCCATTCTCTCTGCCTACCCCTTCGGGGAAACGGCGTGTTGGTTTGTTTGTTTGTTTGTTTCTTTGATATAATTTTGAAGTTCTTGCAGGAGTTGATTTAGGATTAGTCATAGTTAAAATTAAGTATGCGAAATCTGTTGACAATTTTAAAAACAAATATAACAAAGGCGGGGAAAAACTTGTGATTAGAAAGGACAATTATACACAATGGAAATTAAAAAGTATTGTCATAGTTAGTAATAATTAGGTGAAGAAACTACAAAAAATATTACAAGATATTAAAGGTGGGAAAATACAGTAGTTTTTAACAAGCAGTTTTTTTAAAACTTACTAACTAACTTACCATCACGTCGTTTCACCAAAGGGGTTGGCAGGAATAATAAATCGTCACAATGTTATTTTTTGTAATATTTTTTTTTAAATTGTCCTTCTTCAGTGAACGACTGGTTGTCCGAAACATGTCTGTGTAACTAATTTTTTTTTAATGTAAGTGTTGTATGAACAAAGTGTATAAAAAAGAAAAAGAGAAATAAACCTAGTATTATTTACCTTTATATTGCTCTGATGAAGCTTGGTTATCATAATAATACGCTTACTGTAGTTTAATGCAAAGTTTTTTAATATTATTTTATATACACATTTTTTTTTTCATTTTAAAGAACTGTGTGATGCGATAGTAAAAGATACGCCATTGAGATTTTTGTATTCGGAATACATAGAGCGAGTTGTTAACTAGACAATTAAAGGCTGGGCATTACAAAGGTGCGAAGTGTAAATAAACAGATATGCCTTAAAAAGATTCCACCCGTGGTACATAGCATATGGAACAAAAAACAAATTTTGCTTATTTTCTCAGCTTTATGTTTAAACCACTTGGCACATTTGAAATGTCCAGCCATCAATTATTCAATTGCTTATCGGTGTGAAAAATACTAGAGGTGGTACATCTATTTCAACCAATCTGATGTTAATTTAAATTACCTGTAATTAATTGCTCAATCTACCTGTAATTGTGTATAATTAAATTCTCACAATTGCAAATTAATTAAAAATATCAATTTTCCAATCAAATGTATTTCATTGCATTTTTTTTCTTAAATATGTTTACATAACATTTAATTAAACTTAATCACTGAACAACTTACTAACCAACACGCAGTTTCCGAAGGGTTGGTAGGGAAGATGAATAAACACATTGTTATATTTATTGTTTTGTTTTAGATGTTTGATTATATTTTATGGAATTAATATGTTACGGAGTCGAGGTTGACCGAGGAAAACATGGCATGACCAAATTAATCAAATTTTAAAGTTTGGTCATGTTAGAAGGCGGAAGAATCGACGTGCATGTATGACTCGCTGTATGAATATATAGAAATCTAGGGAGGTATGTCAGGATAGAGTAGTGTGGCGGTCCATTCTCTCTGCCTAACCCTGCAAGGAAACGGCGTGATGGTTTGTTGTTGTTGTTGTTGTTGATATGATTTATTAAATTTACATTTATTAACGATTTAGAAAAGCAAATATACACATTTGCGAATGTGAATGGCGAAACATTTTGCATGGCATTTGCGAATGTGAATGGTTGCCTGAGAATGGCGAAACATGTCATTTCCATAAAAGATAATAAAACTTTTAAAGAATAGAATTTTTTAAACAAAAAATATTTTACCGTTTTCCGCTTATTGCTAATCTATTTTTTAGAAAATATAATAATATTAATCAAGACAAATGGTTTAACACGTTTCTGAAAAAATAGGTTTAGTACTTGCCCTATCGTTGAAGTTTTCTTCGTGTGTGATTGATGTTGCAACTCCATCGCGGAATTTATTTCTAACTTCTTAGTATAATATATAATAAAAAATTACTAAGTAATTTAATATATGTAAACAAGTAAAAAATATTAATAACAAATACCCCAACCATATAAGTTTACAGACAAACAAAACAAATGGACATATTAGACCTGACCAAATATGAGACCTTAAAAATTGTACACAGAGTGAATTGTAAACAGACAGCAGCTACAAATTAACTAAAAATTCAGACATAAACAGACACTGGACCAAGAACTGTGACAGATATCACTTACCGATTGCACGAACTAAGACAGGACAATCAAGGATATTGAACAATGGACTGAAACTTTACAATGAACTACCAAAAGACACAAGGAATCTCACTACAACTCAATATAAAAAATATCTGAAACAATACATAATTAATAGTAAGATCTAAAAATGTAACCATATGACCCAATTGGGTTTAAAAAAAAAAAAGTTTCGCAATTGGAGTGATAATTCCAAATTGATTGAAAATGTTACGTTTGTAAAATGAGATATCAGATGAGAACAATGGCGAATATGGTATAAAATAACATCACATTCATTATACATTATTATATTAACGGGTGGTTGTTCAGGATACAGAAAGCCTAGCTCCTGATCAAGGGGACGTGGGTTTAATCCTGGATACGACCCGGATCTTATTTTATAATTATGAAATATTATTTCCGATTAAATTGGGGACTGTATAAAAATGTAAAGGCACCCTGTCACCGTCCCTCGGTCTCCACCCAAGACTTCGGCCCCTGTCCATGGTATCCCCGACCCCTCCACACTTCCTCGCTACCCGGGGTAGTCAGGTCCAAATGTCGGACACAACCCACTACATCCTCCAAGTAACCCTCCCCTCACCATCCAACAATATCCAACTTAGAAATGTATTATTCCAAGAAAGAAATTTCCAACATGTGGGGGAGCAATAGCCTTCGGGCTGGTACTCCGGAAAAGGCCATATCCAAAAATCCAAGAATAAAAATGTAACTCCATTTATTTAAAATCACTAATTCTAATCAGAAATAATTTATAGTAACAATAATAATAATAATTATAGAAAAAACAAAAAAAAAATGACTGCAATAATAAAAATTATAATAATTATTTTAATATAATAATAATAATAATAATCATAAAATAATAATAATCATAAAAACTAAAATAATAATAATAATGATAATAATAATAATAATTATTACTATTATTATTATGATGATTATTATCATTAACATTATTATATTTATTACTGTTATTATTATTATTAGGATTATTAATATTATTATTATTGATAATAATAATAATTATAATGTTAATAATGATAATAAAAAACATTTTTTTTTTAAATCATAATAATAATAACTAAAATAATAATAATAATGATAATTAGAATAATTATTTTTACTATTATTATTATGATGATTATTATCATTATCATTATTATTATTATTATTGTTATTATTATTATTATTATTGAAAATAATAATAATAATAATAATAATAATGATAATAATAATTCTACTAATATGAAGGTAATGGTAGGTAGGTATGGATGAAAATAGTTGAGAAACAGTGCATAGGTATGATTTATAATAGTAAGAATGGTGTGAAACATTATTGCTAATTGTCAGAATTTTCGTGATGATATTAAAATGTAGGAATGGTAGAAAATTTTAGTAAATGAAATGTTAGGAAACTGCAGAAATAGTAAGGAATGGTAGGAATGGAAAGAAAAATAAGGAAATGCAGGATACCGTATGAGACACGGTCTTCTGTTATGAAACCAATCAACAATAATCACATTGACTACTCGTATAGTATTAAAAAAAACGGATAAGGAAAAATATTAAATGTGTTTTAATACATTACAGGTTCATAACATTGATGTATATTTTTTTCTACACATATATCACCCAATAAATCACACATTTTCAATAGTATAGACATAATATTCTTATTTTATGAAACGTCAAAATGATAAATAGACAATGTGCATTGTTGAAAACAATATTCAATATGACTGTAGCTCTGTCTGTATTTGAGGGTATTAGTTCCAAACCTGGCAAACTCCATCATTAGATATTTTGAGTAAATCGCAAAAAACTGATACGCTAATAAAATGCGCTTTTTTGCGATATTTATTTTTTTCATCTCAACCAGTTAGTATTTTAAAAGTAATCAGCTATGAAATAATCATCATTATGTTGATAATTAAAGTAAAATAATGAATTTCATTTTGGAGTTTGCCAGCTTTGCAACACTCAAGTGGAGGTTGCCATATTTGCAACAAACCCTATATTTTAATAGCAAAATTCTTCAGAATGAAGCCGAATTTGAAACTGCAAATCAATAAAAATTGTGTGCAAATGTATTATGAATAAGACCCAATTCATATCTCACTTTTGATTGTTGGTGGAGTTTGCCGGGTTTGCAAATAATACCCTCAATTTATGTCTCTCGTCTGGGTTTATTATAGAGATGGGCATACTATATACACACATTATTCTCACGGATCTTGTAGAAAGAGACCAATATGAATACAAAACGACCCACACCAGACGAATTCTAAAGGCCCCTATGAGACACGCTGATTTGTAAATATTTATTTATGGTTTGGACACATGGAAAGAAAGAATGAAGAAAGAATAGTAAAAAATTACATGTAAACGATGTAAATGGAACCAGAAATAGAGGAAGACCGAGGAAAACGTGGCACGATCAAATAAATAAAATATTGAATGTCGGCCATGTGAGGAGTCAGAGAAATCGACGCGCGTGCATGACCCGATGTATGAATGTTGAGGAAGCGAGAGAATATGTCAGGAAAGAAAAGTGTGGCAGTCCATTCTTTCTGCCTACCCCTTCGGGGAGACGGCGTGATGGTTAGTTAGTTAGTTAGTTATTTATTTATTAAATAGTCCGTTGTTTCGGCCGAAACAATATGATACTTCAACATTATTACTGTTAAAATGTCACAATTTATTTTTATCGCCAACATCGGTTGGCGAAACAGCTGTCGCGACATTCTCAGTGAATAAAAATAAATTATGATATTATAACAGTGTTATAAATTTTAACAGTAATTAATTTCTTCTATGTTTGAAACCTCAACCATTGTGTTGTAGATGTTTTATTTGTCTTTTTCTTTTTTATATACTTTGTTTACGATACTAACTTTAAAAATTTAATTATATTAAACAGGTATCAGACATGTTTCGGACAACCCGGTCCTTCCTCAGTGATATTATAAAGATATTTAAAATATTATTAAATTGTTTACAAATATGATCAATTTTGATAGATTTTAATTTAATTTAATAAAAAAAAATAAAGTTAGTGTTTTAAACAAAGTATATAAAAAAGAAAAAGAAAAAGAATTTATTTATTTAAATAATGAACAAAAAAAATCTAACTTATTGTTTCTTGAACAATGATGTGAAACTCCATGTTAAAGAATATTAAATGAAAACGCCTGTCTTTTAGGAGTTTTTATTTTAAATATTTTAGATGGAATGACACGTTTCGCCATTCTAAGGCATTATAAAATGTGAAGTGAAGTGATCATTTATCTTCTTTTTCTTCTTCCTCTTCTTCTTCTTCTTCTTCCGCCTTCAGCCTATTCCCGTCCACTCTTGGACAAAGGCCTCCTCCATTCGCTTCCACGCCACTCTGTCTTATGCAGACTGCATCCAGGTTATTCCGACGTGTCTGTTCAGATCACCCTTCCACCGTAGTTGCGGTCGCCCTGCACTTCTATTTGCCGTCCACGGTCTCCAAGTCAGCAGTCATCTTGTCCATTTTTCATCTGAGCTTCTGGCTACGCGACCTGCCCATTGCCATTTTAGAGTCGCCACCCGGTGGATGATGTCAGTGACCTTTGTTTTTTCTCCCACCGTATCGTTTTTGACTCTGTCTCTTAGGCTTATTCCTAACATGGCTCTTTACATGGCTCTTTGGTTCACTTGTAGTTTCTCGACATTTTGTTTGGTCAATGTTACAGTTTTAAGACCATAAGTACCAACTGGCAGAACACAGGCTTCATAGACTTTTCGTTTCATCGTTTCGATCGTCTCGATCGTTTCGTTTCGTTTCGATCGTTTATATACCCGAGTTAATGTAACGGTATATAGAGCAATTATACAAACATATTATATAGTGGCCTATCCAAAAAAGCTAAGATGGCAGTGCACAATGGTGTTCTTGTGCCGACCCTTATGTATGGAAGTGAAGCATGGAACTGGCAAACGAAGGATGAAAGTAGAATAAATGCAGTAGAAATGAGATCTCTAAGACGGATGTGTGACAAATCTGTATATGATAGAGTGACAAATGCAAGTATAAGAAGTGAATGTGGTGCGAATGAAAGTGTTATGAACAAAATAAGGAAAGGGTCATTAAGATGGTTTGGACACATGGAAAGAATGAGTGAAGACAGAATGGTAAAGAAGGTATATGTAAACGGCGTGAACGGAGCTAGAAATAGAGAAAGGCTGAGGAAAACGTGGCACGATCAAATCAATCAAATATTGAATGTCGGTCACGTGAGGAGTCGAAAAAATCGACGTGCGTGCATGAAAAGATGTATGAATGTAGAGGAATCGAGAGAAGTATGTCAGGACAGAACAGTGTGGCGTTACATTCTTTGTGCCTACCCCTTTGGGTAGACGGCGTGATGGTAAGTTAGTTAGTTAGTTATTATATAGTGAACTATCAGAAAGGAAAAGGAAGCACGGAGGACAGCGCAAGAGATATAAGGACAGCCTGTATACAGCAGTAAATAGTGTAGACAGACAAACGGACTGGGAGCAGTTGGCAACCGATAGGGCGGAGTGGAGAAGAGTCGTCGCTAAGTGCCAGGGGCCGGAGAGATGGACAGGACGGGGTCCTGCCGTAGGGGCAGAATATACTGTAGATCATGATATACTACTTAGGAAGTTGAAACATGAGTTCGGTATCGGAGGAACAGCTCTTGGATGGATGAGATCCTACCTCTCGGAGAGACGTCAATTTGTAGGTCTAAGTGATTCTAAATCTTTTGAAAACGAAATGAAGTGTGGGGTCCCCCAAGGATCAGTTCTTGGGCCATTGCTCTTCCTTTTGTACATAAATAATATTGATAAAGTCATCCAGTCAGAGGGATTTGAATCATTTGGTTATGCAGATGACCGTTTAATCTATAAATTGTGCGATTTCGACGAGAAAGACAAAACAAGGGCTGATACTGTGCGATGTATTGTCCGAGTTTCAGAATGGATGGCCGAGAATAAACTTAAAATAAATCCCACAAAAACAGAACTCACGTGGGTGGCCTCTCCTCGGCGACAACATCTTCTAGATTCTGACCCTTTGAAAATAGGAGGGATAGAAATATCTCCTTCAAAGAGTTTAAAGTTTCTAGGTGTTCATTTAGATGGCAATCTGTCTTACAATACGCACATATCAGGGCTTGTTAAGTCTGGTTTCTTCCAACTGAGACAGCTAAAGCACATACGGAGATGTTTACCTGTTGGTGAAGCTAGGACCCTCGTAAATTCTTTTGTAATGTCACGGTTAGATTATTGCAACGGAATGTACGCTGGATTGCCAAATAATCAATTAAGCAGAATACAAAGCGTATTTAATGCTGCTGCCCGATTGATTATGGGGCAACACTGTCATATCACGCCGCTCCTGAAGGACCTTCATTGGCTTAAAATCCGAGAGCGAGTAAAATATAAATTGTGTTTGACAGTGTTTAAGGCTCGACACCAGAGAGCGCCAGCGTATATATCGGACCTCTGCGTGACACCCATGCCAACGGAAAGGAAACGTTCACTCCGATCAGTAGAAACAAGTGCAAACAACATAGCGATTCCAGTCAGAGCCAATAAAGCATGTTTCTACGATCGTGCTTTCAGCGTTGCGGGTCCGTTGGCGTGGAATAGCCTCCATGTGAGTATTAAGTATGAGGATAGTGACGTTAAATTTAAGAAACATCTGAAGACTGCACTGTTCGGTCAGTCATTTCCTAGTGCGCCCTTGGAGTAATTGATTTTACAAAACGGCGCACTTAAAATACAAATCATAATAATAATAAATAAATAAATCCCTGTCCGGAGTGTGACAAAGTCCGTCATTCAAGGATAGGACTATTTAGCCACATCAGGTGGCACAGAAGACAAACCTAGATATTTTTTTATGTTCCTTATGCTTGTACCCACGGGCAATGGGCATTATTATAATATGGTAATTAAGGAAATTTAAATAGTTTACAACAGTAGGATATAAAAAATTCTTGGAATCAATTAACGAATTTTATGACTAATTTACAATGCTTATATTTACATTTGAAGAATGCTAATTGACGTTATATAATTATGAAAGTGCTTAAGGTAGATTAAAATAAAGTGTTTCCTTAAAAAACGTCTATTGATGAATTTTATGACTAATTTACAATGCTTATACATTTTAAAGGATTAATTGTATCTCAACGATGTACGACAGAATCTCAAATGCTGATATTAGGAAGGAATGTAGAGCGAAAGAAGGTATTATGAACAATATTATGAAAGGTTCACTGCGTTGGTTCGGACATATGGAGCGCATGGGTGAAGAAAGAATGGTTGAAAAAGTATACGTTAACGATGTAAATGGAGTAAGGAGTCAAGTTAGACCGAGGAAAACATGGCATGACCAAATTAATCAAATATTAAAGGTTGGTCATGTCAGAAGCCGGAAGAATCGACGTGCGTGTATGACTAGATGTATGAATGTGGAGGAAGCTAAGGAGGTGTGCCAGGATAGAGTAGTGTGGCGGTCCATTCTCTCTGCCTACCCCTGCGGGGAAACGGCGTGATGGTTTGTTGTTGTAGTATTGTATCTCAATAGAGACGAAGTTTTCAATAGAGACGAAGATACCAGGACGTCAGCGTGGTAGAGTTTATAAAGATTAACAGACTGCGCTGGCTAGGGCACGTGCACCGCATGCGAGATCTGGAGCCCCCCAAAAGAGTGTTGTATGACAATCCAGCAGGGCGAAGAAGCATCGGTAGGCCGAGACTGCGATGGCTGGATGGTGCCGTGGCAGATTGTCGGGTCCTGGAGCAGCAAGACTGAGAGGTGGCGGACAGAGACAGGACGGGATGGAGACGTTTCTCGGAGGAGGCCAAGACCCACCAAGGGTTGTAGCGCCGGAGAAGCAGAAGAAAAAGATACGAAGATGTAAATTGTTTTTTGGAAACAGAATATGGTAGTCGAGGCGTTTACAGGACTTATGATTTGTCATTGGTTGGGTTAAGCGATCACTTTATGTTAACAACATTCCCCATTCCGCCCTTCTTACGACCACCATGTCTGACAAATTATTTGAAAGATGTATATATGCTACTATGTATATATGCTACTTCACATTTTTTAGGTCAATCTACACTAGCGCCATCTATTAAGATTAAATGTAAGCAATAAGCAGAAAACTTTATTAATGCAATGTGAAAGGCTTACGCAATTATCACACTGCTAGACAACTCCTGAGATACAATTAATCCTTAAAAATGATTAACCCCAAAATCCAGTATTTGTCTACAAGTATTAATACATTAAAAAAAAACAAAGCTTATACATTTGTAGTTGAATGTTGAAGCGCTATGTTTGGTTTGTATTTCTCTATGGCTCAGAGACTTGGACCCTGAAAGTGCACACTATGAACCGGTTGGAAGCATTCGAGATATGGTTGCACAGGAGAATGCTTCGCATGCCGTGGACAGATATCGTCAGCAATTTGGAGGTTTTGACGAGACCCAATAATTGTAGTAGACAACTGCTAAAGGACGTTATACAGTTTACTCCAACTAATACTGATGGGAAAAATTGAGGGGCAGCGTGGTCCTGGTAGAAGGCAAACGTCTTGGCTGTGCAACATAAGAGACTGGACCGGGATGAGACATGTGGGGGAGCTGTTTTGGGTTGCGCAAGATAGAGAAGCTTTCGCCGGAGTGATTGCAAACGTCAGGGGGACCTGATACGGCACGCGAAGAAGAAGAATAATGGATTAATAAAACTTCTAGAAGGCAGACGTTTTCATTAATATTAATTATAAAAAATTTAACTAATTAAAAAAAATGTATTACTTACATAATTACTTAAATTTCACTTAAGAGTTATGGCTTCGACTGGTTTCGGCAGCTCTCAGCTCTCTGTAAGTGGAATTTAATTAAATATATGTTTAAATAAAAAAATACAAACAAACCATCACGCCGTTTCTCTGTAGGGGTAGGCAGGGAGAACGGACCGCCACATTACTCTATCCTGGCAAACCTCTCTAGCTTCCTCCACATTCATACAACGAGTCATACACGCACGTCGATTCCTCCGACTTTTAACATGACCAACCTGAAAAAAATGCATTAATTTGGTCATGCCATGTTTTCCTCGGTCAATAAAAAAAAATTATTTACAATGAACAATGAATGAAATTTCAAATAACAACTAGTTGGTAACATTTTTTTTAAACAAACTATTCCAAATTATTGTACGTCATTCTCGCAAACAGGATTACGCTTAGCATTTAATTTTTTTTAGCTTACACGAATAGAACGTGACAGTGTAATAGGTGCTTACAGTTTTGGGGGACACTTTGCATAAGGGGACATTAAAATAAGGAATTTTGTAATAATATGGATAATTAATACCTGTTCGCCCTTCGCGTTCGTCCTTCGCCATCTTCGAAACGTCTGACGATACAATGATGTCTTGATAGTATTTCCACAAAGACCTGTAATTAATATTGATAAAAAAGTTAAAAGTTTTCTGGAAATACCATTTTATAAGACCCAAGGGCAGTGAAATATGTTACACCCATAATTTTTTGAAAAAAAAAAACTAAAATTAAAAGAAAAACATTTATTGAAAATTAGCTAAAATATCTCAGTAAGCCTTTATAAATTTTCAATGGTGCATTCATTCGCTTTACATACTTTTTATTTCTTCATTAGGCAAAAAAAAAAACTAACTACCTAACCATCACGCCGTCTCACAGTGGTCCGGATTTGGGAAACAGTGGACTTAGGAACCAAAGTCATTATTTCGATTTGAAAAAAATTGCTTGCTGTAGAAAATCTAATTTGTAACAATATTTGTCATGTTCAACTTTTCGTTATTTGGAGCTTAACATGGTTTAAAAAAATACAAACGAAAAAAATGTATGGAGTAAAATTGAATTATATTTTTTTCTCAATATATTTTAAATTGCTAGCAACGAAACTTTTTGTATATTAACGTATGTAATTAGTACTTTATGTCCATATTTTTTTCTTTCCATATATACTTGGCGTTAAATTGCAGTTGAACTTTAAAAAAAAATATTTTTATTTCACAACACAACAAATGTTTCTGCCAGAAGATTTGGTTGGGTGGTTATGATGCACAATTATTTCTTTATTACAAATAAGAAAACCAAAATTGCCTATCACCTCCAGTTTTTTAAATATTCTCCAAAAACTGCATTTTAAAGTATGAAAACCCATGCTTACAAATATAATGTTATTATAATGGAGTGCTACATAATAATTTATTTTATGAATGAGTCGTTACTGCAGTTTTTAAGAATTATACGAAACAAATAAATAATTATTAACACCTTCTTTATGGTAATAATTCACCGTTATGACTTACTTGATGAATCATTAAAGGAATTTCCTGCACTTTCTGAGAATTATATGGAACAAATAATATACAAAAATACTATTTTTACCTGTTTCGTGGTAATGGTAGCGCGGCTTATTTGATGAATCATTATGGCAATTTCCTGCAGTTGCTAAGGATTATATGCAACAAATATAAAAATAGACTTATGAATACCCGTTTAATTGTAATGGTACCTTCATGACTCATTTTATGTATCACCATATCAATTCACCTACTTCTTTCCGTATATAAAACACGCAGGAGCGCATTTTTGGGTTACTAGCTACTGAATTTTTGAAGAAGTAACATACCTTGAACTTGACCGCGACCAGAAAAGGGCCTGAAAATCATGACTCGATTTGGCACTCATATGGACATTTACACATTTTTACGAGAAGGAGACCTCAAGGACTACAAGCGACTCCACCGAGCAATTTTGAACTCCATTTCGCTTGAAATCTCACCAGAAGATTCTGAAGTGATATTGAAATTTGCAAGATATCTCACTGTCAACTTGAAGAGCAGATGGACCGCGGCCCACAGAATTCAAAACAAATTTATAAATAAGCATTTGAACTGGTTGAAAGCAAGAATCCAGTGGCCTTCCTGCAATTCCGTAAATCTCGCCGAGATTTTTGAAGAAACCGAAAATATTGCAGAAACCGAATATTTAGAGCAAGAGGATCAATATTTAGCGGAATCTAATGAAATCATCATAGCATCTACATCTATGGCCACTAAAGATATGGGCACTTCTACAGAAGTTCAAACAAGAAAACCATTTGCAGACCTGGGGAACAAGCAGAAGAAAAGGCGGTCGGGTACATTGAGTGACTATTCGGAAGAGAAGTTAGCTTTTGCTTTGGTCACTAGGCTAAAATCGAATGGAAAAGAGATCCTTGCTCGCATTATTAATCACCTCTTGAAGAATCCTGACAAAGCCCCAGATGTCAAATCGCATTTATTCGATAAGGAAAAGAAGAAAACAAATCAGGAAAACCAAGCTTTGGCTCTTACTACTTCATTAGATCTGTCAAAGTGGAAATATCTGACGTTAAGGGCTGCAATGTCAGATTGGAAGAATTCTCTGCAGCTTACTTCCTACCACAAATTATTAGAAGCTAAGAAGAGGTGCTATCCGGATGCCAAAGACGTTGAAATATCTGAACACGGAGCAAAAGTGAACTTGCAAGCACTTTTGGATTTGACTATTCAGAAGATCCTGCAAATTGTGGGAGACAAACTAGGTATTTCGAGTGGGAATCTGAAGCTACGGATCTTCAACACAAAGCAATTATAGGCACAAGAGTGAACTGACACAATTTGATGAGTCTTCGGTGTTCATGACGAGCCTTGTTCCTTTGAAGTTGGAGTCGAACAATGTGGTCATTTGGGAAAA
Source organism: Lepidostoma basale (assembly GCA_022606425.2). Classification (NCBI taxonomy): domain Eukaryota; kingdom Metazoa; phylum Arthropoda; class Insecta; order Trichoptera; family Lepidostomatidae; genus Lepidostoma; species Lepidostoma basale. Next base: position 1,756,834 of record JAHDVF020001336.1, on the reverse strand, counting down.
TCCGAAGCCATCTTCGACGTTTTACTGTAGGCCTATCAAATTCCAGTTCGCATTTGACCATTGACTTTGTCAACCAAGAAAATGCGGCAATGAAGGAAGAAATACGTAATTTGGTTGCATCAAAATGCGGTAATTACGAAATTACCCATGAGCTGCACATGACAATGATAGATGGCAAAGTAGCTACTATTATTACAGATACTCCATCCGCAGCAATTTTATATTATTTATTCCATATAATTCTTAGAAAGTGCAGGAAATTCCTTTAATGATTCATCAAGTAAGTCATAACGGTGAATTATTACCATAAAGAAGGTGTTAATAATTATTTATTTGTTTCGTATAATTCTTAAAAACTGCAGTAACGACTCATTCATAAAATAAATTATTATGTAGCACTCCATTATAATAACATTATATTTGTAAGCATAGGTTTTCATACTTTAAAATGCAGTTTTTGGAGAATATTTAAAAAACTGGAGGTGATAGGCAATTTTGGTTTTCTTATTTGTAATAAAGAAATAATTGTGCATCATAACCACCCAACCAAATCTTCTGGCAGAAACATTTGTTGTGTTGTGAAATAATTTTTTTTTTTTAAAGTTTGCAAGTATATTGGAAAGAAAAAAATATGGACATAAAGTACTAATTACATACGTTAATATACAAAAAGTTTCGTTGCTGCAATTTAAAATATATTGAGAAAAAAATATAATTCAATTTTACTCCATACATTTTTTTCGTTTGTATTTTTTAAACCATGTTAAGCTCCAAATAACGAAAAGTTGAACATGACAAATATTGTTACAAATTAGATTTTCTACAGCAAGCAATTTTTTTCAAATCGAAATAATGACTTTGGTTCCTAAGTCCACTGTTTCCCAAATCCGGACCACTGTGCGTCTCCCCGAAGGGGTAGGCAGAAATAATGGACTGCCAAACTTTTCTTTCTTGTAATATTTCTCTCGCTTCCTCAACATTCATACATCGTGCCATGCACGCGCGTCGATTTATCTGACTCCTCACGTGGCCGACATTCAATATTTGATTTATTTGATCGTGCTACGTTTTCCTCGGTCTTCCTCTATTTTTAGTTCCATTTACATCGTTAATATATAATTTTTTTACCATTCTTTTTTCATTCATTCTTTACATGTGGCCAAACCATATTAATGATCCTTTTATTATTTTGTTCATAACACCATCATTCGCACCGCATTCACTTCTTATATTTTCATTTGACACTCTATCATAAACAGATTATCAATATTTTTCAATTCTATCATACTCGTATATACCTACTGTTTTTCTGCTCATTCTTCTTAGCAATCTCATTTTTAAGGCATTTATCCTACTTTTATTCTTCTTCTTTCAACTTCTAGAACTAGAACCTTGTTATGGACTGTCATATTTGCTAGCGTGACTGAATACGTATGTCATAATAGAAAAGCGAGGCAGTCTATCCTCTCTGCCTACCTTTTGTGAAAATCGTTCTGACGGTTATTGTTTTTAAATAGTCTTGAGATAAATATTGCATAATTCGTTATATTGTTTTTGCACATTAATAATTACTTTGCATGTGTCTATAACTATAATCCATATAAAGCTTGCATGTAGGAGTGGCGTGCCTAGGGTCAAACAGTAAGGCAAGGCCGTCCGACTTTTTTGTGTTATAATATTATAACCTGGTCGTGGTCTAGGGGAAAGAACGCTTGGCTCCTGATCCAGGGGACTTGAGTTCAAGCCTGTACACGTCCAGATTCCTTCTTCATAATAATCAGTTATTTTCTGCTCATATTGAAGATTGCGAAATAAATTCTAATATCATTGATTTAAATCTTTGATCTTTGATGTCTATTTAAAAAAAAAGTATAAGTATATTAGTAAAGGGTAACGATAATGTATTTTTCCGGATTAAAAGATTTTTATCTTTCAAAATTAATTGATTTTAAATCCCATTTTAGACGCATTTTAAATCTATACAAAAAATATTTTTTGTGTCACCAAACTCATGTTCTTGTATAATATAATAACTTATTTACAAATACAAGAAGACATTTAATTAATAAGAAATAAGCTGTAAATAGACAATAATAATAAATTTGTTAACACCGAAACACGAATTATACAAAAATGTTCGGAAAAAGAAATGGCATAACGAAAATGACAGATAACATTCTGACAATAGAAATGAAGTTCTTGACACATCGAATAGTAACATACTTCAGATTGATAAAGCCCGGCTTCAAATCCATACAAAAAATTGTAAATATCTTCTGGTTTATAAGTACCCCTTAGCTATATGATTACAAGCCAAAAATACATAAGTGCAAAAAGACCCTTTTACATTTTGCAAGCCCAATATGAAGCCCATCGAAAATATGAAACAAAACATGTGGACGTAGGCGATTTCGCGGGCATCTCACCTACGGTACGTATGAGTGAAATAAAATGCGGCGCGTATGAGTGGAACAAACATACACTTAGGTCATTTCTGCGCATGTCAGCGGAGTCTTTTGCAACGCAACGAATTAAATCGCGCGAAAATTTTAATATTAATTTTTTTCGTAGACGGCTCAACGTGCAAAAAACATTGTTTTATTATAGATTTTTTAAGGCAAGCCCGGCTTCTCGGCTTATATGGAAGTACCGCCACTGCACGTAGGTATCTCATAGGCAGTGGCGGTACTCCCATAGAATATGGGGCTCTATTGAGAACCCCTATGTTCTGGAGCAAATAGGTCTTTTTGTTCCTGATAACTACCTGCGACAACGCCGACATCAATTGTTCTTTACTCCGTCACGCAGAACCAACATGCCTTTGGTGATGCCAGTAGGAAGAGCAATTCGGACGCTGAATCTAATCATCTCGGATTTGGACATTTTCAGTGTCAGTGAGGCAGTATTCATAAAAAAAATATTGCAAATTCTTGTTTTGTTTTGTTTTATCTTTGTAATACCGTTTTGTGTCCAAATGAGTCGCCTAATTTTTTTATCGTTTGTAATGTCTCATTTGTGTATAATGTATAAATAAATAAATAAATAAATAAATAAATAGAAGCCCAGAAGCCCGGCTTGCGTAAGAAATTTTGAATTAAAACCCCCAAATCTAAAAAATCGTGCCCCCACATAAACCAACAACCCACCAAATCACCTTCCAACAATGTTCCCATCAGGCGTAAGAGGAATAGCCACCAGAGCTGAACCTCTGTAAGCCGGAAGAGGTTTTGATTCAAAATTTCTTACGCAAGCCGGGCTTGTGGCCTTCTATGGGAGTACCGCCACTGCTCATAGGCAGGTATTCGGTGCATCTAAATGAGCTCATCCACCTCCTATGTATCAAAATATTTTGGTAAGTAAAAATGAACAGATTTTCCTCATTCCGTCTCCTTCTGTCTCGACTCTGTCTCTGGTATTTATGGTAGCGGCTAATGAAATCGATAATCTGAGGTGTGTCACGAATTTAATTTCGACTTATCTCCATTATGTATGGATGCTTAATAGGTTATAATTTTTAATGTTTATTTCGCATCAACTGGCGTGGGAAAACACATGATGGTTTACGAATTGAAATAATTTAATAAATTCCGTTATCAACAACACGTGTACACGTAGATTCGTGTTCATGGAACATTCTTTTAACCCGTTGGGTACGAAAGTTGATATTTAATATTTCTACGAAAAGTGTCAATAATTCACGGAAAAGGAATATTGTCGACTTTCATATACAAGTTCCCGGGATCGATTCCCGGCGATGGCAGTGTGATTGTCACACTGCCTTTGGTCTGGTGTAGAATTCACGTGACAATAAAATTGCGTCAGATTGGCTACCTATCACATGTCATGAGAATCAATATAATAGCTAAAATAAATTGTTTAAAATAAATTGTTTATAAAAGCTAAAATAAATTGTTTATGAGGTTCGCAACCCATCACACCGCGTCTCCTGCGGGGCGAAAAGAGAAGGATGGAGTGCCGCATCGGTTAAAGTGTGACAGTCCATTCTTTCTGCCTACCCTTTCGGGGAGACGGCGGGATGGTTAGTTAGTTAGTTAAATTGTTTACAGTAATTGGGTTCAAGCAGCCTGCTGTATACAAGCAAAAAAATATTTTATACATGTAAACATACCTATATACACCTACATACATATTTTTTCTTCGTTTAATATCATATTTATTATTGGAAGGAAAAATATTAAAACTTTTCTTCTTCTTCTTCTGATTGTAGATCTTGCGATTTGTTTATGCAGGATATCATCTTTCTTAATGTGATGAAGACGACTAGCTTTTTCTCCATCTCTTTTGTTATCAGTGAATAAAATCATTTTATTCACTAATTATGTTGTTAACATGAAGCAATCGCTTACCCAACCAATGACAGGTCATAAGTCCTGTAAACGCCTCGACTACCATATTCTGTTTAAAAATAACAATTTACATCTTCGTCTCTATTGAGATACATTTAATCCTTAAAAATGATTAACCTGCAATGGGTAAAATCCAGTATCTACAAGTATTTGAATACATTAAAAAACAAACATATATTTTAGTTCGTAACTTATTTGACTGGGTCGTAATACAATTCTTGTACATTGTAAAAACTACGTTTAACATTTGGTCTGTTTCCTTAATTGGAACACGTATTTGGAAGGATTTTCCGCCTAAACATATTAAAAATCGACGCATATAACAAATAAACCAATGATTACAATATATTATATATAAATTTATTAACCACATAAAATATTGCCATAAACCGCGAGATTTATGTCACGAAAGTACGTTGTTGGGCCTAAACTTTTTCGACCTCGAAATTTGAATCAAATAACCATAAACACAAACATATGTTAAGCTCACAGTACAGAGAAGAAAGCCTCGGACAATGGACTACTCTGGAAAACCTAGATAAACCTGGGAAACCTCGACGACCTTCGTGGCCGAGTGGTAAGTGATATGACTGTCACATAGAATGTCCCGGGTTCGATTACCAGCGATGGCAGTGTGATTGTCACTTTTGTCTGGTGTAGAATTCATTTGTTCCAATGACAATTTGAATAATTTCTTCAATATTATTTTAAAGTTCTTGCTAGTTAAGTGCCTAATTACAGCTAATTTAAAAAACGGTGGATACCTGTAACATAAATTAAATAAACACAAAAGTCCGGATCGTCCATGTCAACATGTGCAACATCGAAAAAAACATTATGTGTTATTACATTATGTGCTTAATTAAAAAACGGTAGATTCGTGGAACATAAATTAAATAGACAATATGTGTACCATCTAAAAATAACATTTTGTGTTAAATTTTTTTTTTTGTTATTTTATTTTATATCATTGTACCTATTTTATATTATTTGTTTTAGATTTATTTTGTGGGTGCTGGACGATCGAAGTGTGCGCGGGAGATGCCGCGGGAGAGGTTCGCAACCCATCACACCGCGTTTCCCGCGGAGCGAAAAGAGAAGGATGGATTTACCGCATCGGTAAAAGTTTGACAGTCCATTCTTTCTGCTTACCCTTTCGGGGAGACGGCGTGATGGTTAGTTAGTTAGTTAGTTAGAATTCATATGACAAATAAGCGGCGATAGATAAGCTACCTATCACATGTTGCGAGAATCAAATGATTGCTATACCCTTAACATCGATTTTTCCCGCGCTGTAATGATAAAGAAGGATTCAAAAATCGAGCAATGCAAGAAAACGGATACGAGTAGGTACTATGTCAGGATAGAAGTGCGGTAGTCCATTATTTCTAAACAAAATATTGTTTTTCTAACGTAAGTTCCGCATGGACGAGGTACGGGCCTAGGGATAGAATGAGCGAGACTGCCTATAACAGTTTCGGGTAAGCGTTAGGAATCCTCTATGTCCTAAGAACCAATCTGCCTCTGGTGACACTGGTGGGAAGATCAATTAGTCTGCTTAACGCGGTCTCCTCGGAGATCGACGTCTTTCGTATTAGTGAAGGTACGTTCAGGGGACAAATACTCTCGACTTAAGAAAGTATCTTGTCTCCCTAATGTCAAACCATATCCAATGCGATCCTGGTATTATGTTGTATGTGTATAATATTTTACCTGTACTCAATAGATGCCTTAAACATATATGCTGTTTGTAATGTCTTTTGAGTAAATAAACTGATTTAATTTGATGCCCTAAGGTTCATTATTTCTCAAATCAAATCAAATCAGTTTATTTCGTAAATAGACATTACATTTTTTAAGGCATCTATTGAGAACAGGTAAAATAATATATTGTGAATAGTATACTACCAGAAACGCATGAGATATGGTTTGACATTAGGAAGGCAGGATACTCTCCAGAATTAAGAGTATTTGCCTTCTGAACGTACTTTCATTTATATGAAAGACTTCGATCTCCGAGATCAATTGCTGTTCTCACCGGTGTCACCAGAGGGAGGTTGGTTCTGGCGGCCAGTAGGCAAAACAATCTATGCTGTTGCTGTCGGAGATATCTTTCATTTCTGTCTACCCCTTTGGATAGACGGCGTGATGGTTAGTTAGTTAGTTAATGTGTCAACGTAGGAGAGATTATGGATTTCCCCATAATCTTTTTAAACATACATACATAAAGTAGTTTTACTAGGTTTTCTATCGCTTAGTTTGTGGGTCAGAGATATTTGTTTGCTGTGCTACTATCGCGAAGAACAGAATACAGTTAATGTGGAAAACCCCGAGCATATTAGATTTGCGATTAATAGAGGATAAACATTAACATAAAAAAAAAATTCTCCAAGAGATATTATATCTATAGTAACAAAATTTTATTAAATTTAATTAAAAAAGAGATTAAATCCATCTTCCGATATTAAAGGTACACTGCGTTCGAAATCTGACCATGTCTGTATAATACTTTCAAAACATCTCAAGATAAAAAATACAAAAAGGAAAACGCGATTCCGTTGATTAATTTAAATTATTTAATAAATATTTATAACTAACAAACCAACTCGCCGTCTCTCCGAAGGGGTGGGCAGAAATAATAGACTGCCATACTTTTCATTCCTGACTTACTTCTCTCGCTTACTCAACATACATTGTGTCATACACGTACGTCGATCTCTCCGACTCCTCACTTGGCCGACGTTCAATATTTGATTTATTTGATCGTGCCACGTTTTCCTCGGTCTTCTTCTATTTCTCGTTCCATTTTCATCGTTAACTATTTTAATGATACTTTCGTTATTTTGTTCATAACACTTTCATTCGCACCTCATGATGAATTCGAATATATATTGAAAAAAAAATCTTTCTTAATATTTATTTAGTTTTCATACACTTGATATTTAGTTTCACCCGGTTTCGGCACCTTCTGGTGGGATGATGGCAGCGAACTGCCGAAACCGGTCGAATCTAAAAAGTGGAATAAAACTAAAAACAAATTATATATCACCTATAATTTTTGATTTATTTTCATTATTAACAATGAACTCATACCAAGATATTATATTACTATTAATATTGTACATACAGCGACAGCACAGATTGTTTTACCTACCGGCCGCCAGAACCAATCTGCTTCTGGTGACACCGGTGGGAAGAGCAATTAGTCTGCTGAACGCGGTCTCCTCGGAGATCGACGTCTTTCATGTTAGTGAAAGTACGTTCAGAAGGCAAATACTCTTAATTCTGGAGAGTATCCTGTCTTCCTAATGTTGAACCATCTCTTATGCGTTTCTGGTAGTATACTATACATAATATATTATTTTACCTGTTCTCAATAGATGCCTTAAAAATAATTTTTGTAATGTCTGTTGATGAAATAAACTGATTTGATTTGAAAATTATTATTCTTTAATTAAATATCCGCTTGACAAAGAGTATGTTAGGGTTTTATAACCGGGTGATTGTTATGCGTTTTTAAAATGGCGTTTTTATTAATAAATATTGCATCTTCAGAAGATAAATCTCAATATTCAAGGATAATAGGATATTTAAAAAATGTTTTGGAAAAATAACTAAAAACTACTTGTATTAATAATAGTTTAAATGTCAAGTTTTATTATGATTCATTCGTGCTACGCGCTTCCTCATATTTTCGTATATGGGCCATGTTGCCCCCTTTACTTTGCTTTATCATGTAGCCGATAAATTAGATGGCTTTTATTGTTCAGGATATTAAAACTAGTTTTAATGGATCTAAAAAATCCATTAGATTTGGTACGCTAAATTATTTTCAAAGACACATTTGATATTTTAGTAAAAACACGTGATTCCTTACAATTATCAATTATGATTTGTTATCAATTACTGTATTATGTAAACGCGATTGTTTTGTCGGTTATGCAGAGATTTATTTATTTATATAGAAATATAAATATTTGTGGCAAAATTGATTCGTTTTGAGAGGGCATTCTTGAACGTTTGAGTTTGAGAATGTGAATTTTATGTACTCGTACATAAAAATCTTTGTAAAGACTTGTTCTTGTGAAAAGAAGGAATGTCATTCTTCAATATGACAACACCCAGCCTCATGTTGCTGATATAGCCCGGAAATTGTACTGGGATATTTTATTGAATCCGCCTTATTCTTCGGACTTGGCACCGAGCGACTATCACTTGTTTCGCTCTTAAATGGAATTAAGGACCAAAAAATTCGACAATATCGAAGAACTGAAATCAGGTCTCCCGGAGTTCTTCGAATATAAACCAAAAGCAGTTTATAAGTGAGGAATTTAAGATTTAGTAAATAGACGGCAAAGAGTCGTAGATACACAATACTAGAAATTCCTTTGTATGAAAAAAAAAGTTTAAGTTTTACTATAAAAACGACATTAATTCTGGGAATGCCTAATTTGTCGAGATAAATAAACGTAATGTGAAAGAAACAACAACCTTCGTGGCCGAGTGGTAAGTGCTTTGACTACCACACCGAAGGTTCTGGTTCGATTCCCGGCGATGGCAGTGTGATTGTCACACTGTCTTTGGTCACGTGAAGAATTCATGTGACAATAAAATGGCGATAGATTAGCTACCTATCCACATGGCACAAGAATCACTATGATAGCTATACCATTAACATCGATTTGGCTCACGGTGTAATGATGTAAAGAGTGATTCAACAAAATAATAATAATAAATAAAAACGGCATTTTGATACTTCCAATATTCGATGGTAGTTGTTACCCGTGAAATATTCACAGAAGTAAATAAAATTCTATACTTTTGAATACCGAATGTATCAAGAATATTTTTTTGGGTTCATTCATGTTAATGTTTAAAATAAAAAGTTATATGTTAATTGATGAATTATTTAATTCTTAAAAATCTCTTTATAAACAATACTGTTGTTCAATTTAAATCGTTGATAAAGTTTTCCTTGGAGACTTCAGATATATTGTTCATCTCAATAAGTTAAACTTTTAAAGTATTTTTTTTTTAATTTCACCATTAACTCAACACTAAATTGTTATCCTTTTGTTTTATACAGTACTGCCATTCAAAAATAATCAAACAAAATTCAAAATAATCCAGAAACGTTCTAGGGCATTTCGAATTATTTTCGGACAAAATCAAAGTACCTATTCCTCTCTCGCTCTAGTGTATTCAATGTTCGATTTACGTATTCATTATTTAATGAAAATCGTACGGGTTTTTGACTACATATTTATATTATAATACTAATTGACATGATTGGGTTTTAATGTATTTTTACGATAAACGTGTTTCAGCTTTCTAGGTCATTCTATAAATGTCAATAAAACTCGTCAACCATTAAAATCAAAAGATAACCCGATTTTAAAAAAATTTAAATGCCTCATTTCGAATGAAGTGTCGCAAACGTATTAAAATATTATTGTAATTAATCAGAATATTAAATACGAGTGTATGCCGTTTCTTGAGAATACTCGTAGTTGGATTAAATGAACAGGAACCCAGGAGAAAAAGATCAATAATAATAAACAGACAAACAAACAAACCATCACGCCGTTTCCCCGCAGGGGTAGGCCGAGAGAATGGACCGCCACACTACTCTATCCTGACACACCTCTATAGTTTCCTCCACATTCATACAGAGAGTCATACACGCACGTCGATTCTTCCGACTTCTAACATGACCAACCTTTAAAATTTGATTTATTTGGTCATACCATGTTTTCCTCAGTCTCCCTCGACTCCGTACTCCATTTACATTATTAACGTATACTTTCTTAACCATTATTTTTCTATCAATGCGCTCCATACGTCCGAACCAACGCAGCGATCCTTTCATAATTTTGTTCATGATACCTTCTTCCGCTGTACATTCCTTTCTTATATCAGCATTTGAGATTCTGTCGTACTTCGTTCTACCATACATATGTCTTAGGGACTTCATCTCTACCGCATTTATTCTGCACTCATCCTTCTTCTGCCAGTTCCATGCTTCGATTCCATACATTACGGTTGGGACCAGAACTCTATTATTAACGGCCGTTTTCGCTTTCATTGATAAATTCTTGTTTCTAATAACTATTTTTAAAGCTCCATTCACTTCGTTACCCGCACCGACCCTTCTTTCGACGTCACTATCCGTTCGGCCATCCGCTGTGAACATACTAATAAATAATAACTTTTCCAAATTCGCAAATCATCCCACTGAAAAAGATCAGTCATTCAATAAAGATGATTGCGTTGAAATTTTACATGTTAATAATAGAAATATAACTTAAATTTACAATTAATTAATAAATTAAAAAAGCAATTAAATTTGTGGCGATGAGGTTCGCAACCCATCACACCGCGTCTCCCGTGGGGCGAAAAGAGAAGGATGGAGTGCCGCATCGGTTAAAGTGTGACAGTCCATTCTTTCTGCCTACCCTTTCGGGGAGACGGCGTGATGGTTAGTTAGTTAGTTAGTTAATTAAATCTAAAAAAATATTTAATATAATCAAATAAGTTTAACTTCAATTCATAAGTTTTTTTACAAGTTATTTTATTAAAAATTAAAATAAAAATATGTTTCGGATACAGAAGCCCTTCATTAGTGTTTTGTTAGTTTTTGTGTATACAAAACTGAATAATTAAACGAAATTTTTATGAATGTGGCCAGTTTTCACAGATATTAACCTGAATTTTCCGAACGTTTATGCATTTGTTATAACAAATATTTTGAATGCTTACAGATTACGATTGTACAGTAAACCAAGTTTTAAAAGGGTAGATCTTTACTTCCGTGAATATTTGAAGGGTTGTAACTAGTATTTTTATTCACCTACATTTATGATTAATTGTTTTGCGTTTGTTTAGCATTCTGCATATTGGAACGAGTGAAGAAAAATGAAGAAGAAAAAGTTTCTGAGGTATCTCTACATGAGGGAGTATGGTAGTTATCCGTGGCTCTATCCCACGGCACTTATTTTAGGAATGCTCGGAACCAATTCTTTACAGCTTCGAAGAGATGGGCATCTCATTACCCATTTTTTTAAATTAATCAGGGGATATTTCGAAAACTCGGCCGTGCTAGAGGGTGTTGGTTTTTATGTCCCTGATAGATTTTACCGACAGCGACAGCACAGATTGTTTTACCTACCGGCCACCAGAACCAATCTACCTTTGGTGACACCGGTGGGAAGAGCAATTAGTCTGCTGAACGTAGTCTCCTCGGAGATCGACGTCTTTCACATTAGGGAAGTTACGTTCAGGAGACTCTTGACTTTAGAAAGTATCTTGTCTTCCTAATGTCGAACTATCTCTAATGCGTTCCTGGTACTATGTTGTATTTTTATAATACTTTACCTGTACTCAATATGCCTTAAACATGTTGCTGTTTGTAATGTCTTTTGAGTTAATTTGATTTGATTTGAGTGGGTCTTCCTTACATTTTGCATAACCAACCTGTTTTTTATGATGCCTGTGTGGAGAGCGAATAAATTATTAATTAAATGGAATAAATACGATTTGTATGATTACGAATGAATTTGGATGTTGCGGATATGGATATTTTTCATGTTAATGTAGGTTTTAATTTGTGATATTTTGGAAATTTTAGAATGAATGGAATCTAACCTATAGATCGTTATCGCATAAATAAGGGTGTGTTTGCATGAATATTCAAATAAAAAATTCGTTAAAAACACGATTTTTATATTTATGAAATAAATAAGTAAGTATTGTTAAAAATACATATTCATAGGCACGTGAATCGCGAAGTCGCTGATTCAAGTATATTCAAACTTAAAAACATTTATAATATGATTACAAACAAAGTTAACGTATTTTATTAGGGCGCCATCACGCGCTTTAAGAGGAAAATCGTAATTCATTTGTCACCTGTCAAGTCTACATTAATAAATATTTAAGCCTAATTACAATAACGTACTTAAATATAGAGGCGTATATGAGCAAATGCCATCTTAAAATCGTTTAAAAAAATAGTAGGTATGTGTACTTACTTTAACCATTTGTTTTTTTTTGTTTCAAATCAAATCATCTCATTAACTGTTTAAGCAAAAGACTTTGTTATAAATATCACAATTGATTATATTTTGTCACGACAGCTGTTTCGCTAACCGATGTTAGCATCGCCAGGTCCTACCATTAAGTAAAACAAAACAAAATGTAATCAATTATGATATTAATAACAAAGTTTTTTAATGATTAATTGTATCGCAATAGAGACGAAGATGTAAATTATTTGGAAACAGAATATGGTAGTCGAGGCGTTTACAGGACTTATGACCTGTCATTAGTTGGGTTAAGCGATCACTTTATTTTTAACAACATTCACCATTCCGCCCTACTTACGACACCACGTCTGACATTTTTTTGGAACTTGTATAAATGTTAATATTTTTAAATAACTTTACTGTTGGTAGGTTCATGTACACTAGCGCCATCTATTAAGATAATTTGTAAGCATTAATCAGAAATTCTTTATTAATGCAATGTGAAATAATAAATATCAAAGTGTTTTCGCCAAAACAATGGATTATCTAATCAAATCATCTCTCATAATAAGCTCCCATCGGTGTCACCAGAGGCAGGTTGACTAGTTTAGGCTGCTCGCTGCCATCTTCTTTATCAATTAAATTTTTTTTTGTTTGATTGATTTAAGATGAACCTGTAAGATGTAATAATGGTCACCGCATTATGGAATAGGGTCCAAAAATATGGTGATAACTTCATATATGCCCTCTACATGAGAGAGTACGGGGTATATCCTTGGCTCTATCCAACGGCATTTCTCTTGGGTATGCTGGGGTATAACTCCCTCGAACTGAGGAGGGAAGGATTACTGTCAACACATTTTTTCAAACTGATTCGGGGCTCTATTGAGAACCCCTATGTTCTGGAGCAAATAGGTCTTTTTGTTCCTGATAACTACCTGCAACAGCGCCGACATCAATTGTTCTTTACTCCGTTACGCAGAACCAACCTGCCTTTGGTGATGCCAGTAGGAAGAGCAATACGGACGCTGAATCTAATCATCTCGGATTTGGCCATTTTCAGTGTCAGTGAGGCAGTATTAATAAAAAAAATATTGCAAATTCTGGAAAGAGTACTGTCTCACTGACGTCGACATATTTGGATTCCTTCTGATATGTATGATTTTTTGGTCTCATGTTGTTTTATCTTATCTTTGTAACACCGTTTTGTGTCCAAATGAGTCGCCTAAATGTTTTATCGTTTGTAATGTCTCATTTGTGTATCATATATAAATGAATAAATATTTAATTTTTTTTTAATTTCAAATTTGGGTCAAATCAAGTGTTAACATAATATAATATTTTATATTGTTGGTTTTATAAAATAAATTAAATTACTTACAAAATATACTTGTTTTTTTCATACCTCTGACTGCCCCCAACCCTTTAATATTTTGATGCTATCGCATAAATAAGAAACATTCTGCCAATATAAATGAAGTTCCTGACACATCAAATTGTAACATTCTTCACAGTGATAAAGCCCGGCTTCAAATCCATATAAAAATGTAGATATCTTCTGGTATATATGCACCTAGCTATATGATTACAAGCCCAAAACACATAAGTGCGACAAAGACCCTTTTACATTTTGCAAGCTTAGTGAGTTTTTAAAAAATTTCATAGACTACCATTGTTTTCAATATATTTAATTTAATTTGTGATAAAAATTCATGTGCTGTGCCTCTATCAACAGAAGTATGTTGATGTATTAGAATAAATCCAGAAAAAAATCTAATATACAACTAACTAACTTACCATCACGCCGTCTCCCCGGAGGGGTAGGCAGAAAGAATGGAACGCCACACTGTTCTGTCCTGACATACTTCTCTCGATTCCTCTACATTCATACATCTTGTCATCCACGCACGTCGATTTCTCCGACTCCTCACGTGACCGGCATTCAATATTTGATTGATTTGATCGTGCCACGTTTTCCTCGGCCTCCCTCTATTCCTAGCTCCGTTCACGCCGTTTACATACTCGTATACCTTCTTTACCATTCTGTCTTCACTCATTCTTTCCATGTGTCCAAACCATCTTAATGACCCTTTCCTTATTTTGTTCATAACACTTTCATTCGCACCACATTCACTTCTTATACTTGCATTTGTCACTCTATCATATACAGATTTGCCACACATTCGTCTTAGAGATCTCATTTCTACTGCATTTATTCTACTTTCATCCTTCTTTTGCCAGTTTCATGCTTCACTTACATACATAAGGGTTGGCACAAGAACACCATTGTGGACTGCCATCTTAGCTTTTTTGGATAGGCTTTTGTTTGCGATGACAACTTTAAGTGCACCATTTATTCTGTTGCCTGCCCCAACCCTTCTTTCAATATCCTTCTGCACCCTCCCATCCTTTGTAAACATACTTCCTAAATAAACAAATTCATCCACTTGTTCCAGATTTTCACAAATCTAATATATCTCTACATATACATGAATGGTGTGTTTCTGAGGTTCATGCACCAAAATGATCTATCATTAACAGCTATAGAAGAAATGGTACGAGTACATTTATGATTTATGTCAATTCTTTTTTTAAGATATGATTTTATAACTCAAAAAATCCTTAGAAATACAAGTCATAAAGAAAACACTTAAAGTAATATAAATCATATTAATTGATAATTAATGCCTACTTATAATACAAAATTTTATCTGTTTAGCAATGATCTCAATATAATCAAAAAGTCAATTACGTAATTTAAAAGTTTTCTCAGCACCCAATAAGACTCAGTCTATTGATTGTATATTAACATGAAGAGCTTCACAAAAAGAAAAAAGAAAGTATTTGATAATAATAACAAATATCGTATTATAATAAAATAGTCTTCATCAGCTTGTCTCCATCCACTGCTGGACGTAAGCCTCTCCACCCCCATGCCATCTCTCTCGGTCTCTCGCCAGTGTTCTCCAGGCCCTTCCCGCCGTTCACGCAATATCATCGCTCCACCTGGTAGGCTGTCTCCCGACACTTCGGCCCAACCTTGGCCTCCATTCAGCTGGCTCCATCTTCCATTATTCCGTCGACACACATGACCAGCCCATTACCACTTCATTCTCGCAATGCGTATCCCTACATCGGTGACCCTGGTGCATCTTCTAATCTCCACGTTGGGTATATGGTCTCTAAGCGAGATACCCAACATGGATCTTTCCATGGCCCGTTGTGCAACTTTGATTTTGTGCATTGCTTGTTTAGTAAACGTCCTTGTCTCAAATCCAGAGCTCATCACAGGTAGCACACACTGGTCCAGCACTCTTGTTTTTAATGTGGCATGTCCGACTTAAAGATATTTCCCAGCCTTCCGAATGCAGACCAACCGAGCTGTATTCTCCTATCAATCTCCTTGACTTGACCCTCTCTTCCAAATGCTAATAAAATAGTAGTGTCTGATAATCCAGAGAGACTGCTGATCGATTGCGATATTATTATTATTATTATTATTTTGTTGAATCGCTCTTTACACCATGACAGCATGAGCCAAATCGATGTAAAGGGTATTATAGCTATCATAGTGATTCTCGTGACATGTGATAGGTAGCTAATCTATCGCCATTTTATTGTCACTTGAATTCTACATCAGACCAAAGACAGTGTGACAATCACACTGCCCTCGCCGGGAATCGAACCCGGAAGCTTCGGGGTGGCAGTCAATGCACTTACCACTCGGCCACGAAGGTCGTCGATATCATGTGGTTAGATTTGATTTAATATATTCATAAGTAAAAAAGCATCATTTTTTATATAAAAAAAATATACTAAAAAGCGTAGGTTGCTTTTGATTCTATACGCCTCATAAGATATCTCTAGGAAGATGTCAGGTTAATAAAACCGGAATATACAATGATAAAAACGTTTTCTTTTACGTTTTTCCTTATAATGTTGTCCATTGGCAAGTCTAAAAAACTAACGGGGTTATGAACTCTCCAAATATGTGTGGTTTGGAACATTTCGTATATTGGTATCATACACTATTTTTAAACTAACTAATACATATGCAAGGCATACAGACAAAACATACAATCTTATGTCAAGCGCCGCATTCCCCCCACTTATAATCAAATTTTCTTTGGTGGTAAGTAATAACGTATAGAGAGCAATTATTCAATCCAATCGCCTTCGATATAGATCAGTTAAAAAATTGTTTATAATATTGTGTGTAGTTTCTTTCCCTGTTAATAATTTTGTATTTGAACTAAGTCTTTCTGATGTATTTTTTAGTTGATTGTAAAACCTGACGATGCTTACATCGGTTAGCGAAACAACTGTCGCGACAAAATATAATCAATTGTGAAATATATAAGAAAGCTTTTTATTTAAACAGTTAATAATGTTGAAATATCAAAGTGTTTCCACCAAAACAATGGATTATCTAGAATGTTACCAATATTTGTAGACAAATACTGGATTTTACCCATTGCGGGTTAATCATTTTTAAGGATTGATTGTATCTCAATAGAGACGAAGATGTAAATTGTTTTTTGGAAACAGAATATGGTGGTCGAGGCGTTTACAGGACTTATGACCTGTCATTGGTGGGGTTAAGCGATCGCTTTAGATATCTATTGAGATACAATCAATCCTTAAAAATGATTAATCCACAATGGGTAAAATTCAGTATTTGTCTACAAATATTGGTAAAATTCAAGAAAAAACACCAATTAGTCCCAGTTTAGAAAGCATGAAAATTGGAGAAGTATTCTCCAATTTTTAATTGCTATAGATGTGGGGAACATATAGATTTATTCATTTTTATTCATTTATTTATTTAAATATATCCTAAACATTACAGAATTATTTTCCAATACACTAAGGATACAAGTTGAAGATACACAATAATAAGTTAAACATGATAAAACAATAAAAGAGCGAGAAACACAAGATACAGGACAAATGAATAAAATGAATATACAATTATAATCAGGACAGTGCTTTCATCGGGTGAGCCAGACTATAAAAAAATGCGTCAAATTCCGAGGTGATACGATTAAGCAAAGATATTGCACTACCTACCGGCATAACCATTGGCAGGTTGGTTTTGCATCGTGCGAGATAAAACAATATATGGCCCTTTATTCTTCTTCTTCTTCGATGGCCCTACAGCCCATATCGAGCCTTAGCCTCCAGTATTCTTCGCCTCCAACTCCTCCTGTCCTCCGCTTCGACCTTCCAATCTGACACTCTTAACAATCTTGTTCCATCTCTCCCAACTTCATCCTCCCATCGCAGCCTTGGTCGTCCAATTGGTCTTCTACCACCTGGGTGCCACTCCAGCAATCTTTTGGGGGTTCGCGATGACGGCATCCTCTGCACGTGACCGGCCCATCTCAGTCTATTCAGTCTGACCTGTGTGGAGAGACTGGGAGCTTTGTAAATATTGTACAGCTCGTCATTATGCCGCACTCTCCAGCCTTCACCGTCATTGATTCTTTCGATTTCCTTGTGATCTTCGTTTTCTTTTGTTATAGACGAACCCAGGTAAGTGAAGTCCTCCACCATCTTAAAGTTGTATCTGTCCTTGAATCTGATGGTTCGCCTTGAGTTATGGGTTGCATTCCTGGTTTGTTTAATTATTTGTGTCTTTTCTTCGTTTATCTCTAAACCCACCTCCTTGGCTGCTAAAAGGCTCGAATACTTCGTGTATGGCTGCTAGGGATCTTCCTACAATCTTCCTACAATTATCAGGGACGAACAGACCTACATCACTCAGGATTTCCGAGTTGTGTATACAACCGCCTATGAGTGGAAAGAAGTGAACACCCAAGTGAATGTATCGTCTCCTCTCGAGTGACTAGTAACCCAGCACCCCTAGCAAGAAATCAGTCGGAAAAAGCCACGGGTAATATCCATACTCCCTAAGATAGAGGTAACGCAGAAATTTCTCCTGCACCGTCAGGAAATATCGAACCTCATGCGGCGCCCAGATAATGGAACTATATTCTAACCGACTTCTCACCAGAGAGCTAAACAGCAACTTCAGCACCTGAATATTACGAAAGATCTTGGCGTGTCTAATGACAAAATTAATAGCAGTAGTTCTCTCAGTATTCCTGGATTATAAACACCTCCGGATATCAGATTATTAAAATGCTAACGTAGAAAAAACCCACGCGACGCATTTCAAGAGTGTTGAAGTTTAAAGCAATACATGTTATACCTAGTTTATCCCCATGTCACGTGGTTATGAAATCTCGACCAATAACAATAAATCACACATTCTTTGAATGTGTAAACAAGGAAATTAAATTAATATTTAAAATCGTAAAATTTTAATATTTTTCAACAATAATTCCGAATCTGAAATATTCTTGGAAGTTGTGAAATACACATTCTAACGGAAGAAGATAAACGATTAATATCCAAGAAATTGATTTTTTAAGTAAACAAAATTACTCACTATGTGATTTTCGAAAAATAACGAAGCATGACTTTCTGCAACATTAGTGTAAACGGTGAAAATCTGGAACAAGTGGATGAATTTGTTTATTTAGGAAGTATGTTTACAATGTTTACAACCGGGTGGTGGTCTAGGGGATAGAACGCTTGGCTCCTGATCCAGGAGACATGGGTTCAAGCCTGGACACGACCAGATTCCTTCTTCATAATAATGAGCTATTTTCTGCTCACATTGAAGATTGTAAAATAAAATTCTAATATCATTGATATAAATCCTTGATGTAAGTCTTTTTAAAAAAAAAGAAAAAAAAAAGAAGGATATTGAAAGAATGGTTGGGGCAGGCAACAGAGTGAATGGTGCACTTAAAGTTGTTATCGCAAACAAAAGCCTATCCAAAAAAGCTAAGATGGCAGTGCATAATGGCGTTCTTGTGCCGACCCTTATGTATGGTAGTGAAGCATGGAACTGGCAGTAGAAATGAGATCTCCAAGACGAATGTGTGGCAAATCTGTATATGATAGAGTGACAAATGGAAGTATAAGAAGTGAATGTCGTGTGAATGAAAGTGTTATGAACAAAATAAGGAAAGGGTCATTAAGATGGTTTGAACACATGGAAAGAATGAGTGAATACAGAATGGTAAAGAAGGTATATGTAAACGGCGTGAACGGAGCTAGAAATAGAGGAAGGCCGAGGAAAACGTGGCACGATCAAATCAATCAAATATTGAATGTCGGTCACGTGAGGAGTCGGAGAAATAGACGTGCGTGCATGACAAGATGCATGAATGTAGAGGAATCGAGAGAAGTATGTCAGGACAGATCAGTGTGGCGTTCCATTTTTTCTGCCTACCCCTCGGCCTACCCGGAAGACGGCGTGATTGACGGCGGCGTTAGTTATCTAAAAGTTTGCTTGGCTTAAAGTGTTAGTCGGTTCTGTTGCAATGTTTGAGAAAGGTTAAACAAAGTATTTATGGTAAATTCCAAATCCAGCTTCATCTACTAAGATAATTCATGGTAAAATAAATGTATAAAAAAGAGATTTCTTAGACGAATAATGTGATAATTCTGTGTATGATAGTGTCAAATGCAAATATAAGAAGTGAATGCAGTGCGAATGAAAGTGCTACGAACAAAATAATGAAACGGTCATTGGATTGGTGTTGAATTAAAACTAACTAACTAACTAACTAACCATAACCGCTCTTTAACCTGCTCCTGTCCTGCGCTGCTTGGAACAGCTCCTCCACACTTCGGATGCCGGTCCACTTCCTCACGTTTCGCAGCCAGGACATTTGTCCCTCGGCGTCCCTCAATTTCCCCCTCCAATATCAGTTGGAGAAGTTGGTACTTTTCTCCACGCAGTATATGACCCAGATGCTACATTCACAATTCCAATATATTTATTATACACCCTTTTTTTAAATCGTTCATTCAGCATTATGTATTGAAGCGAAGCATGGAACTGGCCAAAGAAGGATGAAAGTAGAATAAATGCATTAAAAATGAGATATCTTTTACGAATGTGTGTATACTCTGTGTATGATAGAGTGTCAAATGAAAATATAAGAAGTGAATGCGGCGCGAATGATGGTGTTATGAACAAAATAATGAAAGGATCATTAAGATGGTTTGGACACATGGAAAGAATGAATGAAGAATGAATGGTAAAAAATATATGTTAACGATGTAAATGGAATCAGAAATAGAGGAAGACCGAGGAAAACGTGCACGATCAAATAAATCAAATATTGAATGTTGGCCACATGAGGAGTCAGAGAAATCGACGCGCGTGCATGACACGATGTATGAATGTTGAGGAAACAAGCTAAATATGTCAGGAAAGAAAAGTGTGGCAGTCTATTCTTTCTGCCTACCCCTTCGGGGAGACGACGTGATGGTTAGTTTAGTTTAGTTTAGCAAGATCTACAATAAAGAGTAGAAGAATAAGATATTGCATAATATATGTATATATGTGGACGATAAGAGACCAAGAGGCAGGCCGAGGAAAAGATGGGCGGATTACGTGAAGAAGATTGGGAGAAAATGGAAGGAGCTGGGGAATGGTGAGATGGCCAGAGACAGAAGTCAGCGGAGGACCGTTGTCGAGGAGGCCAAGTCCCACACCGGGATGTAGCGCCGAGAAATGATGAATGATGATGTGGACGATAACATGAATGTGCATAATTCATTCGACCGCAAATTCATTTAAGATTTTACGACTCTCATGTACGAGTATATATTTTAAATCAACAAGTGTAGAATAATTTCTAATTACAATTAGATTTATGACATATCGGTAAACAATCATTTAGATACTAATACACTATTAAAACATGTCGTTAAGAAAAGTTATTTTTGACGTGAATGTGTATGGGTTTTCACATACTCGTATGCTCAGTAGATTTACATACAAAATGAATTCAAAGCAGTACTAAAATAGGCATTTTATGGTGTCATCTTTGGAGGTGATTTGAATGGAGATGTCCACTCACGCCTGTGACCGGGCATTCAGGCTCTGGAGGACAGTAATAATCGGTCCAGGTGCGGCGAATACAAGGTGTCCTCACTGTCATTACACAACGGTAATTAGCCAGGCACTAGCATCTTGTTTTAAATTATGCTTACCCGTCTCATGGAATGTGTTTTAAATACTCCTACATGATATTTTGAGTAGCTCATATTTTTTATTCTTCTTCGCTAGTTTCAATTCAAGGGATTGTTATGCAGCAAAGTGTCACGTTTTTGGTGGTTCTTAATATCCAACTTGGGCCGTTAATGTAGGTTATTTGAACCTAATAACTGTATATAACCAATAATGTTAGTATTCAAATCAAATCAAATCAGTTTACTTACTCAAAAGACATTATTAACAGCATTAATATTTAAGGCATCTATTGATTACAGGTAATATATTATATTCATACAACATAATACCAGGAACCCATTAGAGATGGTTCGACATTAGGAAGACAAGATACTTTCTAAAGTCTTCTTCTCTTCATAGACCTTTGGTCTGTTCCTGAAATCAGGCTGGCCTCTCTTGGGAGGTTGACTCCCAACTATCTCTCCATCTCTTCGGCGGTCTTCCGGGGGGACGGCAGCCGGCAGGAATCTGATATGGGATTCTGGTGGGATCCATCCTCTGCACGTGCGCATTCCAGTATTTTCTGTGTTGTCTGCCCCATCTCACGACATCCTCCACCTTGCAGATCTCGCGGATAGCCGTGTTTCTAAAGTCGAGAGTATTAATCCTCTGATCGTACCTTCACTAATACGAAAGATGCCGATCTCCGAGGAGACCGCGTTCAGCAGACTCATTTTTCTTCCCACCGGTGTCACTAGAGGAAGATTGGTTCTAGCGGCCGGTAGGTAAAACAATCTGTACTGTCGGAGATATCTTTCAAGGACAAAAAGACCAACACCCGAGCCGAGTTCTTGAAATACCCCCGATTAATCTAAAGAAATGGGTTATGAGATGCCCATCTCTTCGAAGCTGTAGAGAATTGGTTCCGAGCATTCCTAAAAGAAATGGCGTGGGAAAGAGTCACGGATAACTATCATGCTCCCTCATGTAGAAATACTTCAGATTTTTTTTTCTGAATCCTCTCCAGCATAACGCAATATCTCGCCTCGTGAGGACTGCATATCACAGAACTACTTTCGAGTCTGCTCCGAACCAACGCATTGTATAGGACTCTGAGCGCATTGGAATATCTGAAAACTCTTCCGGTCCGAACGATGAAGCCCAACATCCTCAGTGCGAAGTCACAAATCCTCTCGATATGTGCATGAACAATGTGCTGACGCTGTCGAAGATAACCACCTGGACGCTGTCGAAGATAACTTGATAAGTGAAGAAGGAAAACACGTATATAGAGCAAGGAGGGAAAGTGAAGGGATGCGAAAATTTTTCGACACCCTGTATTTGGTTTGTTACTCCAACCAAACTTCCGCGCAGAGTGTGGTCATTTGTCATATATTCTAATTCTTTTAGCCGGTTTTTAGAATTTAATACGCAGAATGTTCTAGCCAGCTTATATCTCAAAGCTTTTACTGGAATGAACTGGAACAAGTTGCCATCTTGGTATAAACATATCATATCATAATTAATTCGAATGTCTGTTAGAAGTTTTATTATATTTTATGGGAATGACATATTTCATCATGCTAAAGCCAGCAAAACCGGAAAATACCCTGGTACTTATGGTCTTGAAACTGTAACATTGTCCAAACAAAGTGCCCAGAAACTATGAGTGACCCAAAGAGCCATGGAAAGAGCCATGTTAGAAATAAGCCTAAGAGACAGAGTCAGAAACGATACGGTGAGAGAAAAAACAAAGGGCACTGACAGCATCCACCGGGTGGCGACTCTAAAATGGCAATGGGCAGGTCACGTAGCTAGAAGCTCAGATGAAAAATGGACAAAAAGACTGCTGACCAGAAAGAATGCACTGCCACATTTTTCTTTCCTGAAGTATTTCTCCCGATTCCTCAACATTTATACATCGTGTCATCCACGCGCGTTGATTTCTCTGACTCCTCACGTGACCGACATTCAATATATGATTTACTTGATCGTGCCACGTTTTCCTCGGTCTTCCTCTATTTCTAGTTCCTATTTTTTTAACCATTCTTTCTTAATTTATTCTTTCCATGTGTCCAAACCATCTTAATGATATTTTCCTTATTTTGTTCATAACACTATCATTCGCACCGCATTCACTTCTTATATTTTCATTTGACGCTCTATCTTACACATAGTATCCACATATTCATCTAAGGGATCGCATTTATTCTACTTTCATCCTTCTTTTGCCAGTTCCACAAAATGTTTTGATAATGCTTTAATCGGGAGAAACATGTTATTCAAATAAATTATAATAAAACAGATGTTTTTATTCGAAAAAAATAGTTTAATATGGAGTTTTACATCTATATTCAAGAAACAATATTCAGTGGGTTATTAAATTTTGACTTTAAGTATTAAATAACGTGGTTTCCCGATAATACGAACTATTGCACATATCTAGCGCGTTATAAGAGGATTTGAAGAGTTAGTATAATATTACCCGTAATAAAATAAGTGTTTTATATACATGTATACAAGTTTGCCTCAACCTTTTTTTTGCTATATTAGAACTAAGAATTTTATAACAAACACCATAATTAATTAGTCACTTAACATCCATAGACGACGTTGGAAAATAACTTGAAATTTGTACTATACGTTAATAATTTGTCATTATGTACACAGCAATATGTGTATTGCGTTAAAATAATTATATATGGCTAGTAATTTAGTTCTATTTGCTCAAAGTCATTACTGCAAATAGAAATATATCCACAGAAGCAAAGATGGCAGTACACAATGGAGTTCTAGTGCCAACCCTCATGTATGGAAGTGAAGCTTGGAGCTGGCAAAAGAAGGATGAAAGCAGGATAAACGCCGTAGAAATGAGATCACTAAGAAGAATGTGCGCGAAAACGTTGTATGATAGAATACCGAACGATGAAATAAGAAAGAAATGTAAGGCAGATGACTGCATCATGAATAAAATTAAAAAAGGATCCCTGAGATGGTTTGGACATATGGAACGAATGGATGAGAGTAGAATGGTTAAAAAGTTGTACACAAGCAGCGTGAGTGGGAAAAGAAGCCGAGGACGACCGAGGAAAACATGGCATGACCAAATTAATCAATTACTAAAAGGCGGCCACATTCGAAGTCGGAATAATCGACGTGCGTGCATGGTACGATGTATGAATGTAGAGGAAGCCCGAGAGGTGTGCCAGGACAGGCCAGTGTGGCGATCCATCCTCTCTGCCTACCCTCCGGGGAAATGGCGTGATGGTTGGTTAGTTAGTTTTTTTAGTAATTTAATAAATTTATTCATAATATCATTATACAATTAATATTATCTAAGATAAAGATGGGTTGGATGTAGGTGCCAAAATGAGAAGAGTGTCAGTAAGCTGCCTATAGTATGAGGATGACGCTGCCCTACTTACAGACAACGAGCATGAACTACACTCCTGGTGACTAGTATGTATGAGGTATGCATGCAAAATTATCTGATGATGAATGTTAATAAGACTGAGACAATAATTTTCGAAAAAGAAGGAATCAAGACATTTTGCAACATTAGCGTGAATGGTGAAAATCTGGAACTAGTAGATGAGTTTGTATATTTAGGTAGAATGTTTATAAAGCATGGGCGAGTGAACAAAATAATGAAAGAAACATTAATATGGTTTGGACACATGGAAAGAATTAATAAAGAAAGAATGGTAAAAATAGTATAATATATGTTAACGGTACCTATATTATATGTTCGCGTAGACGGCGTGATGGTTAGTTAGTTAGTTTTTATCTAAGATTTTTATTGTGTTGCCTTTCGTTCGTCTATTAATGGATATAAAACTGTAAAAAGATTATTATTTATTGTATATTTCTAGCACGTTACACACGTACAAGTTCAAACCTGTCAGAAATGCCGCGCGGGCAAGAAATGGGAAATGCTATTTGGTTTATTTAATGTGAACTATAATGTGATAGCAGATAGAGAGAGGACGAATGGCGAACTTCCAGCGCCATAAAACTGGATACACCCAGCTAAGGGAAGGTAACCCCGACAGAAAATCCTCCAGAGAAGGCAAGGGGATACCACTCTGGATATTTTTCCCCAGGTCATCACTATGAAAAGGGTGATAGTCAACTTTAGGGAGACCTGACAGGACACAGAAAGAAGAAGAATGTAAAAAATTATATATTGATAACAAAACGCGAGCGTTTATTCTATTAATAAATAATGAATTATTTAAAATGGCCTTCGGTACGCGCTCAAACGGAATGTAAATACTTAGATTTTCAATAGATACCACGCTGAGATGAAATTATTCAACAAATTAATTATTATGCAATAAAAACGTGTCAAAAAATATATTTAGAATTTCACAATTAAAACTAGATAATTTAAAATTGAATATTGCTCAATTTAACAAACCAATCTAAATAAATCCAAGGTTGATGTCACAGAATCATAAAAAATGAAGCCTGTCAAATCTAAATAATAATCATAAAGTCTTGAGTGTAAAAATGCTGATCAAAATTTCACGTTTTTACGGAAAATGTATGCAGATTGTTTTTATGGGTTCGATGACATTCTCGCGACTTGAATGACATCCAACGATGCATAAACGACCACTGAAATGATTGTATTAATGTTTAAGACTGTGGATGGTATGATGGAACATTTTTTTGCGTTTTTTTACTAATGAAATATCGCTACGATTCTCAAAATGAGCTCGCTGGAGTTGATCATAATCTCATAGACGGCAACCAAATTATGTAAACCGGATGTTTAATAATAATTTATAATATAAATTATTATTAAGAAACGAAGCATGGAACTGGCAAAAGAAGGATGAAAGTAGAATAAATGCAGTAGAAATGAGAAATCTTAGACGAATGTGTGCATACTCTGTGTATGATAGAGTGTCGAATCAAAATATAAGAAGTGAATGCGGTGCGAATGATGGTGTCATGAACAAAATAATGAAAGGATCATTAAGATGGTTTGGACATATGGAAAGAATGAATGAATAAAGAATGGAAAAAAAATTATATGTTAATGATGTAAATGGAACCAGAAATAGAGGAAGACCGAGGAAAACGTGTATACGTTACCATCTTAGTGATCCTTCCTTAATTTTATTTATCACACATTCATCCGCCGTACATTCCTTTCTTACTTCATCATTAGATATTCTATCATACATTGTTTTTCCGCACATTCTTCTTAGTGACCTCATTTCTACGGCATTTATCCTACTTTTATCCTTCTTCTGCCAACTCCAAGCTTCACTTCCATACATAAGGGTCGGGACTAGAACTCCATTGTGCACTACCATCTTTGATTCAATCGATATATTTCTATTTGCGGTAATGACTTTGAGTGCACCATTTATTTTTTTTTCCAGCTCCAACCCTTCTTCCGATATTTGTCTCCATTCTTTCATCTCTTGTAAACATGTTTCCAGATGAAGAAATTCGGTAACTTGCTCTAATTTCTCACCGTTCGCACTTATGTCACAATCTGTCATACATTCTTCCTTTTCAAATACCATAACTTTAGATTTTGACACGTTCATCACAAAGTTATATTTATTGCATACTTCGTACATTCTTGACACTATGACTTGTAGATCGTTCATGCTGTCAGCGATTAAAACAGCGTCGTCTGCATATAGCAAACAGCTGATGGACATGTCGTTAATTTTCGCACCTGCATTTATGCCATCTAATTCTTTCATGCACTTGTCCATGTATAGATTAAACACGTACAAAATATAATAATGCGAACGTAGTACCTACATACACAATAATAAAACAAGTGGAATGACCATTATTGTTTGTCAGTAAATTGCATGTAAAATAGGGTCAAAGCACCAATGAATGACCGTTTAAGGTTCAGCTTGTACTGAAATCCACATTACAGGCATTAATTTCATTATTTCAGTGTACAAAATAAAAGAAAACAATAAAAAACACATTGACTTCTCTAAATTCTCTAACTTTTTTTTATTGAAATATGAGTATTACTATTAAAATTAATATTTCTCTAAAAAAATTGCAAAATCACCAGTAAATGACCACTTCAAGATACTCGTATATTGATACAATACATAGATTTTGTTACATTGTCACATTATGAAACACCCTAACATATAAAAATATGTAAATATTCAAAGAATTGCATAAGAAATAACATTATAAAAACACTTACCACACTTTTCCTATTAAAAAACTACTAACAATCTCAAAACAACAACGGGAAGACGCAATTTTACCGTTTAACAAGGCACATTTCAAAACTGATAGTTTTGTTTCTTACCAACAGTTGTCTTTGCCTACCTCTTTTGTCATAGTTTCTTGGGATTAAAGTTTTTTGACTGGACACATAGAGCAATTCTTATTATATTTTGTTTTAGTAACCAACGGTCATTTACTGGGGGGCGGTCAAATACTGGTGCTTCGACCCTACACAATAATAAAACAAGTGTAGTGACCATTATTGTATGTCAGTAAATTGCATGTTAAATATATGTAAATCAAATTAGTTTATTGCGTATTTGTTTCACAAAGAACAGGCGAATCTAGTGAATGTGTCAAATAAATAATAACTAAATTGTGCTTTATGCAAGTATATTATTATTATACCTTGTCTACGGAAACAAGTATTAACCCATTGCAACACAAAGCCGGCGAATCGCCGGCCAAGGTCAATTTGTCACCGACTCACAAGCCGGCCATTCGCCGGTTTGTCTTTGAAGTGATTTTTTTTACAATAAAACTGAATGACAATAACTTTATTCATAAAAATTACATAAATAAGTATATTTCGGTTACTGATTTCATAATAAAATGTAATAATTACTATTTATTTCACATTATTTATTACAAAATATTACGATATTTTAACATCTGTCAACACAAAATGGCCGAACGCACTCGTAAACAAAGTCGTCGCGCTTGTAATATTTCATCAAATGAGGATGAAATAAATCGAATCCTTTTGGAAAGTGGCAGTTGATGAATATTCTAGTGATTTTAGTGATTTTACGCCTTCAAACAATGTTTTGGAGAAATGTTTGGTGGCTCTCTACATGCCAGAATGCTTTAAAGTTTATCACACTCTTCCAAAACCACCTGGGGATGAGCCATAATGATATAGCTTACGAACAAAAAAAACTATGCTTTTATGTTTTACCATTTTTATTTCGTGTGTAATTTAGTCTTAATGTTATTGTAATAAAAAAATGAGTCAAAATTAAATAGTGTGTTGTATGAAAAAATTCTTCTTCTTCTTCTTTTTGTCCTGTCACACCTCCGTGGTGCATAGGGCCTCAAGGAACCTTCTCCACCCGACTCTATCGTATGCCTGATGCTTAACATCATCCCAAGTGAGGCCTGCCGCCTTAACCTCGTCCTGCAGGGTTCTTCTCCAGGTGGCTCTAGGTCTGCCTCGCCTTCTCTTTCCCCCCATAGAGGACCAGTCTAGTGTGCCCTGAGCAATGCAGGCTGGGTTCCGTCTCAGAGTGTGACCGATCCACTACCATTTGCGTCTAGCGACCTGTTCTCTAATTGGCTTTTCGCCTGCCATAGTCCAGAGAGCGGCATTTGACACTGTTTGGCCCCAAACAGTGTCATGAAAAAATTATGTCACTTTATTAGTGGTGCAATGGGTTAACAGTCACAAAACAATACCTTTTTACTAAATATTTAATGCCATTTTGCACATTGCAACACTGAATTGTCGCACACATGTTTTTCCATCTACTAAAGGTATTAATAGTTGAAGATATTTGAACCCGTGACCTTTCGAGTCAAAGACACTGGGCTGTATCCTCTTCAGAGTGCAAGTGAGATCCGGTCCATCTACCTGGGCAGGTAATGGTACATACCTCCTCACAGGTCCGGTTATACCACAGGTTTAAACAAAATGCATATAGGGCGTCATATCGCCTCTTTGCAAGAATAAAGTGACATTTCAAAAATGAAATCCGTCGTGTTTAACTTTATTTTCTACAAAACATGGTATTTTTACAATGAAAAAGAGAGAATTTATGAGGGAAAGAGACAACACAACAGTGGTTTATTGTGTTGTCACTTTGTCTCTTTCAGACGGGTATCTTGTATCATTTAAAAAAAATTCTCCCGCGGGGCGAAAAGAGAGGGATGGAGTGCCGCATCGGTTAAAGTGTGACAGTCCATTCTTTCTGCCTACCCTTTCGGGGAGACGAGGTGATGGTTAGTTAGTTAGTTAAATGGAGAAAAAAAAAACATTTTTATTTATTTAACGCGTTTAAAAAAAAGAAATACGATTATATGTACGTATTCTTATGTGGTGTTTTGCTTTTGAAAAAAATATTATTAAAATATTTTTTACTTCAAATATCCATTAATCCGGGTGCCGAATATTGAAGTGCCGGTCTTGTGTTGACAATGCCTCCAACAACGAAGGTCACCTTTATATTAACGTTATTTAACTCATTTAGGGAAAAACTGGGGGGAACAAAATTGAAAATCATTCAACGTTTACATTCATTCACGCGTGCAAATAATTGGTGCTTAGCCCGCTACTAATGTTTACTACGTTCAAAATATAATTTAAATTTTGGAGGGAATTACACTTCTTTATTAAACGGCTCGATGCGTAAGTATTTATATTAAAACTAATTCAAATCACTTGGTATCATATAAAAGCTCTCGAATCAATTAACGAAAATCAATATAGTAGAACGCTAGCTAAATAACTAACTAACTAACCATCACGCCGTCTCCCCGAAAGGGTAGGCAGAAAGAGCGGACTGTCACTTTAACCGATGCGGCACTCCATCCTTCTCTTTTCGCCCCGCGGGAGACCCGGTGTGATGGGTTGCGAACCTCATCGCCACCATAGGCATCTCCCGCGCACACTTCAATCGTCTAACATCCACAAAATAGATCTAAAACAAATAATATAAAATACAATGATATAAAATAAAAATAATTTAACTTTTTAGATGGTGCACATATTGTCTATCTAATTTATGTTCCATGTATCCATCGTTTTTAAATTAAGCACTTAAAACACACCAAACCAGCAAGAACTTAAAAACAATATTGAAGAAATTATTCAATTCAACATATTACGGGCCACAATTAACTATTATAAAGTGAGGCAACAATCAAATTGACCAAAACAACTCACTTATACACGAAATATCTGCAAATTTACGGGAGCACCACCTGAACGAAACCAAATTTTCAAACTAACTATTTATTATTATTTTATAATCCCCATCACGTTATGTTGCGGATTCACATTTGAATAACTGTGAAAAAAAATCACAACACGTTTTTGCCTCGGCTATAGGGAAGACAGAGGATTCCCACAACGTAGGGTCCTAACCACTAGACCATCACGGCCCGGCTATAGGAAAGATAGAGGATTCTCATAACGTAGGGTCCTAACCGCTAGACCATCACGACCATAGGCCGGCTCTAGGGAAGACAGAGGATTCCCACAACGTGGGGTCTTAACCACTAGACGATCATGGCCATAGGCCCGGCGATAGGAAGACATAGGATTCCCACAACGAAGGATCCTAACCACTAGACGATCACGGCTATAGGCTCGGCTGTAGGGAAGACAGGATTCCCACAACGTAGGATTCCCACAAACGTTTCTGATTCCCAGGATTCCCACAATCTTTTCTGAAGCACTAGACGATCACGGCCATAGGCTCGGCTATATAGAAGATTGAGAAAACGTGACAGGAGGGGCCATGTTGAGAGAGCGTGTTCTGAAATTGTGATTAAATCAAATCAAATCCAATCAAATCAGTTTATTTTCTCAAAAGATATTACAAATAACAATTACAGTTTAAAACATATATTGAGACCAGGCAAATAATAATAAATATATACCGAATAACAGGAACGCATGAGAGATGGTTCGACATTAGGAATACATGATACTCTCCAAAGTCAAGAGTATTTGTCTTCTGAACATACTCGTACTTTCACGAATATGAAAAACGTCGATCTCCGAAGCGATCATGTTCAGCAGTTTGATAGCTCTCCAAACCGGCAGGTTGATTTTGCATGCTGGGATATAAAACAGTATGTGCTGACGTTGTCGAAGATAAGCATCCGGAACATAAAGATGGATAGCCTCCAAAATGACGGAATTCTCAAAGAATCCTCTGATAAGTCTGTAGAAATGGGTCAGTGTGCATCCATCCCTCCTTATCTGTAAACTATTTTTCTCCAGCATGGCCAAGAGGAATACAGTGGAATAAAGCCACGGATAGCAACCAAACTCTCTCATGTAGAGATATCTCAGAAATATTTTCTAAACCCTCTCTAACATGAGCGAATATCTCGCCTAGTGGGGACTCCATATCACCGAACCAAACTCGATCCGGCTCCGCTAAGCAAAGAAGCCAGTCGACCTTCAGGCGAGACCACCCTAAATCCTAAATAAAGCAAAATAATGGTTGAATAAATAGTACATGCATTATGATTTATGAATATAAGTATAATGTATGTTATGTTACTTGTAGATGGTAATGGAAGCATATTATTACAATCGTAAATATGTTAATTGTACGTATGTTTGTCCTATTTTTGCTGTTAACACAATAATAACGAGAAGCAAGGCTCACGTGGGAAACGGACTTACGTATTATGTTGGCGCGTAATTGGAATTTATGTGACTCTAATGATATCACAAAGTTCGTTTAATTACATAACCTAATCCATGGGAAACTATCGCTAAATAGCAAGGTTCGAGAAAAAATATAGCCGCTCAAATCTTTGCAGCCTTTAATTATTCTGAAAAAAACTGAGCAATCGTTCCGTTGTTTTCTCGAAAGGGTAGGCAGAAATAATGGACCGCAGTTTTATTATACCCCATATTAAATAATTATGAATTGAACTACTGTTTTGCCGCATTGGAGTTTATTTACCTCAATATTTTTCGAAAATATTAAATAAACACAAATGTCCGGATCGTCCAGCTGACGACAAGTGCACCATCTAAAATAACATTATGTGTTAAATTATGTTTCTTTGTTATTTTATTTTATATCATTATATTTCAGATAATTTGTTTTAGATTTATTATGTAGACGTTGAACGATCGAGGTGTGCGCGGGAGATGCCTTTTGGTGGCGATGAGGTTCGCAACCCATCACACCACGTCTCTCGCGATGGCGAAAAGAGAAGGATGGAGCGCCGCATCGATTAAAGTGTGGCAGTCCATTCTTTCTGCCTACCCTTTCGGGGAGACGGCGTGATGGTTAGTTAGTTAGTTAGTTATATTTTTCGAAGGTTTTCATATTCATCATCGACAGAAGATTTAAAATTGAGCTCAAAAGTGGATAAATATTTTTTTAATTTATAAAAAAAAAAATATTACGCAATTCCACAGTATGTAAAAAACTAATATAATTGTAATAATTAATTAACTAATGTTTATTAATAGGTGCCTTCGCTCAATATTCAAAATCTATTGGCCCCAAACAGTGTCAAATGCCGTTCTCTGGACCATGGCAGGCGAAAAGCCAATTAGAGAACAATTCGCTAGACGCAAATGGCAGTGGATCGGTCACACTCTGAGACGGAAGCCAGCCTGCATCGCTCAGGGTGCACTAGTCTGGTCCCCTATGGGGGGAAAGAGAAAGCGAGGCAGACCTAGAGCCACCTGGAGAAGAACCCTGCAGGACGAGGTTAAGGCAGAAGGCCTCACTTGGGATGATGTTAGGCATCAGGCATGCGATAGAGTCGGGAGGAGAAGATTCCTTGAGGGCCTATGCACCACGGAGGTGTGACAGGACAAAAAGAAGAAGAAGAAGACATTTATGGCCGAGCCATAGAGGGCTCCCTCTGCTTACCCGAAGCTGTTAATGGCGCAGCGGCGCCTTTCGTCAGCTTCACTCGTGCACTCCCTAGGCCCGTCCCCCGTCCATGCGGGACTTACGTTAAAAAAATAAATAATGATAATATATGTATATTTGCAACCAAGCGCGACCCAGACCACATTTAAGCTACACTACTCTCCTTCGATGTCCCTCCGACACACATAGCAATACAACAGGAAAAGAAAATACACAATTGATATAATCAAATGATTTTACTGAAATCTCTTGATGGAAGTTCATTTTAAATAATAATTAAAGAAAAAAACGATGTTTTTTAACTACTTCCACTTTTGTCTTTATTTAGACAGCGACCGGTTTCGCCAGGCTCGCTGGCATCGACAAACTGGTAACACTATTGTAAACTTAGTCCTTTATATACATACAGATCAGGGGTGGTAAACATGAATTTTGTATAGAATCATGTTTACCACCCCTGATCTATATGTATATAAAGGACTAAGTTTAGAATAGTGTTACCAGTCTGTCGATGCCAGCGAGCCTGGCGAAACCGGTCGCTGTCTAAATAAAGACAAAAGTGGAAGTAGTTAAAAAACATCGTTTTTTCTTTAATTATTACACAATTGATACATAAATAACATATGTTAGAGAAATAATAAAAAAGAAATAATGCACAGCAGGAGGCACACGAGGGAAGGAGGAGACAAAATACAGGATGGGGGAAATGAGGAAATTTATTTAATATGTGGAATAGGGAAGGTAACATAGGAAGTTTGTACTATATATTTAAGAGAAGAAAAATAATGCAATTTAACTAAGGGAGAGGAGGACGAGGTTCGGCATTGCGGATCAGTCTTCCCTCCCACAGCAAGATAATCGGCACCCCCTCAAAGGGGCAAGTTAAATATAATATATATAGGTTAATCATTTCAAGAAAGGCGGCCATTTTATAAAGGAGCAGTGTGAATAATTTTCATTTCAAAAGGGGGGAAGAGGGCTAAAAAGTTTGAGATCATGTGATTTAGAATTATAGCTTAATTTTGAACTAAGTATTATATTAAAAAAAAAGGTTTATTTGAATAGGTACATGAAACTACCATAAATTTAGAAGCCAGACTAATTTGTTATGCGTGTGAAAAAATATAATTATTTATATTGTTTGATATGCCCTATCTATCAAGTAAGAAGATTTTATTAATTTCGTATAATATATATTTTTATATTATCATAATGAGAAATCAATTTTAATCTTTTCACACACGTTGAAATAGAACTACGCAAAACAGATACTTAATCATTTGATACATACATAATATGTAAATTATGAAGTTGAAATATGTATTACGTATAATATCATAAAATTAATCTTCTTCTTCTTGTAATAGATCTGACGATCTGTGGTACAGATATCATGTCTTCTGGGATGATGAGGTCCAGCTGTAATATACCTCCATCTCTTAGGCAGTGGCGGAACTTCCGTACAAGCCGAAAAGCCGGGATTGCCTAAAAAATCTATAATAAAACGATGTTTTTTGCGCGTTTGAGCCGTCTAAGAATAAAATAATATTTTGAAATTTCGCGCGAGTTCTTCTTCTCTGGTTTCAATCCTGGGATTGGTTTGCAGCAATTTCCTCCATTTTTCTCTATCTTGTGCGGCTCTTTTGAAATCTGCATATGATGAGCAGCGTACGTCCACCAACAGGTCCTCCAGGTACTCTCGGCGTGGGCGTCCCCTAGAGTTTGTCCCCTCGATCATACCCTCCATTATGGCATGCAAGAGACCTTCTTGACGTATTACATGGCCGATCCATCTTGCACGCCTTTCGGACAAGGTCCTGAGCAGGTGCCTTCCTCCTTCGATTCCTTGAAGAACTTCCTCATTCGTGATGTGGTCTCTCCAGGAAATTCCAAAGAGTCTTCTATAGGACCACATCTCAAAAGCCTCTAGTCTCCGCTTATCCCTTTCGGATAGGCACCATGTCTCGCAGCCGTACATCAAGACACTCCATACATAGGTCTTGATGAGGAGTATTCTCAGTTGATATAGAATATTTTGAAATTTCGCGCGAGTTAAAGCGATTTAATTCGTTGCGTTGCAAACGACTCCGTTGACATGCACGGAAATGACATAAGTGTATGTTTTGTTCCACTCATACGCGCCGTACGTATCGTAGATGAGATGCCCAAGAAATCGCCTACGTCCACATGTTTTGGTTCATGTTTTCTATGGGCTTCATATTGGGCTTGCAAAATGTAAAAGGGTCTTTATCGCACTTATGTATTTTTAGCTTGTAATATAGCTAATAATTGTAAACACGATTGTTTAGTGGTTTTACTTGGAATTAAATTATATAAATTGTGACGAATTTGTTTCGCCTTGAGAAGGCGTTCTCAAACTCAAGAAAGCCCTCGTCGAAAAAATGAGTTTGAGAATGCCCTCGCAAGGCGAAACAAATTGGTCACAATTTATATAATTTAAATCCAAGTAAAACCACTAAACAATCGTGTTTACTATTATTAAATTAATATGGAGTTTAACAAAACTAATACCTCAACCATCAATTATATTTCATTGTTCAAATAAAATTATATATTATATAACATATACGAGTATAGTGATCTATTGGATTTGGTGTATAATACGATTTAAATATGAAAGGAGGCTCTACTAAGACGAAGAGGAGTTTAAGGAATTTAGATCGGTTCGTCACTAAATCCGGATCTCCAAGTTTTCTGGTCTATTAAACATGTCAAATTGATTTATATTTCCCCAAATTAATGTTACGCTCCGCAACTACGTAACACTATGGAGAATCACAATAAGTCGCTGGGTCTGTGGTCGAGGTCATTACCATCGCAGCCTTGAAGACTTCGACTAGTTTAGCTACTCACTCGCTGTTACTCTGTAGGGAATTTCTCCGCCGATGTTGTAACCTTTGATATTTCACATTAAATTTGTACCGTTGCCAATAAAATGATAAATGTAAAAGATTTGATAATTTGACAATTATAATTAGACAAACGGCGTAAAAATCTGGTTCTTACCGTTTATATTATGGGGGAAATTAATTTAAAATGTTTCGTCTGGTATCGTTTTTCCGCTTGTCTCAAATGCTGCCTCATACGAGTATATAATTATTATTATTATTATTATTATTTATTTATTTATTTATACATATACACAAATGAGACATAACAAACGAAAAACATTTAGGCGACTCATTTGGACACAAAACGGTGTTACAAAGATAAGATAAAACAACATGAAACTAAAAAATCATACATATCAGAAGGAATCCAAATATGTCGACGTCAGTGAGGCAATACTCTTTCCAGAATTTGTAATATTTTTTTAATGAATACTGCCTCACTGACACCGAAAATGTCCAAATCCGAGACGATTAGATTCAACGTACGAATTGCTCTTCCTACTGGCATCACCAAAGGCAGGTTGGTTCTGGGTGACGGAGCAAAGAACAATTGATGTCAGCGCTGTCGCAGGTAATTATCAGGAACAAAAAGACCTATTTGCTTCAGGACATAGGGGTTCTCAATAGAGCCCCGAATCACTTTTGACGTTGTTATTATTATTATTTTGTGGAATCGCTCTTTACATCATTACAGCGCGAGCCAAATCGATGCAAAGGGTATAGCTATCATATTGATTCTTGTGACATGTGATAGGTAGATAATCTTTCGCCATTTTATTGTCACGTGAATTCTGCACCAGACCAAAGGCAGTGATAATCATACTGCCATCGCCGGAAATCGAACCCGGAACTTTCGGGGTGGCAGTCAAAGCACTTACCACTCGGCCACGAAGGTCGTTAATATATATAATTTTATTGGTGATTTTCAAACAATATTGTTTGCATTAGTGATGATGAGAATGTGAAAGAATGAGAATGAATGAGAATGAAATAGAACGAACGACAATGAACGAGAACGAATGATAAAGAACGAGAACGAACAAGGACGCATGAGAACGAGTGAAAACGAATAAGAATTACCGAGAACGAACGACAACGAACGACAACGAACGACGACGAATGGCAATGAAGAGATTGAACAAGAAAGAACTTGAACGAATGAGAACGAATGAGAACGAATGAGAACGAATGAGAACGAATGAGAACGAATGCAACGAATGATAACGAATGAGAACGAATGAGAACAAATGAGAACGAATGAGAACGAATGCAATGAATGAGAATGAATGAAAACGAATGCGAACGAATGAGAACGAAAGAGAATGAACGAGTATGAACGACAACGAACGAGAATGAACGATAAAAAACGGTATCGATCGAGAATGAACGAGAACAAACGAGAATGATTGAGAACGAATGAGATCAAATAAAAACGAATGAGATCAAATAAAAACGAATGAAAACGAATGAGAACGAATAAGAACGTATGAGCATGAACGAGAACAAATGTAAACAAATGATAATAAGAGCAACAATTTATACACTGTGGCGTATTATTATTCGAGGTCTACCGATCTATTATAAAGATTTAATAGTAAATATTATTATAAAAACTTATTTTTGTTTCACAACTGATTCGGTTGATCAAACATACGAGTAGATTGTTTGATTATTCAAATATTTCAATTATTCATTCCTAATTTACACGCCTACTAACGATCATATGAAAGCATTTAAATCACCATAAGTTCATTCCACACCTTCGAACGCAATAGACAAAACAATGTTATTTTTTATACAGACATTATCGCAATATTTTAAATAGTAAATACTATTTATTTCTGCTAGGCGTATTGAAAACCATTAATTACAGTAATATTTTTTTTGGTTACATCACAATCTTCTTATTCTTCTTTATCCTCTGTTATCGGAGGTTGGATAACATCATGTCTGTTTCTATCCTAGATAGAGCAGCTTTAAACATGGATGTTGTGCTCCAACTGAATCATTTTCAAAGGTGTTTTAGACATGATTTTCATCTTCTCCTGACACTACGTTTTCAGTTAAATTTTACCATGGATAAGTTGCAGCATTTTGTATTTACCGTTTTTTCATAATTATGTAAAGATGGCAGTGCATAATGGAGTTCTAGTGCCGACCCTTACGTATGGAAGTGAAGCTTGGAGTGGCAGAAGAAGGATGAAAGTAGGATAAATGCCGTAGAAATGAGGTCACTAAGAAGGGTGTGCGGAAAAACAATGTATGACAGAATATCTAATGATGAAGTAAGAAAGGAATGTAAGGCGGGTGAATGCGTGATAAATAATATCAAGAAAGGGTCACTAAGATGGTTTGGATATATGGAACGAATGGATGTAGGAAGAATGGTTAAAAAGATATATACAAGTAGTGTGAAAAAAATGACGAATCCATGCCTTACCAAGGGGCAACAGGTCGTTATTATATTATTTGTGCTTTAAAAATATATAAAGTGGAATTACGGAAAATGGAGTTCTGGTCCCATCACTAATGTATGGAAGCGAAGCATGGAACTGGCAGAAGAAAGATGAAAGCAGAATAAATGCGGTAGTGATGAGATGCCTAAGACGTATGGGTGGTAGAACGATATACGACAGAATCTCAAATGCTGATATAAGAAAGGAATGTAGAGCGGAAGAAGATATTATGAACAAAATGATAAAAGGATCGCTGCGTTGGTTCGGACATATGGAACGCATGGATGGAGAAAGAATGGTTAAGAAAGTATACGTTAATGATGTAAATGGGGTACGGAGTCGAGGCAGACCGAGGAAAACATGGCATGATCAAATTAATCAAATTTTAAAGGTTGGTCATGTTAGAAGTCGGAGGAATCGACGTGCGTATATGACTCGTTGTATGAATGTGGAGGAAGCCAGAGAGGTTTGCCAGGATAGAGTAGTGTGGCGGTCCATTCTCTCTGCCTACCCCTGCGGGGAAACGGCGTGATGGTTTGTTTGTTTGTTTTTGTTTGGTATTTTTCAAATTTAATACAAAAATTTGCAAATGGCGTCTCAGTAGAAATATTTAAAATGCCAGCTTTGATTCAGTTATAAACATATAATTTTATTTAAGATGTTTTAAGGAAAACAAAGTTATTAATTATCCACACGCTCCTTTGAAAAAAAAAACAAAATTGGCATTTGTAGAATAAGTAGGTAACTACTCTTGTTGATGAAGGCTAGCGGGTAGGAGGATTATAATATATGTTTGCATTTATAATGAAGGGTTTAATATAATTTAAAATGTTACATTAATTCTGGGTAGGTACTGTAATTAATTAAAAAAACATAATAAAACAGGCTTCGGTTAGGTAGGTTCCACTTTATATACTTCGCAATAAAATTCAAATACGGTTGTTTTCGCGCATTTGTTTTTCTTCATAATTTTGTCTATGGTTTTATTTGGAACGATGCTATTCATATTTTAAAAGCTGTATCCGCATCGGACGAGTTCGGTATTTATTAAATGTTTTACATGTGTAGGTAGACGATTTTATAAGAGTATTATTTGTCAAATGTAACACCTACCTATTGTAAATTTTTTATAGCTCCGCAATATATTGTTGTTATTATATATTATGCATTTTATCCTCAACCTATTATTATCAAATGTTATTTTTTATAGAAAAACAAACGATTCTTTGTTTATTGACTCTTCAAAACCATATTAAGAGTCCGTTCATTTCAGGTAGATTGTTTGTGAGTGTTACAAAAAAAATTCTTGACGCTGGTTATTCCAAATGAAACTTAAAAATAGAGCGAATGTAATATAAAACAAACAAACAAACCTTCACGCCGTTTCCCGTAGGGGTAGGCAGAGAGAATGAACCGCCACACAAAAATCAAATCAAATCAGTTTATTTTCTCAAAAGATATTACAAACAACAATAATAGTTTAAGGCATCTATTGAGAACAGGTAAAACATAAAAAATATATAATACCAGGAACGCATGAGAGATGGTTCGACATTAGGAATACAAGATATTCTCCAAAGTCAAGAGTTTAGCTCTCTAGCTTCCTCCACATTCATACAGCGAGTCATACACGCACGTCGACTCTAACATGACTAACCTTTAAACTTTGTAATTTAAGATTTTTTTTTTCAAATGCAGTAGAAATGAGATCTCCTAGACGAATGTGCGGAAAATCTGTATATGATACGAGTGTCGAATGAAAATACAGTAATACTTAGATATAACGGACCACTATTATACGAACTACGGATATAACGAACAAAAAATCCAGTCAAATGTAAAAAAATATATAAACGTCCTCTTAATATTATATTATAAATTCTTAAATTCGAGTGTCACTGCATGTAAACATTTTTTAACGACCATGATAGTTATGTCATACGTCTAGCACTAGAATTTGAGACATAATGCCGAGGATGGAAGTGAAGATAGCGAAGAAGAAGAAACAAAGTGCCAATAATGAAGTTATCAGTGGTAAGATCACATCTCGACGATCTAATAACATTTACTGACTATTCGTCAGATAACGAAATTCAACTATATTATACAAATTTTCGTAATTTTAGAGAGTCGATTATAAAAAAAACAGCAAACTTCGAAATTGCAAACAAAACTAGAGACTTTTGTAAACGTTATAATGCTCTTACTCGGTAGAAAAAAGTCTGGAAAGATCTAGATACTTTCATTTCTTGCATAATTAAAATTATACGCACCCTTATAATCCCAATATTTCTTGGATACTGAATTCCCGTGACCGCGCCAGGATTGACGCCTTTGAAATGTGGTGTTGGCGTCGCATGCCGAGGATACCGTGGACTGGAAAAATTCGAATGAATCAGATATTAATAGGCTCAAAATAACAGTCAGACAATGTTGTAAAACTCCATATTAAAAAAATAATACGATTGAAAACGTCTGTTACAAGAGTTGACAAAGACACAAATATTGACTAACACAGAAATTGAAGACATTAAAATCCACAGTCATTTATCTTAGTCATCTGTTGGCTTTTGGAAGAGGAAGTCAAGGGGATTGATAGGAGAAAACAGCTCGGTTCATTCGGAAGGCTGGGCGACATCTTCAAGTCGGACATGCCACAAAATTTA
Source organism: Lepidostoma basale (assembly GCA_022606425.2). Taxonomy (NCBI): domain Eukaryota; kingdom Metazoa; phylum Arthropoda; class Insecta; order Trichoptera; family Lepidostomatidae; genus Lepidostoma; species Lepidostoma basale. The sequence continues at coordinate 1,715,508 of JAHDVF020001336.1, read as the reverse complement.
AAAACAAAATTGCTGGAGCATATGGACTTGGAGGAGTCCCACCGCTTTCCTGAAGCTGTTATAGGCGGACGTCCCCTTTCGTCAGCTTCGCTCTATCAATCCCTAGGTCAGTTACTCGTCCATGCGGGACTTACGTTACTGGAGTTTTGTGATTAAAGAAAAACAAGAGGGACCCATTTCCTCGAGGTCCCGCCGAAATGTAAATTTATACAATACAGAAAAATAAAATAAAAAGTGCTGGAGCAGTGTGTGTTAACTTTGATGACCTATGGATGCGAGACATGGACGTTAACTAAAAAAGTAATGCACAAAATCAAAGTTGCACAACAGGCCATGGAAAGATCCATGTTGGGTATCTAACTTAGAGACCATATACCCAACGTGAAGATATGAAGACACCGATGTAGGGATACGCATTGCGAGGATGAAGTGGCAGTGGGCTGGTCATGTGTATCGACGGGATAATGGAAGATGGAGCCAGAGGGTTACTAAATGGAGGCTAATGTTGGGCCGGAGAAGTGTCGGGAGACAGCCTACCAGGTGGAGCGAAAAAGCTGAAGGCCATGCCAGAAGTGTTTTGAGGAGAGAAACAGCTCTGGTATATGTGTATTGCATCCATTGGGGAAAGCTTTGGAGGCGACAAAAAAAATATTGATTAAAAATTCAATATTTTGCGTTCGAGCCACAATATCCGATTATTTTATTATAGTAGCATTATCAATTTAAACTAACTAACCATCACGCCATCTCCACGAAGGGATAGGCAGAAAGAATTGATTGCCACACTTCAACCGATGCGGCACTCCATCCTTCTCTTTTCGCCCCCGCGGGAGACGCGGTGTGATGGGTAGCGAACCTCATCGCCGCCAATAGGCATCTCCCGCGCACATTTCGATCGTCCAACGTTCACAAAATAAATCTAAATCAAATAATATAAAATAACATGATGTATAATAAAATAATATAATAAAATAAAAATATAGGTACATATATTTTTTAAAATTCTGTTCTGATTATTATTGTATTAAAATAATGTACAAAACCATAGGAGAACAATTTGGTATTGTAACGAGTAATTGTGAAATTTTTAACTTGTGTGAAAAAAAGATTTGCATGAAAAGTTTAAATTGTTTTCTAATTACGATTGTAGAATGAACCAAGTTTTTAAAGGGTAGAAAAAAAAATTGTTTGGTTGGTTTTGATTTTGAAAATTTCGTTTGGTTCATGTGGCGCTCCCGTAAATTTTGAGATATTTCGTGTATAAGTGAATTATTTTTAGCTAGAATGGCAGTGCACAATGTTGTTCTTCTACCGAACCATATGTATGGAAGCGAAGCATGGAACTGGAAAAAGAAGGATGAAAGTAGAATAAATGCAGTAGAAATGAGATCTCTTAGACGAATGTGTGGATACTCTGTGTATGATAGAGTGTCGAATGAAAATATAAGATGTGAATGCGGTGCGAATGATGGTGTTATGAACAAAATACTGAAAGGATCATTAAGATGGTTTGGACATATGGAAAGAATGAAAGAAGAAAGAATGGTAAAAAAAAAATGTTAACAAAAATGTTACAGAGAGATCAGAGATGTATGAATGTTGAGGAAGCGAGAGAAATATGTCTGGAAAAAAAAGTGTGGCAGTCCATTATTTCTGCCTACCCCTTCGGGGAGACGGCGTGATGGTTAGTTAGTTAGTGAATTATTTTGGTCATTTTGATTTTTGTCGCACTTTATAATAGTTGATTGTGACACGTAATACGTTTGTGCTGTTCTGATGTTAAAATTATTTATCAAAAGTACAGTGGATACGTGGAATATAAATTAAATAAACAAAAAAAATCCGGATCGTCAAGCTGGCATGTGCACCTAATAATAAATAAATTATTTGTTATCAATTAAAAAATATATTAATAAGTGGATAACCACTAGAAACATGTGTTGATCCTTCGACATCGCTTTGCAGTGTAAGGAGTAAACAGCGGTAAAGAGTCAGTATGGATTTGTGATCTTGCCAGGAATTTCACCTTGGCGTCAAGGATATAGACACGCCGCTTCCATCTCGTTCGTCGTGCCAGACATCCCATTATCCTTATACAGATTAAGGCCGCTCCTGAACTTACTGAGACATGCGTAAGATGCGTATACACAAAAACTTGAACGGGGATTCGATCGCTACTTCAAAATGAATTAATTAGAGACAAGAAGTATTAATTTATAATAGTTAACACGATTGTTTAGTGGACTTAGATTTAATTTATATAAATTGTGACAAATTTGTTTCGCCTTGCGAGGGCATTCTCAAACTCATTTTTTCGATGAGGGCTTTCTTGAGGTAAAATAATACTAGGAACGCATGAGACATGGTTCGACTTAAACAAGACAATCAGTGGCGGTACTCCCATAGAAGCCCAGAAACCTGGCTTGCGTAAGAAATTTTGAATCAAAACCCCCTAATCTAATTATTCATGCCCCCGCATAAACCAACAACCCACCAAATCACCTTCCAACAATGTTCCCATCATGCGTAAGAAGATAGCCACAAGATCTGAACCTCTGTAAGTCAGAAAAGGTTTTGATTCATACGCAAGCCGGGCTTCTGGGCTTCTATGGGAGTACCGCCACTGAAGACAAGATACTCTCTAAAGTCAAGAGTATTTGTCTTCTAAGCGTATTTTCACCAGTATGAAAGGCGTCGATCTACGAAGAGATCGTGATCAGCAGTCTGATTGCCCTTTTCATCGATGTCACCAGAGTTAGGTTGGTTCTGGCGACCCGTAGGTTAAACAATCTATGCTGTCCCTGTCGGAGATATCTATCAGGAACAAAAATATCAACCTTCTTCAGCACGGCCGAGAACTCGAAATAATCCCTGATTAATCTAAAGATCCTTGAAAAGCTCATCATCATGGGCAAAGTGGAAGGAAGGCGACCACAAGGACGACCACCGAGCCGCTGGTCCGATCAAATCAGGGATATGACTGGACTCTCATTAGCTGCAGCTTGGAGACTGACGGAAGACAGGAGCGCATGGCGTGCCATGGTCAATAGTTTACAGGATGGACACGACCCTCAATCATGAGGAATGCGACTGAGAAAAGAGAATCTTAAGATATTATTGGGTTATGAGATACCCATCTCTTCGAAGCTGCAGAAAGTTGGTTCCCAATATTCCCAAAAGAATTGCCATGGGATTGCCTGCTTTGTATTTTTGTTTATTTTAGAATACATAACAACAGCAACAAAACTATATTAAATATATGGTGATAATTTTTTTTTTCTTCTATGTTCGCCATACTTTGTGTTGTAGATGTATTATTTGTCTTTTTCTTTTTTATATACTTTGTATATATAACACCAACTTAAAGAAAAAATAAAATGAAATATCAGACATGTTTTGGACAACCTGGTCTTTTCCTCAGAGATATTATAAAGATATTATAAAATTGTTTACAAATATGATCAGTTTTGACAGATGTTATAAAGATCTATTTAAAAATTATAGTTGTAACTAAATAACTAACTAACTAACCATCGCGTAATTTCCCCGGAGGGGTAGGCAGAGAGGATGGATCGCCACAATACTTTGTCCTGTCATACCTATCGGGGTTCCTCTACATCCCCATTCCCATACATCGTACCACGCACGCACGTCGATTATTCTGACTTCGAATGTGATCGCCTTTTAGTAATTGATTAATTTGTCATGCCATGTTTTCCTCGGTCGTTTTCGGCTTCTTTTTCCACTCACGCTGCTTGTGTACAACTTTTTAACCATTCTACTCTCATCCATTCGTTCCATATGTCCAAACCATTCCAGGGATCCTTTTTTAATTTTATCCATGATGCAGTCATCTGCCTTACATTTCTTTCTTATTTCGTCGTTCTAAATTCTATCATACGTTTTCCCGCACATTCTTCTTCGTGATCTCATTTCTACGGCGTTTATGCTGCTTTCATCCTTCTTTTGCCAGCTCCAAGCTTCACTTCCATACAAAAATATATAAAAAAGATATTCCAAAAACAAAATTATATAAAAAGATATTCCATACAAAGTATATAGAAAAGAAAAAGACAAGTTAAAATTTCTATTTAAAATGTTCAATTTTGTTACTTACAATGGTTAGGTGTTTGGATCACGGTGGAAGTTCATTATAAATTTTACAATAAGTTTTTTTTTCGTTTTATTTCTATCAAAAGTTTATTATTATTGTGACCGCATGCACGCCTCTGATTGCTATAGTAAACAAAGTCCAAAAGATAAGTTCATTCACCTCGCGCGTTCCAAAGATGACAAACTCAAATTACATGACGACAGACAAATCTCGTATTAAAGTAGTCGCGAAAATATCGCAGAAGTAAAAAAAATCAACTACTAAGTAACACGATTGACGAATTTTGTTGAAGACCACATTGTTATAGGTATCCCAGCGTTCTCACGTAAAACAATTTAAGACTGAAAAAATGACATTGCTGGTGAAATATTGACATTATTTCGTACAAGAGTGATTTAATATTTGATCAAAAAATTTAATATTATTTACGCAATGTAGAGACGGCTTTTCGTGTGCGTCGTTTTCGTACAATATCTAATAAAATTATCAATAATAATATAAACAAGAATGAAGTACGAATACATACTTCCAAAATACCAAACAAATTACTCCAAATATAGCAATTTATTAAAATACGAGCGGCTAGTAAACTAAAAATTTCACGTTGGTACCTACTTCAGTGAGTTTTTAAAATGTGCTCAGCGAAAATCGAAAATTTGTATTTAGAATATTTCAAAATGCAATTCGGAAAATCACTCGAGTCAGTCAGTTCACCTCGGGTTTTCGAAGTAGGTACTGAAATACACGATATTAGGTCCTTACATATTATGAAATTGGCGTTTTTATGGGAGGAACATAAAGTTGATTTTTTTTAAATATAATATATTTATTTAATCAAAGTATGTACCATTGCTATCAATGCACTTTTGCCATCTCATAGGTAGTTCATCGATCCCTTTACTAAAAAAAATATTCGGACGGGAATCAATAAAATCTTTGAAGTCGGTTTGGACTGCCCCATCGGAGTTGAATTTTTTCCCTTGCAAGAAGTTATCCAAATTTCGAAAAAAATAGTAATCTGTTGGGGCAAGGTCCGGAGAGTACGGTGGATGTCTTAGACATTCCAATTGAAGCTCTTCTAATTTGGTAGCCGTCTGTTGTGCAGCGTGTGGTCTAGCGTTATCATGAAGCAGCAGTGGCCTAGAGCGATTAACCAGCCTCGGTTGTTTAGCAGCTAGATTTTCCATCATGGTTTGCAGTTGCTGACAATAGACATCTGCCGTAATCGTCTGGCCAGATTTAAGAAAGCTGTAGTGAACGACACCAGCACTAGTCCACCAAACGCTCACAAGTAACTTTTTGGAGTCAATTTCGCTTGGGGCACGGTTTGGCTGGTTCGGCAGGGTTCAGCCATTGCGATGAGCGCTTCCGATTATTATACAGGATCCACTTTTCATCACAGGTAATGATTCGATTCAAAATCCCTTCATTATTGTGCAGGTTGAGTAATGCAACGCAGCAGTCAACGCGCGTTTGTTGATTTGCTTCACTCAATTCGTGAGGTACCCACCTTTCAAGCTTTTTCACCTTCCCAATTTGTTTCAAGTGGATTAAAACAGTTTTATCACTAACACCGCAGCTTGCAGCTAACTCGGACGTGGTTTGCGATGGATCCGCTTCCACAATAGCCTTCAATTCTTCATTATCAACTTTGGTCTCCGGCCGTCCACGGGGCTTGTTCTGCAGGTCGAAATTTCCAGAACGAAAACGCTGGAACCAAAAACGCACTGTGTTTTCTTTTGCGGCACCGTCGCCATACACATCATTAATCCTTCGAACCGTTTCTGCAGCACTGGTGCCACGGTGGAACTCGTACTCGTAAATAACGCGATATTTCAAGTTTTCCATTTTGTAAACTGAGTGACGCAAAGAAAAAAAACGATTGAGGAAAAAACAAATGAATTATAAATTTCGAAACACAAATACTTGAGTAAATAGCTGTATAAATTTGAATTTGGAATTCCTAACCAAAGAGAAGATATTGGAGATCAAAGTTGCCAGTACGGCAAAACGCCAATTTCATATGTAAGGACCTAATATTTATTTAATTGCACACATTATTGTTCTAGTTTTGACCAGTTTTGGCAGTTCGCAATAAAACATCAGACGATAGACACGAAGAAGTGAAATAAAAACTAAGCTAACTAACCATCACGCCGTCTCCCCGGAGGGGTAGGCAGAAAGAATGGAATGCCACACTGTTCTGTCCTGACATACTTCTCTCGCTTCCTCTACATTCATACATATTGTCATGCACGCACGTCGATTTCTCCGACTCCTCACGTGACCGACGTTCAATATTTGATTGATTTGATCGTGCCACGTTTCCTCGGCCTTCCTCTATTTCTAGCTTTGTTCACGCCGTTTACATATACCTTCTTTACCATTATGTCTTCACTCATTCTTTCCATGTGTCCAAATAATCTAAATGACCCTTTCCTTATTTTGTTCATAACACTTTCATTCGCACCACATTCACTTCTTATATTTGCATTTGTCACTCTATCATATACAGATTTGTCACACATTCGTCTCAGAGATCTCATTTCTACTGCATTTATTCTACTTTCATCCTTCTTTTGCCAGTTCCATGCTTCACTTCCATACACAAGGGTCAGCACAAGAACACCATTATGCACTGCCATCTTAGCTTTAAAATAAACAAAGGATTTTTTTAATAGAACTTCTTAATTTTTCTGTTTTTATTATTTGCAATGCTATCCAGAAATTCCAATAAACAATATCAATTTTATAAACATGACTAAAACAACAATTAAATAGTTAAAACTAACTAACTAACCATCACGCCGTCTTCCCGAAAGGGTAGGAAGAAGGAATGGACTGCCACACTTTAACCGATGCGGCACTCCATCTTTCTATTTTCGCCCCCGCGAGAGATGCCGTGTAATGCGTTGCGAACCTCATCGCCATTGTATAGTTTGATATCAAATTAATAGTTTTTTGTGATTACAACTGGAAAGAAAACACTATTTTATGGCTTGATTTTCGCAAGCCTTAAATTAAAATAATTATCGGCCGGCACTGCGATAATGTGTTGCAATAATTGACAATGACAAATACGGATGGTAAAAGTTAAATTATTGAAAATTGTTTTTACGAGTAATCCGTATTGATTTAGTTAAGCTTTGTGACTAGAATATAAACAAATAGAATTCTTTACTTATGCGTATTTCAAATAGTAATTGGTCACGATGATCTTGTAATATCTAAGAGTGAGGCAATTTCCGCCATACTAAGAAGTTATTTAAGATAACTAACTAACTAACTAACTAACCATCACGCCATTTCCCCGGAGGGGTAGGCAGAGAGGATGGATCGCCACAATGCTCTGTCCTGGAATATCTCTCGGGCTTTCTCTACATTGATACATCGTACCATGCACGCACGTCGATTATTCCGAATTCTAATGTGGCCGCCTTTTAGTGATTGATTAATTTGGTCATGCCATGTTTTCCTCGGTCGTCCTCAGCTTCTTTTTCCTCTCACGCTGCTTGTGTACAACTTTTTAACCATTCTACTCTCATCCATTCGTTCCATATGTCCAAACCATCTCAGGGATCCTTTTTTAATTTTATCCATGATGCAGTCATATGCCTTACGTTTCTTTCTTATTTCATCGTTCGGTATTCTATAATACAACGTTTTCCCGCACATTCTTAGTGATCTCATTTCTACGGCGTTTATCCTGCTTATTTAAGATTATCAGAAGAAATTAAATAAAATGTTAGCCCTATCCGCTTTTATCAATTTTGTAATTTAAAACCCTTTTATATTACAAGAGATGGAAGAATGGAGAAAGAAATCGGAAGAAGCGTTGGAGCTGGAAACAAAATAAATGGTACACTCAAAGTCATTACCGCAAATATAAATATATAGACTGAAGCAAAGATGGCAGTGCACAATGGAGTTCTAGTGCCGACCCTTATGTATGTAAGTGAAGCTTGGAATTGGCAGAAGGAGGATGAAAGTAGAATAAATGCTATAAAAATGAGGTGACTAAGAAGAATATGCGGAAAAACAATGTATGATAGAATATCTAATGATGAAGTAAGAAAGGAATGTAAGGCGGATGAATGCGTGATAAATAAAATAAAGAAAGGGTAACTAAGATAGTTTGGACATATGGATGAGGGAAGAATAGTTAAAAAGATATATACAAGTAGTGTGAATGGGAAAAGTAGTCGAGGAAGGCCAAGGAAGACCCGACATGATCAAATTAATCAATTACTGAAATGCGGCCATGTTCGAAGTAGGAACAATCGACGAGCGTGCATGTCACGGTGTGTGAATGTAGAAGAGTCACGAGAATTATGTCAGGATAGAACAATGTGGCAGTCCATTCTTTCTGCTAACCCCTTCTGGGAGACGGCGTGATGGTTAGTTAGTTGGTTTTTCTAATTATAATGTATTATGGCGAACATTTCAAAAAATGAATTAATGAAAATAATGACTTCGAAAATCACTTTCGATTGAACGTCACATTTTAAACGTCAATCGCTTTAAACTTGCATTGTTTAATATGTAAATGGAGTTCAACATATTACTTAAGCTGGCTTCAAATGAAAACATTCAATTAAAATACAATCAACTTATTGAACGCTAAGCCATTAACACTGTAGAATTCCATAGGAATATACTTAGGAAATTGAAAAACTTTGTTTAATCCACTATTTATTAAATAATATTAAAAAACACGACATGTTTCGGAGAATATCTGCATCTTCAGGTGTCAAAATATAAATGGTGAAAACATAATTAATTATCAGATTCCTCCTTTTACTCCTTTCTCCTTAAATACTTTGTCTACATTTGAAGACTACAGGGGAAAAACAAGGAATGTCAGTAGAAGGTTAATTTGAATAAATTGAGAATAAAGCTAATCAAAGTCTATATATTTCTTAGCAATTAGCAATCGATTATCTGGCCATAGTCGATGACACACATGATTTTTTAGTATGAAAATTTTACTGAGGATAGATATGACAAATGCCGCTAGATGGCATTATTACATTTATTTTGAATTTTAACTGACATTCCTTGTTTTTCCCCTGTAGTCTTCAATTTAATCTCCCAAGCTCCCATTCTCAATCAAATGCAATTTAATCATTTATTAATTTCTATATAAATTATGTCTTTTCAAATGTATGTTTTTTCTAAATTACAATTTTTTATATTATCATCATGTACTCGTATTATTATTATTTAATATTATTTATTAGTTCTTACTGTTAAAAAATAATTGTGCGTACCTACTTATAACAAATAGCCAAGGTTAATTTTTAAATTTGAATTATTGTATCGAATTTTAAATGCGTTTTTTATTAGTCTTTCTTTGTTTAGTTTTTATTATATTTTTACACCTGAAGATGGAGGTATCCTCCGAAACATGTGTTTTTTTTAAATATTTTTTAATAAATAGTGGATTAAACAAAGTTTTTCAATTTCCTAAGTATAAAATATAATAATTTAAAAAATAATCATCATAACCTTCGGCCTTCCTCGGCGAGTCATAGCGTCGTCCAAGAAACGTGTCCATTCTTGTAGTCTCTGTTTGTTGATTTCTAGAATAATCCTCCAATAATATGAAGAATGTAAGAAGGTAAGTGTAAATTCATAATTTATATAATAATACGCAAACTATTGGATTCCAACATGTCCAAGAGGATTGTGGTAGAATAGAAACATGAATAGCTACTGTACTCATTACGTAGAAATGCCCTAGAATTCTATTTTGAACCTCCCTTACTTTATACAGACTGCATATCGTGGAATCATTCTCAAGCCGGTTCCGGAAATAGTTTTTATAAAGTGATAGTAATGAAATGTCGGAGAAAATTAATCAGATCATGCCAATGATGGCCATATTTCTGACTCTTAGAAGAATCTTGTTAGATTCAAAGTGGGAAAATGAAAAATTATTTAATACACTTTGGAATTGAAAAACAACGCAGTCTATTTTCCGCTTAGGTACATATTTAATTTCACGACATGTTTCGGAGGACACCTCCATCTTCAGGTGTAAATATATAACAAAAAACTAAACAATAAAAGATTTAAAAACGCATTTAAAAATTAATACAATACAAAGGGTGGTGGTCTAGGGGATAGAACTCCTGGCTCCTGATCCAGGGGACATGGGTTCAAGCCTGGACACGACCAGATTCCTTCTTCATAATAATGAACTATTTTGTGCTCACATTGAAGATTGTAAAATAAATTCTAATATCATTGAAATAAATCCTTGATGTTAGTCTTTAACCGTCGCGTTGCCATGTGGTCAATTGAGTTTCCACTGCCAATTTAAAGTTGATTTTCTTAAAACCTATGGACCCTAATATTATAAAAAAAAATTGCAATCCTCCATTGAAGTGTTCTCAATATTTCGTAATAAAAAAAACCAAAAATTACTTCCTTCGTCCCAAAAAAATTTTTTTTTTTAAGACTGCCGTCACCTTCATTCGTGTTAAGGTAGAATTTGTTTTGCTAATATTTACAACTTTATCAAAAGTGACAAATACTTACTCGCTGTTTTGAACGTATTATAAATGATATGTTTGGCCTTTTCTCATAGGTACGTAATAATACCGACTGTGGACGGAAACGCAGCACGCAACTTAATAATATCAGAACTGTGAAAATATTAACACTTTACCAAAAGGGACAAATATTAATACGTACTCGTTGTCTTGAACGTACTATACATTTTGCCTAGGTGCCTTTATCATACGTAAAATTATAGCGCCACGGCGCGGCGGGGCGAGACAAGTTCATACTTGGTGTCAGTTCTTCATATGCTGTCTCGCATTCTATATCAGAAATCGCATGGTTCCAGAAAAAAATTAATAATGATATGTTTTTCAAATAATCCATGTATGTTATAGATATCGATCTATTCCTCATGAAATTCCCTACAAGATGACATAAATAAAATTTTGATTCATCGAGTCATATGCTTGATATTTAGATAAAGTTAGCGGTAAACTGAATTGACCACATGGGAGCGAGCGTTTTGTTTTGAACACGGTACGTTAAGGGTTAAAAAAAAACCGATACATTGAACTAAAAAAAATTCCCTAATCTAATTGCTTAAGAACTATGTCACTGTGATAATATAAATTATAATAATTATGTATTATTACTGTTAAAATTTAATTATTAGTTCATAAGCAATTGTTCATTCTTCTTCTTCAGCCTATTCCCGTCCACTTCTGGACAGAGGCCTCCTCCATTCGGTTCCATGTCACTCTGTCTTATGCAGACTGCATCTAGGTTATTCTGACATGTAGGTTCAGATCATCCCTCCACCGTAGTTGCGGTCTCCCTGCACTTCTCTTTGCCGTCCACGGTCTCCAAGTCAGTAGTCTTCTTGTCCATTTTTCGTCCAAGCTTCTGGTTACGTGACCTGCCCATTGCCATTTTAGAGTCGCCACCCGGTGGATGAAGTCAGTGACCTTTGTATTTCTCTCTCCGTATCGTTTCTGACTCTGTCTCTTAGGCTTATTCCTAACATAGCTCTTTCCATGGCCCTTTGGGTCGGCACTTTGTTTGGACAATGTTACAGTTAAGCAATTTGTCCAGGTATTTTTTTTTAAATTCAAATGTATTGTATCGATTTTTAAATGCGATTTAATAAGTCATTCTTTGTTTACTTCAATTCCAAAATGTATTGCAATGGAATTCCGCAGTGTTAAAATGCCTTAATTAAAAAAAATAATATATGAAATATTCTTAGCATTTTTTACCACTTTCTTTCACTGATAATCATGGGCAAGACAGAGATGGAGGGGAGTAGGGAGAAGGTTGCTGACTGCGGAATATAAGGGATTGGACAGGAATGAGGAGTTGAGAATCTGTTCCAAGTAGCGCATGAGAGAGATGTTTTTGCTGCAGTGATCGCCAATATTGATGACCCGATTTGACACCAGAAGAAGAAGACAACTTTTAACAATTATTAAAAATTATGACATTATAAGGGATATTTAATTGTGACAAATCATCACATTAATTGTAGTCTTATAGTGTCATATCAGGTTTCCCTGAAAGATTTAGGAAGGTTGAGTTAGAAGATTTTTCCTGACCAGGACAATGGCATTCCAGTTAGTTCAACGAGTTCTCATTTATTCCTATCTAAGTGATTTTTCCTGAGAAAAGATAATTAGAGTGGTTTCTCATTTTCTGTAGGGTTCATTTTCCCTTAACTGTGTGGGTCCAGATATCTGGCGTTGGACATTTGACACATGCCCTCTCACTCTCCGATATGACAAACAAACAAACAAACCATCACGACGTTTCACCGCAGGGGTAGGCAGAGAGAATGGACCACCACACTACTCTATCCTGGCACACCTCTCTAGCTTCCTTCACATTCATACAGCGAGTCATACATGCACGTCGATTCTTCCGACTTCTAACATGACCAACCTTTAAAATTTGATTAATTTGGTCATGCCATGTTTTCCTCAGTCTGCCTCGACTCCGTACTCCATTTACATCATTAACATACGAGGTCTGTTCAAAAAGTATCGCGAATTTTGAATTTCCGCTGGCTACGTATATTTGATTTTTGATTTTTTTGTAGCGTTATGTTGGTACTCATGTCCCTTACTTATGCTGACAAGGTCGACCATTTTGAATGTTTAGTTAATTTTTGACAGCTGTTTTGCTTGGATGTGTTTTGGCTCGTCTTCGATTTTTGCCTATTCCAAAAAATGGATCAAAGAATCTGTATCAAATTTTGTGTGAAAAACAAAATAAAGTGCGCGGACGCATTTCGAATTTGACTGTGGCATATGGTGAAGCTACCTTGGACCAAAGCAACGTTTATCGGTGGTACAAAATGTTCTCAGAGGGCCGAGAAGATATGAACGACGAAGAGCGTGCCGGACGCCCGAGCACGTCAACAACAGACGAAAACATTGATAAAGTGAAAAAAATAGTATTAGCCAATCGTCGAATCACCGTTAGAGAAGTTGCTGAGGACCTAAACATATCGATTGGCTCGTGCCATTCGATTTTAACCAATGATTTGGGCATGAGTCGGGTCGCGCGAAATTCGTGCCAAAATTGCTCAATTTCGACCAAAAACAGCATCGCGTTAACATTGCTCAGGAGATGTTGGACTCGGTCCGTGACGACCCAAATGTGCTCCAGAGGGTCATAACTGGTGACGAATCATGGGTTTATGGTTATGACGTGAAACCAAAGCTCAATCATCCCAATGGAAGCTGCCGCATGAGCCAAGACCAAAAAAAGCGCGCCAAGTTCGGTCGAACGTGAAGGTTTTGCTCACAGTTTTCTTCGATTGCAGGGGCGTGGTGCATCATGAGTTCTTGCCACAGGGTAGTACGGTCAATAAGGAATATTACCTGCAAGTTATGCGCAATTTGCGCGAAGCAATCCGCCAGAAACGCCCGGATTTGTGGAAGAACAAAAACTGGCTTTTGCACCATGATAACGCCCCTGCTCACACATCGTTGCTTGTGCGCGAATATTTGGCCAAAAACAACACAGTAATGGTGCCGCAGCCACCGTATTCCCCAGACCTGGCCCCCTGTGACTTTTTCCTGTTTCCAAAACTGAAGAGGCCCATGAAAGGACGACGCTACGCCACGATTGAGGAGATAAAGACGGCATCGAAGGAGGAGCTGAACAAGATCACAAAAAATGATTTTTTTAAATGCTTCGAGGATTGGAAAAAACGTTGGCATAAATGTATTATATCCGAGGGGAATTACTTTGAAGGGGACAAAATAGATATTCATGAATAAATAAATACTTTTTGAAAAAATATAAAATTCGCGATACTTTTTGAACAGACCTCGTATACTTTCTTAACCATTCTTTCTCCATCCATGCGCTCCATATGTCCGAACCAATGCAGCGATCCTTTCATAATTTTGTTCATAATACCTTCTTCCGCTCTACATTCCTTTCTTATATCGGCATTTGAGAGTCTGTCGTATATCGTTCGATAAGTCATTTGTCTCAGGGACATCATCTCTACCATATTTATTCTGCTCTCATCCTTCTTCTGTCAGTTCCATGCTTCCCTTCCATACATTAGGGTTGGGACCAGTACTCCATTGTGAACAGCCGTTTTCGCTTTCATTGATAAATTCTTGTTTTCAATAACTATTTTTAAAGCTCCATTCGCTTTGTTACCTGCACCTACCCTTCTTTCGACGTCACTGTCCGTTCGGCCATCCGCTGTGAACATGCTACCTAAATACACAAATTCACTCACCTGCTCCAAGTTCTCTTCGTTCACACTTATGTTATAAACTGTCATTTGCTCTTCCCTTTCAAAAACCATCACCTTTGACTTTCCGACATTCATCATTAAATCATTTGAGTTGCATACCTCATACATTCGTGACACGAAGACTTGTAATTCGTCCGCACTATCCGCAACGATAATTTACAGACAAATCACTCATCTTAGCACCAGCATTTATATTCCTTTCAGTTCTTTCATACACTTGTCCATATACAGATTGACAATGATGATAATTTCAATGATCATATTGCCTGTGTTTGCTTATCGTAAAGATCACTCGTGGACACTAGTGAATAGAACTTGTTGGTAATGATGCTGATGTTAGGCAGCTTAGCTTCCAATTTCCTTACTTAAAGTAATAATAAAAAAAAAACTAACTAACTAACTAACCATCACGCTGTCTCTCTGAAGGGGTAGGCAGAAAAAATAGACTGCCACACTTTTCTTTCCAGACATATTTCTCTCGCTTCGTCAACATTCATACATCGTGTCATGTACGCGCATCGATTTCTCTGACTCCTCACATGGCCAACATTCAATATTTGATGTATTAGATCGAGCCACGTTTTCCTCAGTCTTCCTCTATTTCTGGTTCCATTTCCATCATTAACATATAATTTTTTTACCATTCTTTCTTTCCATGTGTCCAAACCATCTTAATGATCCATTCATTATTTTGTTCATAACACCATCATTCGCACCACATTCACTCCTTATATTTTCATTCGACACTCTATCATACACTGAGTATCGACACATTCATCTAAGAGATCTCATTTCCACTGCATTTTTTCTACTTTCATCCTTCTTTTGCCAGTTCCATGCTTTGCTTCCATACATAAGGGTCGGTACAAGAATGCCATTGTGCACTGCCATTCTAGTTTTTTTGGATAGGTTTTCGTTTGCGATGAAAACTTTAAGTGCACCATTCACTTTGTTGCCTGCCCCAACCCTTCTTTCAATATATAAGAAATAATTAAACACCAAATAATTGTTTAGAAGTATATATTTTATTAATACAATAATGAAAATAAAACTATTTGCAAGTAACAGAAAATAGGTGAGCTTCAACAAAAATATAGGTTTAAGATTCAATAGGGCAAGGAAAGTTGCGTGAAACAATAACATTGAATTATTGTTTTATGTCAATTTTATTACAATATTGAGTACGGTTATTCGTGTCTGTAATTATAACTCTTTATTAATTATTGAATACGGAATACAATGAAAAAATTAAATGCTTCGTAAACTTTCTTTGCACTACTAAATAGTCAACACAATACTTAAATATTATTCAATATACAGTTTTTTTAATGTATTGTCCTCTTGGAATACAGTAAGTATACAATGGATATTTTAACAAGATTTTTATACTAAGAAAACATGTTAAACCACATAATTTAGAACCTGATACTTCCATCTTCAGACTACTCTAAGAGAGCATCTATCTTATCATAATATTAATAGACTCCGTATTCCATTTACATTTTAAAGTATACTTTTTTAACCATTCTCTCTCCATCCATGCGCTCCATAGATTATGTCCGAACCAACGCAGCGGTCCTTTCATAATTTTGTTCATAATACATTCTTCCGCTCTACATTCCTTTTTTATATCAGCATTTGAGATTCTGGCATACTCGTATATCATTCTACGTCTTAGGGACCTCATCTCTACCGCATTTATACTGATCTCATCCTTCTTCTGCCAGTTCCATGCTTCGCTTCCATAAGCGTTGGGACCAGAACTCCATTGTGAACGGCTGTTTTTGCTTTCATTGATAAATTCTTGTTTCCAATAACTATTTTTAAAGCTCCATTCACTTTGTTCACATTCGAAATAAGGGTTGGTGCGGACCAACCCTTCTTTCGACGTCACTGTCCGTTCGGCCATCCGCTGTGAACATGCTTTCTAAATACACAGGGTTAAAGTCAGTATATTGTAATATCTGAAAATGGAAGCATCGGATTCTAAAATATGCAGTAACACTCTAAATTCTGTATTTTAAATGGTGTTTTTTTAAATAATAGAAATCTTGTTAAAATGTCTATTAACAGCTACCACATCATTAACGCCTTCACAATGAATTTTCTAAGTATACAATAATATTAAAAATGGTACATTATCATACACCTAAATCAAATAAAATATATATAATTCATTATAAAGTTAAGCGAGGAGAGTTTACACATTAGTATGTATAACAAAATCCTATATATTTTTATACATCTGTTAAGACTAGATAAGATTCAGCTTCGACATTATTAATGAGTACATATAAAGGGTATTATATTATATATAGTACATAATAAGAAATGGTTATGAAATGCTAAACAAAAATGTTATTTCACTAAGTACAGAGTAGATAAAAAAAAAGTCTTGTCAAATATGATTAGAATAAAATAACAATGGAATAAGTG
The DNA here is from genome assembly GCA_022606425.2 of Lepidostoma basale. NCBI lineage: Eukaryota > Metazoa > Arthropoda > Insecta > Trichoptera > Lepidostomatidae > Lepidostoma > Lepidostoma basale. The sequence continues at coordinate 1,698,676 of JAHDVF020001336.1, read as the reverse complement.
CATTATATCCGACAGAAACTATTTTGAAGATCATTATGAACAAACATTTATTTGTCAAAACTCGTATAAAAAAAAAAGTATTATTTTAGCGAGAAGTTCCTAAATTTAAAATAAACTTATTTATTTGAATCCATAATTTTTTCTTAAAAATAGTTTATAGACTTAATACCTTTTGTAAAGAAAATAATTAATATAGGAACTTCTAACAAGAGAGTGTGTTTTAAATTGCATACGAATAAACAAACACTATAAACAATTTAATGTTAAAAACACGTCAAATGTCTTTATTTAATACAAGCTGTCTCAAAAGAAAATTCGGAGTGTGATGCAGAGATAAATGGTCATTTATCGTCTACCAATCTGGCAACATGTCCCGCAAATGACCATTTAAGCATGATGACAAATGCCTAGATTGGTAGACGATAGATGGACCAGAAGGGTGGTAGAGTGGAGACCCCGCGAAGACAAACGAAACAGAGGGAGACCCCCCACACGATGGTCCGATGACATTATAAGAATTGCTGGCGATTGGATGCAAAAGGCACGAGATAGGGATACGTGGAGAAGTATGGGGGAGGCCTATGTCCAGCAGTGGATGACAACGGCTGTCTAAGTAAGTAAGTAAGATGTAAAGATATAAGACGACTTCTTGGTGCCTGAATTGCAAAACTTTCCTGGCTATAACCAAAGAATATGGTTCTAGCAGGACGGAGCAACGTCACACACGTCCAATACGTCTCTGTCATAAGTTCGTGAAATTTTCCATGGCAAATTGATCTCGATGATTGGTGACATAAATTGGCCTCCACGCAGTCCTGATTTAATCCCTATGGACTTCTCCTTTGGAGTTATCTCAAATCTAAAGTTTACGTCAATAAACTGACTTAGCTGGCGCATTTGAAAGAAAATATTGGCATCCATCGCGTAGTCTACCTGCCGAGCTGTCATAAGAATTTTTACTGTTCGATTAAATGAGTGCCACGAACGCGAGGGTTTACATTTGGACTACATTATTTTTAATAAATAAATTCCCAAATTGTGTACTTTAATAATTAATAAACATCATTTCGATAAATGGCTTACTTTTATTTAAATCAATCCACCAAATATAAACTTTCTTTTGAGACACCTTTTATATATATAAGATATTTTATTATTTCATATTTTGCAATGCAAATAATACAATTGAAGACTAGTTATTACCAAGGTGCTAAACGGTCAAAATATAAAACAAAGAAAAAGAGAAAAAAAAACAACTGTTTATTATAACATGTGTTATGTAGCATGGGTGGCATCTTTAGGATGAAGTTTGAACTAAATTATAATATTCAATCATATTGAACATTTGCCTAGTTTTTGGCCTTTATGTTTAACACTAATTGGGATCAAAAACTCTTTTAAAACTTGGCACCTTAGCAATGATCAGCCTTCAATTTGTGATAGCTCCAATACAAGACGAAAATTCTGTGTATATAAATGTCCTGTAATTAAACAATGTCATAAAACAAAAAATAAATAAACATAAGAGACAAGAGAGCCCTACATACAAGGATTATTATTATTATATTCCGGAAGCAAATTTGATTTGAAAACATTGTTCCAATTTTGATTTGGTACGGTCTGTTTTAGTTAAGAAGGATACAGGTAAGGTTAGAGACATAACTAATTTGTTCTTCGGCAATACTATCTAAAATATATTATTTTTTAATACATTCATAACGATAATTAAGCTACAATATGTGAGAGAGGATATTTTTTTATATTGAAATGGTATTAAACAATGATATGAAGAGATAATTGTGCAAATATTGGTACAAAATTATTTGATGTATATATTTATTTGATGTATAAGAAAAGGGTCTTTCAATAGGAACGCTCTTTAAGCCACAAGAGTGTCATATTTATGCATTAAACGATGTATTGCGGAATCTTGAGGATGGCCATGAATGCTATAAATTGAAGAACAGAGTACTGATTTTGATAATTAAAATTTTAACAATTTCCATGCGTTGTTGAAGTGTGTAGCGTTCCATCGTGAAATGTCTAGACTAAATAAGTATTGTCAAATTTGAATGGGGGCTATACGCAATCAAAGTTCAAGCGTCCCTATTGAAAAACCTTTTGGCCACCAGGATATACCATCTGCAGCAAGTCACGGCGGCCATTTAGCCAAAATTATATTCCATACATAATGTCATCGAATGTCCTTTAAGATTAAAAAAAAATTGTGGCAATATCACATAGACGACAGGTTGTTATAGTTCATTTCAAATTTCGAGCGTTCTTAATGAAAAACTCTATATTTATTTTACATATAAGTATACACTTTTATAATACACGTGAAAGTAAAATGAACAAAATATACCATAGAATTAAAATACTTCTTTAATATAGGAAATACTGCAACCATAAACTAAATTTAATTTAATTGTATAAAATTGAATCAAGTACTCAAAAAAATTAAGGGGTATTTCAAATATGTTTTTACAAACCTAAATTTGTATTGTTTATTTGAGGCGTTAATTATTTATATTTCATCTTATTTCAAATATATATATATATTTCACATAAATATAAATATTTAGAATATAGTGCAACATACGAATAATGTGTGACCATTAATTTAAAGCTAATAATATTAAAAATAAATAATTTTAATAAAAATAATCAATTGCGGGAATAATAAAAAAAAGGTGCAAAAACATACACAATCTAATTTCAATTTTGTCTTTTTTTATAAGTATTTCGCTAACAATACTGACATATATAAATTATTTTAACCCTTAACGGACGTAAGTCACCTTTGACGTGACAACAGAACTTTGGCGCTGCGGTCGAATGACACACATGAGGTGACATGATGAATCATGTTGGATTTTGTTATTTGCGGAATCTGCACGTAATTACTTTGTCAGTTGAATATGACCAATGGAGCGATTAACATACACATTGTTTTTTAAAAATTAAATATTGAAAGCTAAGATTAATATAAATCCCATTTCAAGTTTGATTTTGATAAACCACTTAGCAAGTCAATGTGAAGATTATTGAATTTGGAAAACAAACAAAAAAACGGTACGACTGCTTTTGACGCATTAAGTTAAGGTGACATTGGCGTGAGAGACAAATTATTCAGTTGATTATGAACTAAAATAAATAACCAGAATGTAAAGAATTAATTTAATAGCCCGTGTGATTTTTAAACTTATTTTTAGTGGCAATTCCAAAAAAAAAAATATTGATGGAAACCTGTTTTCAAATAATAATATGAATACAAAGTCACGCCAAGTAAAGATAAAGATAATTTCAGTACGTTATTAAATTATGAATTTAAAGTGATATTATTTAAATTGAATCACGACAACCATAGACAAATACACACATTTTTAATAGAGGCATAAACATTAAGGAATTCCAAATTTTTACACGTTTATGATATACAGTCGAACTCGGTTATTACGATCACGGAAATAACGAGACCTCGGATGTAACAAGGAAATATTAGTTGACATTTTAGTTCATGATTTTCTCCATACTTAAACTAATTCACTTTTATAACGTGCTACTTCTCTCTAATTCTGTATTTTTGTTTAAATTGGAACCTTTTGTGTTATGTGACCGCTCCGGATACTTCATGTCTTCATGTGACGGGTATGTTTGTAAGCATTTAAAAATACCTATTCTCTGATATAAAGAGTAATGCTTATAACGAACCAATTCAGTCGGTCCCATCTTCCTCGTAATAACCAAGTTTGACTGTATTTTTATTTTAACATGTTTCAAAGGATTTTTTATATATGAAATTCAATAAATATATTGACATTGCAGATTCCATTAAAAAAATGTGTTATATAAATTAATTGAATACATAGAAAGAAAGCATTTTTTTGTTCTTTTACAAAATACAATAAATAATATTAATTAAACAAATAAAAGTGTTTTTTATTTTAGTGTGAAGCTTGCGGTTAGGCTTGAAATGTTATGATTATCTAATTTGAAATATACATTGAAAATATATTATAAATATTTATTGTTCCTTGAACAATGATGTAAAACTCCATATTAAATAATTAATACGAATGAAAACGACAGTTTTCTAGAAGCTTTATTATATTTTATGGGAATGACATATTTCGCCCTTCCAAGGCATTGTCAAATGTTTGATTATTCATATTAATTATATAATAATACGAATAATCAAACATCGTATTAATTATTCGTTCGTATTAATTATATAATAAATACTTTACGCTTCAGTATAATATTATATTTAAACACATTGACAATATAATACGGACAGTTAGAACATAATATAAACACTATATAAATACTCACACATTATCTGTACAATGGAAAAAATAAGGTATATATTTTTAAAACACTTGAATTTATACGTAGGCAATCTTAAGAAGGCGAATGTTAATCTATCTATATGAAAAATATACATAAATATACACAAGTTATAAACAAATAGACATCTATAGGATCTTATATACATGACTTAAGCTATCGGAGATATTGTAGAGTCTCTATAATTCTATATATTATATACAAGACCAGTGGGTTTTAGATTATTCAAGACAAATAATATCGGATTTTTCATTAAGAGCACTTTGAAATGAAATAAAACAATGTGTCTAAGTGATAATGCTACAATTGTTTTTGATCCTGCTTTTCTTTGACATACAAGCACTACTTCATCGACTAGTGATCCGGTTGTCTCAAATTTATGCATTAAATAGACGTATTGTGGACACTGTAGGACACCATAAATTGGCGAACAGAGCACTGATTTTGATAATAAATTTAAACATTTTCAACACGTTGTTGAAACGTGTAGTGTTTCATGGTGAAATGTCGAGACTAAATAAGTATTCTTGTCAAATTTGACAGCTATCGCTTTACCAAAATGGCCGCTATACGCTGTCAAAGTTCAAGCGTCCTTATTGAAAAATCCTTTGACCACCAGGATACACCACCTACAGCGAAGCCACGGCCGCCATTTGGCCAAAATTATATTCCATACATAATGTCATTGAATGTCCTTTAAAATAAAAATAAAATTGTGGCAATATCATTTAGACAGGTTGTTTTATTTCATTTCAAAGTTCGAGCGTTCTTAATGAAAAATCCTTTACAATGCGAAAACAAAAATGTATATATATTATGTGCACACTATTCCAAACACAGACAAGTCATAATGTGAACATTAAACCCTTCATTGCATGATTTTTTTAATTTCAAGAACAATGATATTTTTAGATATCAAACCAGGCTGAAAGATCCCCATTTACTACGACACTAGTATCCATGTACAACGAAACTTATAATAATATGTGATCGGAGAAATTGACGTGCGTGCATGACACGATGTACCAATGTTGTGGAAGCTAGAGAAGTATGTCAGGAAAGAAAAGTGTAGTAGTCTATTCTTTCTGCCTACCCCTTTGGGAAATGGTGGGATGGTTAGTTTGATATTTTTAGTTATCTATTGCAAAATAGAATATGGAAAAAATAATTTTAAAAAGAGATTTTGTTTATTTATATCAGTAAAACTAACTTAGATATTTGGCTGTAAATTGTCTGCTTTACGCGGACGATGCCGTTCTCGTTGCGGATAGTGCGGACAAATTACAATTCTTGGTGTCGAGAATGTATGAGGTATGCAAGTCAAACGATTTAATGAGGAATGACGGAAAGTCAAAGGTGTTTTTGAAAGGGAAGAGCAAATGACAGTTTGTAATATAAGTGTGAACGAAGAGAACTTGGAACAGGTGAGGGAATTTGTGTATTTAGATAGGATGTTCACAGCGGATGGCTGAACGGATAGTGACGTTGAAAGAAGGGTTGGTGCAGGCACTCTATGAATGTGGAGGAAGGTAGAGAGGTATGTCAGGATAGAGTAGTATGGCGGTCCATTCTCTGTCTACCCCTGCTGAGAAACGGCGTGAGGGTTTGTTTGATAATATTACATAACATATTTTATAATTACATACAATAAATGATTGGAAATTGGAAAGAATGCCAGGGGGTAGAACACCACAATCCAGATGGGTGCCTCGCGAAAAGAGACCAAGAGTCAGACCGAGGAAAAGATGGGCAGATTGCGTAGAACAAGATTGGGAGAAAATGGAAGGAGCTGGGGAATGGAGAGAAATGGCCAGAGACAGAAGTCAGTGGAGGACCATTGTGGAGCAGGCCAAGTTCCACACGTGAGATGTAGCGCCGAGAAATGATGAATGAATGAATACAATAAATGACTTAACATGAATACTCTTCTTAATAATAAAATGGCAGTAGTAATCAAAACAGGTCAACCATCAAACAAATATCAAAATATAATAGATTTTTTTTATAAAGTAGCCACACTAGTGATGGACTTTAATATGTAGATGGGAATGTGGAGTGTAAGTGTACAATAAGAATATGTATGAAATTAAATTATTCTATACAAATATTAGTAGATTTTTCAGTTTGTAGCAAATATGCTACATCACGCAATGAACGGTTAATGTGTGGATTGCACGGTCATGTCGAACTATAGAGAATCCACCGTATAATTTAAAAAATATAAGCAAATGCAATCCTTGGCAATTTTTGATCTAATATATGGAATGTATAAAATATATTCTATGTGGATAGCTTGCCTAATATTTTGGTAAAGTTGGCACAAATTTGGTGACGTTAGGTGCCGGTGCACCATTCACAAGTCATGATTCTAGAAAGTGCATCACTCAAACTTCAGTTCAAATAGAGTCACATTTTTTTTGTATAGTGTAAATAGATCCAATCTATATCTAAAAAATGTTCTAATAACTGTGATAGATAAACTTAAAATGGGATGGTCAATCAAAGAAAGACATTGATAGTCGTATCCACCAGGCTTAACTTGCCTTCAACAAGAAAGCTAAAATATTCGAGCCCAATAACATAGACCTAAACCTCCGAAAACAACTAATAAAAACATTGGTGTGGAGTGTTTTACTATACGGCTGCGAGATTTGGTGCCTGGGCGAAAGAGAAAGCAAAAGGCTGGAGAATTGCCCATGTTTCATGGAGGGACCACGTTACAAATGAGGAGGTTCTCAGTAGAGTTGAAGAGTGTAGGCACATGTTGAACACCATAGCGGAGAGGCGCGCGAAATGGATTGGTCATGTGTTGCGACACAAATGTTTCATGATGTATTGGAGGGAATGGTCGAGGTATCGATTGGCATAGGACGACCTCGCCAAGAGTACCTAGACCAGATTTGCAGAGATATGGGCTGCACCTCTTTTGCGGAGTTGAAGAGAGTTGCCGATGAACCGAGCGGAGTGGAAGAGGAGATGCATCGCCTTGCTGCAGATCAATCTTTAGATTGAGACCGGAGAAGAAGGAAGATAAACTTTGTGTTTAACCATTTAGTCAGAGCCAATACCAATAGGACTAAGAACCTTTTCAGAGTAGCAGATATGAGAACCCTACACTCCATCGCAAGCAGAAACCTCAGAGATCTGATCAGAAATAAGACGATAAGGTCTGTCTTTAGTGATGAAGACATTATAAGGTGGGTAACAAGCAGAAGGCGCTCTTGTGGACCGAATGGAAGATACAAGACTTGCAAAAATTGTCAAAGATGAAAACCTCAGCAGCAAGAGACTACTAGGAAGGCCGCCGAAGAGATGGAATCATCCCAGGATAGCTCATCGTCATAAACAGGTCATACGACCTAAACTAAGATTAAGAAGACATTTATTTTATGTGATTGTTTTTTTTTTACATTTATTGTTTATGAGGATTTTGTAAATCAAATATTATTTGAATATTTTGTCGGTGTTAACTTATGGGTTAGAAACAATAACATTGTTGAATTGTCCAAAGAGCTATGGAAAGAGCAATGTCGTGAATCAATATAGTGGACAGAGTGAGAAACAACACTATTAGAGCCAGAACAGGAGTTTTCGAAGAATGACATTGGTAAAATAGCGCTGGACAGGTCACGTTAAACGATAGATAAACAAAACGCTTTGGCGTCCTTGAAATGTGACTTGAAACCCAGGTCACCTCCAAGAAAGGATGACATTAAAGAGACCGCCGGTACGACATGGATGCTTGTTGCCTAGGATCAACAGACATGGAAACAGATGGAAGAGGTCTACGTCCAGGAGTGAACGGATACAGGCTGATGATAATAATTTATTCGTCAGCTACCTATACACTTACAGACACATTTTTGTTGTTGAGAGACAGTTGTCAGTTATAAATAGAGCACTTATATCTTGTACAATAAGTTCAACTAATTATAAGGAAAAAATACATATATTTGAAAAAATCTGGAAGTTGAACCAAGTATTATAAAGAATTTAAATATGATCCTTTTAGTGCAATCATCACACTATCATTCTCAATGGTTTATGGTTCTACACTCCTTCCGGTTAACAAAAAAAAATGGTTCTGCGTGAATATCAGCGATAATCAATGGCTCTATTTTATTTGTTCCAATGACAATTTGAATAATTTCTTCAATAATATTTTAAAGTTCTTGCTCGTGTTGGATTGTTATAAGTGCCTAATTACAGTGAATTAAAAAAAAACGGTGGATACGTGGAGTAATAAATTATAAATAATTATATAAATAAAATAACTTTGTATTTAACCACGGTAGGGTTATTATATTGATGCCAACTAGTTTCGCTTGGACCCAAGCTTCATCAGGGCAGTATAATAACTATATATTAACTAGTTATTATACTGCCCTGATGAAGCTTGGGTCCAAGCGAAACTAGTTGGCATCAATATAATAACCATACCGTGGTTAAATACAAAGTTATTTTATTTATATAATTATTTAAAATGTCTATCCACAAAGTGAGTGCTTTATATGAAGAATTAATAAATTATATTAAATTAAATTTAAAATTCAAAACACAATAACATTTTGAAGTTCTTTTTGAAGGGATTGTTTAAAGTGCCTAATTACAGTTATTTAAAAGAACAGTGGATACATGGAATATAAACTAAATAAACACAAAAGTCCGGATCGTCCAGCTGACCACATTTACACCATCTAAAAGAACATTGTATTTTATATTATTTGTTTTAGATTTATTTTGTGGACGTTGGACGATCAAAAAGTGCGCGGGAGATGCCTATTGGTGGCTATGAGGTTCGCATCCCATCACACCGCGTCTCTCGCGGGGGCGAAAAGAGAAGGATGGAGTGCCGCATCGGTTAAAGTATGGAAGTCCATTCTTTCGGCATACCCCTTCGGAGAGACGGCGTGATGGTTAGTTAGTTTATATATAATTCCATTTGTTATTCAGCAAATATTGAACATAAAAAAAGGTTTAATTTTTAGCTCAATATTAATAAAAAAAATTTGGAAAAAAAATGTTTTGATCAAATTTTTGAGAATCAGCCCTGTCTCCCAGACTTATTAATTTTCAACTAACCCGAGTTAAAGTTGTTGTTTTAGGGTTGGCCTTTTGTTTTACAGTCGAATAAGGTAATTTCATTATTTAAATGAAAAGGAAACATTTTTAAATTTGTGAATTCACGAATGAGATATGCACATACTTGTGTTTAAATAAATTTTCATTTGAAGTCAATTAAATACAATATAAAAATATGTATATAATATAAATATATATGTTTTATGAAATCTCTAATGGAAACAAAGGCAGGACAATTTTCATTGAATTATATAGAAACAAAAACTCGGATTGCTTTGTTATTATTGAAAAATTAAAAAAACATGAAATTAACCCATTGCAACACAAAGCCGGCGAACCGCCAGCCAAGGTCAATTTGTCACTGACTCACAAAGCCGGTGATTCACCGGTTTGTCTTTGAAGTGATTTTTTTTACATTAAAACTGAATGGCAATAACTTTATTTATAAAAATGACATAAATAAGTATATTTCGGTTACTGATTTCATAATGAAATGTAATAATCACAATTAATTTCACATTATTTATTACAAAATATTACGATATTTTTACATCTGTCAATACCTCCAAAATGGCTGAACGCACTCGTAAACAAACTCGTCGCGCTTGTAATATTTCATTAAATGAGGATGAAATACAGCGAATCCTTTTGAAAGTGGCATTGAGAGTGAAGTTGATGAATATTCTAGTGATTTTATGCCTTCGAACAATGTTTTCGAGCGTTCAAATAGTGAAAGTGATCTGTCAAGTGACAGTTCCATAGAACATCACGTCCTAAAATACCTTAGGATGAGCCATAATGATCTAGCTTACGAACAAAATTGATTATTATGCTTTTATGTTTTACCATTTTTATTTTGTGTGTAATTTATCTTAATGTTATTGTAATAAAAAAATGAGTCAAAATTAAATAGTGTGTTGTATGAACAAATTATGTCATCTTTATTAGTGGTGCAATGGGTTAAGCAAATTTAACATAAATTAAATTAACATGTTATTTCTCATCATTGTTAACCTCTCCATGCTTCCTCCCCCAACCACGGGGCACTGAAATATTGAGTGGCTCCTTACTTGGGGCGAATTGATAATTTCTCAAATATATCCAGATTATGTCTGGATTTGGACTACCAATGACATCTATTGACGATACCACACAATTAAATAATTTATTGGCCAGTTACAAGTTTTACTAACCGAAAAAGGTTTCAAAATGTCATTCCTATCTATTTGAGAGGTTAAATGTTGTTATCATTACGATATATGTAATAAACTTAATATTTTAGCACAAGTGTCGTAAAATAAAAACAAAATAAACACAACGAACATGAAATAGCAAGTTTTATAAAGTAAACAAGGAATGAAAATAAAACTTTAATATGTACCTTCAAGTGTTCACAGTTAAGTGGTGGAATGTTAAATAATACCTTGGTAAATAACAGTGGAAAAAGTACTTATGGACAATAAAATTAAACAATGACCCAAAGTTCAAATTGGCAGTATATTTATCAAACTGGATATCTAATCAAAATATATATTTTTGGAAGCTATTCAATATACCCCAAATAAAAAAAAGTAGTTACACAACGAATATGTCAATTTATGCACTGGTAATGAAATTACATATATAAGTACATTTGACAGATTAGTCTCCACCAATTGATATCACGTCAGTTTGACTTGAAGTGGACATTCAGGGATACCAACTTCATGGAATTATATTGTTTACACTTGGACGAATGATAATAGAGCTTCAAGTAAATAGAATTTTCTAATAAAATAGTAGATATCCAATTTAATAATTAATCTGACAATACAAAAACATCAAATTGAATATATAAAAAAATCAATATAAATAATGTACATTATATTACATTTAAACTTTTTTTTTCTATATAAACAAACGCTATTTAATAATTGTTATAGAAAGCTATCACATTTCTAAATTAGCACCAATTTTGGTGCAGTAACTTCAAGTAAAAATACTATTTAAAAAATGGAAAAAATATTGCACTTGCATATTCAAACTGCAAAACTAATTTGAAATTGTAAATATAATTAATTGGGGCTAAGAATAAAATATTACGCTATACAAGACCGTAATACGGACAGTATTGGCGTATGGCTGCGAGGTTCTGACTTTGACGGTAAACCTTCAAAAGAAAGGTGCTGGGATGATGAGCTGTATTCCATGTACCAGGCCCCCAACGTCTCCACGCACATAAAGCAAGATTGAGATGGGCTGGACATGTACGGAGGATGCCGAACTCACGGGTCCCCAAACGCATTATGACTGGAAACCCGGGCGGAAGGAGAAGGGTGGGAAGACCAAGGCTGAGGTGGGAGGACGAAGTAAAGAGGGGTGCGGCACGACTTCTTCGAGTGCCGAACTGGAGGACGACTGCTGAGGACAGGGACTGTTGGAGGCGAAAGTTGACGGAGACCAAGGCTGGATATGGGCTGTAGCGCCATCGGAAGAAGAAGAATAAAACATCAAATGTAGTCAATTAATATTATGAATACTTATACAGAGTGCGAGGGCATTATAAATACATAAAATAATTTAAATATTTTTTTAGATTTTATTTAAATTTTCACATAAAGATTGCAGTATGAAGGTGAAATGCTGTGTGCATCTCTTAAAATATTCTAAGAGATCGAAGTTTATTAAAAAAAAAAAAGGATTAAACAAGAGAAAGAAGAGACATTCAACCAATTGGCATATCAAATAATTTTTTTAGTAGGGAGCTATTATTTTGTATTATAATTTATTTTGATTTTGTCAATCGGTTTTGCTTAAGACCATGGCATCGTCTGAATAATTTAATAACTGTTGCATTTGCAATACAATAATAGTTATATCGCCCTAATGAAGCACTGTTACATGTGAAACCAGTTTGCAAATACAGTACATTCCCGATTTTCCGGGATCGGAAAAAAAAATGTAAACGGAGAGAAATTTTAAACTGCGCTATATGCGCGTATGTATACCTACTTGCTTAGTAAGACGCACGTGTTGACAGGGTCACACTTTTTGACTGGCTTCCTTAATTTTTTGCCATGAATAAAAATTTGTCAGATGCTGTGTCTCTGTTTAAAGTGCATCAACCATCCAGAAGACGCATTGAAATCATCTTGTAATTTAAATGAATTGAAATTGTGTTTAATTAACGACAAAGGCAAGGGAAGGTTTCGCTATGCTTCGCCCTGTATGGCGTTCCAGTAACATTTCGAGAAAGCTCAAGCCCCAAACATTCAGCAGTAGCATTAAAAGCGTACTTCTGTACGGATGTGAAACTTGGAAATCTACCACGGACGTTATAGGAAAACTCCAAGTGTTTATAAATAAGTGCCTTCGCTCAATATTCAAGATCTATTGGCCCCAAACAGTGTCAAATGCTGTTCTCTGGACCATGGCAGGCGAAAAGCCAATTAGAGAACAAGTCGCTAGACCCAAATGGCAGTGGATCGGTCACACTCTGAGGCGGAACCCAGCCTGCATCGCTCAGGGTGCACTAGACTGGTCCCCTATGGGGGGAAAGAGGAAGCGAGGCAGACCTAGAGCCACCTGGGGAAGAGCCCTGCAGGACGAGGTTAAGGCAGCAGGCCTCACTTGGGATGATGTTAGGCATCAGGCATGCGATAGAGTTGGGTGGAGAAGGTTCCTTGAGGCCCTATGCACCACGGAGGTGTGACAGGACAAAAAGAAGAAAAAAGAAGAATAAGAATGACAATGTTTTATGAGTAAGAACTACGCTGCGGGTGTTTTATTGCAAACTCGAAACTTTATGACACGACTATAGAGCCACAAACGTATATTGGCGGTGGCGCAAATGTGAACTAAACGTCCAATGTCATTGTGACAGATTTGAGTTTTTGTTTGCATTATAAGTACCTACTATTGTGAAATATTTTTTCAATGACTCAAGTATCCCGGATAATCCACTTCCCGGTTAACCCGACCCCGGAAAAACGGGAGTGTACTGTATAGTTGTAAATAACAAAGTATTCTTTTTTAAATTTTGAGTCTTAAATATCTATTTATAATTTATACAATTTTCTATAAGACAATCATATTTCTCAGGATAAGGAAAAAGGCAGAGATGAGAGCCAAAAAAAGATTGAGGTAAATGAATAAATCAGAAAATATTAAAATAGTTTGCAATCAACTTACGTAATTTTCAGTTGCTTTGTATTGTATGCCAAGAGGTTAAGTACTGACAAATATATGCAATAGAAATGATCTTATCAATGTGTTAATAAGAATTACATAGAAAAACAAAATCAATAGATGTATTCTGAAAGTAAACTAACGAAACGTGGAATAGAGATTACGGACTATGGAATTAGCTACGGCCGACGGGAGATTTAAAGGACGGAGATCAAAATAACCGTTTTCAAACTGTCAATAATTAAATGTTAAAATTTACTTAGTGCTAGGACATAACACATACATTTGTTATTAAAAGGTAACAGTAAGTATGTAATTAGATGGAATTACAGTGGTTATAAGTAAAATCACAAAGGCATGATCGTAATACAAGGTGCGATAGTCACGTACGATTTCAAAGTTTTCCACTTCAGTATCCACCAAATAAAACAATATGCGTTTAAACCATTTTTTCTCACACAAGCATTACAAAGCGTTATAAAGAACCCGATATTCAATTGAGCAATTCAATTTCATGGACTTATTATTGATTAATGGACATTACTTCGTTATTATTGTCTATTATCATATATTAGACTCTACAAACGTGTGTGAAAAATTGGTTTATCCGTGACTGTGTAACTGTAAATCTAAAATTCCTCTCTCATAAACTGCTTTTGGTTTATATTCGAAGAACTCCAACAGACCTGATTTCAGTTCTTCGATATTGTGGAATTTTTTGTTCCTTAATTGCATTTCTTAAGAGCGAAACAAGTGATAGTCGCTTGGTGCCAAGTCCGAATAATAAGGTGGATGCAATAAAATATCCCAGCCAAGGTCCTGGATATTATTTCTGGGTTATATCAGACGAAGTCACAGCAAATACTGACCTGATAGTGATGGAGGACAAACAATCGACGATTGTGGCTTTAAAGACTAACAGTTGTAAGTCAACAATATGTATTTCCACGATTAAAGGCTAATATTTAGACGTTACCACTAAAGCGCTTGACCCGGACATTGAAATAAAATGCAGAGTTGAAGTTGCACGAGCTGCATTTATAATAATAAAATTAGAACTTTATTTTGCAACGATAACCTTAACTTGAAACTCTGACAAAGAATGATTAAGTGTTATATATGCTCTGTTCTATTATATGGCTGCGAAACCTGGACTCTAAAAGTGAATGTAATGAACCGGTTGGAGGCGTTCGAGATGTGGATATACCACAGAATGCTCCGTATACCGTGGACCGATAGGGTCAGTAATCCAGATGTACTACAGAGAGCCAGAGCCAATGTTGCTGAGTGTGAAAATTAGAAAGGTCTCATATTTGGATATGTGCTAAGGGGAGAAAAATATCACCTCAAATATTAATGGGTAAAGTGGAGGGACGTCCGGGAGTTGGTAGAAGGGAGCTGTCCTGGCTGCGGAACATTAAAGAAAGGACAGGAATTACAAGAGTTCAGAGCCTGTTCCAAGTGGCGCAGGACAGAGAAGCCTTTGCTGCAGTGATCGCCAATGTTGGGGGGGACTTGACATGGCAACGAAATAAGAAGATATAGACGTTGAATAAATAGGAAAAAGAGTCGATTGTAAGCAATGTTAAAGATTAAATAAAATACAGGGTATATTTTAATTAAAATAATCATACAGTAAAACGATTCAAAGCCATTAAATAATTATGGTCAGTTCAAATGTAATGAAATGGAATGTTTTTCGACTGCACACTTCTTAATTTTGTCTTTACTGTTGTTGTGTGTTGCTAGATAGGGGAGTGTGTTTGAAAATACTGCGTGCAGGTACTTACTCCGAGATCCTAGTTCCGATCGCACCTTGTATCAATCACAATGACATTATCTAAAGTCTCAAGTATTAAATATTAGTGTGTGGGAGTGTTGTGCCTGCCCCCGGGGCCGCTCACGCCTCGTGGTCCTCAGGACAGGAGTTGATACCGATGAGGGCTTCTGTTTGCTCGTCTAAGTCTTGTATTCTATAAACATAACAATATTACTTAGATTATTACCATATAAAAAAAGTTTAAATTAAGAGCGTAACTTAATTTAAACCAATTTACTCTTTGCCGTGATCTCGGAAGGCCGTCAATTTAAAAATAATATAAAACCTAAAAGAATTATGTTTTTTTACTATGTATTCAAAGGATATGTTACGGAGGAAGATGTACCCAGCGTACTCAACAAGGCAAGGGGAGCTTTCGCTATGCTTCGCCCTGTATAGTGTTCTGGTATCATTTCGAGAAAGCTCAAGCTCTAAATATTCAGCAGTAGCGTTAAAAGCGTACTGCTGTACGGATGTGAGACTTGGAAATCTACCGCGGACGTTATTGGTAAACTCCAGGTGTTTATAAATAGGTGCATTCGCTCAATATTCAAAATCTATTCGCCCCAAACAGTGTCAAATGCCGTTCTCTGGACCATGGCAGGCGAAAAGCCTATTAGAGAACAAGTCGCTAGACGCAAATGGCAGTGAATCGGTCACACTCCGAGACGGAACCCAGCCTGTATCGCTCAGGGCGCACTAGACTGGTCCCCTATGGGGGGAAAGAGAAAGCGAGGCAGACCTAGAGACCAGACTTTTTGTCCGTTAAATCCGAAGTTTGTTAAATAGAGGTCCGTTATATCGAGGTTTTACTGTATTCATCATTTACATACAGTTTTTACGTATTTTGTTTTGATTTATTTGTTTAGTTAATTACAATATTTTCTTCCTTTTTACATCCTTTTCGATTTGGTTCACGAGTTTCGCGAACTAATACATGTTATTTTTTTAAAATAAAAAATGAAATTTAAAAAAATATTAAATAGGGATTTCACTGTAATCAAATTGTTGTGATATTCACCTTATATTTCTATTTTGCGTGGCCCTGAAGTGCGCGAGGGTGGTGTGCAGGCGCTTGAGCAGCTCCATAGCCGGATCCCAGTTCTCGTAGTGCGCCAGCAGTGTGACGGCAAAGACGGCCAGGAACATGGGCAGCGTTCCCGCATAGAACAGGCCCGGATACGTGATGCGCTTCAGCACCACGTCCGCCAGCATGGACATGGGAATTGTTAGGCTAATGGAGACAGTCGCAATCAGCGACGATGTCAGGAAGCAGCCCCTGGAATAAAGAATGGAAATTTCTCTTGGTTTTCATCATCATCATCTTCAGTATTAAAACCCTTGGTGGGCCTCAGCTTCCTCCAAGAAACGTCTCCATCTTGTCCTGTGCCTGGCCGCCATCTCCTAGTCTTACTGCCCTAGGGCTTGAGAGTCTGCCACGACACCATCCAATCATTACAGTCTTGGCCTGCCGTAACTTCTTCGACCTACTGGGTTGTTAACCACCCTAGGTATATGAACGTACGTGATACGTTCACTTTGACTGTACCATTCTGCGCTATCCCGTATCACGTACGGGCTTGAGAAAAAGTAATGTACCTAAAATGTACAAACTGTTATGGATACGCGCGTGTGCCAACAACACTTGAATACAAGTCTTCACAAATATGATAGTTTTACAAGGGGCAAGCAAAGTGTGCGGTCGAGTCTTTGACGTTGCATAATTTACAAAAATAAAATTAATTTAGAATTAAATTTAAAAAATAAAAAACCTGCTTTTTTTTTGCACTTTTTTCGGAAAATTATCTGAAGGCAGGGCGGTTAAATAACACTTGTTTGGGGGATCTAGCCTAGCCAGCGGAATCTGTTAATTTTAATAACCACGCTGACGTCCTGATATAGATTGTAGAGTCCCGTGTCCTATATCCATGTCTGACCATCCTTTCAAAGCAGTTTAGTTTTGTTTCATTATTTTTAGTAACTGTTTAGGTCTCCAAAGAGTAAGTGAAACATTTGTTAAATCAATAAAAAAATAGATTGTTTCCTGAACAATGATGTAAAACTCCATATTAAATAATTAATACAAATGAAAAAGTTTTATTATAATTTATGGGAATAATATGTTTCGTTTTTCTAAGGCATTTTGGAATTGGGACATTTGACAATGTCTTACAAAAGGTGAAACATATCATTCCCATAAAATATAATAAGACTTCTAAAAAACAAACATTTTAATTCGTATTAATTAAAAAAATCATTTACGAAGAATAGCCCCAGATTGGATCCGTCAAATTTATATAAGATAATAGTGGAGAATTGGGTAATTTCTATTAAAGTTTTGTAAAGCTTAGTAAATGAAGCGTGTATTACCATAACCAGAGCACTTCAGAGAGCACGGTGCCCACCAGGCCGTTGAGCAGCAGCCATGCCCACTGCTGGCGCGTGGGCCACTCAAAGGCCTCCCACGAGGTGAGGTGGAAGATGAAGAACATGGGCCACAGAAGCAGCATGTTAAACAGCCCCACGAATCCTGGAACGAATCACGTATCACGTACATTAATACTAATACATAATGTACTTTAGATTAACAATGTGAACATGGCTGTCAATTAGCTATTGAACTTGAGCTGGTTTAAAAATAAAAATAAATTAAGGGTTTGGTAGAGGTCGATACTTTTTAAGTGTAGAAATAAAGGAATTTAGACTTATTCCATAAAAAATCGTAGTCATGACAAGAATTTGCCAGTCTAGTCATTCTCGGTATAGGTGCATTATATCCATAGTTGGTTTTATGTAGATTTTTCGCGGAAAAGTTTAAAATTCCTTAAATTTCGGGTTGGTAAATTAAATTTTATACTGTCGAGTAGACAGGGTGCATCAAAGTGTGAGTTTATAATTTTGAAAAAGGAGATTAAGTCATAATTACTTCTGTGATTAACTAGTGGTGAAATATTTAGTAGTCTTTCCAGGTCGGAGTAGGAATAGTTTTCTCTATCAAGTCTTAGCATTTGACCAATTTTCCTAAGAAAACGATGCTGTACGGACTCAATATTGGAAATGTGAATTTCATAGTATGGAGACCAGACTACTGATGCATATTCTAAGTGAGGGCGAACTAAGGCACAATAGAGTGATTTAAGAGTGGATATGTTTTTGAAGTCAGAAGAAATTCTATTAATAAAGCCAAGAAGTTTATAGGATATGTTGACAGCTAACTCAATATGTGCGGTGAAAGATAATTTGGAGTCTAGTGTAATTCCTAGGTCGCATATGCAGGTTTCACTTGAGAGCTGTATATTGTCAATGTTGTAAGGGTAGTTAATTGGAACATTTTTCCGAAAAAATCTCATAATTTTACATTTGCTTGTGTTTAATTTCAGGTCATTATGTACACACCACTCATGAAATGAGATTAAGTCAGCTTGAAGAAGTAGACAATCTTCGGAAGTAAGTAGACAATGTTATCCAAACACTATTGTTATTATTATTAACACTTGACATTATACTTATAATTTTTACAGAACGAAAAAATGGCCGCAATGTTCCAAGCCGTCGGCAATTGGTGCAATTTTTTTTTTTTAGTGATCGCGTAATTCGTAATTCAATTTTTTTTGGAAAATTCAGTCCCTTGAATTTCGAGTTAACGGACTTTTACTGTATGTGAATAAATATAATTACCAAAGAATAGTGGTATGTCCATCTTATCTTCGTGGTCCACCTTTCTCCTGAGGAAGACGAGGTATGCGGCGTAGAAAAAGGCGCTCACCAGAGCCAGAATCACTCCCGTTGGAACCCTCTTCGCCTCCACACTCATGTCCGACAAGGTTACCAGCACCTTAAAAATAGAATAATGTTAAAATATCACAAACAATGGAGTGAAAATCAAACACACATCTTTTTATGATTTTAAAGAATTTTCAAATTATTACTGGGCACTTTGTATCTGCTGCTCCTAATAAAATCCTAAATATTTAAATAATTAAGGGTGAATGTATAATATTTCAGTCGGCTATGATATAAATAATTCCCTTTAAGTAATGAAAATAAATAGTATAAAAAAAACCTTTTCTAATATTTATTTAGTTTAATTCCACGTAATCTTTAGTTTAGGTCAGTTTTGGCAGCTCGTTGCCATGTTCTATTCAAAATTAAATACATATCATAAAGTACTTTTAAAAAAATATATTATTTATTTTTTTATATATACAACAGGTTGTTTGAACCCGATTACTGTATACAATTGATTTTTTTTAGCTATTATATTGATTATCGTGACATGTGATAGGTAGCCAATCTATCGCCATTTTATTGTCACGTGAATTCCACACCAGACCAAAGACAGTGTGACAATCACACTGCCATCACCATCACCCGGGACCTTCCGTATGGAAGTCAGAGCTCTTACCACTCTGCCACGAAGTCGTCATCATAAATATCATAAATAACATAAATATTTTAATTACTTTTAGTTTTGCTTGTAAAAACATATATTCATATTTTAAAACCACTTTATTAGTATGGAAAAGAGATTAAACCCAGCGATTATATCAAAATTATATTTAAAATTGACATAGTAGCTATTTAATTAATATTAATGATTCTAGGAGTTATATTATATTTTAGATGGAATGACATGTTTCACCCTTCTAAGGCATTAGCAAATGATAACAGATGTTTTCATTCATATTCATTTTTTAATATGGAGTTTTACATAATTGTTCAAGAAATAATAAATAGTAGATAGCTATTTATTTTAAATGGGATATATTTAAAACAACATGGTTCTGCTATGAAATATTATTCAAAATAACCTTGTATTTTTCAGAAATAATTACATCAAATTGTCATAATTACTGACCACTCCTCCGATGGTGACGCAGACAGCGATCAGTTTGGAGAGCGTGATCCTGTCTCCGGGCTGGCTGGGGAAGATGGCAGCCAGGGCCAGCGTGAAGAGGCTGGAGGCGGAGGATAGAGCTGTTACTATGCCGGCCTCCGTAAGCGCCAGCGACACCTGGAATGTGTAGTTGGCCAGGAACCACTGCAAAGTACATAGACACATTTAATTAAATTAGAATAATACATAATAAAAACAATATTTTTGAGGATATTACTTCTGCAACTGAGAGTTAAAAAGCCAAAAGTGAATTTTGTCTAAATTAGTTGTATCTTATTAATTAAATAGTCCATAGTTTTCACTGAAACACTATAATGCTTCAACATTGTTAACTGTTAAAATTTAAACGGTGTTATGGTAAAGTACCACCTTCTCCAACTGATATTGGAGGGAAATATTGAGGGATGCCGAGGGCCCGGAAGGAGACAAATGTCCTGGCTGCGAAACGTGAGGGAGTGGACCGGCATCTGAAGTGTTGAGGAGCTGTTCCGAGCGGCGCAAGACAGGGACAGGTTCGCCGAGGTGATCGTCAACGTTGGGGGGACCCGACAGGGCACTTGAAGAAGATGGTATAATTTTTTTTTCACGACAGCTGTTTCGCCAACCGATGTTGGCATCATAAGGTGTTACAATAATTTTTTCATTGGAGAGTTTTGACAACTGTTAAATTAATTTTCGTGATTTTTCGAATCATTGTCAATTAGAATAATTTCTTTGATAGCAATTTGAAGTTCTTGCTGGAGTTGAGTTAGGTACCTAATAAAGAAGGCGTTTAAATTTTAACAGTTAATAATATCTTTACGTCAATATAGACACTCTTTACGTTAATATACACACATATAATTTATCTTTAAGTTATTATAGACACAGTAACCAGTATAAAGTATTGTATATCTAGTACACAGTGTACAGTTAAGAAGTTTTCAAGAAGAAGGTAAAACCATTTAGACAGACAAGTTTACTGAACAGAATATTAACATAATGAAAATCAAACAAACAAACCATCACGCCGTATTGTCGCAGGGGTAGGCAGAGAGAATGGACCGCCACACTACTCTATCCTGACATACCTCTCTAGCTTCCTCCACATTCATACAGTGAGTCATACACGCACGTCGATTCTTCCGATTCACCTTGGCCAAATATTTACTTAAGACTATATGGCTTTCAGGTACAGATTCATTATTTCTTGATCAATGTAAAACTCGCGACAGGGGACGTTTGAGGCAAATGTTGAAAGAGGCCAAGGCTTAATTTGGGCTGTAGCGCTATAGAAGAATATCTCTCTCTCTCTAGATTCAATCCTGGGATTGGTTTGCAGCAATTTTCTCTATTCTTCTATTCCATTCCTCTTTTGAAATTTGATACGGGATATTGTAGAATGGTACAGTCAAAGTGAACGTATCACGTACGTTCAAATAGGTAGGGTGGTTAATTAATTAAAAATATTAATAAAAAACCATAAACAAAAAGATTTCACAGCTAACAACAATGCCAGTCTCTGTAAATAACAACGCACGTGAAATTTTGTTATCCTTTCATTGAGACTGGATGTTCGTGGGCTTCGTATTAAAAAACAAAGGTGTTAATTAAGAATGAGCAACGTAATGTGAACTCTGTTACTGTATGTAGTGTTAACTAATGACTTAATGTTGGATATGAGTACTTAGAGTTATTCAGATTACAGGTATGTACTTACTAGGAGACAAAAACAAAGCGCAACTTTGGCCTGACGTCGGGCGCTCAGCTTGGCCGCCCTCCTCCGCGCCGCCTCGCTGGCCCGAAGCGACGCAGCGTGCGAGAGCCGTGCCAGCAGGGACTCCACGGCGCAACTCTCCGACATGTGACGCACCTGAAATGTTGCAACATTTTCAGGTGCATTCGTGAACACATTTAATTAAATGTTCATACAGTAGACGCTCTCTTAACCGGCCTTGATGGGACCGACCCAGGGCCGGATAACGAAAAAGCCGGTTAAAGAGAAGGTAGTGAAAAACACATTAAAAAAAAAACACAAAAGTTAGATATGTAGACACCATATTACTCTAAATTTTATAAACAAAAATCAAAGTGTTGTAAAGAACTAATTTTCTTGAATTTTTTTTTTAAATTTGCTTAACATTGTTGAAATCCTACTACATCTATGCCTCGAAGTTCGTCTTAATAAAGTATTGTATGTATTTTAATATTAAAAAAAAATAACATTATTTAAAATGGCTTATCTAAAATACCAAAAAATAAATATGCTGCTATTGAGTTAGCATTTTATTAACATGGGCGGATTGAAGTGCTGACTGTAATTAATTCTATTGGACAATTAAAATCCCGCTATTGCGAGGTGGCGGCTGATACCGCGGGCAAAATAAGTGAGTACTCCTACCTCAGCAACTTTGCTGAATCTCACGGATCTTTGGGCTGACTCATCGGTTTCCGATGACATCTCAGTCGTTTCTCTTTCGGGAGTTCTAATAGGCACAAATGTAGAGTCACTCTGTAATAAAAAAAACAGAACTTGTATAAATTGCAAATCAATAAGGTAGGCGGGAAGGGCCTGAAGAACACTTGCGAGAGACCGAGAGAGATGGCGTGGGGGTGGAGAGGCTTACGTCCAGCAGTGGATGGAGACAAGCTGACGAAGCCGTTAGAATGATTAAATCTTGTCATGAAAAAAATATAAAAATAAAGTCTTTTTAAAATGTAGATAAAATCCACAAAAATCTGTGTCTTCGACCGGTTTCGGCAGTTCACTGCCATCTTCTGGTCAATCTTTACTATCATCTTGGCCAGAATATGGCAGCGAGCTGCCGAAACTGGTTGAAGGCACAAACATTTTTGGAATTTATATACATTTTAAAAAGATTTTTACAACTTTTTATTTATTTTTATATTACTAACAATGAACTTCTATCATGAAATTACAAATAACATAATTTATTTTTTAAATCTGGTGAATTTCTTTAAAAATATAATTGACTACATCAACTAACTAACCATCACGCCGTCTCTCCGAAGAGGTAGGCAGAAAGAATGGACTGCCATACTTTTCTTTCCTGACATATTCTTGACATACTTTTCTTTCCTGACATTCTCTCGCTTTCTCAACATTCATAAATCAAATCAATGTGTGGATACTCTGTGTATGATAGAGTGTCGAATGAAAATATAAGTGAATGCGGTGCGAATGAAAGTGTTATGAACAACATAATGAGAGGGTCGTTAAGATGGTGTGGACACATGGAAAGAATGAGTCAAGACAGAATGGTGAGGAAGGTATATGTAAACGACTTAAACGGAGCTAAAAATAGAGGAAGGCCAAGGAAAACGTGGCACGATCAAATTAATCAAATATTAAATGTTAGTCACGTGAGGAGTCTAAGAAATTGACGTTCATGCATGACAAGATGTATGAATGTAGAGGAAGGGAGAGAAGTATGTCAGGACAGAACAGTGTGGCGGTCCATCCTTTCTGCCTACCCTTTCGGAGAGACGGCGTGATGGTTAGTTATTTAGTTGTTGTAAGTAAAAAAACTAAGATAATTATGACATTGTACTAACAACAACAACAAACCATCACGCCGTTTCTCCGTAGGGGTAGGCGAATGGATCGCCACCCTACTCTATCCTGGCACACCTCTCTAGCTTCCTCCACATTCATACAGCGAGTCATACACGCACGTCAATTCTTCCGACTTCGATCATGATCAACCTTTAAAATTTGATTAATTATGACATTGTACTATTGTATGAGTAAGCTTGTGATAAAAGTAATTAACAATGAATAATAATGATATACAAACATTACACATTACTACTGTTACGTTGAAAAATTCACAAGATAATAAAATGAATTATTATGAAATAAGAAAAATGTTTACAAACAATTGTGGTGTGATATGAGAATATAGGTTAGTTGTGCATACAAAATAAAATGATTAAAGTCAAAACACTTTTCAGCACGGTCTCCAAGATTGGACGGCTTTAATCGCATCTTCTGCTGTAGGCATTTCCAGAAATTGCGATCAAATAAAGAGAAGCATGGAACTGGCAGAAGAAGGACAAGAGCAGAATAAATGCGGTAGACATGAGATCTTTTAGACATTCGTGTGGTAAAATGATGTACAGAGTGTTTTTTTTGAGGTTTGGATTTTAAACTGGCAACGTTGTTTCTACAGACAGTCAATTTGACAGTTGAGATTTGATTTGTAGTCAGTACGTTTTGCCATTTCACCATGAATAGACTGACATCAGAACAGCGCTTGCAAATTGTGCATATTTATTTTGAAAATCATGGTTCGGTTCGCCAAACTTATCGTGCACTATGTCCATTTTACGGTTGACATTTATAATAGAATTTCTAACGCTGATCGCCAAGGAATGTAGAGCGGAAGAAAGTAATTATGAAGGGATCAATGCGTTTGGTTTGGACATATCGAACGCATGGATGACGAAAAAATGCTTAAGAAAGTATATGTTAGCGATGTGAATGGATTGCAGAGTCGACGAAGATCGATAAAAGCATGGCATGACCTTATTAATCAAATCAAATGAGTTTATTTACTCAAAAGATATTATAAATAGCATAAATGTTTAAGGCATCTTTTGAGTACAGGTAAAATATTACACACATACAACATAATACCAGGAACGCATTAGAGATGGTTCGACATTAGGAAGACGAGATACTTTCTAAAGTCGAGAGTATTTGTCCCCTGAATGTACCTTCACTAATATGAAAGACGTCGATCTCGGAGGAGACCGCGTTCAGGAGAGTAATTGCTCTTCCCACCAGTGTCACCAGAGGCAGATTGGTTTTGGCGGCCGGTAGGTGAAACAATCTGTTCACTCTCCAGCACGGTAAGTTCTCGAAATATCCCCTGATTAATCTAAAGAAATTGGTTATGAGATGCCCATCACTTTAAAGCTGTAGAGAATTGGTTCAGAGCATTCCCAAAAGAAATGCCGTGGGATAGAACCACGGACAACTACCATACTCCCTCATGTATATACATATATAGATACCTCAGAATTTTTTTGTGAACCCTTTCCAGCAAAACTAAATATTAAAGGTCGGCCATGTTAGAAGTCGGAAGAATCAACGTACGTGTATGAATATCGAGGATGCTAGAGAGGTGTGTCAGGATAGAGTAGTGTGGAGTTCCATTCTTTCTGCCTACCCTTTTGGAGAAACAGCATGATGGTTTGTTGTTGTTGTTGAGGTGAGAGAAGTATATCAGGAAAGAACAGTGTGGCAGTCCATTTTTTCTGCCTACCCTTTAGGAGAGACGGCGTGATGGTTAGTGATTAAAGTAAGTAAGTTAAAACATTTTAGGTTTGAACATGCGTAAATCGAAATTAATCTTCAATTGTGTAAACATTTTTATCTCTGTTTATATTGCAGTCAAACATAGTTTTGTAATTTTAAATTAAACAATCCACTTAGATAACAGATAGATATAATAGGTGCAAGTTTACTGTTTTGAATAACAAAACCAAAACCATCACACTGTTTCTCCGAAGGGGTAGGCAGAAAAAATGGACTGCCACACTATCCCGATAAATCATCTCTCTTCATATTCATATAATCATGCAAATCGATTCTTCTGACATTTTACATGACTGACCATTAAAATTAGTTTAAATTGCTTATGTCATGTTTTCCTCGATCTTACTTGACTCATTCACATTGTCAACACATACATTTTTCATCCATGCATTTCATATATCCAAACCAAAGCAGTGAACCTTTCATAACTTTCATCAGCTCTACTTTCCATTCTGATATTAGCATTTGAAATTCTGTCATACATCATTTTGCAACACATACGTATATGGGATCTCTTCTCTACCGCATTTATTCTGCTTTCATCCATCTACTGTCAGTTCCATTCTTCGTTGGAACCAGAACTCCATTGTGAATGTCCATTTTCAATTTATTGATAAGTTTTTGTTTCTAACTTGAAAACAATTTATATATTTAGAGATAGTTTGAACTAAATATTTTCTTTGTTTCCAATGCCAAACTTTATTTATGAAAACGAAGCTTGGAGTTGGCAGAAGAAGGATGAAAGCAGGATAAATGCAATAGAAATGAGAACTCGCTAAGAAGAATGCGCAGAAAAACAATGTATGATAGAATACTGAATGAAAAAGTAAGAAAGGAATTTAAGGCAGATGTATTTGTCCTAAATAAAATTAAGAAAGGGTAACTAAGATGGTTTGGACATATGAAATGATGGATGAGGGAAGAACGCTTAGAAGGATATATACAAGTAGAATGAATGGAAAAAGAAGTTGAAGAAGGCCAAGGAAAACATGGTATGGCCAAATTAATCAATTACTAATATGTGGCCTTGTTTGAAGTCAGAAACAGTTACGTTCACAAGAAGAACAATACAGAAACTCCAAATGACCCAGCGGGCAATGGAGAGGAGGATGTTAAACATCATCTGTGAGACAGGAAGCGAAATGAATGGATCAGAGAAAAGACCAAAGTTGCGGATGTAGCGTGCAAAATAGCATCGTTGAAGTGGAATTGGGCCGGCCATATAGCGAGGACAACGGATGATTGGTGGACAAGACGACCGAGAACCGGCCATAGAAATCCTGGCAGACCACAAGCCAGATGGTCTGATGGCATCAAGAGAGTGGCAGGAGGTCAATGGCACAGAGCGGCGAGTGAAAGAGAGTAGTGGAAGTCGGGAAGGGAGGCCTAAGTTCAGCACTGGACAATTAAAAGCTGATGATGAATATAAACCTAATATGTAAAGAATGATTTCATGCCAAAACACATTAATGTGAATATAAAAAATAACAATATAAAAATATTTACCAAGCTCATGTTCACATCTGTGTAGAAGTTGTCATCCTCAGCATTTGGATCTACAAGCTGAAATTATAAAACATAATAACGTTACGTACTGTTAAATTTTATATCATTACTAACGAAGGAAACAGTGATAAGATTCAGTAAGTCTTAATTTCTTCAGTGGGCTGGCCATGTAGGAAGAATGCCAGAGGGCAAAGCATTGAAAATTATGTTCAAATGGGTGCCGCACGAAGAGACTAAGAGGCAAACCATGAAAAAGATAGGCGGACTGCGTGGAAGAGGAATGTAAGAAACTAGAAAGATCTGGAGAATGGAGAGAGATGGCCAGGGATAGAAGCCAGTGGAGAAGGTAATATCCCACACCGGGGATAGGCAGCGCCGAGAAGAAAAAAAAAAAACATATTTAGAATTAAAATAAGTCTCAATGCGACCGGTGGTGATTACATCATGAAAAAGCGCTTTAAAAGTTAACAAAATAATCATTATTATTATACCAAGCGGAAGACTCAAGAACCTGTATGTGTCTGAACCCGAGTATGACCTCTAAGAGAAATTACGTGACCCGCGGGAGAAATTATCTGACTCGCTTGAACTTTTAGAAATGATTTACCTTGGTGAGCGAGTTAGCGATGACTCCCCAAAAATTCGAATTGAAAGTCGGAAATTAAAAAAAAATGCAGCAGAGATGTTGGCGCGTTTTTTTTTTTGTTCATCTGCAACTTCCAGTCAGTAGTCAGGAAAATCGAATTGGTCACTGCCAAATTCTACTGGCCGGAAGTCGCTTATGGGCTAAGAAAAGGAAAGGTCGCCGCCGAATTCTACTGACCGGAAGTCGCTGATGAAAAAAAAAATGTCGCTATCGACTTCCTTCCAAAAAAAATGTGTCACGATTTTAATTTTTATGAAAACCCTAGCCAGCGATTTTTTTTTTTAAATAAATTTGACCCACTTGCGACAAAGGTTCGCCATCCCTGGCATAGATAATATTATGGCTGATTTGACAAAGGTGGACGAAAGGGACAGCTGGGCGAAAAGGGCAGACTATATTTGCAGTTCATATTTGAATGTAACTTATAAACCTTTTTACTTTAGTTCCTACTGTATGTATGTAATATTATAATGAACTGGGAGCTATCTGTCAGAGCTGTAAATGTAGCTAGCCCCAGTTCGAGACCAATTTTTCTTTACTGCAAATGAAGCCACCCGCATAATGGGGGGTTAAGGCTAACATTTCAAGATTTGTAGGTCCACCTGAAGTAAGTATGTTAACACTTGGTCGATTATCTATCATTCTGTGAAATCGGCAATGCAGAACTCCTATTTTTAATTGGTTTTTATTTTGTTCGCAATCCAATGATTCTCAGAGTACATAACCATGTCATTTTGGATTACAACAATTATTCTGTACACATTGTAGAGACTAAACTAACTAACTAACTAACCATCACGCCGTCTCTCCAAAGGAGTAGGCAGAAAGAATGGACTGCCACACTTTTCTTTCCTGACATACCTCTTTCGTTTCCTCAAAATTCATACATCGTGTTATGCACGCTAGTTGATTTCTCCGACTCCTCACGTGGCCGACATTTAATATTTGATTGTCACATTTTCCTCGGTCTTCCTCTATTTCTAGCTCCATTTACATCTTTAAAATATACTTTTTTACCATTCTTTGTAAAGACTATTTTATTTAATGTCTAATAACAGGCTCTCACAACCAGAGAATTGATAACAAAGCATATAAAAATAAATACAATGTATACGGAACAAGAAATATAGGAAGACCTAGAAAGACTTGACTAAGGTGGCTGTGAGGATAGGCCGGCTTAAGTGGCGGTGGGCAGGCCATATTTGTCAGATTGACAGCCGATGTGGAAGACGGTTTCTGGAGAGAAGACCGTACACAGGATTTGTAGAGACCGATGTCCCTCTGCTCGCTGGACCGATAATATAAGGATTGCTAGACATGGATGGATGAGAGTGGCGATGAATAGGGGGCAGTGGGGTGCTTTGGGAGACGTTCAGCTGCGGACAACAGATGGCTGATAAGAAGAAGAGAGGAAAATGTGGCATGATATAACATGATAAAATTAATTAAATATCAAATGCCGGCCGTGAGGAGTCAGAGATATCGACGTGCGTGCATGACATGTTGTATAAGCCGTTGGGGAAATGAGAGAAATATGTTAGGAAAGAACAGTGTAGCGGCCCATTCATTCTGCATACCTCTTCGGAGAGACGGTGTGATGATTTAGTTAGTTAGAGTTTGAAATTTCTTAGTACATAGAATGATTACCATGTAAGCTGGCGGTCTGTTGCAGTTGTCCCTCCAAGGAGGCCAGAAGCAAAGGCCAAAGAGGTATAATGTAAACATAGATGTCTTGACGTAAGTACTGAAGAACGGCTTCTCGTATTCCTCATTGTGGTAAATATACTGGAAACAAAAACATTCCATTTTTAGAATGACCCGATTTCTAATAACAAAAAATCTATAAAACAAAAAGTGGTAAGTGTTGCTATTTCATGTTATATAATTGACTTTGATTTCAAGAATAAATCAAATCATTTTTAGAATCGAGTCGAATCATTATATGGTATATTAAGAGTGCTCGAACTTTGAAATCAAATAAAACAACCTCTCTAAGTGATATTGCCACAATTTTTTTTCAATCTTAAAGGTAATTCAATGACATTATGTATGGAATATAATTTCGGACAAATGGCTGTGTGGCTTCACTCAAGTGGTGTATCCTGGTGGTCAAAGGGTTTTTCAAAAGGGACGCTTGGACTTTCACAGCTTATAGCGGCCATTTTGGTAAAGCGATAAATGTCAAATCTGACAAGAATACTTATTTAGTCTTGACATTTCACCATGGAACGCTACACGCTTCAACAACGCATTGAAATTGTTAAAATTTATTATCAAAATCAGTGCTCTGTGCGCCAATTTATGGCATTCATGGCTGTCCTGTAGAATCTACAATATGTTGTTTAATGCATAAAATTAAGACTCTTGTGGCTTAAACTGGATGATATGGATACCGACAACATACGGTTCCAATAGGATGGCGCTACGTAGCACACAGCGCACGCCACGATGGACATTCTGCACGAGCGATTAAAAATGGAGCGTCCTTATTGAAAAATCCAATATTTAGATCATTATAAATACTGTTTTGTATAATGTTACAAATCACATGTAAAGAATCTTCTCATATCATCATTAATAATGCAACAACTCAATGTAGGTTAGGGATATTTACAGAAGCCATCTCCGTTAAAAGTGTAAAATACTTTTAAAACTCTCTACCATATCCCATTTTGCGCACAATGGGTTTTCTGCATCTTTATATAGATTCTGGCAGTAGGACTTCCAAGTTTCTATTACTTTGTCCAGCTCACACGAGAGGCAGCCATTCTCATCTTCAATAGCTCACGATTTACTCTTGAACTCCTTGACCAGAAATGTTATTTTTTGATGCAGTTCTCTTGTTTCAGTCTTTTATGCATTGGTTTAAAGTTTCTAACACAGACCAATATGTTGTATTTGGGAAGATAATTCAGCATATTCATTAGATGCTAGTCATTTTTTAAACTTTCCCCTTTCAAATATCAGTTTCCAGCATTCATCAGAGATCCAGAGCTCTCGTCTCCTTTCAGGGTTATTTGATACAATTTCCTGGGTTTCCTTGAGATCCATTACATATTTTACCAAACTCTTTGGTTTGTTTTGATTTGTCATTCAAAATGATTTATCTAAAATATTCAATACGATCCAAATAAAATATTCAAATTAAGAATATTGTGTTGAAATTACAATAATTGTAGTAAAGCACATATTTCACTTAGCAACTTGTTTTTTTTTGGTGTTTCTTTTCATTCAAATAATGCCAGATATTCAATGCAATTTTTTTTATACTAAAATAGCGTACAATAAAAAGATTTTCATATCTTTAGAGCATAATGCAAGTGATTAAATAACACAGAAAACGTTTATATTTTATGCTGAATATTGAAGTATTAAAGTGAATTTGCAATAATGCACAATTTAGAAATCAACCCATTTTCGCGTTGTGCGTAAATTTATACGAAAATGTAATCAATACGATAATTATCTTGATACAAATAACCTCTTCGTGAAAGTTCAACGCGTTTTAGACGCAGTTTTCTTCAGCAATATGTTAATAAATAGTTAAGTAAACCATATGTAACCAACCTTTGTAAGTTCTGAAGATGAAACCCAAATAATATCGACTAGGAGCAAAATAAAAAGACCTAAAATTAAACGCTGCGTTTTATTGAGCATGTTATCTTTTTGCTTCAAATTATCATTCATTACGAAGTAAACAAAACGCCGTTTTAGCGAGATCGGCGCCGAACATTTTGCACGCACTGTTGAAACATCGTATGATATAAACTAATAGAGCGAATTATTTATTTTGACAAGAATCATTTTATGTCATCACGATATTTTTGTTATTGTGAAGACATTGTCCGTTAAACCTGTTAACACAATGATCACGAAAGCGACTGGGTCAAGAACAAATTTCAAAAAACGAACGTAATTTGAATGACCTTAAAATTTATAAATGCGGAAAATATTTTTGCGAATTGATAACCAGTCTTCTATAATACGACGCAGCAATTAAGACGAAATAACTGTAATATTGAAATACCGAGTCAATACAATAAGAAAACGTCACGGCACTACGCACAAACGTCAAAAAGCGATGTCGGCCATTTTTTTGCTGATACTATCGTTGACGTTCATAAATGCTCTCCGTTTAAAATAACCAATTTATGCCCTAAAGTACATTTTGGAACACTTGGTTTCCATAGTGATAATTCAATGGTAAACAAACAAAATAGAAAAGCGGTGGAAGAGAGCTTAGTGTAGTAGTTTTTTTTAAAATGTGATCGATATAAAGAAAATTTGTGTTTAAACATACTAGAATAATAAATAATGACGTTTTACAGTTAGTTTAATTGTTTTTGCTGTTGTGATGGAGCCTTCCCAAACAGCACGTCATTCTATTAATAATGGAATCCATACGTCAGAATCCAGAAGATCTTCAGCAAATAGGGGTTGGATTAACATTATATGTACTTGTTACGAAAAACATTTGCATGTGAGGAACGGATAGTAGCGTAATATATCGGCTTATTCTAGAAGATATTTAAATACCAAAATATTTTTTCAACGTTGGTGAATAATTTTATCTATACTTGAAGAAACATACTTATATGTTTTTTGCACACGAAATAAAATATTTCGTGAATGTTAATTCAATTTTATTAATTGTTTATTTAAGCGAAAACAATTGCTAGCGAAGAGCTATTTTATAAAATCATTCAAACGTGATTTATGTACATACCGTATTTTTAATAAATAAGTGTATTCTTATTCTCCTCGTTCTTAGTGTAGGCCTTGTGGCCTGTTTCTTAAGAGGAATTTTCCTCCTGCGAGGTCGACTCCCAGCTGTAGATCCATCTCTTTGGTGGTCTGCCCGGGGGTCGTCTATCTTGGGGTTGGCCGTGCAACACAATGAAAGGGAGTCTGGATGTGTCCATTCTTCTCACGTGTCCATACCAATATCTTTTCCTTTGCCTCTCCCACCTTACGACATCCTCGACCTCGCATATTTCTCTTATCTTATAACTACGTGTTTGACGTTAATATTATGTTTGTTAGAGTCGGCATGGCTCCCACCGATGGAAAATTACAACTGGCTGATGCATTTACATTATATAAGAGGAGACACAGATAAAGCTAGACTACTTGCGCGGGAGCAGTTGGACAAGAGTGGCGGCAATAATGAATATGCTCATTATTTATTGGTAAGTCTTCTTCTTCTTCTTCTCCTTATAGACCATTGCTCTATTCCTGAAATCAGGCTGGCCTCTCTCGGGAGGTTGACTCCCAACTATCTCTCCATCTCATCGGCGATCTTCCGGGGGGACTGCAGCCGGCAGGAATCTGATGCGCCACAGCGTGTGGGATTCTGGTGAGATCCATCCTCTGCACGTGCGCATTCCAGTATCTTCTGCGTTGTCTGCCCCATCTCACGACATCCTCCACCTTGCAGATCTCGCGGAGAGCCGTGTTCCTTACCATATCTCGAATAGTCATTTTTGCTTTTATCCTCAGCGTCCTCATCTCTGCCACCCGTACTTTAGCCTTCGTTCTTGTGATATCCGCTCTGGTCTCAATGGTATACGCCAGTATAGGCCTTACGCAGATTTCATATATTCTGACCTTACTGTCAGTTCGGACTGCGGACGAGGTCAAAGCAGCAGGCCTCGCTTGGAATGATGTTAGGCATCAGGCATGCGATAAAGTCGGGTGGAGAAGGTTCCTTGAGGCCTTATGCACCACGGAGGTGTGACAGGACAAGAAGAAGAAGACATCCATCAGTGGAGAGATGGCTAGAGAGAAGATGATAATATATAATTATATCGTTCTATGTGTCAGAAATAAAGACGCTCAGAAATATATCTGGCAAGACACTGCAAGAGAGGATAAGTGAGATATACGAGGTCGAGGATGTTGTTAGGTGGGGAAGGCAAATGAGAAGATACTGGTATGCACACGTGAGGAAAATGGATCCATCCAGACTCCTTTTCATTGTGTTGCACGGCCAGCCCCAAGGTAGACGACCCCCGGGCAGACCAGCAAATGATGAATCCACAGCTGGGAGTCGACTTCGCAGGAGGCCAAATCCTCTTAACCGTCGCGTTGCCATGTGGTAAATTGAGTTTCCACTGCCAATTTAAAGTTGATTTTCTTAAAACCTATGGACCCTAATATTATAAAAAAAATTGTAATCCTCCATTGAAGTGTTCTCAATATTTCGTAATAAAAAAAAAAGCAAAAAATTACTTCCTTCATCCCAAAAAAAAATATTTTCTAAGACTGCCCTCACCTTCATTCGTGTTAAGGTAGAATTTGTTTTGCTAATATTTACAACTTTATCAAAAGTGACAAATACTTACTCGCTGTTTTGAACGTATTATAAATTATATCTTTGACCTTTTCAATAGGTACGTAATAATACCGACTGGATGAAAACGCAGCACGTAAGTTAATAATATCAGAACTGTGAAAATATTAACACTTTACCAAAAGGGACAAATATTAATACGTACTCGTTGTCTTGAACGTACTATACATTTTGCCTAGGTGCCTTTATCATCGCCCCGCCGGCCCGGCGCTCAGACAAGTTTCGACCCGACCCGACCCGATGTCCCAGTCGTCCGTATGCTATGACGCATTACATATCAGAAATCGCATGGTTCCAGAAAAAAATTAATAATGATATGTTTTTCAATTAATCCATGTATGTTATAGATATCGATCTATTCCTAATGAAATTCCCTACAAGATGACATAAATTAAATTTTGATTCATCTAGTCATATGCTTGATATTTAGATAAAGTTAGCGGTAAACTGAACTTACCACATGGGAGCAAGCGTTTTGTTTTGAACACGGTACGTTAAGGGTTAAGAAACAGGCCACTAGGCCTACACTAAGAATAAGATGAAGAAGAAGATATCGTTCTGTACCCGCGTATCTTCATTCGCTGTAACTTTTTATTTATTAATAAAGTCGTAATATTTCAGGGAAACATTTACTCTGATGAAGAAAAACTTGGTGAGGCGATTGAAGAGTTTAGATGCTGCAACCGCCTGAGTCCAGCCAATATTGATTACATAAAGCAAATATCGAAATGCCTGTAAGTAATTAAATACTTTGTTTCTTCTTGAACAATGATGGTGCTTTTGTGTGCGATTTGAACTGAGTGTTTGTTAGTGTGCCTGTCTTGTGTTTCCATGGACTAGCTAAATGGCACCCTGACATTTGTCTTACAACTGAGGAAACCACGGAAACCTCAGTCGGGGCGCTGCGTACCTGTAAAAGAAATACATGTTTATGTTAGTAAGTTATTGGTTGGCCTTTCGTAACCGATCCACCACCGTGGTTGCGAAATCGACAAAAATGTTGTTTTAAAAAAAAAAAGACTAATATCAAGGATTTACATCAATGATATTAGAATTTATTTTACAATCTTCAAAATGAGCAGAAAACAGCTCATTATTATGAAGAAGGAATCTGGTCGTGTCCAGGCTCGAACCCATGTCCCCTGGATCAGGAGCCAAGCGTTCTATCCCCTAGACCACCACACGGTTAAGTGTATCTGAGTCCGTTCAACTCAGGGAGATTGTTTGCAATAGTGTGAGTGACAGTGCGTTTACAAAAACACTATACGCCGTTGTAATTTTATTTTTTTATGAACGGAAAAGGCAAAAAAAAAACAGTAATATTTTATACTTAACATTTTTTTTAAAATAAAAATTCAGCTTCAATTGAAATAATCACAAAAAAAGTATGTCCATTAATTTTTTAATGTTGTTTATTGATTTTTATTGGAAAAACAATTAATGATGTAACTAATAATCATAAAGAAATTAGTTTTTTCTTTAATTCTTTCAAATATCTGATGTTACGGCTAATGCTGTCTGGAAATTCCAATTTTTCTGGATTTTTTTACAACAATTTTTTAAACAAATACACAAACAAAAACATGTCCTTCCGCCGTTAAAGTTAATTTATTTTACTCTTTTCGAGATAGTAGTATGAAATTTTCTAATCACCGAGTATTTAAGAAGCTAATGCCGTACACTCAGTCAACTAAGACCCGGTAACCAATCAGATAGCGTTCTATAACTAATTTAAAAGGTATTACTAACACTATTGCAAATCATCTCCCTGGAGTGAATAAAGTATACCTGACTAGGGTATTATCAAATGTGATGAGAATCAAATTTGATAAAACCCTTACAAGAAAAACTAACTAACCATCACGCCGTCTTCCCGTCCCTATCTAAACTCTAATGGGTGGGCAGAAATAATGGACTTCCTCAACATCTGTACATCGTGTCATGCACGCGCGTCGACTTCTCTGACTCCTGACATTCAATATTTGCTTTATTTGATCGTACTACGTTTTCCTCGGTCTTCTTCTATATCCCTAACAAGTATCGGATAACAAATCGGATACAATGACACGTTTTGTCTTTATAAGGCATTATCAAATATAATCTTCTAATAAATATTTTTGTGACATTTGATAATACTTTAGAAAGGCGAAATATGTTATTATTTTTCTACTTGTTCTCTTTTTAGACGTTTGGTCTGTTCCTATAGTCAGGCTGGCCTCTCTTAGGAAGTTCCTCAGCTATCCGTCCATCTCTTTGGCGGTCCTCCGGGGAACGGCAGCCAATAGGAATCTGACGCGCCACAACGTGAGGGATTCTGGAATGATCCATCCCCTGCACGTGCGCATTCCAGTATATTCTGCGTTGTCTGCCCCACCTTATGATATTTTCCACCTTGCAGATTTCGCAGATAGCCGTGTTCCTCATCCTATCTCGAATAGTCTTTCCTGCTATTGTCCTCAGCGTCCGTATCTCTGCCACCTGCACTTTTTCGACACGTGTTATTATCATAAAATATAATAAATCTTCTTTAAAACAGATTTTCTCATTCGCATTAATTGTAGGTAATTTTATAATAGTCCAATGTTTTGACTGATATACTATGATACCTTAACATTTTAAACTGTTAAATTAAATAACTTTATTTTTATGCATAACAAATTATTTTATTTTACGCGACATCTGTTTCGTCAACCTATGTTGACATCATCAGGTATTCCAATAATAAATCAAATGTCAAATTTTCGTGATTTTTCGAACCTTTATGTGTATTTGTTCCTATGTCAATTTGAATAATTTCTTTGATATAATTTTGAAGATTTTGCTGGATTTGAGTTAGGTATCTATAATATGTAAATATTTAAATTAAAATAACGATTAGTAACTATTTATAGGAGGCAAATAAGGCGAACTGAACATGTTGAGGAATTTGTGGTCTCTTCAGGCCTACACGTTCTCAACCAACCAGGGAGGCTCCCTACTTTCGCTGGACCTTGTGGGGAGAGTCGTATTGACGTCACGCTCTGCTCGAGTCTGCTGTCCCCCTGTGTCTTCGACTGGACAGTGCATGAGTGCGATGTTCCTAGCGATCATCGTCTCATCACCTTTTCGGTCGGGGGCGCGGTGAGACAGACAGAACGGGGTCAGTGGCGATTCCGGACAGCTGACGCTGACTGGGACCGATTCCGCGATACCCTGAGAGACGAGCTGAGTGAGGTTAGGTCTCAATTTGTTTTAGATTTATTACGTAGACGTTGAATGATTGAAGTGTGCGCGGGAGATGCCTATTGGTGGCGATGAGGTTCGCAACCCATCACACCGCGTCTCTCGCGTTGGCGAAAAGAGAAGAATGGAGTGCAGCATCGATTAAAGTGTTGCAGTCCATTCTTTCTGTCTACCCTTTCGGGGAAACGGCGTGATGGTTAGTTAGTAAGTTAGTTATAGGAGGAAATATGATAATACAATAATAATAATAAAACAGTAATAAGAAGGAACAATTACACTTAGTGTAGAGTCAAAAACGATGAAACATAATAAATTGTTTTAATTAAAATATTTAGGTACCTAACTCAACTCCAGCAAGAACTTCAAAATGATATCAAAGAAATTATTCAAATTGACATAGGAACAAATACTTACATATAAAGGTTCGAAAAATCACGAAAATTTGACATTTGATATATTATTGTAAAACCTGATGATGTCATCATAGGTTGACGAAACAGCTGTCGCGTAAAACAAAATAAATTGTGATACAGAAAACAAAGTTATTTTTTTTAACCGTTTATAATTTTATATATTGCGTAAAAAAATATTATCAGTTTTAATTAAATTTCTTATTTATTTATTGACTTATTCGTTTATTATTTCTAGATTCCGACAGAAGCGTTTCAAACTGGCTCTCGAAGCGCTGATGGAAGCGGAAAACCTATCTAAGAAACTGGACTGGGAAATACACTACTGGATAGGTGAGTTATATCTTACTTACCAATATATAAGCGAAGTTGACGAATGGGCGCCGCCGCGTCATATATAATATATTAATTTCAGTTATAAATTAAAACCTTATTAGTTTCCTGTCATTTTTTCAGGAGTTTGTCAAAACATCCAATCTATCTCAGTGAACGTTCATTAATTTCAAAGAGGTTGCATTTAAGAGCTAAAATGGCAGTGCACAATGGTGTTCTTGTACTGACCCTTATGTATGGAAGCGAAGCATGAACTGGCAAAAGTAGGATGAAAGTAGAATGCAG
Organism: Lepidostoma basale; assembly: GCA_022606425.2. Lineage (NCBI taxonomy): Eukaryota > Metazoa > Arthropoda > Insecta > Trichoptera > Lepidostomatidae > Lepidostoma > Lepidostoma basale. The sequence continues at coordinate 1,660,284 of JAHDVF020001336.1, read as the reverse complement.
TAGAAATGAGATCTCTTAGACGCATGTGTATGATAGAGTGTCGAATGAAAATATAAGAAGTAAATGCGGTGCGACTGATGGTGTTATGAACAAAATAATGAAAGAATCGTTAAGATGGTTTGGACACATGGAAAGAATGGTAAAAATATATATAAATATGTTAACGATGTAAATGAAACTAGAAATAGAGGAAGACCGAGGAACACTTGGCACTAAATCAAATATTGAATGTCGGCCACGTGAGAAGTAAGAGAAATCGACCCGCGTGCATGACACGATGTATGAATGTTAAGGAATCGAAAGAAATATGTCACGAAAGAAAAGTGTGGCAGTCCATTCTTTCTGCCTACCCCTTCGGGGAGACGGTGTGATGGTTAGTAAGTTAGTTATATTATCCTTCTCAACCACTGGCACGTAGCGTATAGAAAATCACACTAATTATAGAATTCCAGTGTTAACGTCTTAAGATTGAAAAATAATCTATGACTATGGTTTTTTATCCTAGACTAACTAAACTTATGGAATTAAATGTATAATTTATTATGTTTTCATCAGCATTACGTTTTTTTACTTCTCTTTCTTCCTCTTTTGAAAATTTAATTAAATAAACAAAAGGACGAAATATATTGTTATTATGAGAGTTGCCTCACTTTTCTCCTATTAAAAAAAAACAAACTAACTTACTATCACGCCGTCTCCCCGAGAGGGTAGGCAGAAATAATGGACTGTCACATTTTAACCGATGAGGTACTCCATCCTTCTCTTTTCGCCCCGCGGGAGACGCGGTGTGATGGGTTGCGAACCTCATCGCCACCAATAGGCATCTCCCACGCACACCTCGATTGTCCAACATCCACAAAATAAATCTAAAACAAATCATATAAAATCCAATGATATAAAATTAAAATAATTTAACACAAAATGTTATTTTAAGATGCTGCACATTATTGTCTATTTAATTAATGTATCACGTATTCACCGTTTTTTTAAATTAGCAGTAATTAGGCACTTAAAGCAAACCAACACCAGTAAGAACTTAAAAATAATATTGAAGAAATTATTCAAGTTGTCATTGGAACAAATGAAATTTTTTTTTACACCTGTCAAAATTCTTTTTCTTTGTATCAAATAAATATGTTCGAGTTGTTTCAAAATGGCGCCCACGGGCGACTGTCATTTGAAGCTTCTCACAAAAAAATTAAATTTCTGCATTTTGGCAATCCTTTAAGATTAAAAACAGCTCCATATACAAGTATATGCATCATCATGTGTGGTTTATTGTTTTTTATTGGTGCACACTCTCATACTCAAATTGTACATCGCTCTGCACGCCTTCCCATCAGCCAGCCAATTAAAATGACAACCTCCGGTGCCGCCGCCACAGTTCCTGACCATCGTAATCGCTCGCTCTCCATTTTGCCGTTGCTACCATATTCCTGACTCGCTGCCATATCCAAGTCTGCCGGCGTTCCTCGGACGCCTCCATCCCTTGCTTCTCCTGCCGTCTCCTCCTGCACCGCAGCCTCTCCCTGTCCTGCCGCCTCCTTCTGCCCCGCCGCCGCCATCGCTGCCTACCTGCTGTTTACTCGACGCTTCATGCCTAAACCTTTCCTTTCCACTATCCTTATCCCATCCTGTATCTCAACCTCATTGCCATATCGGTCCCCACCCAAGGCCACCGGCCTACGCCCAAGGCCACTCTTGTCTCACTTGGTTCCATATCCAGGACCAACCGGCCCCCACCCAAGGCCACTCCCTGTCACCGTCCCTCGGTCTCCACCCAAGACCTCGGCCCCTTTCCAAGGTCATCCCCAACCCCTCCACACTCCACCCTACCCGGGTAGTCAGGTCCAAATATCGGACACAACCCACTACATCCTCCAAGTAACCCTCGCCTCACCATCCAACAATATCCAACTTCATCTCCAAGAAAGAAATTTCCAACATGGGGGGGAGCAATAGCCTTCGGGCTGGTACTCCCGAAAAGACAATATCCAAGAAGAAATACATAGCTTATTCATATATCGCACGCTTAATAGTAAACTGACCGATTATGGTTTAGGTCATAATTGAGTTAACATTAGACAGAGGCTTGTGTTAACGCTATCCATCGTTTCGCGTTAAAATTAAGTCAAAATTCCGCCAATTGACCTCTATTACACTATATCGGTCTTTTTTATTCGTACGTGATTTTCGACTAACTAACTAACTTACCATAACGCCGTCTCCCCGGAGGATAGGCAGAACAGAATGGAACGCCACACTGTTCTGTCCTGACATACTTCTTTCGCTTCCTCTACATTCATACATTTTGTCATGCACGCACGTCGATTTTCCGACTCCTCACGTGACCGACATTCAATATTTGATTGATTTGATCGTGCCACGTTTTCCTCGGCCTTCCTCTATTTCTAGCTCCGTTCACGCCGTTTACATATACCTTCTTTACCATTCTGTCTTCACTCATTCTTTCCATGTGTCCAAACCATCTTAATGACCCTTTCCTTATTTTGTTCATAACACTTTCATTCGCACCACATTCACTTCTTATACTTGCATTTGTCACTCTTTCATATACAGATCATTCGTCCTAGAGATCTCATTTCTACTGCATTTATTCTACTTTCAACCTTTTTTTGCCAGTTCCATGCTTCACTTCCATACATAAGGGGCGGCACAAGAACACCATTTTGCACTGCCACCTTGGCTTTTGTTTTTATTAAAACACCGACTCGTGCAGATTGAGCAAAACTTGTTTTTTTTGAGTTAAGCCAGTGTTCTATTTAGCGTGCGATATGTATGTACATACTCGTATATATATTTTTAAAGTTGATACGTAGATTATTGGCAGCTGGATCTTATGGTATATGATGGATCAGCACTTTGCACAATTATTTCTGTCTTAAACTATCAGAATTAATCCATCAAGTGTCAGAAGTAACATTAACAAAAACAGTTTTTTTTCCCATTAAGATATTTTTCTAGTTTTCTTATCATAAATTGTTTAATATGTTTCGTATGTATACACAAGTTATTTTTTATCTACATCACTTGTATTCAAGGTTAAATCCAAATAAGAAATTTTATTTATCGTCTCTCGAAGGGGTAGGAAGAAATAATGGGCTGACACACTTTTCTTTCCTGACATATTTCTCTCGCTTCCTCAGCATTCATACATCGTGTCATGCACGCGCGTTGATTTCTCTGACTTCTCACATGGCCGAATATTTGATTTATTTGACCGTGCCACGTTTTCCTCGGTCTTCCTCTATCTCTATAATAGTTCCATTTACATCGTTAACATATATTTTTTTTTACCATTCTTTCTTCATTCATTCTTTCCATGTTGCCAAACCATCTTAATGATTCTTTCATTGTTATTATTAAACAGCTGTTTTGTCAACCCATGTTGACATCAACAGGTGTTACAATAATTACATATATATTATATAATAATTGTTTTGTCAACCTATGTTGACATCAACAGTTGTTAATATTATTGTAACACCAGATGATGTCAACATTGGTTGACGAAACAGCTGTCGCGTAAAATAAAAATACAATTGTGATACACAAAAAAAAGATTTTTTTAATTTAACGGTTTATAATGTTAAAGTATCATATTGTTTCGGCCAAAACAATGAAAAAAAAAACATTGTTTTAATTCTTAAAAAAAATGACAATCTAAGATGTTCATCATTCAAATAGAAATCTTCATCTGCTTCTTCTTCTTCCTCAGCCTATTCCCGTTCACTCCTGGACAAAGGCCTCCTCCATTCGCTTCCATGTCACTCTGTCCTGTGCAGACTGCATCCAGTTTATTCCGACGTGTCTGTTCAGATCATCCTTCCACCGTAGTTGCGGTCGCCCTGCACTTCTCTTCGCCGTCCACGGTCTCCAAGTCAGCAGTCTTCTTGTCCACTTTTCATCTGAGCTTCTGGCTACGTGGCCTGCCCATTGCCATTTTAGAATTGCCACCCGGTGGATGATGTCAGTGACCTTTGTTTATTCTCTCACCGTAGTTTCTGACTCTGTCTTAAAGGATTCCTAACATGGCTCTTTCCATGGCTCTTTGGGTCACTCGTAGTTTCTTGGCACTTTGTTTGGACAATGTAACAGTTTCAAGACTTATTACCTAGTAGATATGAAAAGATTTAAATTTCAGCGGAATGCCTATCGGCCCTCGGAAACCGCCTGCCGGCCCTGCGGTGGTCTCGACGAGCGGCCTCGGCTGGAGGCCGACCCGAGGCCTGCAAGCAGCTCGGGGAGCTTCTGGCAGCCTCGGGGGACTTAGCCGGGGCCGTGCAGGCCTATACCGCAGCTCTGGAGTAAGAACTTTGTTCTACTTGTCTTTTTCCGTTCCTTGGGGTCGTGGGGTATGTTTCTAAATAGCAGTATTATTTATTCTTACTATTTTACTTACGGTTGTTACTGCCCTGATGAAGCTTGGGTCCAAGCGAAACTAGTTGGCAAATAACCATACCGTGGTTAAATACAAAGTTTGATTTATTTATTGAACGCTAAGGCATTATCACTGTGGAATTCCATAGTAATATACTCGTACGTAGGAAATTGAAAATAACTTTGTTTAATCCACAAAATATAAAAAAACACGACATGTTTCGAAAGATACCCCCATCTTCAGGTGTAAAAATATAATAAAAACTAAACGAATAAGACTAATATAAAAAACGCATTTAAAATTCGATACATTAATTTAAATTTAAAAATTAATCTGGGCTCTTTGTAATAAGTACTAATAATTATTTTTTATTAGTAAGAACTAATGAATAATATTAAACAATGACATGATGATAATATAAAAATATATAAAATTGTAATTTAGAAAAACAAAATTAAATAAACACAAAAGTCCGGATCGTCCATGTCAACATGTGCAACATCGAAAAAAAAAACATTATGTGTTATTACATTATGTGCTAAATTAAAAAACGGTGGATTCGTGGAAAATAAATTAAATAGACAATATGTGCACCATCTAAAAAGAACATTTTGTGTTAAATTATTTTTATTTTGTTATTTTATTTTATATCATTGTATTTTATATTATTTGTTTTAGATTTATTTTGTGGGTGTTGCACGATCGAAGTGTGCACGGGAGATGCCTATTGGTGGCGATGAGGTTCGCAACCCATCACACCGCGTCTCCCGCGGAGCGAAAAGAGAAGGATGGAGTGCCGCATCAGTAAAAGTGTGACAGTCCATTCTTTCTGCCTACCCTTTCAGGGAGATGGCGTGATGGTTAGTTAGTTAGTTAGTTAGAAAAACATACATTTGAAAAGAAAACATACATTTGTATTAAATTTGATTATAGTTTCGATAAAAATGACACAATATTTCTACACACAATAGCAATAAATTGACAAACTTGAAAATTTAGAAATCCTCAAGTCGGTGAAATTGGGTGACAACAAAATTAATAATCAGATTCCTCCTTTTACCCCTTTCTCCTTAAATACTTTGTCTACATGTAATCTCCCAAGCTCCCATTCCCAATCATATGCAAATTAATGATTTATTTAACTAACTAACTAACCATCACGCCGTATCCCCGAAAGGGTAGGCAGAAAGAATGGACTGTCACACTTTAACCGATGCGGCACTCCATCATTCTCTTTTCGCCCCGCGGGAGACGCGATGATTTATTTATTTCTATATAAATGATGTCTTTTCAAATGTATGTACTTTCTAAATTACAATTTAATATTTTTTATCTTATCATCATGTATTATTATTGTTTAATATTATTTATTAGTTCTTACTGATAAAAAAAAATTATTAGTCTTTATTACAAATAGCCCAGGTTATTTTTAAACTTTAAATTATTGTATCGAATTTTAAATGCGTTTTTTATATTAGTCTTTCATTGTTTAGTTTTTATTATATTTTTACATCTGAAGATGGAGGTATCCTCCGAAACATGTCGTGTTTTTTAATATTTAAAAAAAATATTTTGTGGATTAAACAATGTTATTTTCAATTTCGTAAGTATATTTATTTTGTATTTATAAAAAAAATCGTTTAAATGACTTTCTTGGTACATTTTTTAGAATCGCATTAAGAAATTGTACAATCATCACAATGTCAGATACGCGCGGAGTCGGAGAAATCAACGTGCTTGCAAGACACGATTTATGAATGTTGATAAAGTGAGAGAAGTATGTCAGGAATAAACAGTGTAGCGGTCCATTCTTTCTGTCTATCCCTTCAGAGAGGCGGCGCGATTGTTAGTGAGATTTTTAATTTATTTATAATAATTATAATTGTTATTAACAGGAGTGCCCCCGATAACGCCGAACTGCTGACGTCAGCGGGGATACTGCACGTGCGTGCTCACCAGCAGCAGCTGGCCGTGGAGAGGCTGGGCTCTGCCCTCGCTCTTGGGCCCCCTCAGGCCAGAGCGCTCCTGCCACTGGCAGCAATAATGCAAGTCCGTATACCCCTCTGAATTGGTAACACTTTAACTTACCCCGTTAAAAAAAAACAGTCCGCGCGTTACGGCGCCGTGTAATAATTACACATTTCAAAATGAGAGTTTTTAAATAAGATATTCATATGCAATTAATTGGTTCAACACCCTTTCAACATTAAACATTAATCTTCTAAGATCCTAACCCCACTAATAACTCAATATCTTAAACAATTTTTTTTATTCCATTGATTAGGTAAATAAATAGTTTTTAAAACACTTTCACTAGTTTTTACATCACTTTATTTACACATTCTTAAAATTATTTTTAATAATTCCATTTCACATTAATAATTGATTTTTTTACCAATTGATTTATAATGTTTCTTTTGTATAACAAATCTCTCTATTTTACCATGTTTATTGTATTTTATCTTCTAGCCATTGGCATACTCAAGTTATTAAATTTAATGGTACCAATGTTAAATATTTCTAATGTGACTTTTTCTAAATCGTATATTTTGTAATGTAGAATTTTTAAATAATGGGTCCTCTTCTTCTTCTATTCTTTGAACTCAATGGACTCGGCAACGAACCTGAACCTGAATGCTAGACAGTCTACATTGCGATCAGCTAAGTCTTCTGCGATCGGTAGATTGACTGTGCCAAAATGCTGTCCAAGCACAAATTTTGGCGACCGAGCCTTCGCGGTAGCCGGCCCTTCAGCCTGGAACAGTCTTCCAGCAGACCTTAAGTGCATTGAGAATCAATCAGAGTTTAGATCGAGACTCAAAATGCACCTTTTCAAATTATCATTTCCTGACAAGAAGGGCTGATCGACTTCGTCAGGTGCAGCCCTCATATTAAATATGTTTATAATTTTTTTTTTATCAGTATTATTATTATTATTATCTAGTTGATAAAACGGAGCATCTTCTACAGCGCCCTTGAGATGAGTAATTCATAAAAATGGCGCTTTATAAATTATCCAATTTATTATTATTATTATTAATTGACAAATCTTGGTGATATTAATTATTTAATATTACTTTGGCGAAGATACTGAATTTTTATTTTGAGAAGTCGGAGGAATCGACGTGCGTGTATGACTCGTTGTATGAATGTGGAGGAATCTAGAGAGTTTTGCCAGGATAGAGTAGTGTGGCGGGCCATTCTCTCTGCCTACCCCTGCGGAGAAACGGCGTGATGGTTTGTTTGTTTGTTTCGTCAGAGTTTTAATTAATGAATACAAGTATTGTGAAATTTAACATACATATTATAAATGTGTGCTCATTATTTTCAATTTAACTAGACTGAGTCATAGCAACGCGTGGCCGGGTACAGCTAGTCTATATAAATATAAAAATGTATGTTTGTCTGTCTGTCTGTGTGTCTGTCTGTATGTCTGTCAATGATTTTCTCGAAAAGTACTAACCCGATTTCGTTGAAAATTTCACAGTTTGTTCTTATTTGTACCAAGAAGGTTTTGAGAGTAGTTTAAATCAAATCCAATCATTTTATTCTTCTTAAAAAAAAACCGATTGCTTTGAAATTTTGTTATTTACCGATGGCTTCGAAATTTTGACACAACGTTGCATTAGAATACGCGCATGTTATTACATTATACTTATTTTTCTTCTTCTTCTTCTTTTAGAAAAAAAACGTTTGCTTTGAAATTTTGTTGTTTACCGATTGTTTTGAAATTTTGACGCAACAATACGGGGATGTTTTTATTATTTATAAAAATGGATATTAACAGTATTATACAGGTATAATATAAATTTCCTTTCCAAACTAACATTGGACTTCCACCCTTAACCTTCACCTAACTACGAACAGATATATTATAAATTGTAAAGGTTACTCAATTTAATTAAATAAAATTGGTTTTCAAAGGTCAGATTTGCAACAAAGACCTCAAAGTTCCGGCATGAATTAGATTTCACAGATCTTTTGGCACTAATTCAAATACACGTTCTAATTTGACCAACCTGAAATAATTTTCTCTTTCAGAATTACATTTCAAATATTTACCCAAATTCCTTACTTCCTGGATATCTCAAATAGAGGAGTGAGAATGGCACATTTGACATATTTAAAACAATAGCTTTTTGTTTGTTCCCTTCTATCGCATAATTCTAACTAAATATATAACATAAATGCGATTGGGCCGAGATAACCAAACCGCAGAGCTAAAGTGAAGAATTGGATTAAGCTGGGCAGCTTTCGGAAACATGGGTTACATCCTTAAAAGCCGGAAAATACCGATCAACCTGAAATGAAAAGTCTATGAAGCCTGTGTGTTCTGCCAGTTGGTACTTATGGTCTTGAAACTGTAACATTGTCCAAACAAAGGGAGGAGTGGAATACGTGTCACGATCGAATAAATCTTCAAAACTTAATTTATTCGATCATGACACGAATTCCTCGCTCTTCTTCTATTTCTAGTTTCATTTACATCGTTAACGTATACTTTTTTTTTACCATTCTTTCTTCATTTATCATTTCCATGTGTCCAAAATATATTTAATGTTACTTTCATTATTTTGTTCATAACATTTTCATTCGCACCGTCTTATCATCTTATGTTTTCATTTGACACTCTATCATACACAGATTTTCCACACATTCGTATAATAGAGCTCATTTCTAATGCACTAAAGTTCTTCTTCTTCTTCTTCCTCAGCCTATTCCCGTCCATTCCTGGACAAAGGCCTCCTCCATTCGCTTCCATGTCACTCTGTCCTGTGCAGACTGTATTCAGGTTATTCCGACGTGTCAGTTCAGATCATCCTTCCACCGTAGTTGTGGTCGCCCTGCACTTCTCTTTGCCGTCTACGGTCTCCAAGTCAGCAGTCTTCTTGTCCACTATTCATCTGGGCTTCTGGCTACGTGACCTGCCCATTGTCATTTTAGAGTCGCCACCCGGTGGATGATGTCAGTGACCTTTGTTTTTTCTATGTATCGTTTCTGACTCTGTCTCTTAGGCTTATTCCTAGGCTCTGTCTCTTTCCATGGCTCTTTGGACTCTCGGCACTTTGTTTGGACATTGTTATAGTTTCAAGACCATAAGTACCAACTGGCAGAACACAGTCTTCATAAACTTTTTGTTTCAGGTTGATCAGTATTTTCCGGTTTTAAAGGATGTAACCCATTTCCTGGTATTGTGTTGTAAGCATTTATGGTGTTTGTAATGTCTTTTGAGTAAATAAACTGATTTGATTTGATTTAATAAGAGACGGAGATCAATTCCCAGACGGCGATTATATTATAGCATTTGAGATAACGAATCGGTGAGATTCATGGCTATTACGGTAACCTTACGGGGTCGCACACTGGATCCATTTGGCAAAAACAAGGACTTAGGGGTCGAACTCCGAATTTTGCCATGATTTTTTAAAATAAGGTCCTCTGTGTGATTCCGAACCACTTTTGTCTTTTAACTTTTTTTTTATAAAACTGCTAATTCCCAAAAAAAAAAATGTTGTTGTTTTTTTCGTATGAAGCAAAACTGATTTTTGCAATTGTTTCGGAATCAGGTGGATACGTCAAAACCAAACTTAGTAAGGCGTATAGAGGGCATAATCTTCTACATTACTTGTTACGACATCTACTTCATATCTCTGTCCATTTAAAAGCAGCAGACATTATAAATCTTAATTAATTGTTACGAGTGTAAAGTGGTTTCGGATTTTTTCTTAGATGCATAAATATGCTAAAATCACTCCATTCTTTTGTATAGGAACGTTTTTTCGTTTATATAAAAAAATTTGATAGGTGTAAAAATAAATTTTTCATTTGTTCCAATGACAATTTGAATAATCTCTTCAATATTCTTTTAAAGTTCTTGCTGCTGTTAGTTGGTTTTAAGTGCCTAATTACTGCCAAATAAAAAAAGTGGATACGTGGAACATTAATTAAATCATATAACAGCTAATTTAAAAAACGGTGGATACGTGTAACATAAATTAAAGAAACACAAAAGTCCGGATCGTCCATGTCAACATGTGCAACATCGGAAAAACATTATGTGTTATTACGTTATGTGCTAAATTTAAAAAAAACGGTGGATTCGTGGAACATAAATTAAATAGACAAATGTGCCCCATCTAAAAATAACATTTTGTATTAAATTATTTTTATTTTGTTATTTTATTTTATATCATTGTATTTTATATTATTTGTTTTAGATTTATTTTGTGGATGTTGGAAGATCGAAGTGTGCGCGGGAGATGCTTATTGGTGGCGATGAGGTTCGCAACCCATCACACCGCGTCTCCCGCGGGGCGAAAAGAGAAGGATGGAGTGCTGCATCAGTAAAAGTGTGACAGTCCATTCTTTCTGCCTACCCTTTCGGGGAGACGGCGTGATGGTTAGTTAGTTAGTTAGTTATTTTAATTTAATTGTACAATCAATATGAATGATGGCAGAGTCACCGAGATTACGATGTCGCCCTGTCCCGGTACAAGATCGCCGCTCAACAGACACCAGACTGTCCCGCCCTCTGGAATAACATCGGGATGTGCTTCTTCGGCAAGCAGAAGTTCGTGGCTGTAAGTGAAGACGTATTATCATTGTCTGTCTCTCGCATTAATCCTCATCTGTTTCTCACCCGCCAGCATTTGTTTTCATTCTCTCATTCCATCCATTTTATCGGACCCCTAGTAGGTATACAGCGACACTCAACGTATTCTAGTTTTATTCATTGTGTTTGAATGCGGGGTAAGGAGGGTGACTCCACGTGTGGTGTTACTAAAATCACATAGGTAAGACCCAGCGCCCATAGAAACGATACAAATTCGGTAAAATCTTCCACAATGATGGCAAGAGAATAAAATAAATAAGGCAATTTTTAGGGCCTTCAAGAATTTGAGTTGCTTTATGTGATAAAGCAGTGGTCGTTTAACTCATTAATCAAAAATCGAGTAAATTTTTTTCACATTTTTCTACATAGCAGTGGTCGGTAAACTCATTAGTCAAATATCTTTACATTTTTCTATTTCATAGTTATTTTTTTCTAAAGAAGTCACTAAGGTAAAGGCGCCAGTGATGGAGAGTTTAAGAAAATGTTTTTAGACTTAATGACCGTTTTAAAGATAATTTTAGGAAATGAAATCAGGTGATGTGAAAAAATAATAGAATGGTTTGTTGGAAATCGTTTTTAATAATGAAAATAATTAAAGGGGTCCGGTTTGAAAAAAAAAAGTTAGATGACCACAATCATTTCTAATCACCAGTGATGGACAGATTAAATTTAATTATGGACAATCAGTAATGAACAACACCCGGTAATGGACATTCAGTATTGGACGTACAACAAAAACTTTTTTTTTAGTTTAAATCATTCTTAGCACCACCTCTTTAGGGCACATAGATGTCAGGTAAATATTTTTCCATCTCCATTACTTTATAAAAGGTTCTTTAATCCTTTCCACAATGTCCTCCATTTTGTACCAAATCTTATCGGGTCTTTCCGGCATCTGAAGGTGTTTGGCTTGCCCCCTGACCTGGATGGTTAGTCTTCCACTTAGTAACTTCCTTGTGAGCTCTTCTTGAGCCGTAAGGATCGTAGCTGGGCCCATTGTATATACAAACCGCAGGGCTTTTCCCGGTGACATTATTTCTAAGAGTAATGCGTGGTATACCATACTTTAACGCTACTGCACCTACTGCTTCTCCTTTTTTCACGCGTCTACGGCACGCTCCATTTGTTCCGGTGTATATTTTTTTTGGGTGCCATTGCTATAAAAGAACATACAAAAAATGATACCCTCATTTGCGATACACATATGGACAACCATATGGAATCCCTTGCTTTTATCAGTATCATAAGCATCATTTTACAGGAAACCTAACATTACAGATTTAAATTGTCATAAATTAACTTTAATTGCGATGTAAACAAGTATACTCAATTATGGACATTTTTGTCCATCACTGGTTCGTATTGAAAATCGATACTCAGTAATGAACATTCAAATTTGACAAACTGTACAAGTACCTACATATGAATTTAGTATGATTTCGTATCTCTGATATGTCTACAAAACGCATTATTCAATTATATAATAAGTAATTACTAATATTTCTACGAATTATTACAAAACATCTACTCACCTCACTAATGAATTCTGCAAGAAATTATGAATTTTGCAAATGTCGTTCGCGTGGGGTCGTATAAATGTCCGTTATTTCGCAAAATAATGGCGGATTGGAATGAAATTTATGTCAGTTGACAGAGAAAGATCTATAATTTATAGTTCAATGTTGAAAGTATGAAAAAATGTTCAATATTTCTTATTTTTAAGATATTTAAAAACTTTTGTCCATAACTAGAGGTCTGTCCATTACTGGTGCCGTTACCTTAGGTACACACTTTTTGGTACATCAGAATACTGCGACTCCAGCTCTATTATTCCTTGCACTAATCCAACTTCATCTCTTTCATTTGCAGACCACGACCTAAATTATTACCATCTTACTTATCAATAATGCCCCTTTACCACCAAGTTATCCACCATCATTCAGTGCTTTACCCCTCCCGCAATTATTGCGGATAAAAAAAAATCCCCTCCGATAGCCCACTACGTACTCCGCCAAACAAAATGGTCTCAAGCAGGATGCTATCTCCTACCACAACTCCATCCAGGCACTGCTCCTCTTATCTTCCCCTCGGGAACAGACTTTTTTTATAAATATAATCCCAACCCTAACTGGTCTTCCATTCCTTGACAATAATGTAAGACTTTTTCATAAACCCTAAATCCCCCTCGTATCCCGCCATTTAGCCCCATCATAAAACAACTACCAAATTACATTCCAACAATGTTTCCTACAGACGTAAGAGGAATAGCCATTAGAGCTGAACCTCTGTAAGCCAGAAGATCCAAGTCCAAGTCCAAGTGCGAATGAAAGTGCTATAAACAAAATAATGAAATGTTTTTTTAGATTGTTTGGATACATGAAAATAATGAATAAATTATTTTATGTAAAGAAAATGTACGTTAATAACGTTTACGAAACAAGAAATAGAGGAAGACTGAGGAAAAAATATAGTGATCAAATCAAATATCAAATGTCGGCAACGTGAGGAGTTAGAGAAATCGACGTGCATGCAAGACACGATGAATTAAAATTGAGGAAGCGCGAGAAGTATGTGAATGAAAGAATAACGTGTCAGTCCATTTTTTATGTTTGTCCCTTCGGAGAGACGGTGTGATGGTTAGTTAGTTAGTTTTACTTTCAAGTTTTTGTGGTATTTTTCTCTCTTCAAAATTATTGCTTACAATGTATTAAGCCAAATTTCTTACCTTAAGTATCTTATTTTGCTCCATTAGCTTTGTTCTGTAATCAGCCACGCACTTGACATTCGTCACATAGGACAATGCATTAGCAAAGCGAAACATGACACTCCCATCAAATGTATTATTACTTTTAGAAAACAGACGTTTTCATCAATATTTAATACATGTAAGCATCTTAGTGAAACCACATTTATGTTCCCAACATTCTTATATTTTAGCAGGGTTTGACATCTTGTACATTAAAAAATTATAGGGATTCCTTTGCTAGGGGTGGCCTGACTATTGAAAAATAACTGTTTATGAATAAACTATGTTTTTTTTTTGTATCACAGTTGTATTTTATTTTACGCCACAGCTGTTTCATCAACCAATGTTGACCTCATCAGATGTTACAAATAATATATCAAATGTAAAATTTTCGTGGTTTTTCGAATCTTTATGTGTATTTGTTCCTATGTCAATTTGACATTGACAATGTCAACATTGGTGATACAAAAAACAAAGTTTATTCATTAACAGTTTAAAATTTTAAGGTATCATAGTTTTTCGGCCAAAATAATGGACTATTGAAGAATAACTAATTGCAATCCATGAAATATTCACGTAACTAAAGATTTTATACCATTTAAAAACTTGGTTCAAAGTGCAATCGTAATCAGTAAAAAATTTAACTTTTAATATAAATATTTTTTTTACACACACATTAAAAAAAAATCACAATTAACAACCCTAAATTGTTCTCGTATTGATTTCTACACTACCGTCATATAAAAAAATCTAAATAATCCAGAAACATTATCGGGCATGTGAATCGTGTGCTTTTCGAATTTCTTTCGGTGAGAATCGAAGTATTCCTCATTAAAAAATTACATTAACAATTTATATTTAAACATAAAAAATCTGTAAAAAATGAAATATTTATGTTGTTTTTAGATTTTTCTTGGTAGAAGTCCATTATGACTATACGAGTATAATCTAGTGTGTTGTGATTCTAAAAGTTTTGTTTTTTTGAACAAATACTATTGTTAGATAATGATATTATATAAATAAAAGGCAATTAAGGGTGTGATTAGTATTCATAAGATTTTAAACTAATAAAATTCAATCAGAATTAGTTGAAGAAAGGTGCCAAGTATCAAAAAAGTCATAAATTAGTTTTTAATCCTAATTAGTATAAAACGTGAAGGCCAATAATTGTACAAAGGTGCAAATTATTATTATAATATGGTGTAGTTCCAACTTCGCCCCAAAGATGCCACTCGTTACATGTATGCGTGTAACATTTTTTTTGTTTTTTTCTCTTTTTCTTTTATTTTATTTTTATACCGCGTAGCACCGTTGAAATAACCAGCCATAATATTATTTTATTAATAATAAGTAAATTAAAAAAACTAGCTAACTCACCATCACGCCGTCTCCCCGAAGAGGTAGGCAGAAAGAATTTACAGACACACTTTTTTTGACATTTTTCTCTCGCTTCCTCAACATTCATACATCGTGTCGTTTTCCTCGGCCTTCCTCTATTTCTAGTTTCATTTACATCGTTAACATATAATTTTTTTACCATTCTTTCTTCATTCATTCTTTCCATGAGTCCATCTTTATGATCCTTTCATTATTTTGTTCATAACACCATGATACCCACATTCTATATTTTCATTCGACACTCTATCATATACAGAGTATCAACACATTCGTCTAAGAGATCTCATTTCTACTGCATTTATTCTACTTTCATCCTTATTTTGCCAGTTCCATGCTTCGCTTCCATACATAAGGGTCGTAAATTTAATTATTTCAAATATCTTGTGTCTCGACTTATGGTATCTGGATGTTTCCATTTTTCCGGTAAATGTATGTAATTACTGAAATTTTTAGAAGATACATTTTCTCGGGATCCAATCAGATAGCTTTATATTACTAATACCACTAAATAAGCTGTGTAATATAAGAGCTGTTACTCACACTTTTGCAAAGATTATTCTTAAGCCGGATACATTCTAATATATTATATATTATATATATTATAAATAAATTTTTCATTTGTTCCAATGACAATTTGAATAAATTCTTCAATAATATTTTTAAGTTCTTGCTGGTGTTGGATTGTTTTAAGTGCCTAATTACAGTAAATTAAATAAAAACAGTGGATAACGTGGAATAAAAATTAAATAAACACAAAAGTCCGGATCGTCCAGCTGACGACAAGTGCACCATCTAAAAGAACATTATGTGTTAAATTATTTTTCTTTGTTATTTTATTTTATATCATTGTATTTCAGATAATTTGTTTAGATTTATTATGTAGACGTTGAACGATCGAAATGTGCGCGGGAGATGCCTGTTGGTGGCGATGAGGTTCGCAACCCATCACACCGCGTCTCTCGCGATGGCGAAAAGAGAAGGATGGAGTGCCACATCGATTAAAATGTGGCAACCCATTCTTTCTGCCTACCGTGATGGTTAGTTAGTTAGTTAGTTATATTATATATTCGTAGATTATCCACTTACTTTTCGATATTGTTTTACGGACCGGTAAGGGAGGTAAAATTTAGAGTTAGTACGCTAGTACTCGGGCTAATGCTGTTATGGTTAGCAAAAGCATTTAAAGGGGTTTTACATATGTGTACATTTATTATTTATTTTACTGATTCTTATTTTAAGCATCTTTTCAGATCTTCGATTTCCTTTCGCTCCGCCGCGCCGTCACAAGATTAATCTCAATACGGATGTTTACACATGGGCGAGTGGAAAGGGTTATTAAAACAAGGGTTGGAGCAGGCAAACAAAGTGAATGGAGCACTTAAAGTTGTCATCGCAAACAAAAGCCTATCCAAAAAAGCTAAAATGGCAGTGCACAAAGATGTTCTTGTACCGACCCTTATGTATAGAAGCGAAGCATAGAACTGGTAAAAGAAGGATAAAAAAAATCAATAGAAATGAGATCTCATAGACGGATGTGCGGAAAATCTGTTTATGATAGTGTATCGAATGAAAATATAAGAAAAAAATGCGGTGCGAATTAAGGTGATGCTTCGAAGGAAGCAAAAAACTAAAAATATATATGAAAATTAACTAACCAACAATCACACCGTCTCCCCGAAAACACACATCACACTTACAATAAACAGCTTTTACTCATTTTATTTGTTTTATGTTTAAACATCTTAGCACTTTTGTAATAATCAGCTTTCAGTTGTCGTGGAATAAAATTTTTCAAATGAATGCCATCCTAATTATCTTATTTTTCTTCGATGGCCCTACAGCCCATATCGAGCCGTAGCCTCCAGTATTCTTCGCTTCCAACTCCTCCTGTCCTCCGCTTCGACCCTCCAATCTGACACTGGTAACAATCTTGCCCCATCTCTCCCAACTTCATCCTTCCATCGCAGCCTTGGTCGTCCAATTGGTCTTCTACCACCTGGGTGCCACTGCAGCAATCTTTTTGGGGTTCGCGATGACGGCATCCTTTGCACGTGACCAGCCCATCTCAGTCTATTCAGTCTGACCTGTGTGGAGAGACTGGGAGCTTTGTAAATATGGTACAGGTCGTCATTATGCCGCACTCTCCAGCCTTCACCGTCATTCACAGGTCCCAGAATTCTGCGCAGCACCCTTCTCTCAAAAGTATCCAGTCGCTCTGCGGATTTCGCTGTCATTGTCCCCGCCTCACATCCATAGGTCACTACTGTGCGATCGTAATTATACATAAAATAAACATAGTTCCACGTTTTATAAGGATTAATTGTATCTCAATAGAGACGAAGATGTAAATTGTTTTCTGGAAACAGAATGTGGTGGCCGAGGCGCTTACAGGACTTATGACCTGTCTATGTTGGGTTGAGCGATCGCTTTATGTTTAACAACATTCCCCATTCCGCATTTCTTCTTATGACCACCACGCCTGACAAAATTTTTTGGAACTTGTATATCGTCGGTTCAAAGGTAAAACTCATTAAGTGACATTTAAATTTTTTTTTTGAAATTTCTGTATCAGACTTGTGAATTCTACGTCAGAAAATAATCACCAAGTGTGTTGATTAAAGAATAATTGTTATTCTTTAATAAAAACACTTGGTGATTATTTTCTGACGTAGAATGCACAAGTCTGATACAGAAATTGCAAAAAAAATTAAATGTCACTTAATGAGTTTTACCTTTGAACTGACGATATATGGTAGGATTCCACGCCTATATTTACATATTTAAGTTCACTCTACACTAGCGTCATCTATTAAGATTGGAAATATTTATATTATTGGAAATATTTATTGGAAGATAGTTCCACGTGTTAGTTGATTAAATTATAACTATGAATCATAGGCTGTGAGCTGCTTGAAGCGCGCGTCGTGCCTGAGCCCGCTGAGCGCGCGCGTGTTGCACAACTTGGGTCTGGTGCACGTGGCGCGCTCGCAGTACGCATCCGCCTTCCAGTTCCTCTCGGCGGCGCTGAACCTGCGCGGGGGCGGTGCTATCACGTACATGCTCATGGCTGGTGAGTCTGTCACTTGACCACGTCAAAAACATATCATGCGGCAAAGTCTTAACCGCAGTCTTATCTAGCTTAACACATGTGACGCAGTTCATGTCCCTGCACACCTGTTTCCTTTGGAACCTTTGGCTTAGACAGATACAACACATTTGATAATGCCTGAGAAAGGCGAAACATGTCATTCCTATAAAATATTATAAAACTTCTTGAAAACATATGTTTTCATTCGTATTAATTAATTATGGAAAACATATTTTTCTTTTTCATATAGGAACGATCAGATACGGAGTAATTGATCTCTTCCCCGAGATCAGAACACCCACATTGCCCAATTCGCTGACGATACGGGCATCATCTCCAGTGCTAAAAGGCCGCTTCTCGCGACCCGCAGGGTGCAAAAACAGGCCGATGTGCTAGAGGTGTGGTGCAGAAACTGGCGCATTACCATCAATCCGAGTAAAAGCGCAGCGACACTTTTCAGTAAAAGACACATTCCTCCAAACATTCCCAACATAAAAATGTTCGGCCAAGACGTTCCTTGGACCAAAACAATCAAATACCTTGGGGTTACCTTGGATTCTAAGCTGACATGGAGGCCACACATTACAAATAAAGTCAAAGCCGCGTCAAAAGCAATCTCAGCCCTCTACCCAATGTTAGCTAGAAACAGTAAACTAAGCATCAACAATAAACTCCTGATATACAAAACGGTTATAAGGCCGATCTTCACTTATGCAGCCCCAATCTGGGGCTATGCAGCTTCGAGTCACATACAAAAACTCCAAATCCTGCAAAATAAGGCTATCCGTTTATCGCTTGGTGCGCCTTCATGGACCAGGATTACACAACTGCACCTAGAATCGGGAATCCCGATGATAGATGAATTCATTCTGAAACTTGCCGAACGTTTTTACAAAGGACTCCCTTCACATCCCAACCCCACAATAAAAGACCTCTCTAATTACGACCCAAACACTTCCAGCCGCCACAAGCGCCCAAAATCGATTCTCCTTCAGAGGAACACTCCGGGCCACACAAATCATGCCCCCGAATAAACTAACAACCCACCAAATCACCTTCCAACAATGTTCCCATCAGACGTAAGAGGAATAGCCACATGAGCTGAACCTCTGTAAGCCAGAAGATCCAAGTCCAAGTCCAAGGAGTAATTGATTTGCGAATATATATGTACAAACATAATTTTTTTTTTAAATAATGAAAACAAAAAAAATATGATACGAAATTTCTTTATTGTTCAGTAATTAGTGTGCTTCCACTTGTGTTTATGTTCGACAATACCAGAAGATAACAGCAAGCTGCCGAAACCGGTCGAACATAAACACAAGTGGAAGCACACTAAATACATAATAATAAAGAAATTTTAATCCATAAAAAATTCGTCATTATTGAATTTCACAGATTTAAACCCTTTGAAACATGTCGAGAAAAATAAGCTGAATGGGGGAAAATATTGTTAATTCATTAAAAAATTCGTCATTATGGAATTTCACAGATTTAACCATGCCAACCATGGTCTCCAAGTCAGCCTTTATCTTGTCTAATTTTCGTCTGAGTTTCTGGCTACGTGACCCCATTGCCATATAAGAGTAACTACACGGTGGATGATGTCAGTGACCTTTTATTTTTTTCTCTCATCGTAAAGTTTATTATTCTATCTCTAAGGCCTATTTCTAACATGAGTCTTTCCATGGTTAGTATAGGGTGTTTTTTTTAGAGGTTTATTTTTAAACTGGCAACATTGTTTCTACAGACTGTCAATTTGACAGTTGATTTGTAGTCAGTACGTTTTGCCATTTCACCCAATGGCTCGATAAAGTTATCGAAAATTAGACTTCACGATTACGCTTCATTCGAGCTAGCTGTGGCGCTCATATGCCCAAAATCATATTTAAACAATAATGGCATAAAATTATCTATTAAATAAAGTCAATATTATAGACATTAACATTGTACGGGACAGATTGCTCCCCCCGTACTATTAATATTTATTTTGGCCGCTGACTGCTGCTCGTCTCCGATGTGGTGTGGATGGTAAAACGGAGAATACGGCGTGATGATGGTTGTGTAATAAAACAAAGTTTTATTATATGCGGCAATCGGTGCAGGGTAGAAGCAAAGAGAAGTTTACAGTAGCTCAAATACTGGTTTTTACGTAATTAAGAGCGCCAAGCCTCTTACGCGCAGCGTGTCCACGCGTGTCAGAATTTGAAGGAAGAGAGAAGGCCGAGTCCTTACAAGACCCGCTTATATAGTCTCCGCAAACTAGAAAAAACGGTTATTTAACGTTTTTTCCAATTTCGGAGAAATTTAGTTGCAGCCGATGTGTTGCTAAGGCCTCTGATTGGCTGTTAACATCACGCGATCAACCGCAAAATTATTCCAAGAATAATCTCGATTGAGCTACTGCATAATCTCGTTGCTATGCGCTTTCACGCGACTACCGATTGCCTTATTTATTTTAACATAAACAAATTAAACTTAAACGAATTAAACTTAAATTAACACAAAATACAAACATGAATTAAATAATAAAATTAGTATAGTTAAAAATCAAATAAAAATTAATAAAATAATAAAAAATTATTAAAATTAAAACTACTCGCATACGTCCGATACAAACATTATTATTTGAATGTGTTTTTTTTTTCATTTTGAAATTGTATACCTCTAAAAAAAACACCCTTATACACATTGTTACATAAATAGTGTTTTTTTAAGAGGTATACAAATTCAAAATGAATCCATTATTGTTTAAATATGATTTTGGGCACATGAGCGCCACGGCTAGTTCGAATGAAGCGCAATCGTGAAGTCCAATTTTCGGCACCTTTATTGAGCAACTGGGTAAAATGGCAAAACGTACTGACTACAAATCAACTGTCATCTGTCAAATTGACAGTCTATAGAAACAATGTTGTCAGTTTAAAAACCAAACCTTTCAAAACACCCTATATTATTATTATTATTACCTTAATTGTGATTGCAGTAACTCTTGACCGTCTCGAAGATCCCGATAACGCGCTGAAAGCTTACGAGCAAGCCGTAACCCTCGGCCCCGAGGACTTGCTAGTCAGGATCAACTTTTGCTCCTTTCTGCACTCTGTCCAGCAGCTGGAGCAAGCCAGACGCCATCTCGCGGCGGCCGAGGAGATCGTCGGGAAGATGCAGTTCGTTGATAAAGAAGTAAGTTTTTTTATCGCCCCTTTCAGATATAATTTAATTCAATCGGTATATCTCAAAGATTCAACATGAAAATCTCCATAGACAACACAAAGTGCATAGTTACATCAAGGCAACCAGTACGATGCAAGCTTGCATTAGATAATAAAATAATAGAACAAGTGATGCATTCCAAGTACTTAGGTGTTGATGTATCAAGCAGCAGTGACCTCTACGAAGAAGTAAGTGAACTAACAAACAGGGCCGCCGTTGTGGCTGGCTGCTTGACGAATGCTGTTTGGAAAAATAAAAATATGCTAAAGGAGAGCAAAATACGAATCTACAAGACATGCGTACGTCCTATAATGACGTATGGAATAGAAACGAGAGCTGACACCATCAGAACAAAAAGTCTCCTAAGAGCTACAGAAATGAAGACTCTCCGATCCGTTGCGGGAACGACACTCCGAGACAGAATAAGAAATTCTGAAATAAGAAAGATCTGCAATGTAAAAGATGTCGTGCGATGGGGAAGACTGAGAAGACGCTACTGGAGAGATCATGTGGAGAGACCATGTTCTGAAAGAGTGATAAATATAGTCGCAAATAAAGTATCAACAGGAAATCGACCTGCAGGAAGACCACCTAAAAGATGGCGATACAGTTGGACATCTGCATCCCAGGAACAGGCTCCGAGAAACAACATGACACAGTCCTAAATGAAGCAGAAGAAGAAGAAGAAGAGGTATATTGTTTTTGTTTATTCGAAGAGAACAACCAGCAGTATATTACGCCAAAGAAAAAACAGAAAGTTATTCAGCAGTGCAAGTAGAATATTATAAAAAAAACAACAAAGTTAATGATCAAATTAAATATTAAGGTTAATTAAATGGTATTTGCTTTTCTTGGTTTTCTATTTTGGTTTCTTCATATTTCTTCTTTCTTTTTAATTGTCTTGTGTTTTATCTGTTTTGTTCCTTTTTATTATTTTATTTTCTAAAATTTTTATTAAATACTCGTATTTAAAAAAAAAATCACGAACGTCTAGGAAAATGTCTGTAATACATATGAAATAAAAAGAAAAATTAATTGAATGACATGACATGACGTCTGTTTTCTAGAAGTTTTATTATATTTTATGTGAATGATATGTTTCGCCATGCTAAGGCTTTATAAAATGTTTATGATAATGCAATGCGAAATATGGCATTCTCGTAAGAATGCATTTCCATACATATAATAAAACTTATTTATTGTTTCTTGAACAATGATATAAAACTCCATAATAAATTATGAATACGAATAAAAACGTCTGTTTTTTAGAATCTTAATTATAATTTATGAGAATGATATGTTTAGCCTTTCTGAAGCATTATTAAATGATAATAATATTTGATGTTGCATTAGAAAGGCGAAACATATTATTTATTTCGTCAGCTTGTCTCCATCCACTGCTGGACGTAAGCCTCTCCACCCCCACGCCATCTCTCTCGGTCTCACGCCAGTGTTCTCCAGGCCATTCCCGCCGTACAATATCATCGCTCCACCTGGTATGCTGTTATGCTGTTTGGTGTGCTGTTTGGTATACTGTTATGCTGTTTCCCGAGACTTCTCCGACGCAACCTTGGCCTTCATTCAGTAATCCTTTGGCTCCATCTTCCATCATCCTGTCGATACACAAGTCCGGCCCATTGCCATTTCATCCTCGCAATGCGTATCCCTATATCCCTGCGTATCGTTCTCATAAATTGTAATATAATTTTTAGAAAACAGACGTTTTATTATTAATGATTTCTTCTTCTTCATCTCTCTTAGCCTATTCCCGTCCACTCCTGGACAAAGGCCTCCTCCATTCGCTTCCATGTCACTCTGTCCTGTGCAGACTGTATTCAGGATATTCCGACGTGTCAGTTCAGATCATCCTTCCACCGTAGTTGTGGTCGCCCTGCACTTCTCTTTGCCGTCTACGGTCTCCAAGTCAGCAGTCTTCTTGTCCACTATTCATCTGGGCTTCTGGCTACGTGACCTGCCCATTGCCATTTTAGAGTCGCCACCCGGTGGATGATGTCAGTGACCTTTGTTTTTTCTCTCACCGTATCGCTTCTGACTCTGTCTTTTAGGTTTACTCCTAACATGGCTCTTTCCACTCTTTGGGTCACTCGTAGTTTCTCGGCACTTTGTTTGGACAATGTAACAGTTTCAAGACCACAAGTACCAACTGGCAGAACGCAGGCTTCATAGACTTTTCGTTTCAGCTTGATCGGTATTTTCCGGTTTTTAAGGATGTAACTCATGTTTTCGAAAGTTGCCCAGCTTAGTCAAATTCTTCTTATGATTTGATATAGAATATTATATGGTCCAGATGAAGCTTGGGTCTAAGCGATACAAGTTTGGAATCGTATTACACCATTGTTCAAGAAACGATAAATTATAAAATACCGTTACGTGCGGATTTTTTTAGGTCGGTAAGGGAATGTTTGAAGAATATTGAAGGAGTTTGGTTTAATTTAGACATCTTTGGTCTTATTCCGGGCATCAATGAGGTTTGTCATAGTTCAAAATCGAGGCCATTATTTATCGCGCGCTAAGCGGGCATCAGGGGGCAGGTGGCTGGAAGGCAGCCGCCATCCGTAATAATGACTTTAATAAATGCCCGCAAGTCAGCCCCTCTCGACTACCCCCAGCGGGCGAGGGCGACTATAATTTAGTCATTCTTCACGGGACGTTTAAGTTATTAACCTCTTCCCTGCGGTGTCGGGACGTGTCCATCTGTTACTCAGGACAAGGGTTGCTCGGGGTGGCACGCGGAAAAAAAACATAACTTCATTTTTATCTATGGTAATTGGCTATTGAGAAATCAATAATAAAAATATTTTTCTTTTTGGGTCTTGTGCTTCTTCTTCTTTTTTATGTGTCATGCCGTATCCCGTCGACGTCAACTATCACTTGAAAATACATGTCCCTGTCTTGTGCAGTTCTAAACAGCGCCTAGACTGTTCTAATCCCCGTTTAATCGCGTATGTTCGCGGTGATCTGTTTTCTCCCAACATCTCGATGACCCTCTATTTTACCTTTTTCTAAACTCATACTTCTCTCCTCTAAGCACATGCCGCAGATAGGACATCTATCGGTTAAGGAACTAACGCAGTGCAGCAAATCAAATCAAATTAAGACTACTTTAATAAGCACAGTGGTAAAAAGCGAATAAAGAAAAATAATGCGCCTTTGTGTAAGAAACAGAGAAACCCATATTGAGTGTAAGCTTTAAAAACTGTGATTTATCACTATTTGTTTTACTTATTAATAGTTTAATATACATTTAATTACTTTCTTGAATGTTTTGATGATTTGTGTAACTAGACGATATCTAGTTAGTTACTTCTAGTACAATTTGGATTTCTCTGTAATCTTGTAATCGTTGTTTAGTTTAAGTACCTCATTAAAAAGCTAAAAATACGTAAAACATGTTTTTAAAATCATCTCTATGCCAAAAATATTGGTGTTTTTTTAAATTTGTCTTTCTTTTGTAACTGATTTATTAACTAACTAACCATCACGCCATCTCCCCGAAAGGGTAGGCAGAAAGAATGGACTGCCACACTTTAATCGAGGCGGCATGGCACTCCATCCTTCTCTTTTCGCCTTCGCGAGAGACGCGGTTTGATGGGTTGCGAACCTCATCGTATTAAAATACATAATAAAAATTTGTGATTTTCTGTCTGATATTTCCTAACGTGGACAGACCGTTCTAGTTTTTGTATTGATAATTAGTTAACAATAGCAATAAATTAAACATACTTGAAAATTTAGAAATCGGTGAAATTGGGTGAAAACATAATTAAAAATTTGATTCCTCCTTCTACTCCTTTCTCCTTAAATACTTTGTCCACATTTAATCTCTCAAGCTCCCATTCCCAATCAAATGCAAATTAATCATTTATTAATTTCCATATAAATTATGTCGTTTAAAATGTATGTTATTTCTAAATTACAATTTTATATATTTTATTTTATCATCATGTATTATTTATTGTTTCTTGAACAATGATGAAAAACTTTATATTAAATAATTAATACGAATGAA
Organism: Lepidostoma basale; assembly: GCA_022606425.2. Lineage (NCBI taxonomy): Eukaryota > Metazoa > Arthropoda > Insecta > Trichoptera > Lepidostomatidae > Lepidostoma > Lepidostoma basale. Next base: position 1,634,794 of record JAHDVF020001336.1, on the reverse strand, counting down.
AACGTCAGTTTTCTAGAAGTTTTATTATATTATTTTATAGGGATGACATGTTTCGCCCTTCTAAGGCATTATCAAATGTCAATTTTTAAACATTTAATAATGTCTTAGAAGGGGGAAACATGTCATTCCTATAATATATAATAAAACTTCTAGAAATCTGACGTTTTAATTCGTATTAATTATTGTTTAATATTATTTATTAGTTCTTACTGATAAAAAATAATTATTAGTACTTGTAACAAATCGCCCAAGCTAATTTTTAAATTTAAATTATTGAATCGAATTTTAAATGCGATTTTTATATCAGTTTTTCTTTGTTTAGTTTTTATTATATTTTTACACCTGAAGATGGAGGTATCCTCCAAAACATGTTGTGTTTTTTAATATTTTGTGGATTTAACAAAGTTAATTTCAATTTCCTAAGTATGTATTGATAATGTATGTCTGTGATGTCCTTAAAATAAGAAAAAAAGTATGGTTACAAACGTAAACTTATAACTAACTAACTAACCATCACGCCGTCTCCCCGAAGGGGTGGGCAGAAAGAATGGACTGCCACACTTTTCTTTCCTGACATATTTCTTTCGCTTCCTCAACATTCATACATCGTGTCATGCACGCGCGTCGATTTCTCTGACTCATAACGTGGCCGACATTCAATATTTGATTTATTTGATCGTGCCACGTTTTCCTCAGTCTTCCTACATCGTTAACATATACTTTTTTTTACCATTCTTTCTTCATTAATTCTTCGCATGTGTCCAAACCAGCTTAATGATCCTTTCATTATTTTGTTAAAAACACCATCATAAGCACCGCATTCACTTCTTTTATTTTCATTCGACACTCTATCATACACAGAGTATTCACACATTCGTCTAAGAGATCTCATCTTCTTTAGCCAGTTCCATGCTTCGCTTCCATACATACGGGTCAGTAGAAGAACACCATTGTGGACTGCCATTCTAGTTTTTTTGGGTAGTTTTTTGTTTGCGATGACAACTTTAAGTGCACCATTCACTTTGTTGCCTGCCCCAACCCTTCTTTCAATATCCCTCTCCACTCGCCCATCTCTTGTAAACTACTTGCTCCAAATAAACTTATTTTGTCCATAGTAAGTTTATTTGGAATAATAATTACATAAGTAGTTTACATAACTCCACGTAAATTTATTTTTTCAAAAATGGTTCACATTTGTTTCGGGACTACATTGGTAATAGTAAATTCGTTCATTGGTAATAAACCTTCCTTACAAACTCCTAGCAGGAATAGTTTGAATTACCAATAACACTATATATTATTGTTCTATAGTTCTTTTTGTAAACACGTTCTCAAGGACGACCCTGGATACTAGGATGATCGAGTTACAGGAAGAATTATTTCTTAGAATAATAACTTGGGATAAACACGGCCTTTGTCTGAACAAACTTAATCCGCTTTTATATTATTTAAATTAATCTTAATTTCTTCCTCGAGATTAAATTAACTTAATATTATTAAAAGTATAGTATTTACTTTGAGAAATTACTTGTTTAAAAAAGGGATTACGTGAGATTTATAATTTCCTTTTGTGAATCAAAGAAAGTACTGAAATTAATAAAGGCAGAAACATATTATTACACGCGACGCGACGCAACGTGTCGACACTCGATGTACACCGTGCACATTACCAACACGCGACTCCACGGCGTATTGCAATTTCTGAGTACAGTTAGCTGACAGCAGTGAAAGTGTATGGTTGTGTGCTATGGATTTAGTAAATAACGAGTCAGATGAAGACTTTGAAGAAGATTTGATGCAAATTTTGGGTACATACATGAAACTTAAACGACTCAAGAAAAAGATAATAATTAGGCGTTACTGGGTACATGAAATAAATCAAAAGAAAAGTACGTGTGGTGAATATTATACTCTGTATCCAGACTTACTTCAAGATAATGAAAGATTTCACATGTATTTTCGGGTTACTAAAACACAATTTGAAGAAATACACAAATTTATTCAAAGAAATCATTTGTGTGTATTCATTTGCTCGGTAATTTCTTCCCATGCATTATTTCTCACAGTATGATCCCTGTATATAGCTATACTCGTGTTATATATAACAGGATATCGTTTAACCAACTCAATCAATTGTTCGTCGGTCATTTTGCTAAATAAATGCAAAAATATGTATATATTAAATTTGTATGCGTGTACGCTCTGCGAAAGTAGTCGAACGACTGACGCGTGGGGTCGGGTGTTGTCTAGAAACAAACTGCGTGCATCGCGTCGGGTGGCGTGTTTACTCCCACCATCGGCAACACGTCGATCTAGCTCGTCTGGATCGGGTGGCGTGTGCGCGCATGGCGTCGCGTCGGGTGTTCGTAGTGTGATTCTGTCCATAGAAAACAATATAATTTGATTCGACTCAACACGCATCACGTTTCATCGGGTGGCGTCGCGTGTTAATAGTACTCGTATGTTTCTGCCTTAATTCTGGAAAATGTTCCAATGCTAATTTAATAGACAATAATTGAAATTGGCTCTGACGAATTATTTGAAATAATTTTAGTTATTTTTATAAATTCAGCATTACTTTGTTTTTTGGATTCGTCGTTGAATAAATTTTTTTTAGATGCCCAAATACATTGACATATTTTTTTATTCCGTTACCTCAAGATGAAGAATGAACGTTACACTGTTGATATTTAAATTGGGAAATATATTTATAGAAACTTTTCCATCATAACGAGTTCGTGATATTTAATACAAAACGTTATTTATACAGGAATATCCGAGAAAAGCGGATTTTCCCTACGGAATTTTTTCCCCAGTTAAACTAAAAACAAAATTTTAAAAGCAATTAAATGGGCAAACAAGATGAATGAAAGGTTATTTTTAACTCTTTATAATAACGCATCTACTATTTATTAATTAATAGAAATGTAAACGTCTGTTTTCTAGAAGTTTTATTTTATATTATGGGAATGGCATGTTTAAATTTGTTAATGTTTTTGCAAGGTATAACATGTCGTATAAAAAGGCATTCGTTCGCTAATTCATTATATGTTTGGTTATATGGAAACAAATTATTGAAATCATTTTTAATAATGAATTTTTTTTCAATTACATTAAATGAATTAAAACACGCTTTAATCAAAACAATTAATTAAAACGATTAATACGTATTTTTTCTAGAAGTTTTATTATATTTTATGCGAATAACATGTTTGCCCTGTCTAAGAAATTATCAAATGTCATTTGATAACGCGTAAGATATTTGATAATGGCTTAGACAGGCGAAACATGTCTTTCACATTAAATATAATAAAACTTGTAGAAAATAGACGTTTTCATGCGTACGTATAATAATTTTGACGTTTTTTTTGAAGTGAAGAAAAGTTTTACATCATTGCTTCTTCATCTTCTTCTTCTTCCTTGTTGTAGACCTATGTGGTCTGTTCTCCAGTGTTGCTTCTTCTGTGAGGTAGATTCCCAGCTGTCCTTCCATCTTTTAGGAGGTCTTCCACGAGGACGAGTCCCATGGGGCTGATTATGCAATGCAATAAATGGGAGTTTGGTGGTGTCCATTCTTTGAACATGGCCGTAGCAGTCCCATTTTCGCTGTATGCTCCATCTTATAATATCCTCAACCTTACATATCTCTATCTTTTCCTTAGTCTTGCTTGCTACATCATTGCAAGAGACAAAAAAACCCTTTTTTTTTCATTGAATGAGTTACTTTATCGACATGTTTCGAAGCTTTTACGCCTTCATAATCAGGAGAACGATGTAAAGTTTTTTTATTATTATATAATATTATTATATTAGGTCCTTACATATGAAATTGGCGTTTTGTATGGGAGGAACATAAAGTTGATTTCTTTTAATATAATATATTTATTTAATCAAAGTATGTACCATTGCTATCTATGCACTTTTGCCATCTCATAGGTAGTTCAACGATCCCTTTACTAAAAAAACCATTCGGACGGGAATCAATAAAATCTTTGAAGTCGGTTTGGACTGCCCCATCGGAGTTGAATTTTTTCCCTTGCAAGAAGTTATCCAAATTTCGAAAAAAATAGTAATCTGTTGGAGCAAGGTCCGGAGAGTACGGTGGATGTCTTAGATATTCCAATTGAAGCTCTTCTAATTTGGTAGCCGTCTGTTGTACAGTGTGTGGTCTAGCGTTATCATGAAGCAGCAGTGGCCTAGAACGATTAACCAGCCTCGGTTGTTTAGCAGCTAGCTTTTCCATCATGGTTTGCAGTTGCTGACAATAGACATCTGCCGTAATCGTCTGGCCAGATTTAAGAAAGCTGTAGTGAACGACACCAGCACTAGTCCACCAAACGCTCACAAGTAACTTTTTTGGAGTCAATTTTCGCTTGAGGCATGGTTTGGCTGGTTCGGCAGGGTTCAGCCATTGCGATGAGCGCTTCCGATTATCATACAGGATCCACTTTTCATCACAGGTAATGATTCGATTCAAAATCCCTTCATTATTGTGCCGGTTGAGTAATACAACGCAGCAGTCAACGCGCGTTTGTTGATTTGCTTCACTGAATTCGTGAGGTACCCACCTTTCAAGCTTTTTCACCTTCCCAATTTGCTTCAAGTGGATTGAAACAGTTTTATCACTAACACCGCAGCCTGCAGCTAACTCGGACGTGGTTTGCGATGGATCCGCTTCCACAATAGCCTTCAATTCTTCATTATCAACTTTGGTCTCCGGCCGTCCACGGGGCTTGTTCTGCAGGTCGAAATTTCCAGAACGAAAACGTTGGAACCAAAAACGCACTGTGTTTTCTTTTGCGGCACCGTCGCCATACACATCATTAATCCTTCGAGCCGTTTCTGCAGCACTGGTGCCACGGTGGAACTCGTACTCGTAAATAACGCGATATTTCAAGTTTTCCATTTTGTAAACTGAGTGACGCAAAGAAAAAAACAATTGAGGAAAAAACAAATGAATTATAATTTTCAAAACACAAATACTTGAGTAAATAGCTGTATAAATTTGAATTTGGAATTCCTAACCAAAGAGAAGATATTTGAGATCAAAGTTGCCAGTACGGCAAAACGCCAATTTCATATGTAAGGGCCTAATATAAACGTGTGAATTCTTCGACACCTAGCGAGACAAATAATCTCAAAATGGAAAAATGAAATTTTAACTTATAAAAAAAATCCTCATTATGAAATTTTACAATATTTAACACCTTAAGTTTATCAAAAATAAAAGGAATTAACATTTTTTTATCCATTAACAAGATTTGGCGTGTCAAATGTATACGAAGGTTTAGCATAATTCAGGCTGACAGGGTATTTTAGAGGATTAATCTTTCAGGGGTTGTTTTCAAGATTCCATTCGGAAAATTGCTTTTGATATTTCCTCTTTTTTTATGTATGTGAAATGATACATGTATATTGCAATGAATTCAGATAGTCCAGTTCTCTTTTTGTAGACCGGATAATTTAATTCCTTTTTTTGTAGACCTTGCTTTGATATTCAAGATGATAATGAACACTATCATAGAATATCTTTTTCGTATAAACAAGCACAAACTAGAGAAAAACATTTTATATCTTCATTCGTATTTTCTATTTTTACTCTACAAACTCTCTTAATGTCATATAATTCTATCTACATATATTTATTATTCCCTTTGTTCTGTCACATTTCCATCTCTTTCATCGCATTTCTATTTTTTAATTAGATATGCTGATTTCCCCAATCGCACGATTTTTTTTAGTATATTGATGTATTTTTCAACATGTGATGATTTCATCATATATTTATTTATTTAATTATATAACTCATCTTCTTCTTCACTTACCATATCGGGTTTCCCAGTTGGCAATCACTTCTGTGAAGGCTTCTCTGTCTTGCGCCGCCCGAAACAATTCCTCTACGCTCCCTATTTCAGTCCAATCTTTGATGTTGCGCAGCTAAGACGTTTGCTTTCATAAGTCGGAGGATCTCTTATTTCGCACGCTCAATAGTAAACTGACCATTTATGGTTTAGGTCATAATTGAGTTACCATTTGCTTATTTATTCGATAAAGTACAGCGGAACATAGAAGTAAAATAGGGTAGATTAAATGTGGTCTGGCATCCCCTTGCTGTTGCCGTCTTTAAATGTAAGTCCCGGATGGACTGGGGACAGGCCCAGGGAATGTATGAGCGAGGCCGACAAAAGGGCGCCGCTTCGCCTTATAACAGCCTCGGGTATGTGGCGGGAACTTCTATGCTCCTTAAAAAAATACGCTTCAATAATTCTCTGTTCCAATGAGTTCTCCTCAGGACTTCTGGATGGCTGATCAAATCTGCCCACAGTATACGAAGCATTCTTCTGTGTAGTCACATTTCGAATGCCTCTAACCGGTTCATAGTATGCGCCTTTAAAGTCCAGGTTTCCGAACCATGCAACTGAACAGACCAAACATAACACTTCAACATTACTGCCTAAGTTTCAGATTTAGATTATCATTGCAAAATATTTTCCTCATTTTGTTGAATGTACCTGGTACTGATTCTATCGAATTAGTATTTGTACTCACAAGAGCTCATAAGAGTTTTATTTTATTTTATTAAAAATGTAGAAAGAATCAGATGCAAACGTAAAATAAACAAAATATAAGAAATTTCAGAGCTCACAACCTCAAACGATGAATAACTCGGCCTTGTTTTTAGTGACAGTAATTTTTAACCATTTATTCTATTATTTTTCATGAACCCAACTTGTCGCAAATTCACCCTACCTTTCACGTATCTTGTTATACTAATAGCCAGTTGTCAGGTTGACAACCGAACAAGGGTGAAAATCTAACATTTTACGAAAGCGTTATCATAAAAATGTTATTTTTTTCAGTACTCTGACGCCATCGAGTCCCTCAGGACTGCTACTGTCAAGGAAGGGATGTCCTTGGAGAACTACAACAGGAAGGAAAAGGTTGAAAGTGAGTTGGGGGAACAATATTCAGAGCCAACGTACGAGAGTATAGCGGAATTTAGAAGATCCGTCACCGAAGACCAAGAACAGGAAGACTTCATAGATCCGGATGAAGTTTAAAACACTTCAGTTTATTTTCTAAAAATATATTACTAACAAAATTAAGTTATTTATTGTTTTTTGCGAAATGTATACTTATATCTGTATACGAATCCTGGATTTTCACCTGTGGGTGGTTAATTTAAATTTTTAATTGTATCTCAATAGAGACGAAGAAACAAACTGGAAACTGAATATGGATGATCAAGGTGTTTACAGGACCCATGACCCGTCATTGGTTGGGTCAAGCGCACGCTTCATGCAATTACAACATTCCCCATTCCACCATTGTTATTATGATCATGCATGATACATTTTTGGAAGTTGTATATATACTCCAAATCCATACTTATCTTCACGTGCTAAATGCTAAACAATCATTCTTCATAGATGGCGTTAGTGGGTGGATTGTATAGATTAATCTTAAAAAATTAATTAGTACAATCAAATCTACATAGATGGCTAACTGGAACTGACACGTGAAGATAAGTATGGATTTGGAGTATATATACAACTTCCAAAAAATGTATCATGCATGATCATAATAACAATGGTGGAATGGGGAATGTTGTAATTACATAAAGCATGCGCTTAACCCAACCAATGACAGGTCATAAGTCCTGTAAACACCTTGATCATCCATATTCAGTTTCCAGTTTGTTTCTTCGTCTCTATTGAGATACAATTAAATATTTATTGTTTGTTGAACAATTATGTGAAACTATACATAATAATTAATACGAATGAAAACGTCTGTTTTACACAAGTTTTATAATAATTTAAAGGAATGATACGTTTCTTCTTTAAATAAACCAACATAATGATTCATTTGATAATGCATTAGAAAGGTTTAACATGTCATTCCTATAAATTATAATAAAACTAGAAAAACAGACGTTTTGATTTGCATTTATTTACAAAACTTAGGTTAAAGACACGTATTGATAACAGGAAAAAATTATATATAATAAACAGGGTTATTGCTTATTGAATACATTCCTTCTAGGAGGTTACAGGGGAGGTTATTTCCGATGAATTATGTCATGTAAGGCATCTTGCAAAAGTTAACCATTTTTGAGATAAAATGAATTTAAGTTTTTTTTTAATTTATGGAAGTCAGGTGTTTTAAAAATAAATAAAAAACAACAACCGTTGGTCATAATCAAAATTTTATTATTTTATTAATTAGTGAACATCACTGACTTTTATAATCAACACAAAAACTAGAACTGTCTGTCCACATTAAGAAATACCAGATGGAAATATCAAACATTAAAATTATTTTTATTGACAAATTCCCAAATGAAAGGCGATTTAAAAAAAATCACTTATATTTTTTTCGTGCAAATTATTTAAAAAAAAATCTACATATTTTTAGTTTTCAAACGAGAGAAACTAAAAATCGGTTTTAAGATTACAGAGAAATCAACATTACATAAGAAGTAGGTAGAATATCGTCTACAAATTACCAAAACATTAAATTACGTAACTAAATATATCCTAAACTATCAATGAGTAGTACAAATTGTAACTAATTATAGTTTTAATAGCTGATGCTCTATACGGCATCCTCTTTTTTTCACACAGAGGCGCATAGGCCAAGGAATGGGTCCTCTTATACCAATTCACCGATTGGAACATGGTTTCAAGCAGGTAAAAATCTGGTTGCCGAGAAATTCGATAATGAAGACTATTTGTAATGCGTTTTATTCTAAAACCTCGTAACCGATTCCAAGTTTAAATACCTCGTTGGAAATCTAAAAATACGTTAATGTTTTTAAAATAAACTGCATAAAAATGTATTACTGATTATTTTTTAAATCGCCTTTCTTTTAGAATTTGTAAATATAAATAATTAAAATGTTTGATGCTTCCGTTTGGTATTTCCTAATGTAGACAGACGGTTATTTTATGTGTCTTGAAAATAAAAGCCTGTTATGTTCCCTAATTAAGAAGAAAATAAAAGTTTGATTATGTCCAACAGTTATTTTTTAAATTATTTTTTAAAACACCTGAAAAAAAACTTGAATTAATTTTATCTCGAAAATGGTTCACTTTTGCATAATGCCTTACAACACATAATTCACCGGAAATAACCTCCCCTGCAACCTCATAGAAGGAATGTATTCAATAACCAATAACCCTATATAATATATAAAACCAGTAACGCATGAGAGATGCTTCGACTTTAGGATGGCAAGATACTTTCTTAAGTCAAGAGTATTTGTCCTCTAAAACAAACACTTTGTTACTTCGATGAAGCTCCGATTAGAACGAAACCGGTCGGTAGGATAACAATAAGTAGTGTAAAACAAATATTTAAGTAAACATTTATAACTAAAATTGTCTATTACTAATTAAATGCATCAAAATAAAAAATGCACCAAATCATAAGTTTGTTTAATTATTTGAAAAATAGGACCACTTAAGGAATTAATGAGAATACACTTTTAAAATATACCTATCCAAAAAAGCTCAATGGCAGTGCACAATGGTGTTTTTGTACGGACCCTTGGTATGTAAGTAAAGCATAGAACTGGCAAAAGAAGGATGAAAGTAAAATAAATGCAGTAAAAATGAGATCTCTTAGACGAATGTGTGAATACTCTGTGTATGATAGTCTTCTTCTTCTTCTTCTTCGATGGCCCTACAGCCCATATCGAGCCTTAGCCTCCAGTATTCTTCGCCTCCAACTCCTCCTGTCCTCCGCTTCGACCCTCCAATCTGACACTCTTAACAATCTTGCTCCATCTCTCCCAACTTCATCCTCCCATCGTATGATAGTGTATGATAGTGTCGAATGAAAATATAAGAAGTGAATGCGGTGCGAATGATGGTGTTATGAACAAAATAATGAAAGGATCATTAAGATGGTTTGGACACATGGAAAAAATGAATGAATAAAGAATGGTAAAAAAGTTTATGTTAACGATGTAGGAAGACCGAGGAAAACGTGGCACGATCAAATGGCCTCTCTGACCCGGCTACGTGAGTATGAGTATGTATGAATGTTGAGGAAGCGAGAGAAATATGTCAGGAAATAAAAGTGTGGCAGTCCATTAGTTCTGCCTACCCCTTCGGCGAGACGGCATGATGGTAAGTAAGTTACTTTTAAAACACTGATTCCTTAGAATTTAATTATTAAGTAAATTAATATGGTTTGAATACATGGAAATAATAAATAAATAAATAATGGTAATCTGCACATTCCATAATAGTTATACTAGGTTAAAGTGAGATATGTCATTTTTAAAGATTTTATATATTATAAAAATCATTGTTATAGTTTAAATTATGATGGTTTGTTTGTTGTTATAAATTTTTTAGAGATATGGACACATTTATTTAATTACTTTTTTCTACATTTTTGGATTTGTCATTGGAATTTTGGACAAATACTGGATTTTACCCATTGCGAGTTAATCATTTTAAGGTTTAATTGTATCTCAATAGAGATATGTTTAATCTTAATAGATGGCGCTAGTGTAGATTGAACTAAAACATGTGAAGTGTTTTCCAACATAGTACCATATATAAATCTTTTAAAAATTCGTCAGATGTTGTGGTCGTAAGAAGAGAGGAATGGGGAATTTTGTATTACATAAAGGGATCGCTTAACCTAACCAATGACAGGTCATAAGTCATGTAAACGCCTCGACCACCATATTCTGTTTCCAAAAACAATTTACATCTTCGTCTCTATTGAGATACAATGACTTTTTTTCGTTTGATTAGTTTATTTAGCTTGTATGGAAACCGTGAAAAACATTAAGTCTCTGTTTTAAAACGACTTATTTATCTTAGTGCTAATAAACAAGTGTCGATACAAAGAATAATAAAAAAACAGAAGATTGTAACACTTACATGTCTTCATGTAAACATGGCGTGGAAAATACGGTTTATTTTCTTTTGTCTGAAACCCGATTAGTTCTTTACCATAAGATACTAATTGTTAAACATTTCAACCATTGCATTCCGTTTTCGTTCACAGTGTTAATTTTTTTAAATAATTGTTACGATTCTTTCACAATTTTGTAACTATTCCCGGTGTTTTTATTCAACACATTGCTCTTGTTAGCTACGTATTTTGATGTTTTATTAAAAAAAATTATGCTTTTTTACCAACTAGATTATTCTTTTGCCATTCTTGATCATCCTTGACCATTCGGTCCTTGAAAGACAGTCCTTGTGGTGCACATCTTTCAGCAATACAGACTGAATTAGTTATTTTAGACACTTATCCAAAACAAAGACGTGCCAAAATGAGCGTAGTGTCAGTAAGCTGTCTCTTGAATGCGGATGACGCTGTCCTACTTGCAGACAACGAGCATGAACTACAAGTCCTGGTGAATAGTATGTATGAGGTATGCATGCGAAATGATTTGATGATGAATGTGAATAAATCCAAGGTAATAATGAATGATTTTTGAAAAATAAGAAATCATGACAATCTGCAACATTAGCGTGAATGGTGAAAATCTGGAGCAAGTATCTACTATCTACTCATCTGAGTTCGCGTATTTGGGTAGTATGTTTACAAAAGATGGGCGAGTGGAGAGGGATATTGAAAGAAGGGTTGGGGCAGGCAACAAAGTGAATGGTGCACTTAAAGTTGTCATCGCAAACAAAAACCTATCCAAAAAATCTAGAATGGCAGTGCACAATGGTGTTCTTCTACCGACCCTTATGAATGGAAGCGAAGCATGGAACTGGCAAAAGAAGGACGAAAGAAGAATAAATGCAGTAGGCTTAAATGGCGCTTTATAAATAATCCAATTTATTATTATTATTATTAAATATACTATAGCAGGTAAGACACTGAGAGAACGCGTCAGGAACACCAGAATAAGAGAGATATGTGAGGTTGAGATTTTATCAGATGGAGCAGACAGCGAAAAAGAGACTGGTACAGTCATGTTCAAAGAATGGACACCACCAGAGGCCCCTATATTGCACTACATAATCAGCCTCATGGGACTCGTTCTTGTGAAAGACCTCCTAAAAAATGGAAGGACAGCTAGGATTCTACCTCATAAGAGGAGCAACACTCTGGAGAACAGACCACATAGGTCTTCAACTAGGAGAAATAAGAAGATTCTTAAATAGCAGTATCAAAGATAACGTTGGTCGTTGAAGAATATGATATTGTAGAATCAATTGTATCTCAATAGAGACGAAGATGTAAATTGGAAACAGAATTTGGTTGATCAAGGTGTTTACAGGACTTATGACCTGTCATTGGTTGGGTTAAGCGCACGCTTTATGTAATACAATATTCCCCATTCCACATTATTTTTTCTTATGACCACCATGTCTGACAAATTTTTGGAAGTTGTATACTCGTATATGTTAATCTCCATCACCACCCTTTACATGGTAGTATATTCAATCTACACACTAACGCCATCTATGAAGATTGTATTTTAAGCATTCAGCAGAAGATCTTTTTAACGCAATGCGAAAGGCTACCGCCATTTTAGCGCATTGCTAGAAACCGCCTGGAGATGTCACTCCAATCTATATGCTATAATTTTGACCAGATGATATTGTACCCAGAAGAATTGGACTAGGTTGGGCAGCCTTTGGGAAACTCAATCATATCCTTAAAAACAAGGATATTCCCATGAATTTAAAAAGAAAAGTGTTTGAAACATGTATCCTCCCTGTGCTTACATATGGTCTGGAAACTATCACCTTAACTGCGAGGACCATATATAAATTAAAATGTACACAGCGATCTATGGAGAGACAAATGTTAGGCATAAGTCTGAGAGATAGAATCAGAAATGAAGAAATCAGACGCCGGACAAAGGTTGTCGACGTGGTGGATCGTATTGCCAGGCTAAAGTGGCAATGGGCAGGTCATGTTGCCAGACAGGGAACAGACAGATGGGCACCCAGAGTCCTAGGATGGAGACCATGGGACATGAAAAGAGGAATAGGCCGGCCTCAGAAACGTTGGGCCGATGATATTGTCCCTGTCGCGGGTAGCAGGTGGATAAGAGAAGCCCAAAGAAGAGAAAAATGGAAGAAATTAGAAGAGGCCTACATCCAGCAGTGGAGAGACGGCTGAAGAAGAAGAAGATATTGTAATATAAAAATTAAAAGAAGTATGAGAAGAAAAATATGTATTTTTTTCTTAGCTACTCTAGCGTAAGATGTAAATTGTTCCAATCTTTCATCTGGCACACGTTTTTGGTGGTCGAGTCATCGCGCATCCAATGTTTAGTTTATATTATTTTCAACCGTACTAAAAGATGTTAATTTCCCTCAGAGCGGTACGTGGTGGGTTTAACGGCGATAAAATATAAATAAAATGAATTGCTAGCGAAGAACGGGTCAGGAATATCTCTAGGTCATGAATAATTTTTGCGAATAAATTCTCCGAAATTCTAAAGTAATTTAATTCTTAATTGTTAAATCTCTTTGAAGGCTACCTCTGAATTGTTGATACGTTTCGTTTTAGGTGAAAGCCTCATTTATACTCGTATATTCACGCCTGAAATTAATTTTATCAAACAAAGTAACTCACTTATGTAGTCAGTACATATATAAATCAATAGTAAATACAAAATGACAAAAAGCTAAAATGACAGTGCACAATGGTGTTCTTATACCGACCCTTATGTATGTAAGCAAAGCATGGAACTGGCAAAATAAGATGAAAGTAGAATAAATGCAGTAGTAATGAGATCTCTTAGACGAATGTGTATATGATAGATTGTCGAATGAAAATGTAAGATGTGAATGCGGTGCGAATGATGGTGTTATGAACAAAATAATTAAACGATCATTAAGATGGTTTGGACACATGGAAATAATGAATGAAGAAAGAATGGTAAAAAAGTATTTGTTAACGAAGTTAATAGAACTAGAAATAGAGGAAAACGTGGCACGATCAAATAAATCAAATATTGAATGTAGGCCACGTGAGGAGTCAGAGAAATCGGCGCGCGTGCATGCCACGATGTATGAATGTTGAGAGGCGAGAGAAATAATATGTCAGAAAAGAAAAGTGTGGCAGTCCATTATTTCTGCGTACCCCTCCTATACCCTCTATAATCCCTACTAAGTTTGGTTTTGAGGAATCCAACTGATTCCGAAATAATTGCAAAAATCAGTTTTGCTTCTTACAAAAATTACAACAACTTATTTTTTCTTGGAAATTAGCAGTTATATCAAAAAAATTTACAAGACAAAAGTGGTTTGGAATCACACAAAGGATCTAATTTATAAAAATCAGGGCAAAATTCGGAGTTCGACCCTATGTCCCTGTTTTTGCCAATGCAAACAAAAACTCAAATCTGTCGTATTGACATTTGGCGTTTAGTTCACATTTGCACCACCGCCAGCTTACGTTTGTGGCTCTATATCTGATTTTACCCCGAATTGCCGCACAGAGGCGCTTCGAAGTTCTCGTATATTGTGCGTTATTCGTCTTTTAAATGAGGTGGCATTCAAGATAGACATCTTTAGATGCGTCTACACTGAATATGTAAACATCCTAATGATCAACAACGGGTTAACATGTCATGTCATATTTCTATTCCCATGGTTATATACTATAAACCATATATTTCCTTTGATGTTTTATTTTGCACTATTTGCATCGAGTGTACGCTGGTGTAATGATGTAAATACTTACTCTACAATATAATTATAATAATAATATAAAAATCTTCGCGCGCATTCATTTGGCACTGTCTGTACGAAGTTATTTTCGATATACGAGGTTTGTTCAAAAGAAAAGGTGAATTTCGATTTTTTTCGAAAAGTATTAATTTATTCATCAATATCCATTTTCTCCCCTTCAAAGTAATCCCTCTCAGATATAATTCACTTATGCCAGCGCTTCTTCCAATCCTCAAAGCACTTCTGGCATGCGCTTTTCGGTATGGCCATCAGCTCATTCTTCGATTCTGACTTTATCTCATCAATTGTGGCAAAACGCTTTCCTTTCGTTGGTCTCTTTTGTTTCATGAATTGGAAAAAGTCACAGGGAGCCAAATCTGGTGAATACGGTGGTTGAGGCATGATTGCGGTGTTGTTTTTGGCCAAATAATCACTCCTGAGCGATACTAATGCGATGTTGCTTTTGCTCAACATTTAGCAATTTCGGAACAAACTTCGCTGCCACACGTTTCATGCCCAAAACATCCGAAAAAATTGCATGGCCTGAGCCGATTGATATGCCAACATCCTCTGCAACTTCCCTAATTTTACGATACAAAGTAGACTCGTCAAATGCCACAGTCAACATTTAAAGTGCGTTGGAGCACTTTATTCCACTTTTAACGCAAAATTTAATACATATTCTGTCATCCATTTTTTTTCAAAAGTGAAAAATCGAAGAACACACAAAAACGTGACTAACCTTTCCAGTTGTTAAAAATAAACCACTAATTCAAAATGGTTGATAATGCTAACATATGATAAACATATGTGTACCAACATACCAAAAAAATAAATTAGATAATCGAATGTACACAGCCCGCGAAAATTCAAAATTCACCTTTTCTTTTGAACAGGCCTCGTATAATGGGGCGTTAATGACTTTCTTTAATTTTTCAAACGCAAATAACTCTTAAGATAATCATAATATACAAGAATATGCGAAAGGCATCAAAGATATAAACGCGTTAAGAATAGAATAAGAAAAAATTAAGAAGTCAGCATAAGATTTTATTTTTGTTCTCGTTTATTGTACTGGAAAAATACAGGACGAATAATACACACCAGTCGACTTATCCAATTGAGGCGTATAGAAACAAAGACGGCAATGTCTGGTCTCTTTGGATTAAGACAAATAAAACATATCCATAAATGTCTACCTTCTGATGCCATTAAAACCCTTATAAGTTCCTTTGTCATCTCACGTGTCGGCTACTGCAACTCACTATATGCCGGACAACCCAAGAACCAACTGGATAGACTGCAATCCATAATGAGTGCTGCAGCAAGATTAATTTTTCGTGCATCAAAATTCACCCATATAACCTCAATGATTTGTCGACTTCACTGGCTAAGGTTACCTGAGCGAATCGATTATAAACTGTGTCTACTTGTTCACAAGGCCTTACACGGACGAGCGCCTCACTTCCTCACAGAACTTTGCAAGCTGATAGATTTGAACCCTCGGCAGTCAACTCTACGATCCTCGAAGGAAGAAGCAACACACAAACTTCTTGTCCCGCGGCGCCAAGGAGCTTCAAACTTCGCAGATCGCGCTTTTGGCATCGCGGGACCGACGCGCGACGGCGTGGAACAGCCTGCCCTACAATATCCGCAATCAAGACGACGAAGGAGTGTTCAGAAGCTCTCTTAAAACTTTTCTTTTTAAGATAAGCTTTCCGGACGTTGAGCGCCCTTGATGTGAATCTCTCACAAAAAATGGCGCTATACAATTCATCATCATCATCATCATTATCATCATCATGTGTAACAAAATACGATAGAGTTAAATATTCAGTTTGATAGAGAAAATTTATTGCGATCTGAGTGTACATTTGGTTTGAAACAAATCCGCCATTTAAACATACATTTTCGACTTTTTAAAATCAGATTTGAAACAAACCCGGTAGTGTCAACAAAATTTCAGAACAAAAGCGGCAGTTACTAAATGAACCAATCAGAATGCGAGAAATGGCATTTTTCAAAATGGCGTCCCAAACAAATATCGTTCGTATGAAAAGGTGTTGATAATAAACATGGCAATGTCATGCTGCATTCAAAACAAAACCGGCAGTGTCAGGAAATTTGTAACAAAAACGGCAATGTCAATTATAAAATAGCAGATATCTTAGAAAAGAAACCACGGGTATAAATAAAATTTACTCAAATTATAGCTGCACGCTATGTTTTAATACCTATTTAAAAATTGTTACATCCTACCTTAAACAGGTTTAATTAAACCATTTTACATTGTTCACCAACAATTTGATGATGCTGACATAGCCGTTTTTGTTACTATACGCCTCAATTGTTTAATTAATACGCTGTCACACAATTATAATTGTACATTACAGCAAGTTATATGAAATTTGGTCTCTAATATCACAGTCAAACTGCTGAACATGATCGCTTCGGAGAGCGACGTCTTTCATATTAGTGAAGTACGGTCAGAAGACAGATTCTCTTGACTTTAGAGAGTATCGTGTATTCCTAAAGTCAAATTATCTATCATGCCTCCCTGGTATTACAATGTATATTTTACATGTTCTCAAGATTACGTTACGTTCACTCGAAAAGTGGGGTTTGGTTCGCGCAGTGCTCCCATAAAATTGGAGATGTTTGGTGTATCAGTAAATAAT
Organism: Lepidostoma basale; assembly: GCA_022606425.2. NCBI lineage: Eukaryota > Metazoa > Arthropoda > Insecta > Trichoptera > Lepidostomatidae > Lepidostoma > Lepidostoma basale. Next base: position 1,617,444 of record JAHDVF020001336.1, on the reverse strand, counting down.
TTTGGTGTCTTTATGATTGTATCAATAATTTATGTTTTTTTAATTTATTCATATTACAATAATTGCCCATCATAAAATTATTTCAGATAGATATTGGTGAGACAGAGTGTGGGATGGTAGAGAAAATGTAGAATGATGAAAAATTTCCTAAAGAACACTGGTCATGGAAACTAGGGATAAGAACACATGGAACCTAAAATTTAAATGTGTACAAAATAAAAATAAGATTGATCTAAGGGGAAAGAAGGGGCAAGGTGCCCCCCCTCCCCCAGCGAGGAGTCCGACAATCCCTCACAGGGGCGGATGTACGACACAAGATGGCGACTTCCGGTGAGACAATCGGCCGAGAAACCCACTAGTACTAGTGCAGTGTTTCTTAACCGTATTGAAGAATCGCACCCTTTATCGAAGTAAAAATATTCAACGCCCCCCCCCCCCCAAACATAGAACGAAATTTAAAATTTAGTTTTTTTTTTCTAAGTAGGTACGTATTTTATGAAATGGATTTCCTACTATAAATAAAAAAAGTCAAGTACGGTACAAAATTTGTCCTACATATATCAAAACAATCTTTTTGAATGAGATTTTATTTTATATGAAGAACATGATTGAGTATTATGCCCAAGTTAAAAATGTTGCGTTTGAAAGTGTAGTTTATTTAAAAGAACTTATAAATCAATGCAATAAGTATGAATTTGTGATGAACGTGTCAAAGTCCAAAGTTACAGTATTTGAAAAGGAAGAATGTATAACGGATTGTGACATAAGTGCGAACGGTGAGAAATTATAGCAAATTACCGAATTTGGTTATCTGGGAAGCAGTTTACAAGAAATGAAAGAATGGGTGTCTTGAAGAACGACTTGGTGTCGTCACACTACTGCGATCACGTGAAGGGCTGCGGGATGTCGCTAGGTTTATTACTATCGTTGCAAATGCAACTGTTCTCTTCATGGGCCGTTCTCTTCATGGTGGTTCTCCCCTATCCAACCCTTTTGATAATATCATCGGTCCATCTCATCGGTGGCCTTCCGACACTTCGCCTATTTTCCCGTGGTCTCCAACTGAGTATCCTGGGTGGCCATCTGTTGCCACCTTGTCTAGCCAGGTGTCCAGCCCATTGCCATTTCAATTTTGCCACTCGGTCCAAGACGTCAGCAACCCTGGTGCGGCGTCTGATTTCTTCATTTCTAATGCGGTCACGCAAGCTCACACCAAGTATCTGTCTTTCCATGGGCCTCTGTGTACACTTGAGCCTGTGGACACTTTTTGCTGTAAGAGTTGTCGTCCGTATGTCATCATGGGCAGTATACACGTGTCGTAGACCTTTCTTTTGAGACAAACCGGTATTTCATCATTTACAAAGGCATGTCTCAGTTTACCAAAGGCAATTCACTGTAGTAAAATACAATCATCCTGTTTGTATCTCACTTCGGCTGTGAACTGTATTTATATAATATATTTGTAAGCATAAACATTTACGTATTTCGGGTTAATGTATTTCTGGCGGTAAAAGTGCAAATTAGAATGCGTATTATGCCCGTGGGCTCTATCGTAAAAACAATTTCACGAACAATATTTTTATTTTCGTCCAACTTGAGAACACTTTACATAAAACAATTCCGTGTAGAATCAAATTATTTAATAGCGTCTAATAATAAACCCTTGATCGGTCAGATTTTATCTAACCTTACCCTAGAACAAAAAAAAGTTTTTATTTATACGAGTATGTATTATATTAAAAAAGCGATTGTTTTTTTTAGTATAAAATTGATTTTTTTATTATTAATATAAAACTAACTAACTAACTAACCATCACGCCGTCTCTCCGAAAGGATAGTCAGAGAGAATGGACTGCCACACTTTAATTGATGCGGCAATCCATCCTTCTCTTTTCGCTCCCGCGAGAGACGCGGTGTGATGGGTTGCGAACCTCATCGCCACCAATAGGCATCTCCTGCGCACACTTAGATTGTCCAACGTCCACAAATTAAATCTAAAACAAATTATATAAAATACAATGATTTAAAATAAAATGATAAAATATTTTAACACGTGATGTTCTTTTAAATGTTGCACTCGTTGTCAGCTGGACGATCCGGACATTTGTGTTAATTATATAAATAAAAAAAATTATATAAATAATAGTGAAAAATCCGTTTCGGCTTGCAACATCATTCTCAAACTGAACCTAATCGCCAAACATTGTGTACTTATAAAGATTATTTCAAATAATTTAGGGGTGGGGAAATTATATCATGCAAATTTGGGGTGGTACAAATAAGTAATTATAAAAAGAAATTTTTAAAGTTCCTTCCGCTCAAAAAACCCAATCCTCTCTGTCCATATTTTGTGAACGCCCTGTTACGATCTTTGCACTTTAAATATTTCGATAGCATTGAGAAAACTAGGAAAAAACTTATAATGCTGTAACCAGTCGTTTGATCAACGTGGACATCGAAAGTCGTATCTTTTGATTTAATTTTTTTTTGAGCAATGTAAAGGTTGTGAAATAATATAGTTAGACTGCTCCGATCACTCTCAACTTTTACCACAAAACTCTTGGATATACATACTTTCGAAAAATGTCAAAAAAGAGATTTAAAAAAAATTATAAACCAGAATGACCCCTTAACCCTTAACGTACCGTGTTCAAAACAAAACGCTCGCTCCCATGTGGTCAATTCAGTTTACCGCTAACTTTATCTAAATATCAAGCATATGACTAGATGAATCAAAATTTAATTTATGTCATCTTGTAGGGAATTTCATTAGGAATAGATCGATATCTATAACATACATGGATTATTTGAAAAACATATCATTATTATTTTTTTTCTGAAACCATGCGATTTCTGATATGGAATGCGTCACAGCATACGAGCGACTGACACCAAGTATGAACTTGTCTCGCTCCGCCGCGCCGCGCCGTATGATAAAGGCACCTAGGCAAAATGTATAGTACGTTCAAGACAACGAGTACGTATAAATATTTGTCCCTTTTGGTAAAGTGTTAATATTTTCACAGTTCTGATATTATTAAGTTGCGTGCTGCGTTTCCGTCCACAGTCGGTATTATTACGTACCTATTAGAAAAGGCCAAACATATAATTTATAATACGTTCAAAACAGCGAGTAAGTATTTGTCACTTTTGATAAAGTTGTAAATATTAGCAAAACAAATTCTACCTTAACACGAATGAAGGTGAGGGCAGTCTTAAAAAATATTTTTTTTTGGGATGAAGGAAGTAATTTTTTGCTTTTTTTTTATTACGAAATATTGAGAACACTTCAATGGAGGATTACAATTTTTTTATAATATTAGGGTTCATAGGTTTTAAGAAAATCAACTTTAAATTGGCAGTGGAAACTCAATTGACCACATGGCCTCGCAACGGTTAAGATGGAATGACTAATTTGATTTAGAAAAGCGAAACATGTCATTCCATTCCATTTAATAAGACTCATAGAAGACAGACGTTTTCATTCTTATTAACGAATGTACAATTTTATAAACAGCCTCTTTCGTATTCTTTTTCTTCTTCTTTGCTAGCCTTATTCCCTTCACTGCTGGATATAGGCCTCTTCCAATTTCCTCCACTCGTCTCTGTCCTGCCCCCATTGTATCCAAGATTTTCCAACAATATCATCGCTCCATCTCATCGGTGGCCTTCCGACACTTCGCCTATTTGCCCATGGTCTCCAACTGAGGTTAAGAAAAGGAGATACCATTTCACCAAAGTTATTTAGTCTAGCTCTAGAAGACATCTTCAAGACTCTAAACTGGGAAAACAAAGGAGTAAAAATAGATAGAGTTTTTCTAAATCACCTCAGATTTGCAGACGATATTGTCGTTCGTGTTGTTACAAATAAATTCTATAAATATTAGTTAAAATTGCATTTATTTAGATGTTTTAAAATTACATAATGATCAGGATTAAACGTTTAATTTAAAACCCAATTAGTTATTATATTTACTTAATCGACGAAAGGTTTATTGGATTATTTTATTTTCGTTTGTTCATCCTATTACGATTCCATTACTCGATAAGCTTGTCAAACGTACAATTAATTATGGCAATAATCCACTGAATTGTGTTATCTTGTGTACATTTGTCGAGCTTAAATGTGCGAACACATCATATGGTAAGGGATTATGATATTACTGATAACAGTAACTAATTTCGATTCAATTATCCATTGTTTTGGCTGAAACACTATGATGCTCATACTTTAACATTATAAACTGTTAAATTAAAAAACTTTGTTATGTTTAAATAATAATTAAATAAAACGAAGTTTTTTAACTACTTCCACTTTTGTCTTTATTTAGGCAGCGACCGGTTTCGCCAGGCTCGCTGGCATCGACAGTCTGTCAATGCAAGCGAGCCTGGTGAAACCGGTCGCTGTCTAAATAAAGACAAAAGTGGAAGTAGTTAAAAAACATCGTTTTATTTAATTATTATTTAAAATGAACTTCCATCAAGATATTTCAGTAAAATCATTTGATTTGTTATGTTTAATTTTTTTTTAATTTTTCATGACAGTTTTCCTCTTAGTATATAGTACATGCAAAACTTTTCCTTTACACAATCTACTAAAAAAATATGTAAATGGAACCAGAAATAGAGGAAGACCGAGGAATACGTGGCACGATCAAATATTGAATGTCGGCCATGTGAGAAGTCAGAGAAATCGACGCGCGTGCATGACACGATGTATAAATGTTGAGGAATCGAGAGAAATATGTCAGGAAAAAAAAGTGTGCAGTCCATTCTTTCTCCCTACCCCTTCGGGGAGACGGCGTGATGGTTAGTTAGTTAGTTAGTTAGTTACCAAAAAAATATTAATACTACCTTCCGTTTTTGTTCCCTTTCTTGTTAATGTAATCTGCTTCCTTAATTATAAGGTTTATCGTCTTTAATATATTATGATTAATAGTTTTTGACTCTATATTAATTTTAGATATACTTAAGGCGTTAACACTGTGGAATTCCATAATGACGAATTTTTTATGAATTAAAACACTGTTTTTCCCACTTTTGGGTTTATTTTTCTCGACAATTTCGAAGGCTTACACCTTCATCATCGGGAGAACGACATAAACTGTATCCAATCTCCGATATAAACTTATATCGTTCTCTCGTTCTTCTCGTATAACTTTCTGTCGGGATTTTCTTCCCTTAGCTGGGAGTATCCAGTTTTATGGCGCTGGAAACTCGCCATTCACCGTTTCTCTATCTGCTATGACAGTGGTCACATTGCCTGGGGTTCGCGAGGCCTGATAGTCCACTCGAGGACGCTAGAGAGTTGGACTTGGTAGTAGTGTTGCTGCTGTTGTTCCAACATGGCACATTACGATATTTTTAGGGGCATACTTTCTAGCAAAGCACTCCATCTTAACCCTAATACCCATCCGAACCCCTCGAAATACTCAAACAAATATAATTAGTCTAGGCTTTCATAAAAACAAAATCTTCTCCAGTAAAACAGAAATTTGAACACAAAAACCTCTTAAGTAATTATCTCACAGAATATCGATTAACAAGTGGAATTTGTCAGGAGGAAATGGAACACGTAGGAAATTAGATTTCCTCCTAATTTGATTGTGAACAGATGTGGTTTTTCTTACCTTACTGAGTACCTATGTACATAACGTTATCTTAGTTTTATACGTTTCATTTCATTTATTTATTTTAAATATATCTAAGACATTACAGAATTTTTTTTCCAATACACTAAAGATACAAGTTAGAGATACACAATAATAAGTAACACATAATAGATTAAAAAAAAGAGCGAGAAACATAAGATGCATGACAAATTAATAAAATAAATTTAACAAACAATTAAAATAAATATAGTAATTCCTTCAGATGAGCCAAACTATCACAAAATACGTCAAACTCCGAGGTGATACGATTAAGCAAAGATATTGCTCTACCTACCAGCATAAATATTGGCAGGTTGGTTTTGCATCGTGGGAGATAAAACAATCTATGGCCCCTTTGTCGAAGATAATTATCAGGGACGAACAGACCTACATCACTCAGGATTTCTGAGTTGTGTATACAACCGCCTATCAGTCGAAAGAAATGGACACCCAAGTGAATGTCTCGTTTCCTCTCGAGTGATTGGTAGCCTAGCATCCCTAGTAAGAAATCAGCCAGAAAGAGCCACGGGTAATATCCATACTCCCTAAGATAGAGGTAAATCAGAAATTTTTTCTGCACCCTCTCCACCATCAGGGAATATCCAACCTCATGCGGTGCGGTTTCTAATGTATTGTACCTATATAAAGAGTAGGAAGAAAGATTGGAACACAACGCTGTCCTTGACATACGCTTCCTAAACATTCTTAAATCGTGTCATGTACGCACAGCGACTTCTCCGACTCTTCACGTGGCTGACATTCAAAATTTGATTTATTTGATCGTGCCCAGCTTTTCTCAATCTTCCATTATTTCTAGTTACGCTTACATCCATGCGTAGGGCCCTGTTTTGAAAATCTTTGCTGATGGTGTACATGATTTCTTTATAATGCATTATCCGAAATAAAATAAAAAACAAATTGTTAATTATTAAGAATTGTAAAATATATTGAGTGACGTAGGGATATGGATTTTTTTTGTAGAAATGGTAGCTGTTTGAAAAAAAAATTCATTAAAATTTAACTAACTAACTAACCATCACGCCGTCTCCCCGAAGGGGTAGGCAGAAATAATGGACTGCCACACTTTTCTTTCCTGACATATTTCTCTCGCTTCCTCAACATTCATACATCGTGTCATGCACATGGCCGAGATTCAATATTTGATTTATTTGATGGTGCCACGTTTTCCTCGGTCTTAATTAACATATAAAAAATATTTTAACATATATATATTTTTACCATTCTTTCTTCATTCATTCTTTCCATATGTCCAAACCATCTTAATGATCCTTTCATTATTTTGTTCATGACACCATCATTTGCACCGCATTCACTTGTTATATTTTCATTCGACACTCTATCATACACAGAGTATCTACACATTCGTCTAAGAGATCTCATTTCTACTGCATTTGTTCTACTTTAATCCTTCTTTTGCCAGTTCCATGCTTCGCTTCCATACATAAGGGTCGGTAGAAGAACACATCCTGTTTTATAAGCAGTGATATTCACTATGTTCGATTACGTGAGTTGAATATCATCTCGTTCGGCGATAAAAATATATATCTCAGATTCGGATCAATACATTTCTTCTATTGATGTAATATTGAGGAATTTTCACCTGAATTTTTAATTTTCAATTCAGCCTTATAACAATCCAGAAATTCCGCTACCGATTCACAGCGAATAAATCATTTAAATGTCGGAACCACAAGTAAAATATTGAAATTTTCACCTCAGGTAAATAATAAAGTACCTCCCTAATTGAAACCTATTCACATTAAAATTTTAGCAAGTGTCGAAAGTTCCAGAATGATTTTACGGTTATTTTGAACAATTGAAGTTTAACGAATCTATTTGAATTCTAAAATTTAATATCTGAACGGCGATGGTGGATTATAGAAGAGGTATAATCAGAAAATTCGGTGTGCTTCGCCCTGTATGGCTTTCCAGTATCATTTCCTGAAACTCAAGCTCCAAATATTAAGCAGTAGCGTTAAAAGCGTACTGCTGTACGGATGTGAGACTTGGGAATGCGTTTTTCCCGTAACCACTTTTTTCATAACGGTGTACGATAACGGTGTACTGTACGATCTACTCACCCGATTTCATTGAAATTATCAATATTTATTTTTCATAATATTATCTACAATGTGACGTAAGCTTTCTTTAAATTGGGCGTCATGTTCAAAAGTTATAAATTTTTAAACTCAAAATTTGACGAGTTCGTGTATTTAGGTAGTATGTTTATAAGAGATGGGCGAGTGGAGAGGGATATTGAAAGAAGGGTTGGGGCATGAAACAATGTGAATGGTGCACTTAAAGTTGTCATCGCAAACAAAAACCTATCCAAAAAATCTAGAATGGCAGTGCACAATGGTGTTCTTCTACCGACCCTTATGAATGGAAGCGAAGCATGGAACTGGCAAAAGAAGGATGAAAGTAGAATAAATGCAGTAGAAATGAGATCTTTTAGACGAATGTGTTGATACTCTGTGTATGATAGAGTGTCGAATGAAAATATAAGAAGTGAATGCGGTGTGAATGATGGTGTTATGTACAAAATAATGAAAGGATCATTAAGATGGTTTGGACATACGGAAAGAATGAATGAAGAAAGAATGGTAAAAAAATTATATGTTAATGATGTAAATGGGAACCAGAAATAGAGGAAGACCGAGGAAAACGTGGTATGATCAAATAAATCAAATATTGAATGTCAGCCATGTGAGAAGTCAGAGAAATCGACGCGCGTACATGCCACGATGCATGAAGGTTGAGGAAGCGAGAAAAATATGTCAGAAAAGAAAAGTGTGGCAGTCCATTATTTCTGCCTACTCCTTCGGGGAGATGGCGTGATGGTAAGTTAGTTAGTTAGTTAGTTAGTTAGATGTATAGAGAAGATTTCATCAACTACGCACACAGCATGGCGATTTTATTTTATATATAATACTTAGAATCATTATTCACCTTGAAATGTGTAAAATCATTTGTGAACAATTTGTAAAATAATGCATTTCTTAGAAAAACTTTATTTCGTCCCACCTCAAATAACTTATTTTTGATTTATATAATATCATTTAGTATCCCCTAACTATGTAACCATTGTCATAAAATTTCTTAACTAGTTCCAAGAAACACTTTCCAATATTTCTGGATCTATCCAAATAATTCTTTGTTAAAAATGTATAAAGTCACATAAATTTTCGTTAATTACCATATTCTGCTCCATTTACTAGTGTATATAAACTGCAACGAGTTGAAGTTTCGTCACATTTGATTATGCCTTAGAAGGGTGAAACATGTCATTCCATAAAATATAACAAAACTTCTAGAAAACTGACGTTTTCATTCGTATCACTTATTCAATATGGAGTTTTACATCATTGTTCAAGAAACAATAAATAGACGAATATGTATTTTTTTGGTAATGCAGAACTGTTTTCTACGAACATATATTCAATTAAGTATGAAACATTTCCTTTGTATCCAGTTGAGGGTAAATCTTATACCAGAGATGTAGAAAAATGTTGCTTTTAATTTTTATATACCAACCAAAACCAAAAAATGTTTTGACAGTTTTTTAATGAGAAACGATCAAACCCATATCACCTCCATTGTTTTCCTTTTGCCCTGGTAATATTTTAAAATTAATTGCTGATAATAGAAAAATAATCGGAATTTGTAATTGAAATTATAATAACAAATAACTTTTCGGAAAAAAACTTTAGAAAAATGGATTTGTTGCTGGCCTTCGTGACTACTTATAAAACTAACGAAATTGTGATTTGCAATGTTTTTCTAAAAAAAAAATGTTGCCCACGTGAAATAATTACAAATATATTTTTTAATTAACATATACGAGATACAAATATAAAAAAATATAACATTAAAACAAATTGAATGGACTTACAAAAAATTCTAGACAGACTACATCACGCCTGTAAGAAATACAACATGACGATCTCTATCTAAAAGACAAAATGTTTGATTTTTTCCAAAACATGCAACCCGGTTATAGAAAATCAAGAGCAGCATAGAACAGGTCAGGACCTTCAAGTGTCTAGGCATAGACCTGGTGGGAGGAGCTGATCTGCGGGAAGAAATACAAGCCCAAGTAAACAAGGCAGCTGCAATCTGTGGGGCTCTAAAATCCACAATATGGAAAAACAAAGACATGGCCATTAGACATCTATAACAAAAACGTCTATGAAGCCTGCGTTCTACCAGTTGGTACTTATGGTCTTGAAACTGTAACATTGTCCAAACAAAGTGCCGAGAAACTACGAGTAACCCAAAGAGCCATGGAAAAAACCATGTTAGGAATAAGCCTAAGAGACAGAGTCAGAAACGTAAACGTACGGTGAGAGATAAAACAAAGGTCACTGACATCATCCACCGGGTGGCGACTCTAAAATGGCAATGGGCAGGTCACGTAGCCAGAGGCTCAGATGAAAAATGGACAAGAAGACTGCTGACCTGGAGACCGTGGACGATAAAGAGAAGTGCAGGGCGACCGCAACTACGGTGGAAGGATGATCTGAACAGACACGTCGGAATAACCTGGATGTAGTCTGCACAAGACAGAGTTACATGGAAGCGAATGGAGGAGGCCTTTGTCCAGGAGCGGACGGGAATAGGCTAAGGAAGAAGAAGAAGGAATATGAACAAAAACAGGTAAAATATTTTATAATATATAATACAAGGAACGCATGAGAGATGGTTTGACTTTAGGAAGACAATATACTTTCTAAAATCAAGAGTATTTTTGAACGTACTTTCACTAATAAGAAAGACGTCGAAATCCGAAGAGATCGTGTTCAGCAGATTTCTCACGAATATATTGAACTTCCTTGGTAGTTGAGTACTTACAAATATGCCTGTACAATCAGTATCTATGGGTCAAGAATGAACGATTAACGCTTTTGGGGGATTCAACCCCATTTAAATAACAAGTACTTATGTAGATACATCTATTATGTGTTTAGTTTTGGGGATGTGACCCACGAGAATTATAATCACTTGAGGTGCTAATGAAAATATGAACTTGAACTTGGATCTTGGCGACCATAAGTTTCAGTTCTAAGTAAGTCATAATCTGTGCAAGGTCATATGTTCCTTTACTAATGAATGAAGATGAACCCCACTAAAACCAAGTAAATGACGTCACAATCAGCGCAAATCATACTGAACAATGCCAACATCGAGGCTGTGAGCGAATTAATTTATTTGGGACACAGACTTAGACATGGTTAATAGACAGAAGGCCCGAAGAGAAGAGTCGGATTGAGCTGGACATTGTTAACAAATCTTCTTCTTCTGTTTTATTTAGGACTGTGTCCTGTTATTTCGCGGATCGTGTTCTTGGGATGTAGATGTCCAACTGTCTCGCCATCTTTTAGGTGGTCTTCCTGCACATCGATTTCCTGTTGGTACTTTATTTGCGGCTATATTTATCACTCTTTCAGAACATGCTCTTTCCACATGATCTCTCCAGTAGTGTCTTCTCTGTCTTCTCAGTCTTCATTGCAGATCTTTCTTATTTCAGAATTTCTTATTCTGTCTAGGAGTGTCGTTCCCGCAACGGATCGGAGAGTCTTCATTTCTGTGGTTCTTAGGAGATTTTTTGTTCTGATGGTGTCATATGTCATATGTCATTTTAGGACGTACGCATGTCTTGTAGATTCGAATTTTGCTCTCCTTTAGCATATTTTTATTTTTCCAAACAGCATTCGTCAAGCAGCTAGCCACAACGGCGGTCCTGTTTGTTAGTTCACTTACTTTACCGTAGAGGTCACTGCTGCTTGATACATCAACACCTAAGTACTTGAAATGCATCACTTGTTCTATTATTTTATTATCTAATGCAAACTTGCATCGTACTGGTTGCCTTGATGTAACCATGCTCTTTGTCTTGTCTATGGAGATTTTCATATTGAATCTTTGAGATGATGAATTGAATCTGTATTAATAAAATCTTGCGTTCATCAACTTGAAAAGGTATTCAACGTCTGCGTTCTGCCAGTGTTTACTTATGATATTGAGACAGTCACATTGTTACAATAAAGTGTCAAAAAGCTGAGAGTCACACAGAGAGCAATGGAGAGAGCCATGTTGGGTATCAGGTCCCAGGACATGAGGACATATAAGCCAAGACAAAAGTCCCCGACGTCATCAAGTTGGCCGCAACCCTTGAGTGGTGTTGGGTGGGATACGTCGCTCGTGACCAAGATGAAAAGTGGATAAGGCGACTGCTGTGCTAGTGCCCGAGAAGGGCAAAGTGTGGAATTGGATGCCAACAGTTGCGTTTGCGTGACGATATCCGGAGAAGTGCGGGAAGTGCCTGGATGCGGATTGCTCAGGATAAAAGGGATTGGAAAATACGAGAGGAGGCCTACGTCCAGGAGTGGACGGCCACAACAGTCTGAAGAAGAAAACTCATGTAGAGCATGTAAGCAAGAGCAAAGTCATTACTGCATATAGAAATATATCCACAGAAGCAAAGATGGCAGTATACAATGGAGTTCTAGTGCCAACCCTCATGTATGGAAGTGAAGCTTGGAGCTGGCAAAAGAAGGATGAAAGCAGGATAAACGCCGCAGAAATGAGATTACTAAGAAGAATGTGCGGGAAAACGTTGTATGATAGAATACCGAACGATGAAATAAGAGAGAAATGTAAGGCAGATGACTGCATCATGGATAAAATTAAAAAAGGATCCCTGAGATGGTTAGGACATATGGAACGAAAGGATGAGAGTAGAATGGTTAAAAAGTTGTACACAAGCAGCGTGAGTGGAAAAAGAAGTGGAGGACGACCAAGGAAAACATGGCATGACCAAATTAATCAATTACTAAAAGGCGGCCATATTCGAAGTCGGAATAATCGACGTGCGTGTATGGTACGATGTATGAATGTAGAGGAAGCCCGAGAGGTATGTCAAGACAGAGCATTGTGGCGATTCATCCTCTCTGCCTACCCCTCCGGAGAAATGACGTCATGGTTAGTTAGTTTTTTTCGTAAATCAATTTAAGCGCCCTTGTGGTGAGGTATTCACGAAAACGGCGCTATACAAATCAGCCTAATTATTGTATTATTATTATAATTGCCATCTTTAGATAGGTAAAATTTGGACGTGGACACTGAGTCTACAGATTCAAGGTCGCCCAACGTGCCATGGAAAGAGCCATGCTTGGAATAGCCTTGAGTGACAAATTTGGAAACGAATGTATTCGTCAACAAACCAAGGTGACTGAGGTGGCTCTGAGGATGGGGGAGCTGAAGTGGCGATGGGCTGGCCATATCTGTCGGAGAACCGACGGCCGATTCTGGAGTTGAGACCGCGTACAAGATTCCGCAGAGTTGGACGTCCCCCTGCACGATGGACCGACGATCTGAAGAGGATTGCTGGACATGGATGGATGGGAGCGGCAATGGATAGGGGGCGGTGGCGTGCTTTGGGAGAGGCCTACATTCATCAGTGGATGACAGACGGCTGATGATGATAGGTAAAATTTGGGTATTTTCAAAGGATAATTATTAATAAATATTCAAAATGGTGTACATATCGAATGTATTTATTTATTTTATCAATAAATTATTAACATACATATTGCATACACATTAAATTCAGAGAGATAATTTAAATTCTATGTACATACGAACTTATTTGTAAAAGCTCGTTTGTATTACAATATTATTAACATTAGTATCAAAATTACAAGATTATTGTACAATATAACTATTTACAATAACAAAGGTGCTTTGTGGATTAAACCGTTATTGTAACCAAAATAAACCGTTTATTGTAACATGTGTTATGTACACGGGTGGCAACTTTAGGGTAAAGTTTGAACTACATTCTATTATTCAACCACTTTCCACCTTTGCCCAGTTATTAGTCTTTATGTTTAACACCAATTAGGATCAAATACACATTTTTATTACACTATAATTTTAATTTCTAGATAAACTTAAGGAATTTTTGTTGCTGTCTAAAATTTTATGGTAGAAGATCATTGTAAATAATGAAAAAAAAAACGTAAAAAATATTTTTATGATGTGTATTCAGTTAAAATCCACGGATATATTTAGTGTTTTCGACAGGTTTCGGGAGCTCGCTGGCATCTTTTAGTAGATTTTAACTAAATATACATTTAAAAAAGATTTTTACAAAAAAGGGAATTCTCAAACTTGAGAGAAAAAGAGTTTGAGAATGTCCTCGCAAGGCGAAACAAATTTGTCACTATTTATATAAATTAAATCCAATTAAAACCACTGAACAAACGAATTTACTATTATAAATTAATATTTCATTATGAGTGCTATACTCAAGCATTTTTATACAATGGTATGTATTTTTTATAAATGAAAAAAAAAAAACAGGACATAACACCAAAGAAAAATTACATAAAATTAGTGAATAACGTATTCATTAATTATTTACAACATTTCGATGATCTAGAAGTTTTCGATGACTCTGCGATAGAAACGTTTCAATTTGACTGGAGGAATGAACAAAGGGAAAATAAAACTCAATGCAAAAACCGTCGACGACCTATCCATTCATTTATATGATTTGCCATCTGATGATCTGCCAAAGGGCAGCTTTATTCCCTAGATTGAACGCGAACTGAATGATGTGTCGAAAATGTTCACTTTCGTCTACTTAACATTCCATTTTGAAGGCTTGTAATCATAGAAAATAATACATGTAATGTAAAATAATACACAATATCCTGTAGAGCAGAAAATTTTCTTTCAAATGACGTATAAACTTTACTATTTTGTGTTTGTTTTGATGCTCATTTTCGAATTTGAAAAAAAAACGAGACAAACTTATGTTAGGGATTAATTATATCTCAATAGAGACGAAGATGTAAATTGTCTTTCTTTGTCGAGGCGTTTACAGGACTTATGATCTGTTATTGGTTGGGTTAAATGATCGCTTTATGTTAAAAACATTCCCATTCCGCACTTCTTACGACGACCACGTCTGACAAACTTTTGAAAGATGTATATATGCTACTAGGTTAAGAACACTTCACATTTTTTAGATCAATCCACACTAGCGCCATCTATTAAGACCGTTTGTAATCCTTAAAAATGATTAACCCGCAACGGGTAAAATCCAGTATTTGTATACATTCAAAAAAACAAAAACTTTTGTTATGTATACTTACAAAAAACCTGTATTATAAATAATCGTTTTTTTATGAAAGAGGTAATCGCTTTTATTTATTATAAATATATTATTTATTTTGCTTTGTACATGCGTAGCATTATATTAAATATTTAGAATTATATTAGCATATTCACTCACAACTTCTAATATGAAATATTCTACATATAAAAGATTTACGCTGAATTATTCAAATCGTTACCAAATTTCAGGCTATAAGTACTTAAATCGACAAACGAAATGTACCTTTATTTTTCTTATGTAACATTACTTGAAAATTCAATAAATTTATTCGAAACGCTTACAGAAATCCTAAATAGAATTATACCAGTGTTTCCTAACCTGCAGCTTAAGGGGGGCGATGGAAAAATTCATCAAACTTCAACCAAATGTGCAAGACTACTGTTACAATTTCCATCTTCATATTAAGTTAAGGATGGATTTAGTACCTTAAATAAATCAGTATATGCGAGTATATTATAGTAATATATATAGTATAGCCCGCACACATCTTTGATGACGCGCCAGAAGCTCCGGGAGCTCGGATGGGAAGTTCTTACGCATCCACCCTATAGTCCGGACCTGGCACCAAGTGACTACTACCTGTTCCTGTCTATAGCCAACGTGCATGGGGGTACAAATTTGGCCTCAATAGGGCCTGTGAAAATTGGTTGTCCTAGTTTTTTCCAATAGGGACAAGGGCTTTTACGAGAGCAGCATTATAAAGTTGGATTCTTGTTAGCAACAAGTTATCGAACAGAACGGCGTATATTTGACTTTAATCGGATAATAAAGCGAAAAATACGAAATTACTTTTTCCTTAACCTAATATCACTTAAGTTGCTTCAGTAAACTAATCAATTTTTAAATGATAATAATTTAAACATATTTTTAAACTACTTCCACTTATGTCTTTATTTTGACAACGACCGGTTTCGCCAGGCTCTCTGGCATCGACAGACTGGTCTGTAGATACCAGCGAGCCTGGCGAATCCGGTCGTTGTCGAAATAAAGACAAAAGTGGAAGTAGTTAGAAAGCATCGTTCTATTATATTTATTATTATTTTAAATGAACTTTTATCAAGAGATTTCAGTAAAATCATTCGATTATCTTAAAAAATACATTTTTTTATCATGATTTTTTTTGTAGATATTTATATAGGTGGCACGAGAATTTTCGAAAGGCTTAGGTGGGGCATTTCACAAAAAAGGTTGGGAAACACTGTTCTATACGAATAAATATATAATACTCAATAAAGGTAAAACTGTTTTAATAATAAGGGTGAATACTTGGTAATACAAATCTCACAGAGTTTGCAAACGAAAACACGATATTAAAGTAATATTATTGATATGAAACATACTTGTATATTTACCAATTAAAATAACCGTTGTTAACTTTAAAATGTAATATAAAATGGTTATTAGAAGTTAATAAGAGAAGGCCTTTGCATTGCGAGGATGAAGTGACAGTGGGCTGGTCATTGATTTGATTGATGCGGCACAGGATAGAAAAAATTGGATACAGATGGAAGAGGCCTACATCCAGTAGTGGAGGGAAGGCTAGGAAGAAGAAGAAGACACGAAGTAAGACGTGAAACGTTTCGCTATGGATATATCCAGAATCATAATACATACACAAGGTGGTTATTGATTTTATATTTTGTATGCGCCATATTAGGTCCAATATATTTTGTATGCTGCTTAGTTTGGAAACGAAATCCTGTCTGTATCCCAAAAGTTTAACTTTTCAAAGAGGCATTATGGATTGGAAAGTTACTCCAGCAAGTATTTTTTTAAGGAAGGTAACAAAGTCGTAAAGCACAGTTGAAATAAGAATTTGGAATCTTTTAAACTGTTTAAAGTTTGAAATGTAATTTAGATAGCAAAAGTATCAGATTTTGCTAGACAATTTTATTGGCTATTCAAATTTGTTTCTGGAGTCGTGTCAAGGGTGTTTTTTTGCACTTCTGTAAGTGGACTATTCGAATTAAGAAAATCTCTTCACTTGTTAAAAGTATTCAAATAAGTAGAACGTTTTCATGGCGATTGCATTGATATTATAATATAATATTATTTTTCTTCTTCCTTGTTTCAACAACCATGTGGTCTGTTCTTCAGAGTGTTGCTCCTCCTGTGAGGTAGACTCCCAGTTTTCCTTCCATCTTTTAGGAGGTCTTCCACGAGGGCGAGTTCTGTGATGCTGATTGTGTAGTGCAATATAGGAGAGTCTGGCGGTGTCCATTCTTTGATATTGATATTAATGTTATATTGCAAGTCTTAGTGGCAAGGATGTATGAGGCATGCAAAAAGAGTGACTTGGTGATGAATGTGTCTAAATCTAAAGTGATGGTTTTCGAGAAAGAAGAAAGTATGACGATTTGTGATATAAGTGCGATGGGCGAGAAATTGGAGCAAGTTACTGAATTTACGTATCTGGGAAGCATGTTTACAAGAGACGGAAAAATGGAGAAAGACATCAAAATGAGGGTTGGTGCTGGGAATAAAATAAATGGCGCACTCAAAGTCATTACTGCAAATAGAAATATATCCACAGAAGCAAAGATGGCAGTACACAATGGAGTTCTAGTGCCAACCCTCATGTATGGAAGTGAAGCTTGGAGCTGGCAAAAGAAGGATGAAAGCAGGATAAACGCCATAGAAATGAGATCACTAAGAAGAATGTGCGGGAAAACGTTGTATGATAGAATACCGAACGATGAAATAAGAAAGAAATGTAAGACAGATGACTGCATCATGAATAAAATTAAAAAAGGATCCCTGAGATGGTTCGGACATATGGAACGAATGGATGAGAGTAGAATGGTTAAAAAGTTGTACACAAGCAGTGTGAGTGGGAAAAGAAGCCGAGGACGACCGAGGAAAACATGGCATGACCAAATTAACCAATTACTAAAAGGCGGCCACATTCGAAGTCGGAATAATCGACGTGCGTGCATGGTGCGATGTATGAATGTGGAGGAATCCCGAGAGGTGTGCCAGGACAGGCCAGTGTGGCGATCCATCCTCTCTGCCTACCCCTCCGAGGAAATGGCGTGATGGTTAGTTAGTTATAATACATTTGTTAAAATACGACTTTGGCCCGTGTCCAAGGCCACCCTGATCCCTCAACATTTCCTCTATACCCTGGTAGTCAGGTACAAATGTCGAACACAACCCACTACATCCTCTAAGTAACCCTCCCCTCACCATTCAACAATATCCAACCTCAACATCCAAGAAAGAAATTTCCAACACATGGTTTTCGGGCTGGTACTTCCGTAAAGACAGTATCCAAGAATATTTATTAAAATATTCTCTGAATCTGAATCAATATCATTTTTTTAACGTTAAACATGAAAACAAATAACAAATAAAAATTCTATTTAAATGGCTTACTGTTTTGCTTGGTGAAATTAAAATAACGATATATATTAGGTCCTTACATATGAAATTGGCGTTTTGTATGGCAGGAACATAAAGTTGATTTTTTTAAAATATAATCTATTTATTTAATCAAAGTATGTACCATTGCTATCTCTGCACTTTTGCCATCTCATAGGTAGTTCGGACGGGAATCAATAAAATCTTTGAAGTCAGTTTGGACTGCCCCATCGGAGTTGAATTTTTTCCCTTGCAAGAAGTTATCCAAATTTCGAAAAAAATAGTAATCTGTTGGGGCAAGGTCCGGAGAGTACGGTGGATGTCTTAGACATTCCAATTGAAGCTCTTCTAATTTGGTAGCCGTCTGTTGTGCAGTGTGTGGTCTAGCGTTATCATGAAGCAGCAGTGGCCTAGAGCGATTAACCAGCCTCGGTTGTTTAGCAGCTAGCTTTTCCATCATGGTTTGCAGTTGCTGACAATAGACATCTGCCGTAATCGTCTGGCCAGATTTAAGAAAGCTGTAGTGAACGACACCAGCACTAGTCCACCAAACGCTCACAAGTAACTTTTTTGGAGTCAATTTTCGCTTGGGGCATGGTTTGGCTGGTTCGACAGGGTTCAGCCATTGCGATGAGCGCTTCCGATTATCATACAGGATCCACTTTTCATCACAGGTAATGATTCGATTCAAAATCCCTTCATTATTGTGCCGGTTGAGTAATGCAACGCAGCGGTCAACGCGCGTTTGTTGATTTGCTTCACTCAATTCGTGAGGTACCCACCTTTCAAGCTTTTTCACCTTCCCAATTTGCTTCAAGTGGATTAAAACAGTTTTATTACCAACACCGCAGCCTGCAGCTAACTCGGACGTGGTTTGCAATGGATCCGCTTCCACAATAGCCTTCAATTCTTCATTATCAACTTTGGTCTCCGGCCGTCCACGGGGCTTGTTCTGCAGCACTGGTGCCACGGTGGAACTCGTACTCGTAAATAACGCGATATTTCAAGTTTTCCATTTTGTAAACTGAGTGACGCAAAGAAAAAAAAACAATTGAGGAAAAAACAAATGAATTATACTTTTCGAAACACAAATACTTGAGTAAATAGCTGTATAATTTTGAATTTGGAATTCCTAACCAAAGAGAAGATATTTGAGATCAAAGTTGCCAGTTCGGCAAAATGCCAATTTCATATGTAAGGACCTAATATTAAAATAAATTAATATTCAGAAAGACCAAGGAAAACGTGGAACGATCAAATCAATAAACAATTGTATGTCGTTCAATAATATATTTTTTAAGGCGAGCCCGGGTTCTCGGCTTGTATGGACGTACCGCCACTGGCCGTAATGTTCAATTAGTTAATTTAATTAAATAAAGTGAAATTGTGCGTAGAGTATTTAAGACCAAATTTCGAGAAATCGCTTTTTTTTTAGTTTTCAAGTGATAAATATTGTATATCCTACGCATCTCGAAAAACAGAAATACAGGAAGTTTTCACTCCATTATACGAAGTAGGGAAATCCATCACAGTCTCAGGGGGCGAAGAAAGAAAGCATAGAGAACACTTTGACACTTTTTCAGTAGAACGAGATTGACACTAGACGAGCATATTATTGATTACGAAACCGAATATTCGAGCAGATGATGACATGCTTACTCGTAAGTTAAAAACTCGTATCAATTTTAATAACTTATTACAACAACTGGTGTTGCCATCAATGTAGGAGCCTTCATAAAATTATGTATTTTCTTCTCTCCCTTCATATCGATTACTGGATAATTGCGAACACTTGCTCCATTTCGCTTCTGTCTCTTGGAGCGTGTTTGATGTTGCAGTAATCTATTCCACTGTCTGCCCTATCATGACATTTTTCTACGTCCCACGTCTCTTTTTTCCTCGATTTTAACGTCAATTATCAGCTGCAAAAAATGATAATCTGGGTTTCGCAATCCGAATAAAAAAAATATATAGATTTAGTCATTTCTTAAGATGGATACGATGTATGAATGTTGAGGAATCAAGAGTTACTATAAGAATTTGAGGAAAGAATAGTGTGGCGGTCCATTAATTCAGCCTACCCTTTCGGGAGACGGCAATCACGCTATCAGGCTAGTTTGTTAGTTATATTGAAGAAACAATTTTTATATATATATTTTTTTTTATATACTTCGTATACAGTACTCACTTTTTAAACAAATTAAAAATATCAAACATGTTTCGGACTACCCAGCCCTTCCTCAATGATATTATATCGATATTATAATATTATAAAATTGTTTACAAATATGGTCAGTTTTGACAGATGTTATAAAGATTTATTTTGGAACGTTTATGCTTTTGTTATAACAAATATTATGAACAACAAACCATCACGTCGTTTCCCCGCAGGGGTAGACAGAGAGAATGGGCTGCCACACTACTCTATCCTGACATACCTCTCTAGCTTCCTCCACATTCATACAGCGAGTCATACACGCACGTCGATTCTTCCGGCTTCTGACATGACCAACCTTTAAAATTTGATTAATTTGGTCGGTCTACCTCGACCATTTACATAAAAGGAAATAAATCAAAGATTGGACTTGACGTTAAATTTATTTGATTATTTATAATATTTTCTTTATTTTTAATTACTTTTTTAAATTCTAAAATTTCGAGATTGAAATCCGAAACATGTTTGATATTTAATTTTAATTTGTTTAAAAAGTGAATGTTGTATACAAAGTATATAAAAAAAATATATATATACAAGGTGCGACAAAACAGACGGTGCAGTTTTGAAGGGCTATTAAAAAAAAAACGGCACAATTTACAGAAATGAGATTAATTTTATTTTATTTGGTACATTATGCCGTTTTAAGCATCAAGTCTTGAAGATGACATCAGAAAGATGGTGGCCCCCAGCAGCGATACATTGATGAAGGCGATTTCTGAAGTTTTCGGCTGCATTTTGGCACATCTCGACGGGCATAGCGGCGATTTCCTCCCGAATTCGATCTTTGAGTTCTTCCAAGGTGTGAGGTCGATGTTTAAAAACTTCTTCCTTCAGATAGCCCCACAGGAAAAAGTCGCAAATGCTTAAATCAGGTGAGCGCGCGGGCCATCCCACGTCACCCCTCAGAGAGACGAGGCGCGCGGGGAACATCTGTCGCAGTTTTGTCACCGAAATTCGAGCAGTATGGGCCGTAGCACCGTCCTGTTGAAACCAGATATCTCCCAGATCTGTTTCCTCCATTAGTTCTTCCAATTGAGGTTCAAAAAAATTTTCCAACATGGAAACATAACGTTGAGCGTTGACAGTCACGGTTCGTTCATTCTCCTCGAAAAAATATGGCCCAATCACTCCAAATTTGGAAATCGCACACCACACAGTCACTTTTGGGGACTGAAGAGGTCTTTCGTGAAGTTGCCTTGGGTTATTTTCAGCCCAGTACCGAACATTTTGTTTATTCACCGCTCCACAGAGATGAAAGTGGGCCTCGTCACTACTGAAAAAAGTTGACCTCGCATGAATTCGGTTTAACATTTCTTGGGAGCGATTCATGCGGTTTTCATAGTCAGGAGGTTTCAACTCTTGGACAATCATAATCTTGTAGGGGTGGAATGATAGGTCTTGATGCAAAATCCTTCTTAGTGAGCGGTCAGCAATGCCCAATGCAATTGCATGCTTCCGGGCAGAGCGCCGAGGTGACAGTTCAATAGCTTCTCTCACTCTCGTTAAATTTTTGGGTGTTCTTACGGTTTTGGGTCTTCCTAAACCCCTAGGTCTTAGTGTGGAACCAGTTCCTTCTAATGTACGCACCCAAGTCATGATTAAATTACGGTGAGGGACGGTATCACGACGCCTAAGATTGAAGTGCAGCCGAAAGGCCCGCTGGGTGGCGATGACAGAACGGCCAGTTTCAAGAAACGTGCGGACGGCAAAGCCCCGTTGCTGTCCGGACCAAACCATGGCAACGACTGAAAACGGCAAGACCCTCCCAATATAATGAGACCACTCTCAGGTTCCTACCCCCACCACACGGGATGTACCGGCCTTTCAAAACTGCACTGTCTGTTTTGCCGCACCCAGTATCTACAACACAAAGAATGGCGAACATAGAAGAAAAACCAATTTTTATGTTATTTTATTATAATATAAAATATGTAGTGTTATGCTTAACATAATTACAATAAGTAACGATTTCGAGAATAGTATTTGAATTTTAATTCCAAATTCAAATTGTTCCCATGTTTACGGTATACTAACGCAGGTACCCAATTAACAGAAGAAATCAAGGTTTTATAAACTCATTAAATGTGAGTCCCTATAAGGTTTGAAGACAATTTTCTCTTGAGACGAAAAACCTAATAATACTATTATTTTTTTACGTAAAAGAAATAACAGAATTCGTTTCTTATGTTTTAAAGCGATTATTATGAAAACATTATATTTTATTTTCTCTTTGAGTTTAGCATTTCAGTATAACTATATAATTTATATGTTTACGTTAAATAATATGAAAACTCTAGAACATTTATCGTTGTATTGTCATAACTAAAAACATTACCCTCCCTCTCACCCTTCAGGTAGTACAAGAACTATCCTCTGATCATATCCCTATACTTCTCTACATCTCTGATGAACCATTCCACCGTGACCCCCATATCCCCACCAGAAATAAAATTAATTGGTATTCTCTTCCCGAAATTATCCACGAAATGATCAAAATCCCAACAAAAATTCCAGACTCAGAATCTCTCAATCGGGTCACGAATGAAATGACGTTTATCCTACAGACTGCTCTAAAAAATGCAAATTCAGTTGTAGACAACGACAAATAAAGACCAAATCTACCTGCCGATATCCAACAGCTGATACGCCACAAAAATGTGAACCTCTGTAAGCCAGAAGATCCAAGTCCAAGCATGTTCACAGTGGATGCCCGAATGGACAGTGACGTTAAAATAAAGGTAGATGCGGGTTTCAAAATTTATGAAGCTAAAAAAATGTTATTGGAATTAATAATTTATTAATGAAGGCGAAAATTGCCGTTTACAATTTAGTTCTGGTTACAAAACTAATGGAATCGAAGCATAGAACTGGCAGAAGAACGATTAAAGGAGAATAAAGGCATAACAGACGTGATCTCCTAGACGGATGAATGGTAAAACGATATATGACATCATTTCAAATGATGATATTAAGAAAGAATGTAGAACGGAAAAAGAATTGCGAACAAAATTATGAAAATATCATTTTCAGGATTAATTGTATCTCAATAGAGACGAAGATGCAAATTGGAAACAGAATATGGTGGTCGAGGCGTTTACAGGACTTATGAATTGTCATTGGTTGGGTTAAGCGCACGCTTCGTGTAATACAACATTCCCCATTCCGCCCTTCTTACGAGCACCACGTAAATATCATTGATTTTTTTATGAATTTAAACAATTTTTTCCACTTTTGCGTTTATTTTTCTCGATATGTTTCGAAAGCTTACACCTTCATAATCGGGAGAACGATATAAAATTTATATACTTCTCCCAATGATGAAGGTGTAAGCCTTCGAAACATGTCGAGAAAAATAAACTCAAAAGTGGAAAAAACAATTGTAATGTAAATGTAATTCATAAAAAAATCGTCATTATGGAATTCCAAAGTCTTAAGTTTATCTAAAATTTTATTGTGTAAATTTGGACATACATATGTAACGCATGGATGAAGAAAGATTAGTTAAAAAAAGTATATGAAAACGATGTGAATGAAGCACGGAATCGAGGAAGACCGAGGAAAACACGAAATGGCCAAATTAATTAAAATTTAAAAGTGGGTCATGTTAGAAGTTGGAAGAATCGTCGTGCGTGTATGACTCCCTGTATGAATGTGGATGTGGATGTATCTAGAAAAGTGTGTCAGGATAGAGTAGTGTGGTCGTACTTTTCTTTTTGTCTTCCCCTCCGGGGAAATGGCGTGATGGTTTTTTGGTTGTTGTTTTGGAAACATATATTTTTTCTTTTTTCCTTTTTTTATGCACTTTTTATAAACAACATATTAAAAAAAACCATAGACATGTTTCGAACAACCAGTCCTTCTTCAATGATACATATTATAAAGATGCATTTAAAAAATATTATAAAATTACTTACATGATCTGATAGATGTTATAAAGATTTGTTTTGAAACGTTTATGCTTTTGTTATAACAAATGTTATGATTCAATTTAAAACTTTTTATATAAAATATAAAATTTAAATTGAATAATAATATGTGTTAAAACAAAAGCATAAACGTTCCAAAATAAATCTTTATAACATCTGTCAGATCATGGAAACAATTTTATAATATTTTAAATATGTATCTTTATAATATGTATCACTGAAGAAGGACTGGTTATCCGAAACATGTCTATGTAATTTTATTTGTTAATATAAGTGTTGTTTATACAAGTACATAAAAAAGAAAAAGAGAAATAAAGCATCATAACAACACAGAGTATGGCGTATATAGAAGAGATATTTTTTTTATTCACAAAAAAAACGTTAAAATAATATCCGTTTCAATTTCTGAAAATTAAATTGATAGATTCGGTTAGGAACCAAATTTGAAATTAAATTTTAAGTACAGTGCGACTAAAACTATTACTGAGGTAAAGTTCAACTTCTCATAATTTTACAAAGCTAACATTTTGTAATTAAAGCTTTACGCTACGTGAGCAGACTACGTTGATATGTAAAATCAATTTCCGGTTTTCGAGTATTTAACTGAGTAACCAATTAACCATCAAGCCGTTCCCCAAAGGGGTTGGTAGAAATAATTCACTACTACACTGTTCCCTCCTGACATATTTTATTGCATCCTTAATATTAAACAATATTTAGAGTATAACCATCATAAATCAGATAACTTCATAGCAAAATCTCGAATCCCTCAGGGTTCAAACTTGGGGCCACTTTTTTTTCTTCTGTATATCAATGACATTTTATTGAAAGCCAAGGCTTTATTACCACTGTGGAATTCCATAGTAATACACTTGGGAAATTGAAAATATTTTTGTTTATTATCTACAAAATATTTAAAAAAAACATGACATGTTTCGGAGGATACCTCTATCTTCAGGTATATAATAAAAACTAAACATATAATACATATAATAAAAACTAAAGAAAGAAAGGCTTATATAAAAAACGCATTTAAAATTCGATCTTCTTCTTCTTTCGGTGCCGTGTCAGGTTCCCCCATCTCTATAATGTGCCACTTGGAACAGGTTCTGAAATCTTGTTATTCCTGTCAACTCTTTGATGTCACGCAGCCAGGACAACGGCCTTCTACCAACTTCGGACGTTCCTCCACTTTACTCATTTAATAGCAGTCGAAGGAGGTGGTATTTTTCTCCCCTTAGCACATAACCCGAATATGAGACCTTTCTAATTTTCACACTCGACAACAGCTCTCTATTGGCTCTGGCTTTCTGCAGTACGTTTGCATTACTGACCCCATCGGTCCACGGTAAACGGAGCATTCTGCGGTATATCCACATCTCAAATGCTTCCAACCGGTTCATTAGGTACATTCACTTTCAGAGTCAGAGTAAAATACGCTACAATAATTTAAATTTAAAAATTAACCTGGGCTAATTGTTATTCTTTATCAAAGGCGGGCCACACTGTTTGAAACAAACTCTCCACAGGGGTGACCTTGGTGGAGAGCTGTGGAACCCGCGGTTGGTGAAGCGTTCACACTTGGTTTAAAACAAGCTCTCCCCACTGTTGGTGTGGCATCCACAGTAGACACTATTTTCGTATACGTCCGCATTCCACCGATTGTTTCAGGGTGCGTTATCACCAGCTACTTTTGGTAAAAACCCAATGACATGGAAATGGCTAATTATAAGTGTTTAGGGAAGAGTATTAGTCATCCAGTTCACACAATAAATTTGAGGCCGATTTGTTGAAATTTCAACCCCTAAATTACGTACCTAATTGCATGCAATAACAAAACCGGTTCAGTCGTATTGTTTCGCCGCTAACCGATTGATATATACCTATGAATTTAATATTCAAAATTAAAAAAAATACTTCTATTTCTATCTTTATACTCAAGGTCGAGCTGCAAAGGGCCTTTTACGGTCTCATATTAAAAAAAAATCTTACGAAATACGCTATTCAAATACCTACTTTATGTAAAGACAGAAAGATAGACAGATATATGTGTTTCTATCGTAGAAGTCAACAGACATATACATTTTATAAGAATAAAATTTTCAAAATAATAATTTTACAGAATAATGAAAAGTAGCTCGTAATATTAAAATTTGAAACACCATGCGACGCTGCTACGCAACTAACCTTGACTAGTGGAATCAAACAGCCAAACATGTGGAATGCGTGTTTTAAACCGTTTACAACAGTTTACATGCGCGTCCGTCCACAAGGGTCAAACGAATTTTGGTTTAAAACAAGTATCTACACAGTTTTAAACCGTTGGTGGAGACCGATGTGGAGAGCTTGTTTAAAACAGTGTGGCCCGCCTTTCAGTTAAAACTAATAAATAATATTGATCATAATGATAATATAAAAATATTAAATTTAGTCAGTAATAAATTGTTAAAGATGTATGTTTTTTCTAAATTACAATTTTATATTATTATTTAATATTATTTATTAGTTCTGACTGATAAAAAATAATTATTAGTACTTATAACAATTAGTCCAGCTTAAATATTAAATTAAAATTATTGTATCAAATTTTAAATGCGTTTTTTTAATTAGTCTTCCTTTGTTTAGTTTTTATTATATTTTTACCCCTATACTGGTGTAAACGCGATTGGTATAAATGACAATACAGAAAAAATAAGTATGAATGAGATTGAAAGATCTGTGAAAGCAATGAAAAGTGGAAAAGCTGTAGGGTATGACTGCATCGCTATAGAATTTATCAAAAACGGTGGCGAAGTAGTTTCCGCATGGATGTGTAAACTGTTCAACCAATGCTTGGAGGAGGGATATACCCCACTCGACTGGAGGAGAGCAGTTATCTTGCCTCTGTACAAAGGAAAAGGATCCCATATGGAATGTGGAAACTACAGAGCTATTAGTATTTTGAGTGTTATTGGTAAAATCTATGGCAGAATTTTAATAGAAAGAGTAAGAAAGACGACGAGTGATAGAGTTTGGGATGTGCAAGGCGCTTTTATGAATGGCAGAGGATGCATGGATCAAATTTTTGCACTTCGTACAGTGACAGAGAAGTTTATGGCCAAAAACCGTAAACTCTTCTGTGCGTTTGTCGATTTGCAAAAAGCATATGATCGCGTAGATAGAGGTAAACTGTGGGAAATATTGTCGGAATATGGAATAAACACAAAACTGATCACGGCAATTACATCGCTGTACACAGAAAGCACTGCTAGTGTCAGAGTAAATGGGGATCTTACAGCCTGGTTTGATATCAATAAAGGTGTCAAACAGGGGTGTGTAATGTCTCCATGGTTGTTTAATCTATATATGGACAAGTGTATGAAAGAGCTGAAAGGGTTGGAAGCAGGTGCAAAAATGGAAGGTGTGTCAGTAAGCTGTTTGTTGTATGCGGACGACGCTGTGCTACTTGCAGACAACGAGCATGAACTGCAAGCCCTGGTGTCTAGTATGTATGAGGTATGCAAGCGATACGATTTGATGATGAATGTGAATAAGTCTAAGGTAATGATTTTCGAAAAGAAGGAAGCATGACAGTCTGCAACATTAGTGTAAACGGTGAAAATCTGGAACAAGTGGATGAATTTGTTTATTTAGGAAGTATGTTTACAAAGGATGGGAGGGTGGATAAGGATATTGAAAGAAGGGTTGGGGCAGGCAATAGAATAAATGGTGCACTTAAAGTTGTCATCGCAAACAAAAGCCTATCCAAAAAAGCTAAGATGGCAGTGCACAATGGTGTTCTTGTGCCGACCCTTATGTATGGAAGTGAAGCATGGAACTGGCAAAAGAAGGATGAAAGTAGAATAAATGCAGTAGAAATGAGATCTCTAAGACGAATGTGTGGCAAATCTGTATATGATAGAGTGACAAATGCAAGTATAAGAAGTGAATGTGGTGCGAATGAAAGTGTTATGAACAAAATAAGGAAAGGGTCATTAAGATGGTTTGGACACATGGAAAGAATGAGTGAAGACAGAATGGTAAAGAAGGTATATGTAAACGGCGTGAACGGAGCTAGAAATAGAGGAAGGCCGAGGAAAACGTGGCACGATCAAATCAATCAAATATTGAATGTCGGTCACGTGAGGAGTCGGAAAAATCGACGTGCGTGCATGACAAGATGTATGAATGTAGAGGAAGCGAGAGACGTATGTCAGGACAGAACAGTGTGGCGTTCCATTCTTTCTGCCTACCCCTCCGGGGAGACGGCGTGATGGTAAGTTAGTTAGTTAGTTTATATTTTTACCCCTGAAGAAGGAGGTATCCTCCGAAACATGTCGTGTTTTTTAATATTTTGTGAATAATAAACAAAGTTATTTTCAATTTCCTAAGTATATCAATGATATTGATAAAAACATTGAATCATCTAATTATCTTTTTGTCGACGATCTGAAGCTATTGAAAGCTGTAGAGAATTCTAATGATTGAATTCCGGAACAAAATGATATTAATAGGTTGTTAATTTAGTTGGATGATAACAACCTGCCATTTAGGCAGGTTGTTATCATCCTCAACAGGGAAACTTATTTTACGGACGACACTTTACTATTGTGAAATTTTTTTTTTTTATAAAACATTTTTTCAATGACTCAAGTGTCCCGGATAATTCATTTCCCGGTTAACTGTAGTTTAATTAATATGCAGTCATGCCATACTTTGCAAAATTGAATAAGATTTTCTCCAATTTGTTAATTAGTGATTTCGAATGTTAAATTAATTCCCACTTCTACTAGATTGGTAGTTAAATGAAACCTTTTAAACGATCAGTTTTCACCTCCTTCCGGTCACATTAAATACCTAAGTAAGTAGTCCGTTATTTACACCCCAAGAAACAGAATAATTACACGATTTCTTAATGAAAAATATCCTCTGAAATTCGATAGTGTTCGCTGATCTGTATTTAATAAGAGCATTTGGAGATCGAAACACCCACTTACTACTTATAATTTTTAGTTTCGAATGTCTAAAACGTAATGAAGCTTTTATATCGGAGTCAAATAAAAGAAAATACGTGGATTTATTATTGAAAAAGCAAATTGAATCAAAGGGCCGTTTTTTCTACATAATTTTTAAAATGTGTTTCGAATCTAAGGTATCTCTATGGAAAAATAATGGTTAAGAAAGTAAACGTTAACGATGTTAATAAAGTGCGTAGTCGAGGTAGACCGAGGAAAACATGGCACGACCTAATCAATCAAATTTTGAAGGTTGGTCTTGTGAGAAGAATAGGCGTGAAATTATTATTTAAAAAAAATCACACTTACAATAATATATTGAAAATGATGTTAATTATGTATTCTTAATATTGAATTTCAGCTCATTTAATAACAGTTTTTTTCTCGACAATAAAGATTACGTTTATCACCGGTACAATGAAATTTCTTACACGTACTAACTAACCATCGTGCCGTATCTTCTATATTCGCATTGTAAAACAATGTATTTTCACAACACTTAATAACACTCTTCACAAACATATTTGGATGGTTCTAATCCTTCTTCAGTGTACAAATTTTAACAATAAAATTTGTGGAGAGTGCAATGAAGTGTTGTAAAAATACAATGTTTTACAATAATTATTAAAATACTACATATATTTTTTTACATAAACTTTGTGGTCATAAACTATTAACTATGCTTTAATTCGTATTCATATTATCTTAGGGATTTCTTTGAACATATTTAGATATTTATTTAAATCAGTAGATCTTTTAAATATGCAAAATGTTTTAGTAATAAAAATTCGTAAGTATTAAGAAATTCCATGGCGTTTAAATATTATATATAAAAACTTATATATACTTAGGAAATTGAATAACTTTGTTTAATCCATAATCATAACAAATAGCCCAGGTTAATTTTTATATTATATTTGAATTATTGTATAGAATTTTAAATGCGTTTTTATTAGACTTTCTTTGTGTAGTTTTTAATATATTTTTACACCTGAAGATGGTAACCTCACAAACATGTCGTGTTTTTTTAAATATTTTTTAATAAATAGTGGATTAAACAAAGTTTTTCAATTTCATAAGTATATTACTATGGAATTCCACAGTGTGAATGCCTAAGCGTTCAATACATTTAAAAACTTATCTGTTATATCGATTTAAATATTCTGTTAACTATATAATTATGTACATTTTATTACTGCGTATAGATTTATAAATTTACCTGTTTCATCTTAAAAGATAACTACGGTAATATGAAAGATTTATAATGAATCCTTCACTTGATATGACTTCTCTAGCGATTATTTGACGACTCAGCAATGAGCCAATATAATCCGCTATTTAGCGTCTTCATCATAATATGTAATTAGTATTTCAATGATCTTATGTAATTCTTTGATATTATTATTATCTTTAGCGTGGTATCCAGCTGAACACTTTTTGTTTGGTGTACTTAAAGTATTATTATGATCAAATTGCTTACAATCAGTATCGAGTAATTAAAATGTTATGTCAACAGATGTATGTATTATAGGTTGGACTAGGCAGAATGTCTCATTCAATAAGAATTAAGGTTAATAAAACCTAATATTATTTATCAATCTTTTCAAGCATTACCTAACATTGCTTACTTATCCAAAAATACTAATTTAGAAGATGATCGATAACTGAAAGCTTCGTGTTTAAATTCTGATAGTGTAGTCGTGTGCGTTTTGGAGCTTTTATAATACACATATACTTGGATTTGGATCTTAGAGCTTACCGAGGTTCAGTTCTTGTGGCTATTCCTCTTACGTCTAATGTGAACATTATTGGAAAGGTGATTTGGTGGGATGTTGGTTTATACGGGGGCTTGATTTGGTTAGTTTCATCATTCAAATCATCTTCATTTTTTATTTCAGCCAATTTTTCTCCACTGCTGGATACAGGTTGGCACCTTTGACACGCCAATTCGGATAATATCATCCATCCACCTTTTTTGTAGTTTTTTGGACTTGGACTAGGATCTTCTGGCTTACAGAGGTTCAGCTCTAATGGCTATTCCTCTTACCTCTGTAGGAAACATTGTTTATGAACAATTTTTAAGGTCTCATATTTAGTCAGGTCTGATATGTCTGCTTACGCATGCTTTATAGATTCTCATCTTACTCTTAATAGCCATGTCTTTGATTTTCCATATTGTGGATTTTAGAGCGCCAGAGATTGCAGCTGCCTTGTTTACTTGGGCTTATATTTCTTCCCGCAGATCAGCTCCTCCCACCAGGTCTATGCCTAGATACTTGAAGGTCCTGATCTGTTCTATGGGTTGATTTTCTATAACCACATGTTTTGGGTGTTTTGGAAAAGGTCATACATTTTGTTTTTTCAATAGAGATCATCATGTTGTATTTCTTACAGGCGTGATGTAGTCTGCCTAGCATTTTTTTGTAAGTCATTATTGTTTTCAGTTATGATTATAGCATCGTCTGCATAACATACCACATTGATAATTTGCTCTCCCATCCGATATCCCAGTTGTAGCGATTGGGTCTAGAGAAGCAACGGTAAATAATACGTTAAAATAAGTTGGTTTTCGTAATGTTTGCAAAGGGGTGCTGATACATTTTTCTTTTTAATAGGATTTATAGTACGTAGTCCGCGAATAATATGATTCTACCCTTTTTATAATTTATAAGCTACGTGTTAAAACCAAGCAATTAATTCGATAAATTAGTGAACCTTTAAAAAAAGATCTCTGGAGTAACCTTCACACGTAGCTTTAAGAAAAAAAACTCGTGATAATTCAGAGAACTTGGAGAATGGATTTTATTATTTAATTTTTATTCATTTTACGCTTTCCACGCAATATGATTCACTTTTTATACATACTCCTATATTTTATTCGCAAGAAGGATAACCGAAAGATCCATAATCTTCCATTAGTTGCAAGAACACGACTGTACGGAGCTTTTTATATTGACTACATAATACACCTATCAGACTTAATTTTTTTTAAAACTATATTTTTCTATTCTTAATACGACAAGCTTTTACATTCCATAATTAGTAATTTCTGCCATACACAACCATACTAATTTAATATCCAGGGTGTCCCAGACGTCGACGTCAACCCGTAAATAGTTGATAGGGCAAGTCATACAGTTTATGAGAAAAAAGCTAGAATGGCAGTGCACAATGGTGTTCTTCTACCGACCCTTATGTATGGAGGCGAAGCATGGAACTGGCAAAAGAAGGATGAAAGTAGAATAAATGCAGTAGAATTGAGATCTCTTAGACGAATGTGTGGATAATCTGTGTATGATAGAGTGTCGAATGAAAATATAAGAAGTGAATGCGGCGCGAATGATGGTGTCATGAACAAAATAATGAAAGGATCATTAAGATGGTTTGGACATATGGAAAGAATTAATGAAGAAAGAATGGTAAAAAAAATATATGTTAATGATGTAAATGGAACCAGAAATAGAGGAAGACCGAGGAAAACGTGGCACGATCAAATAAATCAAATATTGAATGTCGGCCATGTGAGAAGTGAAGAATCGACGCACGTGCATGACACGATGTATGAATGTTGAGGAAGCGAGAAAAATATGTCAGGAAAGAAAAATGTGGCAGTCCATTCTTTCTGCTTACCCCTTCGGGGAGACGGCGTGATGGTTAGTTAGTTAGTTATATATATAAAAAAAGTGTTTTTGAAATAATAGGCATTTAAAAAAAATCGAGAAAAAAAAAATGGTTCCAGCATGACGGATGCCCATCGATTTTTTTCCTTGTATACAACAGGTGTGTATCTATCCGTCTCACACTTTGGTAAAAGTGTAGTCAGTCTCGCTCACACTTCGAAAATTGACTTTTAGTCTCTCAGAAAAAAATGTTCAAAACTGGGTTTTATTACACAAAAAATTGTCCACACCCAATTTAAGAAATAATCTAGCATGTGTCATACCATTCTGGAATTCTCATTAAATGCGCCAACTTTTAAAGTTACTTGTTAAAATAGCGTAGTACATTTTATTTTCAGTCCGGTCAGTTAAAATTGGGCGTAGTTTTAATTTTTGAATACTTGGTTGGACAAAAAGTAACATTTTCATCCAAGCTGGAGCAGTTAACTATAAATTTTAGGCAACAATTTATTGAAACATTATTCAGGATTACATAATAAAAATAAAATTTACAAAATGTTAAGATTTGTAATAACGGGAGTTACAAGACCATCACAGGTTGTTGATTTTCTCGATTTTTTTTAAATACCGACGTCCCTACCTCGACGTCGACGTTTGGGACACCCTGTATATTGTTGCTAAATTACCCCTTAACGAGACATTATCAAAGAAATTGAGTTTAATATTCATAAAAACGTAACGCCGGTATTATAGAAGTTTTATTATTTTTTATATTGTAAAAGTTACATATTTCGCGTTTTAACACGTATGACGCTGTGGCAGTCATATGTGACTGCCAACTATTAAATCGTTAACACGTCAGTCACGCGTTAACAGAATTTTAATTATATAGGGTGTTTTTTTAGAGGTATACAATACATATTTAAAATGAAAAAAAAAAAACATTAAAATAATGTTAATGTCTATGATATTGGCTTTATTTAATAGATAATTTTATGCCGTTATTGTTTAAATATGAATTCGGGCATATGAGCGTCACGGCTAGCTCGAATGAAGCATAATCGTGAAATCCAATTTTCGACAATTGTCGTCTTTGTGGATGCGTATTATCCACTAGAGTGTACGTGGTGCGAAAACGATCCATGGTCTTCCGAATAATTTGCTCGGATGGACGATTATGTCGACCGTAAAATGGACGTAGTGCACGATAAGTTTGGCGAACCGAACCATAATTTTCAAAATGAATTTGCATAATTTACAAGCGCTGTTCTGACGTCAGTCTTTTTATGGTAAAATGGCAAAACGTACTTACTACAAATCAACTGTCAAATTGACAGTCTGTAGAAACAATGTCGCCAGTTTAAAAATGAAACCTTTAAAAAAACACCCTGTATATGTAATACGGTTAAGTTAAAATGGCTTTTTACACCGGAATACTGAAAAGTACTGTGAAAGTCAACGTGTAAAGGGCATTTTTAAATAGTATTAATGGCCTTGAAAAGCAAATTATTTCAATTCAATTTATAATAACATAACAAGTTAAAACATAATATAATAATTTTTGTTGGTTTTATATAATAAATTTAATTACTGCCATTTATTTATTTATTTATAATACTTGTTTTTTTCATACCTCTGACTGCCCCTAACCCCTTTAAACACATCTAACCTCTCACGTGAGTTTTGTTTGTTTTGTTTGTTTGTTTGAGCCGTTATTTATGAAAATGGAATAAGTCTACATTTGGAAAAAAAAAATTAATAGTAATTTAGGTTATGTATTAATATCCTCTATTTATATTTATAATTATACAATTAAATGGACCACGACTTCTTCTGTAAATTAATTCATTAAAAATCGTGTAAAATGTAAAGCCAATGCGTATAAAATGTTGAAAAAATATTCTTCTCGTTTTTATTTCTTACAGTATATTATATTTGAAATTAGAATAAGTCCATTGGGAGCATAACATTTATTCTGTTTAACAATAACAATTGTTATTATATTTTAAAGTTTAACAAAATTAGAGTTACGAATTTTTATGAATTAAATAAAACACTGTTTTTTCCACTTTTGAGTTTATTTTTCTCGGCATGTTACGAAGGAACACATTAGATCCTTCATCATCGGGAGAACGATATAAACTAAACTAGAAAAATAAACTCAAAAATGGAAAAAACAGTGTTTTATTTCCTAAAAATTCGTCATTATGGAATTCCACAGCCTTAAGTTTATCTAAAATTAAAAATTATAGTTGTTAAAACATAACCCAAGTTGTTGAACATTTGCCAATATATTTAAATTCATTCAAACGCTAACTCTTCAATATCTCTAAACGTGAAAAATTGGATTTGTTCCACTTTCAAAAATAGCGGCTGATTTCCTGGTATAGGCGCGGGGCCTCCAGAAACGCGGGGCCCGTAGCACTTGCTTTGCCTGCTATATGCCTAATCCGGCACTGGGTATCTCTGAAATTAATGACTAGATTTTTATGCGATTATTAATTTTTAAAAACGTTCCAAACTGTCTGCTTGCAGTTGTTAAGGGGCTATTCTGCCTCTTCTCATCCAAGCTGTCAATCTCCCGTTTAAATTCGTTGAGAACAAACACATTTTAAAACGCTATATCAATCAACTCGATACTAACTCTGTCTTTGCATCATACGCGCGTGCTTTGAACTTCTGTCTGAGACCCGTGAGCAGATCTCCGCCCTAAAATTTTCGGCTTAAACAAGAAGCCGAACGTTTGCCTAAACTGGCGGCTCATAGAGCAATAAAGAATGAAGTTTATAGCACCGTTTAGCAGCGCTAATATGTCCATCATTTCTCCGAATAAATAGTAACAACCCTTAAAAAAACACTTCCCTAGAATACCGCTTAACAACCCTAGAATTCCTTGTGGAAACTCTGTCAAAAGAAAGAGAAGCAATACAGCCACTAGCATTCTAGTTGTGCGGTCTGTTCTTTTATCATACTTTGTTCTTTTCCCATCTTTATTAAGCATTGCAGTTGGTCCAGAACCCCTAAGGGCTAACTGTCTCTCGTTGGCATTGTAAAGTGCTCTTATTAACCAGATGCTGATGACAGTCAAGATCAGACACGGCAGGAGTTTGATGAAGACGGAGTGGATCCAGAAGTTGATGGTGTATAGAAGGCTGTTGTTGTTGGAGTCCACGTGATAGAGAGTGACTTCCGTCTTGTTCTCGACGATGGTCGTCGGACGCACGTGGAAGAGCATGTATGTAGGGACACACAAGACCGGAGGCAGGAGGAAGCTTGCAAGGACAGCTATGCTGCAGCGTCTTTCCGTGCACAGCACGTGGTTCATGTGCGGGTACCTGGAACAAAAGATTTTTTAAAATTATATAAACAAAAGGGAATTATAAATTAGAGTATTTGAATGGTTGAAGAAAAAAACGAAGTATGCAGTTTTGTTCTATCTATAATAAATAAATAAAACACCAAAGTGTGTTATTGTGTATCCCAATAATTTTCCTAAAACTGTATTCTTCATTTTCACACAATTTATTATTTGCACACCGGCGGTTGTTCTGGTATAATATATGTAATAAAACTGCGTACTGTGTTTTTTGGTACTTAATGCATAATTTACTTCAACTATCAACTTTTAACAAGTTCGTATCTAATGAGATCTATTAGAGGAATGTGTGTTAAATCTGTATATGTCAAAGTGTCAAATATGAAAAGTGAATACAGTGCGGAGATAGTGTTATGAACAAAATAATGATAGATTCATGAAGATGGTATGGAAACATGGAAAGAACGAATGAAGACAGCATGCCTTAGACATTTATTCTGTGAGTTAGTAAGTTAGTAAGTTAGTTATCATGTTTACGCCCTATTTCTAACTTTAACTGTTTGTTTTTTACAGCAAGAATATTTTAATAACATTTTGAAAACATTATATTTTTACAATACTTTTTTGCACTTTTCACAAGCAAATTTTTATGTAAATAATATTAAAAGTTTAAATAATGTCAACTTTTAATGGTCTGTGTCATCTTACCAGCATTATTGTGTGTATTTTTTATTATTATTTTATTTATTATTCTACTGCGTCTAAATATGGAGTGATATGGAGTCCTCACGAGGCGAGATATTTCATTATGCTGGAGAAGGTTCAGAAAATAATTCTGAGGTATTTCTACACGAGGAAGTATGGTAGTTATCCGTGGCTCCATCCCACGGCATTTCTTTTGGGAATGCGCGGAACTAATTCTCTACAGCTTCGAAGAGATAGGCATCGCATAACCCATTTCTTTAGATTAATCAGGCAATATTTCGCGAACTAGCCGTGCTGGAAGGTGTTGGTCTTTTTGTCCCTGATAGATATCTCCGACAGTGACAGCACAGATTGTTTTACCTACCGGCCGTCAGAACCAATCTGCCTCTGGTGACACCGCTGGGAAGAGCAATTAGTCTGCTGAACGTGGTCTTCTCGGAGATTGACGTTTTTCATATTAGTGACAAATACTCTCCATTTTAGAGAGTATCTTGTCTTCCTAATGTCGAACCATATCTAACGCGTTCCTGGTATTATGTTGTATGTAAATAATATTTGACCTGTACTCAATAGATGCCTTAAACATTTATGCTGTTTGTAATGTCTTTAGAGTAAATAAACTGATTTGATTTGATTTGTAGATTCCGTTTCGTGTTCGCAAAATAAACGTTATAAATTTTGAACTATAAATTTATTTATTACCTTTAATTTTTGAAATGTTCAAAGAATGGATACCACCAGAATCCCCTATATTGCATTGCATAATCAGCCTTATGGGACTCGTCCTCGTGGAAGACCTCCTGAAATATGGAAGGACAGCTGGGAATCTACCTCACAGGAGGAGCAACACTCTGGAGAACAGACCATATAGGTCTACAATAAGGAAAAAGAAGAAGAAGAGGAAGAATTTTTGAAATATTTTTCTTAGAACAAAAAGTATATCGTCTTGAGCACAATCTTTAAACGAGTATTTCGCTTTTACTGGGAATCAAAACCACGGGTTTATATATTTGGGGAGTATATTCATTATTTCCACCTAAAACATTCGGACTTTATGTAATAAACAGAACAAATTATGTCTAACATCAAAGTAGCATAAAATATCTAACGCGAAATGACAAAACCGCCTAAGTACAATTTGAACTATTAATAAGATACATTTTTTTACTTCTGTTTAAGATGACGTTGTTATCCCGACGACAAATCGTCACCTGAGAGTAAGAGGGTTCCAACCAACAAAATTTCACATTTGGCTCTTTTTCGTGAAAAGGGTTCTTACTAACCTTATCTATACGTACAATTAAAAAAACATATAATAGTATCGTCATTTTGATGTTACGAAAAGAATTAAGTTCCATCTGATCATTCAAAATACACGATTCACTGAAGAAGGATTCATTTAAACTTAGAATTTTATTATTCCAACTGTTGCCAGACAAAATTTACACGTTTCTCGGTAAAAAAATCTCTCTCTTTTATTCCAAGATACACACCCGAAACCAATAAAACTTTGACTTCATTTTTCTCAGCTTTTTTACTTTTGTCAGTTGGAACCTTCTTACTCTCAGGTGACGAAATGTAAACTGCGAATCGTAAAAAAATAAACACAAATTGATCCAGATTTGAAAATTGCTTGTAATGTTGTAGATGGGTAATAGAATACGTTTATTTCTTTGCCTCTGGTTCTAAATATGTAGAATCATTCTCGAGTCACATCCTAAGAACTTCAATTTCACATTCCAACTACCTACCTTTTACGTGAAATTTAAATGCCCAATTAGATGCCCATCTCTTTGAAGCTGCAGAGAATTGAGGTTGTTCCGAATATTATCCACTGGCATCGACAGACTGGTTTTATTTAATTATTATTAAAAGCAAAATATTAGATAAATTTAAAGAAACAAATTATAGTAAAACCTCGATATAACGGACTAATTGCGGGGAGGGAGTGTCCGTTATTTTTATTATTTTATTTTTTTATTTTTTATTTTTTTATTTTTTTTTTTATTATTTTTTTTTATGCATACAACAGGTTGTTTGAACCCAATTACTGTATACATTTTTTTTTTTTTTTAGCTATATTATTGATTCTCGTGACATGTGATAGGTAGCCAATCTATCGCCATTTTATTGTCACGTGAATTCTACACCAGACCAAAGACAGTGTAACAAACACACTGCCATCGCCGGGAATCGAACCCGGAACCTCCGGTATGGAAGCCAGAGCTCTTACCACTCTGCCACAAAGGTCGTCGAAGGTTATAACCGAAAGTCCGTTATATAAAAATAGGTATAAAATAAATCAAAGAACTTTTTTTTTAAATATGTACACTGTATTTAGATATAAATAAACAATACAAAACACAAACAAAATTATATTTATTGACTTCGGACACTCATCGCGAAGTGAGTTGTTGTTTGATATCGACGCGCTTGCTTTCAGTAATCCTGCTTTGAAAAAGGAATTAAGTTTTGTTTGCACTTCTGAAGTTTACTGTATTTTTATAATCAACTCTCTAAAATTACGAAAATGCGTATAATACAGTTGAACTTCGTTATGTGACAAATAGTCATTAAATGTTATTAGATCGTCGAGATGTGATTTTACCACTGACAACTTCATTTTTGGTAGTGTTGTTTCTTTTTCTTCGCAATCTTCACTTCCATCCTCGGCATTATGTCTCAAATTCTAGTGCTAGACGTATGACGTGATTATATCGTGGCCGCTAAAAATTGTTTACATGCGGCGACTTGAATTTTAGCAAATATATAACAATGTGTATAAGTGTGTTTTTTTAGAGGTATACAAATTCAAAATAAAATAAAAACACATTAAAATAATGTTAATGTCTATGATATTGACTTTATTTAATAGATAATTTTATGCCATTATTGTTTAAATATGATTTTGGGCATATGAGGGCTGCGGCTAGCTCGAATGAAGCGCAATCGTAAAGTCTAATGTTTGACAACTTTATTGAGCAATTGAGTAAAATGGCAAAACGTACTAACTACAAATCAACTGTCAATTGTCAAATTGACAGTACATATAAACAATTTTGCCAGTTTAAAAACCAAACCTCTAAAAAAAACACCCTATATAATATTACCAGGACGTTTTTGTTTCTTTTTACACTTGACCGGATTTTTTGTCCGTTATATCCGAAGTTTGTTAAATCGAGGTATGTTGTATCGAGGTTTAACTTGTCGGGGTTAAATGCATAACTCATATAAGCGGAATTCGACTGCAAAACCAGCATATTTCATGATGAAATATATGACACGAATAGCCGAAAACGCCTAACTCAGGACCTACTTATCAAAACTGATGAGTCGAGGGCCCAGATTTATTCAGTTTTGTCACTAGGTCACTAGAGCAGAGCATCGTGGGAAAATGGAAGCAAATCATATAAAAGCGGTACATCCGACCACCATGGACAGTATTCCTTCTTGCGACTTCTAACCGACACGAGTCAAGTCTACGTACGAGAAACCTCCGACCCTCCTACCGAGCTACGCAACTGTCTACACTGCTACGCCGCGTAACTTCCGACGAGTCTTCGCTCCAGCCAACCGACGCTACTGCCCAGTGAGCCATCAGCCCCAGCTGCTTTCGCCGTCCAGGCGCACGCTCCATCACGAGTACATAATACTGTTGTCGGGGTTAAATGCATAACCCAGATAAACATATTTCATGAAGAAATACATGACACGAATAAACACAAAAACGCTGACCCAAGACCTACTTATCAAATTTGATGACACGGAGGCCTAGATTCGTTCAGGTTTGGTCATTAGGTCGGGCATCGTAGATGACGAAAGCAAAGCATATAAAAGCAGTACTTCCGAGCACCCAATAGAATCAGTTACTCTTACGACTTCTAACAGACGCGAGTCTACGCCACGAGGGATATCGGACTCCCTCCGACGCCGAGCTACGAAGCTAAGTCAGTCCACGCCACGAGGGATATCGGATTCCCTCCGACGCCGAGCTACGAAGCTAAGGCAGTCCACTCTAGACGGCAGTCAACTCTAAACGTCAGCCAGTATCGCGATCTCGAAGAGACACGAGTCTCCACTACGCAGTCTACGTACGAGAAACCTCCGACGACTCCTCGCTCCAGTCACTCGACGATACCGCACAGCGAGCCCTCATCCTCTACGACTCACCACCGGACTCCGCCCCGCTGCCATCGACATCCAGCCGCGCCCCATCCCGAGTACTTCATAACCTTAACGTAGTGTTACCTGTGACTCGCAACAAACGCCGAAACATCCACGTGTGTTCAACTCCCACCACAAACCCCCACAGTGGTGACCCCGACGACGGCCTGTCATCACCCCCACACTGTTAACGTATGATTACTTGTGACCTGCAATAAACGCTGAAACCTCCACTGCTTTTAACTCTCACCAAAACCCCCAAAAACTGTACTAGAAAAATAAATCTTATTGTGTTTTGTACTTCCACACCAGCTGGCGGTGTTTTCGTCATTCATTACCCTCAATAAAGTACAGCAGTTGACACGAAACATGTGTACTTAAGAGTGTCCGTTCACGCGAGAGTTTCCAGTATAAAGCAGCCTTATTCCTGTGAAATATCATCCTGTACTTGCTAAAAGACATAAATATCCAACACCCTCTAACTTGCGGGACGGCCCCCCGGGGGGCGATGCGCGAGATATTGTTCACCCCGTAATGTGTTTCTTAGAATAATGCTTTTTAACCAGCTGACATAAAACGGCCATTTCTGAAAACAAAAAAAGCGGGAAATTACCCAAAGGGTGAAATCTCTACGTTACAGGCCGTGCGCGTACACCCGGAAATGGGAAAACAATCATTGGAAAAGTTTTCAAGTATCTCCCCCTACAGATTATTAGTATGTTTGTATGTACACTCCAGTGGTAGATTAAGTTTCTCTAATATGCAATATAACATTTTAAATCAAATCAAATCAGTTTATTAACTCAAAAGACATTACAAACAGCATAAATTTGTAAGGTATCTATTGAGTACAGGTAAAATATTATACACATACATAATACCAGTAACGCATTAGTGATGGTTCGACATTAGGAAGACAAGATACTTTCCAAAGTCTAGAGTATCTGTCCCCTGAACGTACTTTCGCTAACATGAAAGACGTTGATCTCCGAGGAGACCGCGTTCAGCAGACTAATTGCTCTTCCCACCGGTATCACCAG
This sequence comes from Lepidostoma basale, assembly GCA_022606425.2. NCBI lineage: Eukaryota > Metazoa > Arthropoda > Insecta > Trichoptera > Lepidostomatidae > Lepidostoma > Lepidostoma basale. The sequence continues at coordinate 1,575,245 of JAHDVF020001336.1, read as the reverse complement.
AGGCAAATTGTTTCTGGCGGCCGGTAGGTAAAACAATCTGTACTGTCGCTGTCGGAGATATCTTTCGGGGACAAAAATACCAACATCCTCCAGTACGGCCGAGTTCTCGAAGTATCCCCTAATTAATCTGAAGAAATGGGTTATTAGATGTCTATCTCTTCGAAGCTATAGACAATTGGTTCCGAGCATTCCCAAAATTTTATTAGGTATCCATTGTTTTGGCGGAAACACTTTGATGTTTTAACACTATTCACTGTTAAATTAAAAACACTGTTTTAATATCAAAATATGCGTTTAATTTTTATAAAATCGTCGCGACAGCTGTTTGGGTAACCGATGTTACCATCGTCAGGTGTTACAATAAACTGAAGATAAATACAGAAAGATTTCATTTATATATTAATTGTATCTCAACAGAGACGAAGATGTAAATTGTTTTTTTGGAAACAGAATATAGTTGTCGAGGCGTTTACAGGACTTATGACCTTTCATTGCTTGGGTTAAGCGATCGCTTTATGTAATAAAACATTCTCCATTCTGCCCTTCTTACGACCACCACGTCTGCCAAATTTTTGAAAGATATACGAGTAATAATACGAGTATCGTATGCTACTATGTTGAGAAACACTTCACATATTTTAGTTCAATCTATACTAGCGCCATCTATTAAGATTAGATGTAAGCACTAAGCCGAAAATAATAAAATTATTTATATAGTAAACTAGATTATTAATAGGGGAAGGAACTACACACAATAATATAAGCAATTAAGATGGGATTTTACTAATTACTGCGTTTTCCCTTCCTAATTGCTTATATTATTGTGTGTAGTTTCTTCTCCTATTCATACTCGTTGTTACTATATAAATGAAATCTTTCTGTATTTATCTTTAGTTTATTGTAACACCTGACGATGGTAACATCGGTTAGCGAAACAGCTGTCGCTACGATTTTATAAAAAATAAACAATTTTTTTGATATTACTCGCAAAACAGTGTTTTTAATTTAACAGTGAATAATATTTTTTTGAATGAATACACAAATATAAAAATTTCAACTAAAGCAGAGATGCCAGTATATAATAGAGTTCTAGTGCCAACCCTTATGTATAAAAGTGAAGCTTGGAGCTGGCAAAATGGATGAAAGTAGGATAAATGCCGTAGAAATGAGATCATTGAGAAGAATGTGCGGGTAAACGATATATGATAGAATATCGAACGACGAAATAAGGAAGAAATGTAAGGCAGACTATTGCATCGTAATAAAATTAAAAAAGGATCCCTGAGATGTTTCGGACACATGGAACGAATGAACTAGAGAAGAATGGTTAAAATTTTGTATATAAGCAGTGTGAAGAGGAAAGAGATGCCGTGAAAAACCAAGGAAAGCATGTCATGACCAAATTATTATAATACTGAAAGGCGGCCACATTCGAAATCGAAAAAATCGACGAACGTGCATGTTACGATGTATGAATGTGGAGAAATCTACAGAGGTATGTCAGGACAAAATTGTATGGCGGTCCATCCTCTCTGCCTATCCCTCCAGGGAAACGGCGTGATAGTTAGTTAGTTAGTTACTATTACAATTTATTTGCAAAAGTGTAAGTTACACCGAAATAGGTTATAGAACGATAGCTGATTGTTTCCTGGGTCTTAGTAGACGGAGTATACGGCATTAGTTTCTAAAATGTACAAGTAACTAATGTACAAGGCACTGAAGATGTACGAGGATGTTCCGCAGGAGATCAGAAGTGAGAAGAAAATGTGTAGATTTAGAATCGAATTAAGTAAATATGTAACCACACTGTAAAATGAAGATTGTGTTTTTTGTAATGTAACTGTTCTTATTAGGATATATGTATATACATATGTACTATTTTAAGTTAATAAATAAATAAATAAATAAATACTCGGTGATAAGAAAAAATATTTAACAACAAAATAATATGGATTTTTTGTGATTATTGCAACTGAAGCTGAATGAATTTATTTAAAAAAAAACTGTTTGATTATTTCAATGTTTGAATATAAAATATACAAATATCTTTTTTAGCCTTTTCTATTCATAAAAGAAAAAAAAAATATTTTAAACGCTCTGTCACTAAAACTATTGCAACAGTCTCCCTATTTGTGAAGGAAAAAAATGACACAAGTGCGAATTCTTTAATAATTATCGACTGTCGTAATTTTAATTTTAGTAGCTTGCGTAACTGGTAAAGGAAGAAGTATTGAAATATTTTCTATGAAAGTATTGACACAAGTAAAATAACAGTGACCGCCACTGGAGGGTACGCTATGATGGTAACAATCGGATCATTTAATTTGTTCATTTGATTTTCCGTTCGAACAATTTAGCGGGAATGAGATTTTTCTGAATATAAATGATAATTAAATGACTTCTATTATATGGAAGTAATAAAATTCATTATTATTGAATTAAAATTTCGCTTTCATTGCGAAAAATTAATTAAAGGAAACCTGATGAATTTTTTTCAAGATGTTTCAGCAGCTTATATATACACATACAGGTAAGCTGCTGAAACTTGGACAATGATCGCAATCGCGCCAGGACTGACGCCTTTGAAATGTGGTGTTGGCGTCACGTGGTGAGGATACCGTGGACTGCAAAAAAGACGAACGACTCAGTCCTTAAAGTGCTCTAAATATCAAGAAAACTATCTGTAATATGCTGTTATCGAGTATTGAGTTTCTTTGGTCACATTGCCAGAAGAGAGCTGGGTAATCTGGAAAAAGTATTGTTACAGGAAGTGTTCCAGGCAAAAAAAGAAGAGTCAGATCTTCTGCGTGGTGGTGTTATCAGATTAAGGAGATGACTAGGGGAGACTCGACTCCGCGGTGAAGGCTGCGGAGACCAGAGGCTGACTTAGATCACGACCCTCAGTAATTAGGAAACGAAGAAAGAAGAAGAAGAAGACATATAAGACGATCATAACTCGAAGAATTCCCTGAACTAATACATGGCGGATGGCGGAAAGGGACTGAAGAACACTGGCGAGAGACCGAGAGAAATGGCGTGAGGGTGGAGAGGCTTACGTCCAGCAGAGGATGGAGACAAGCTGATGAAGAATAGACATATTTGTTCCAGAACATAGGGGTTCTCAAATGAGCTCCGAATCAGCTTGATAAAATGTATCGCTGTGAACCAATCCTTCATAAGTTCAAGGGAATAATCAAAACAAATCAAATCAGTTGATTAACTCAAAATACATTACAAACAGCAACATGTTTAAGGCATCTTTTGAGTACAGGTAAAATATTATAAAAATACAACGTATTACCAGGAACGCATTAGAGATAGGAAGACAAGATACTTTCTAAAGTCAAAAGTATTTGTCCCCTGAACGTACCTTCGCTAATATGAAAGACGTCGACCCACTATACCCTAGCTTACCCAAGAAAAATACAGTTCGATACAGCCAAGCACATAATCTGTACTCTCTCAGATAGAGGGTTCTCAAGAATTTCTTTTGAATACTCTCCGACATTAAAGAATGCTGAACTTCACGAGGACTCCATATCACGATACCTTCTTGTTTTGACAGTGTTTGCTTTTGCTTAAATTAAATATGTCATTAGAAGACCTTCACAGGTGCGAAATATTAAACTGTCATGCGGAAAAATGTTCTAACTTACAAGGGTTGGGCACGACATAAGATATAGACTTCGGAGTGGGATTTCGCAAGATTATAATACCCCTTAAGAGTCGTTGATAGTCAAAGTAAGCAAATGACACTAGCCAGCCAATTTCTAGAAAAAAGTCATGAAGTTTTTACCGTTGCTCATATATTAGGAATGAAATAAAAATGAATCCATTCGGTCAGCGGAATGGAGAGGGAAGGTAAGCTATCCGTTGTACAACTTTGATGTCAAAGTCGGTGGTGAAACTGGCTACTGCGCTTTCATACTTTGATTATGGACGACTCTTAAGGGGTACTATAATCCTGCAAAATCCCATTCCGAAGTCGATTTCCTATGTCGTGCCTTTCCCCTGGACATCTATCAGAAATTGCGTAACAAAGCAGATACTCACTTAATGGCCAGGTACCTCCAGACGGCCAGGGCCAGCGTAAGGCAAATGGAGATAGTGTGTAGGATCTGGGTGAAGTGCATGTGGCACAGCAGATATACGGCCCAGGAGTAAGGGAAGTCCATGTGGTCCGGTAGCACCTGCTGAGAATAAGTACTTTAATTCTTAAAATTTACTACAACCCTACTCGCTATTAAAGTACCTACCCCATGCAATTGATTATTTTTCCTCAAATCAATACAAATATTAAGAGTTAGATAAAGCCATTAATACGAATGGTAAAATTAGAATCTATAAAGCATGCTTAAGACTCGCACAACAGATGGTATTACCTTCGTCAAAGACAGCACAGATTGTTTTATTTCCCGCGCTGCAGAATCAACCTGCCAATGGTTGTGCCTGTAGGTAGGGCAATCTTGTTGCTTAATCGGGTGGCCTCGGAGGTCGACATATTTCGTGATAGTGTGAATTGCCTCAGGGATGCAATATCAATGTTATAATTCTTTCTAATTCTTAAGCTTAATTTTTTTATATATATTTTTTTATGCTTCTCTTATAAATTCTTATAATGAAATTGCAAACGATCTGTAAATATATGTCTGTAATGTTTGTGATTTTTATTAAAATAAATGAAATGAAATGAGACAACGGTGGACGCAGTCAGGACTCAAAGAGTTCTGAGGACTTCTGAGATGAAGACACCGAGGATGATAGCAGGCAAAACAATGAGAGATCGCCTGAAGAACCCCATAATTAAAGAGATATGTGAGATTGAGGATATAATAAGATGAAAGGAGCGATTGGTACGGTCATGTCCAAAGAATGAACACTGCGAGACTCCCCTATATTGCATTACATAATCAGCCTCATGGGACTCATCTTCGTGAAAAACCTCCTGAAAGATGGAAGGACAGCTGGAAATCCACCTTAGAGAAGGAGCAACCATCTGGAGAACAGACTTCATAGGTCTACAACAAGGAATAAGAAGAAGAAAAATAATAAAAAGATTTCTTATATTTCTCCTGGACTCGAAGTGGTTAATGCCTTAAGTTTATTTAAAATTATAAATACTCAGCTATATAGGGGTAAATTAAATTAGGTTGAAGTAGAATGCGAGCTGCGTTTAATAAAATGATAACATTATTTTGAAACGATAATCTAAACTTGAAACTCCGACAAAGAATGATGAAATGGTATGTTCTACTATATGGCTGTGAAACCTGAATTCTGAAAGTGAATGTAATGAACCGGTTGGATGCGTTCGAGCTGTGGATATACCGCAGAATGCTCCGTATACCGTGGACTGATAGGGTCAGTAATGCAGACGTACTACAGAGAGCCAGAGCCAATAGAGAGCTGTTGTCGAGTGTAAAAAATAGAAAGGTCTCATATTTGGATCATGTGCTAAGGGGAAAAAAAATACCACCACTGATATTAATGGGTAAAGTGGAGGGACGTCGGGGAGTTGGTAGAAGACAGCTGTCCTGGCTGCGGAACATCTAAGAGTGGACAGGAATAACAAGAGTTCAGAACCTGTTCCAAGTGGCGCAGGATAGAGATGCCTGCTGCAGTGATGGCCAACGTTGGGGGGACCTGACACGGCACCGAAAGAAGAATAATATTTCTCCCGGTTTACTATCACTTGAAAGTAGGAAAATCTGTTATGGGCAACAACATTTTTTTCAAGGGTCATAATGGTCTCATTTCTTTTCCAGTTTTATGCATTTGGAAATTCGCAATTCATCCACTTTCTATTTGCTATGACACTAATGGTAATATCAATGGTCACATTGCCTGGTGTTCGCGGGGCTAAGAGACCACTAGTGGACTCTAGAGAGTACTCTTTTAATAAAAAGACTAACACAAAAGATTTAAATCAATAGTATTAAAATTATACAATCTCTAATATGAGTTTGAAATAACTAATTATTATGAAGAAGGAATCTGGTCGTGTACAGGCTTGAATCCAAGGACTCTTTATCCAGAACCTACCATTTTAGCATTTTACCAATTTAATTTCACATTAAATATTCTATAATAAATGAATATATGATAAATGAAGTAGAAATGAAATCTCTTATTCTAATGTGTGGAAAATCTTTCAAATCAAATCAAATCAAATCAGTTTATTAATTCAATAGACATTACAAATAGGAAAATGTTTAAGGCATCTAATAAGTACAGGTAAAATATCATAAAAATACAACAAAGTACCATGAACGCATTAGAGATGGTTCGACATTAGGAAGACAAGATACTTTCTAAAGTCAATAGTATTTGCCCCCTGAACGTACTTTCACTAACATGAAATACGTCGATCTCCGAGGAGACCGCGTTCAGCAGACTAATTGCTCTTCCCACCGGTGTCACCAGAGGCAGATTGGTTCTGGCGGCCGGTAAGTAAAACAATCTGTGCTGTCGCTGTCGGAGATATCTATCGATCTTTGTGTGATAGAGTGTCGAATGAAAATATAAGAAGTGAATGCAGTGCGAATGAAAGCGTTATGAACAAAATAATGAAAGGATCATTGTGATGGTTTGGACACATGGAAAAAATAAATGAAGAAAGAACGGTAAAAGAGTATACAATTGATGATCTGGCAGAAAGTCCTATCTCCACTTTATACATTTTTTAATGTCATTTTATACTATATTTCATAACTCCATAGTTTTTCAATTTCAAACATCATTTTTTTAAATAAATAAAATAAAATAAAATTGTACGTGTTTTTTTTTTTTAATATTGTGTGACCCTTAAGTTCTGAACAAAACAGTTTTACGTCTCTCTTGAAAAATTGACATTTTCGAGATAATACTTTCTGCCAGATCACCAACGATATGTTAAGTGTGTAAATTAGAGGAAGACCGAGGAAAATTTGCCACGATCAAATAAATCAAATATTGAATGTCGGCCACGTGAGGAGACGGAGAAATCGATTTGCAAACTTGGCACGAGGTATGACTGTTGAGAAAGCTAGAGAAGCATGTCAGAAATAAAAATATGTGGCAGTCCAATTTTTTGCCTGCTCCTTCGAAGAGACGGCGTGATGATTAGTTAATTAGTTATAAATATTTATTACAAATTTGTTTCGCTTTGCGAGGGCATTCTCAAACTAATCAACGCAATTGCGTTTCATTATTGTATATTTTATCTTGATATGTTTCGAAAGTACAAATTATATCCAGATGGGTACCCCGCGAAAAGAGACCAAGAGGCAGACCGAGGAAAAGATGGGCGGATTGCGTGGAAGAAGATTGGGAGAAAATGGAAGGAGCTGGGGAATGGAGAGAGATGGCCAGAGAAAGAAGTCAGTGGAGGACCGTTGTGGAGGAGGCCAAGTCCCACACCGGGATGTAGCGCCGAGAAATGAATGAATGAAAGAATGTTTCGAAAGTATTATGCAGACATGGTTAATACATGGAGTAGAAATGACCAAGTCAAAGTCATCACCAAGTCAAAAAGAGTGACTTGGTGATGAATGTGTCTAAATCTAAAGTGATAGTTTTCGAGAAAGAAGAATGGATGACGATTTGTGATATATGTGCGATGGGCGAGAAATTGGAGCAAGTTACTGAATTTACGTATCTGGGAAGCATGTTTACAAGGGACGGAAAAATGGAGAAAGACATCGAAAGGAGGGTTGGTGTTGGGAATAAAATAAATGGAGCACTCAAAGTCATTACTTCAAATATAAATATATCCACAGAAGCAAAGATGGCAGTACACAATGGACTTCTAGTGCCAACCCTCATGTATGGAAGTGAAGCTTGGAGCTGGTAAAATAAGGATGAAAGCAGAATAAACGCCGTAGAAATGAGATCACTAAGAAGAATGTGCGGGAAAACGCTGTATGATAGAATACCGAACGATGAAATAAGAAAGAAATGTAAGGCAGATGACTGCATCATGAATAAAATTAAAAAAAGGATCCCTGAGATAGTTCGGACATATGGAACGAATGGATGAGAGTAGAATGGTTAAAAAGTTGTACACAAGCAGCGTGAGTGGGAAAAGAAGCCGAGGACGACCGAGGAAAACATGGCATGACCAAATTAATCAATTACTAAAAGGCGGCCACATTCGAAGTCGGGACAATCGACGTGCGTGCATGGTACGATGTATGGATGTAGAGGAAGCTCGAGAGTATGCCAGGACAGGCCAGTGTGGCGATCCATCCTCTCAGCCTACCCCTCCGGGGAAATGGCGTGATGGTTAGTTAGTTAGTTAGTTTTTAGAAATGAGATCTCTTAGAGGACGACAACTGGAAGCGTAATTGGGGGTGCATGAGATGTAAATGGGGGTCCACGAGATGGTCCAACTAAATTGAAGCCAAATATTGAAATTTTGATATCATAGCATCAGGCTCATCCCCCCTATTAGAACATTGTTTGTATTTTATGTAAAAATGTTGGATTTGCATTTTGTTTTGTTTTAATTAATGATTGTATGTCTAAAAAGTCTATTGTTTTGGCCGAAAAACTATGATTCTTCAACATTATTAACTGTTAAAATTACAACACTGTTATAATGTGACAAATTTTTATTATACACTTTTTGAGAATGTCACGACAGCTGTTTGATCTGCTGATGATAACATCAGTTAGCGAAACAGCTGTCGCGACATTCTCAAAAAGAGTATAATACAACATTGTGATAATATAAGTGTTGTAAATTTAACAGTTAAAATGTATAACTATAAAACTTAACATATATTTTATTTTAAAGATCTCTTTACTAAAGTAAACCCTATTAAAGGGAGTATTTCTGTGTCAGATTTAAAAACTCATGTTCCAGTTATAGATGAATTTGTAAAAAATCAATCATAGGAAAGCAGGGCTACACAAAATAGAAAAAAATCGGTAAGGGGTCTACGGGACAAAAAAGTTTGGGAACCTCTGTCTTAGACGAACGAAAGTGTTATGAACAAAATAATGAAAGGATCTTTAAGATGGTTTGGACATATATGAATGTTGATGAAAGCGAGAGAAGTATGTCAGGAAAGAAAAATGTGACATTCCATTACTTCGTTAGTTAGTTTAAAAAAAATCGTTGAAGAATTTTTTAGGTCACAAATTGCGTAGTTTGAATAATATTTCTGCTTACTAAGTATCTATAGATGGCGAATGGTATATACTCCAGCATAACCAGCATGTCGGTGACAGCCAGCCACTTGAGGATCCTGTTGATGGGAGCATTGGCCATGTCCTTGCGGGTGAGCACCACGATATTCAGGATGTTCGCAAACGTCCCGAATATACACACCTGTAATAAAAACATCGTTCAACTTCAAAAAATAATATTCATTGAGTAATAGAAGTTCATTGTAAATAAAAAAAAATATGTAGGAAATTATATATGTATATAGTAGTTAAATTCCACTTTGGTTTTTGGCTTCGACCGGTTTCAATTCTGTTTCATCGTCTGGTATTTCAATTAAAGTTTGTTAGGCTTATAACTATCATATTGATTCTCATGACATGTGATAGGTATCCAATCTATCGAAAATAGCTAATCTATCGCCATTTTATTTTCACGGGAATTCTTCACCAGACCAAAGACAGTGTGTCAATCACTTATTTTCTGTACATTAAATATTAAAAATGGATCCCTTCAACGTGATGGAATCCGTAAGTCTAGTGTTGATTTAATAATCGTTTGTATAACATTTGAATATTTGCAAGAATACTGAAAAAATCTATAATGATTGTAGTTTGTTAGATATAATATTCATATCATATATAATAAATTAAAATTAAAACTGACAAGTTCGGCATTAAATTTATTTTCTGTATATTTAACCTTGAATGTGGACCTCTTCAACATGATTTATTCCGTAAGTCTAGTGTTAATTAAATAATCGTTTGTATAACATTTGAATACTTGCTATAAAACTGAAGAATCTATGTTATTGGATAAAGATAATATTTACATCATATAAATAAAAACTGACAAGTTCAGCACAAAATTTATTTTCTGTATATTTAACCTTGAAAGTGGATCCCTTCAACGTGATGAATTCCGTAAGTCTAGTGTTAATTTAATAATCGTTTGTATAACACTTAAAGACTTGCTATAAAACTGAAGAATCTATGATCATTGTTGTTGGATAAAGAGAATATTTACATATTATGAATAAAAACCTACAAGTTCAGCATAGAATTGATTTTCTGTGTATTTAATCTTGAAAGTGGATCCCTTCAACATGAATTCCGTACGTCTAGTGTTAATGTAACAATCGTTGGTATAGCATTTGAATACTAGCAAGATAATTAAAGAATCTATGATTATTTCTGTTGGATATAGCTTTTAAAATATATTCAAATTCTATAAATAAAAACCGACATATTCATCATTTTCTGTATGTTTAACCTTAAAAGTGGATCCCTTCAACATGATGAATTCCGTAAATCTAGTGTTAATTGAATAATCATTTAAATACTTACAAGAAGACTGAAGTATCCATGAATATTGTTATATTTTTGAATAGCGCTTTTGATTCCTCCTTCGCAGAACGTACACTGCGCTTCGGAGAAACTGTTGAACTTCTTGAAGTTTTGCAGGACCCGCAGATAGGTGTCCTGGTCCCAGGAGATGTTGTGGAACCGGGTGGTCTCCAGAAAGATCTTCTCGATGTCCAGCGTCATCGGCTTCTCCGTGGAGTGAGTCTCCATTAAGGAGGCAGCCGCGCTGAACTGGATTAATGAATCCATTGTGGAATGTGTTTGCTATCGTTGCATTGTCTGAAAAAAGAAAATAAATGATTTGATTATACATATATTAATCAAAAAGATCTATTATATTATACGGCTGTTCACAATGGAGTTCTAGTTTCAATCCTTATTTTTTTTTTTTTTTTTTTATGTATACAACAGGTCGTTTGAACCCTATTACTGTATACAATTTATTTTTTAGCTATTACATTGATTCTCGTGACATGTGATGATAGGTAGCCAATCTATCGCCCATTTTATTGTCACGTGAATTCTACACCAGACCAAAGACAGTGTGACAATCACACTGCCATCGCCGGGATTCGAACCCGGGACCTTCGGTATGGAAGTCAGAGATTTTACCACTCTACCACGAAGGTCATCAGTGTATTTCCATATGTAATTATGAGATTTACATCAGAGTTCAAGCAACAATAAACAATTTAATTATCTAATCGTAGTGCCATAGACAAGGAAGAAAGCAATTGGCTCTTAATTTAGAAGACGTTATTTCTTGACATCGCCGTATCTTTCTTCCCTTATTTATAGCACCGAAGATTTTCCCGCTTAATTCGAGGGCTGTAAAAATCCGATACACTTAAAGTGTATTGCTTGTATTCATTTCGAATTATTAACGTCGAAGAAAGGGTTGGTGCGGGTAACAAAGTGAATGGAGCTTTAAGAGTAGTTATTGGTAACAAGAATTTATCAATGAAAGCGAAAACGGCCGTTCACAATGGAGTTCTGGCCCCATCCCTAATGTATGGAAGCGAAGCATGGAACTGTCAGAAGAAGGATGAGAGTAAAATGAATGCGGTAGAGATGAGATCCCTAAGACGTATGTGTGATAAAACGATATTATTATACAACAGAATTTCAAATACTGATATTCGGAAGGAATGTAGAGCGGAAGAAAGTATTATGAATAAAATTATGAAAGGATCACTGCCTTGGTTTGGTCATGAAACGAATAGATGAAGAAATAATGATTAAATACGTATACGTCAACGACGCGAATGGTATACGGAGTCGAGGAAGACCGAGGAAAACACGACATGACCAAATCAATACAATTTTAAAGGTTGGCCAAGTTAGTAGTCGGAAGAATCGACGTGCGTGTATGACTCGCTGTATGAATGTGGAGGAAGCTAGATAGGCGTGTCATAATAGAGTAATGTGACGGTCTATTGTCTCTGCCTACCCTTTCGGAATAGCTGCGTGATGGTTTGTTGTTTGTTGTTGTTGTTTCACCAATTAAATAAAACAATAATAACTAGTGTACCTACATCCTGTCATGCACGCGCGTCGATTTCTCTAACTCCTCACATGGCCGACATTCAATTTTTTATTTATTTGATCGTGCCACGTTTTCCTCGGTCTTCCTCTATTTTTGGTTACATTGACATCGTCAACATATAATTTTTTTACCATTCTTTCTTCATTCATTCTTTCCATATGTCCAAACCATCTTAATGATTCTTTCATTATTTTGTTCATAACACCATCATTCGCACCGCATTCACTTCTTGTATTTTCATTCGACACATGATAGATCATACACATAGTATCCATACATTCGTCTAAGAGATCTCATTTCTACTGCATTTATTCTACTTTCATCCTTCTTTTGGAGGTTCTATGCTTCGCTTCCATACATAAGGGTCGGTAGAAGAATACCATTGCTTCTCTTATAAATTATTATTATGTAATTGCAAACGATCTGTAATTATACATCTGTAAGGTTTGTGATTTTTATTAAATGAAATGAAATGAAATGAAAAGGATTAATTTTATCTCAATAGAGATGAAGATGCAAACTGGAAACTGAATATGGTGATCTAGGTGTTTACAGGACTTATGACCTGTCATTGGTTGGGTTAAGCGCACGCTTTATGTAATTACAACATTCCTCATTCCACCTTTCTTATGATCACCATGTCTGACAACTTTTTAGAAGTTGTATATATGTTAATATCCAACACTACAATTCACATGTCAGTTTCAATGCGCCATCTATGAAGATTTTGATTACATATGTTAATATTTATAAGATTACTCTATATGTAATCTACATACTAACGCCATCTATGGAGATTTATGTTAATTAAGCATTAAGCAGAACATCTTTTTAACACAATGTGAAAGGCTATTCCGCCATTAGCGCATTGTTAGAAGCCGCCTGGAGATGTCACTCCTATCTATATGCCAAACAATTTGACCAGATATGATTACAATATGTATACTTAGGTAAACTTGTATACGAATACTGGATTTCACCCACCGTGGGTTATCAAATTCATGATTTAATTGTATCTCAATAGAGACGAAGATGCAAATTGGAAACTGAATATGGTTGATCAAGGTGTTTACAGGACTTATTTGATCTGTAATTATTTATCTGTAATGTAATGAAATGAAAAGTATGGTATTATAGTCCTGTTCGTATTGCGTATTCGTTTTTTTGCTATCACAGAGACGTGCGACCCCTAATTTTAGTTTATTTTTTCAGGTTCTATACGCATAGTTGTCGGGTGTACCCACGTTGGAAAAACCAGGTATTCGTGACGCGGCATAATAAGATAATATATATTATGTACGATGAAAAAACCCAATTCACGCGGGGATGTCGTGCCTGTTATGAAATTTCCGGGTCACCCTTGAAAATATAATATATTTTATTGGTTCGGACGGTTGTCTACTGCCTGCTTGACAAAATAAGGAGGGAATTTGAATATACGAGTCCATTCCAATGAATAAAAAACACCAGAGGATATGCTTCAGGAAAACCCATGTCCGACTTACAACACTTCACATGCATATTACATAGGTGTTTTTTTTTAGAGATATACAATACATATTCAAAACTAACTAAACTAACTAACGATCACGCCGTCTCCCCGAAGGGGTAGGCAGAAAGAATGGACTGCCACACTTTTCTTTCCTGACATATTTCTCTCGCTTCCTCAACATTCATACATCGTGTCATGCACGCGCGTCGTTTTCCTCGGTCTTCCTCTTTTTCTGGTTCATTAACATATAACTTTTTTACCATTCTTTCTTCATTCCATGTATGTCCAAACCATCTTAATGATCCTTTCATTATTTTGTTCATGACACCATCATTCGCACCGCATTCACTTCTTATATTTTCATTCGACACAGAAGCCCTACATCATCGTATGGTTCAAACCATCTCATTGAAAAAGATTATTAATTTAATAAAAATAATGGAGTTGAAATTTTGCATGTTAATAATAGAAAAATAACTTTGAACTATCTCGAAATTTTAAAATTAAAAAAGCAATTGAAAATAAAGAAATTATTATAAATAATTAAATAAATTTAACGTCAAGTCCAATACTTGATTTATTTTCTTTGTTGTAAGATTACTACCTGGATCCCTGGAAGAACTTTAAATTATTATTTTTAATTAATTGAATATATTTGTTATAACAAAAGCATAAACGTTCCGAAATAAATTATTTTAATATCTGACAAAACTCACCACATTCATGATTTAAAAACAAAATCTCTATAGTTGTCTGTGGATCGAGTAGTGTGGTGGTTCATTCGTTCTGCCTACCACTCCGGGAAAAAGGCGTGATGGTTTGTGGTTGTTGTTGTTATTGCATTTAATCCTTTTTTTTTACTTTTTTAAAAATATAATATTTATTTATTTGAAACATTCACAGTAGAGTTTTCGGTGTACAAGTTATATATTTATTATTGCATATTTAGCAATGCCGTCTTGAAAGTATTTACCAGGCCGTAAGCACCATAGACCTTTTTGTAACACGGAGATCTATGCTTAAAAATCCAATCTTCATAGATGGCGCTAGTGTGTAGATTGAAACTAACATGTGAAGTTTGGTGTTACAGATTAACATATATACAACTGGCAAAGGAAGGATGAAAGTAGAATAAATGCAGTAGAAATGAGATCTCTTAGACGAATGTGTGGATATTCTGTTTATGATAGAGTGTCGAATGAAAATATAAGAAGTGAATGCGGTGCGAATGACGGTGTCATGAACAAAATAATGAATGGATCATTAAGATGGTTTGGACATATGGAAAGAATGAATGAAGAAAGAATGGTAAAAAAATTATATGTTAATGATGTAAATGGTACCAGAAATAGAGGAAGACCAAGGAAAACGTGGCACGATCAAAGAAATCAAATATTGAATGTCGGCCATGTGAGGAGTCAGAGAAATCGACGCGCGTGCATGACACGATGTATGAATGTTGAGGAAGCGAGAGAAATATGTCAGGAAAGAAAGGTGTGGCAGTCCATTCTTTCTGCCTACCCCTTCGGGGAGACGGCGTGATGGTTAGTTAGTTAGTTAGTTAGTTAGTTACAACTTCCAAAAATTTGTCACACATGGTGGTCGTAAGAAAGGTGGAATGGGGAATGTTGTATTACATAAAACGTGCGCTTAACCCAACCAATGACACCTCGATCACCATATTCTGTTTCCTATTTGTTTTTTTTTTTTCCTAATTTAACCATATCAGTATTGGAATCTGTTAAGTTACTATTTGTCTCGTGCCATGATCTCATTTTATTTCGATTATATATATGAAATTACTGTAAAATACGACTACGATTGTATTATCACTAGTTATACCTGTATAATATTATAAACATTTTAATATAATTTCATTTGTATTTCTGCAGTGCAATCAATTTGGCAGCCTAACCTCTCTACACTGAAAATTCTTCAAAACATTTTCAAAGAATGTGATGTAGAATCTTCCCTATTTGTAATGTATCAACAATATGAATCAAATATCATTGTTAAAAATGTTTATGTTTATCAATTGTTTCGTTAAGTCGCGATATTTTTTACAATTTATTGACATTTGACAGCTGTGAGATCAGATCGGCCCCACATTTAATTCAGCATTACTGCCTGGTAAACAATGATTTCGAGACGGCATTGATATTAATTTCGCAAACAGTTTTTAAAAATCAAAAATTATGTAAGGTTGAATAAACAATTATTATTTATTGTTACATTGAGATTATGTAGATAATATTTATGCGCAAAGCATATTTATCATTTTATTGCATTTGTTTTATTAGATATATGTTAATTTTAAATTTCACGTTCTCTTTGTGAAAGTTTCCTTCGTATCCTTTATCCGTGGAAATGAACAGATATGTATGTCCTCTATGAATCTCGAGCTCAGCAATAAAAAAGGCATAAACCATAGAAAAGTAGGTGAATTGTCTGGATTAAAGGCATTCATATATTTATTAGGTAGATATTTATTGCGAATGGAAGACTATTTAATATTATTCACGAAATTTGTTATTTCTATAATATAATTTTAGCGAAATTTTAGAAAAGTGATCGGAGCAACATTTCGGCGCGGATGTGACCACGATGTAACGTGATATTATAATACTCGTATATTACTTTTTATTTTATTTTATCTTAATTTTATTTTTTATTTCCAGTACTATAAGTATTTTAACTCTTAAATATTATGTATACCTTATTTTGTCTTAGTTTAACTTCAATCTTGTTTCTCACTGTCATTTGTTGATTGTTAACTATTATTTTATATTTGTGGTAGCATGTAATTAGCCTTATTTTAATTATTCTATATGTTTCTTTTATATATATGTTATTGATATCGCTGTATAATTAATTAATAATTAATAAATAAATAAATAATAATAAATAAATAAATAATATTTTGTGTTGGATCTTGGCTTTCAGGAGTTTTGTTTTTTGGTTTTGGATATTAAATTACGGGTACATTTATATTGAAATCAATGTAAATGTACCCGTAATTTAATATCCAAAACCAAAAAACAAAACTCCTGAAAGCCAAGATCCAACCACTGGGTACCCAAATAGGTACCCAAATGGGTATCAAGACAAGACTCTCACGGATGTGCTCTAAAAGAGTATGTAAGTATTTTTTGCACATAGCCCGAAGAAATCTCAAAGATGAGCTGTATTCCATGTACCAGGCGCCCAACATCTCCACGCACAAATGTTGAAATGGGCTGGACATGTGCAGAGGATGCCGAATTCACGGGTCTCCAAACGCATTATGACTAGACACCATAGAGAAAAGTAAGAAGACCATGGCTGAGGTGGGAGGACGAAATAAAGAAGGGTGCAGCACAACTTCTTCCTCAAAGAAATAAAATGTTTCTTTAAAGAGAAACTAAAAACGTGTATGAACAAAATAAAGTTTGTACTCGTTAACAACCAAAAAAAAAACTGTGCCCTAAAATTTAACTTAAAAACTTAAGTTATTTATTTTCTACGAATATTTTAATTTTACTTTGCCAATTTCATTATAAATTTTTGTATTGTGTTACGCTTGCTTTTTCTGCGATTTTTCATACTCGTAGATATCCAATATATTGGCTTCGATTTTGGATCAAATACACTGTTCACTAGACTGACAAGGGGAGGACAGGACATATGCAATTTACTTCGGGGTGGGATTTTACAGGATTGTACTACCCCCTATGATTCGTCCATAGTCAAAGTAAGTACAGACTTATCAGGGGATTCTTTAAGAATTCCGCCATCTTGGAAGTTATCTTTATGTTCTGGATGTTTATCTTCGACAGCGTTATCTCCCAACATGCAGAACCAACCTGCCTCTAGTGATGCCGGTGGGGAGAGCAATCAAACTAGTAAACTTAATCGCTTCGGAGATCGACGTCTATAATATAAGCGAATGAACGTTCAGAAGATAGATACTCTTGACTTTAGAAAGTATCTAGTATTCCTAAAGTCGAAACATCTCTCATGCGTTTCTGGTATTATATCGTCGGTTCAAAGGTAAAACTCATTAAGTGACATTTTGGTAAAAAAATATATTTTTGCATTTTCTGTATCAGACTTGTGAATTCTACGTCAGAAAATAATCACCAAGTGTATTTATTAAAGAATAACAGTTATTCTTTAATAAAAACACTTAATGATTATTTCCTGACGGAGAATTTACAAATCTGATACAGAAAATGCAAAAATCTAATTTTTGATCAAAATGTCACTTAATGAGTTTAACCTTTGAACCGACGATATATTATATTTTACCTGTTTTCAATAGACTTCTTAAACTACGAAGATCATCCGTAAAGTAGTACCTGTTTACATCGTGCGGAGCGCTGGCGAATAGAGTAGCCGCCTGACAA
Source organism: Lepidostoma basale (assembly GCA_022606425.2). Lineage (NCBI taxonomy): Eukaryota > Metazoa > Arthropoda > Insecta > Trichoptera > Lepidostomatidae > Lepidostoma > Lepidostoma basale. Next base: position 1,557,310 of record JAHDVF020001336.1, on the reverse strand, counting down.
GTACTAACACGTTCAGTTGTATTTCAGGTGTCTGTGTGCAACGTTATATCTCGCTGGTATTGACTGTGTTGTTTCTGTGAGTGTGTTGTGTAACAAACTGCTGAGTTCATCCACCTTATAGTCCAGACTTGGCTCCTTCAGATTACCATACTCGTATGTTTACAAAACTCAAGGACTTTTTGGCAGGAAAGAAATTTTAAAGTTTTAAAGAACTGAAGCAGCTATGACTTCGTATCTCAAACTGGCTGCGGAGGAATATGACACTGGGATACAAAAACTCGCCACACTTTACGACAAATGCTTTAATTTTCTATATGACTATGTAGAGAAGTAGTTTAAGGTATGTTCTTTACAAATAAAACGTTCATATTTGTTTATATATACTAGATTTTTATATATTCTCAAAGGGGTACTACTTTTCGGATGACCATCGTATAATTTTTGTTTTTAATATCTTTTGAGAAAATAAACCGATTTGATTTGATATGATTTGTAAATTCCATCCTCCAGCGTGGGCCCAAATTTTTTTCTTAGAATCTTCCTCTCAAAAACTGTCAACTTGCTTTCCTCTCTCCATATAATGGATTCCTTAATACGAATTTCTATTTGTTTAAAAGGAAAATTAAGATAACACCCGATTTTCAAGTACGACTAATCACAAACGATCTCTTTACATTACTGTTTTCCCAATTTTGTCTAACCGTTTGCAATTATAACGCTAATTCGAATAAAGCTTTCGAATTTGTGGACGAAATCTTATTACTTTGTAAACGAACTATCCTGTGTAGAAGCATATTCGGCTTACAGGTCCGGTATAGGCAAGACCTTTACTAAACGGTTAGATTAGTATTATACAAATTGTGTTTGACAGTGTCAAAGGCTCGACACCAGAGAGCGCCAGGGATATACGAGGTCTGTTCAAAAAGTATCGCGAATTTTATATTTTTTCAAAAAGTATTTATTTATTCATGAATATCTATTTTGTCCCCTTCAAAATAATTCCCCTCGGATATAATACATTTATGCCAACGTTTTTTCCAATCCTCGAAGCACTTAAAAAAATCATTTTTTGTGATCTTGTTCATCTCCTCCTTCGATGCCGTCTTTATCTCCTCAATCGTGGCGTAGCGTCGTCCTTTCATGGGCCTCTTCAGTTTTGGAAACAGGAAAAAGTCACAGGGGCCAGGTCTGGGGAATACGGTGGCTGCGGCACCATTACTGTGTTGTTTTTGGCCAAATATTCGCGCACAAGCAACGATGTGTGAGCAGGGGCGTTATCATGGTGCAAAAGCCAGTTTTTGTTCTTCCACAAATCCGGGCATTTCTGGCGGATCGCTTCGCGCAAATTGCGCATAACTTGCAGGTAATATTCCTTATTGACCGTACTACCCTGTGGCAAGAACTCATGATGCACCACGCCCATGCAATCGAAGAAAACTGTGAGCAAAACCTTCACGTTCGACCGAACTTGGCGCGCTTTTTTTGGTCTTGGCTCATGCGGCAGCTTCCATTGGGATGATTGAGCTTTGGTTTCCACGTCATAACCATAAACCCATGATTCGTCACCAGTTATGACCCTTTGGAGCACATTTGGGTCGTCACGGACCGAGTCCAACATCTCCTGAGCAATGTTAACGCGATGCTGTTTTGGTCGAAATTGAGCAATTTTGGCACGAATTTCGCGGCGACCCGACTCATACCCAAATCATTGGTTAAAATCGAATGGCACGAGCCAATCGATATGTTTAGGTCCTCAGCAACTTCTCTAACGGTGATTCGACGATTGGCTAATACTATTTTCTTCACTTTATCAATGTTTTCGTCTGTTGTTGACGTGCTCGGGCGTCCGGCACGCTCTTCGTCGTTCATATCTTATCGGCCCTCTGAGAACATTTTGTACCACCGATAAACGTTGCTTTGGTCCAAGGTAGCTTCACCATATGCCACAGTCAACATTCGAAATGCGTCCGCGCACTTTATATTGTTTTTCACACAAAATTTGATACAGATTCTTTGATCCATTTTTTTGGAATAGGCAAAAATCGAAGACGAGCCAAAACACATCAAGCAAAACAGCTGTCAAAAATTAACTAAACATTCAAAATGGCCGACCTTGTCAGCATAAGTAAGGGACATGAGTACCAACATAACGCTACAAAAAAATCAAAAATCAAATATACGTAGCCAGCGGAAATTCAAAATTCGCGATACTTTTTGAACAGACCTCGTATATAGGAAAGGCAACGTTAACTCCGATCAGTAGAAACAAGTGCAAACAACCTAACAATTCCTGTCAGAGCCAAAAAAGCAAGTTTTTACGATCGTGGTTTCAGCGTTGCGGGCCCGATGGCGTGGAATAACCTCCATGTTAGTATAAATTATGAGGAAAGTGACGTTAAATTTAAGAAACTTTTAAATACCGCACTGTTCGGTCAGTCATTTTATAGTGCGCCCTTGGAGTAGTTGATTGTACAAAACGGCGCACTAAAAATATAAGAAAATTACTCCTTCTTTATGACATTCGGGTTTTGGCCTATTTAATTATGATCAATTTGCCAGTTTCATGCGAGAATCATGGAACTGGCAAAATAAGGATAAAAGTAGAATAAATGCAGTATAAATGAGATCTCTTAGACGAATGTGTATCTGTTTATGATAGAGTGTCGAATAAAAACATAAGAAGTGAATGCCGTGCGAGTGATGATGTTATGAACAAAATAATGAAAGGATCATTAAGATGGTTTGGACACATGGAAAGAATGAATGAAGAAATAATGGTAAAATAAGTATATGTTAACGATGTAAATGGAACTAGGAATACCGAGGAATACCGAGGAAAAGTGGCACGATCAAATAAATCAAATATTAAATGTCGGCCACGTGAGGAGTCAGAGAAATCGACGCGCGTGCGTGACACGATATATGAATGTTGAGGATACGAGAGAAATGTGTTAGGAAAGAAAAGTGTGGTAGTCCATTTTTTCTGTCTATTCTTTTGGAAGGACGGCGTGATGGTAAGTTAGTTAGTTAGTTTATATTATGATCTTTAGAGAGAAAAATAATCTTCTTCTTCTTCTTCTTTGCTAGCCTTCTTCCCTCCACTGCTGGATATAGTCTTCCAATTTCCTCCACTCGTCTATATCCTGCCCCCTTTGTATCCAAGATTTTCCAACCCTTTTTTAAAAAAAAAAAAGACTAACATCAAGGATTTACATCAATGATATTAGAATTTATCTAACAATCTTCAATGTGAGCAGAAAATAGCTCATTATTATGAAGAAGGAATCTGGTCGTGTCCAGGCTTGAACCCATGTCCCCTGGATCAGGAGCCAAGCGTTCTATCCCCTAGACCACCACCCGATTTTGACTTTGATTTTGACAATATCATCGGTCCATCTCATCGGTGGCCTTCCGACACTTCGCCTATTTGCCAATGGTCTCCAACTGAGTATCCTGGGTGCCCATCGGTTGCCACCCTGTCTAGCCAAGTGTCCAGCCTATTGCCATTTCAATTTTGCCACTCGGTCCATGGCGAGAAAAATAATAAAGTGAATCAAGTGAAAAATAATAATGTGAAAAATAAAGTGAGAAGTGAATTATTTTTTCTTTGCTTTAAACACGGAGAACACAGAGAGATGTATAATTTGCTTTCTTTCATTTCCGTCTAGAAGAATCCAAAATCCAGACCGGGTTTAGGTGAAGTTATTGTCGATTTATATTTCATTTTGCCGGGCTTTGGACGTCCAATATAAACCAGATGCCGTACAACAGCGCTTTTCCCGCTCAGTTATTATCTTTTCAAATTATTTTAGAAACGGAATTTTTCTTTGCTAATGAAAAAGTCAGTAAATAACCCCTAACAAAATTCACACGATATTACCCCTGCGACGAATTTCGAAGTGTAGGACTTTGCAAGCAACCCCAGTTTATATGTTTACTCTAGTAATTTAAGTGTTAACATTTTGAGTATTGAAAAATATTTTTGAATGCTTTATAACTCCAAATCAATCCGGCCCGTGACAGCTAATGAACAGTGTCATCAATCAGACCCGTGACAGCTAATGGCTAATTGTTGTTATTGTTTTTGTGATCAGTTGGATAAAAAGATGTGATAGTGATATATTTTTTATGAATATTCCGAGATGATTAGATTCAACGTCCGAATTGCTATTCCTACTCGCATTACCAAAGGCAGGTTGGTTCTGCGTGACGGAGCAAAGAACAATTGATGACGGCGCTGTCGCAGATAATTATCAGGAACAAAAATACCTATTTGCTCCAGAACATAGGGGTTCTCAATAGAGCCCCGAATCATTTTGAAAAAATGCGTTGACATTAATCCTTCCTTCCTCAGTTCGATGGAGTTATACCCCAGCATACCCAAGATAAATGCCAAGGATATATCCCGTACTCTCTCATGTTGAGGGATCTCAAGAATTTATTTTGAACCCTCTCCAACATGAGAGAATACTGAGCCTCATGAGGACTCCATATCACGGCACCTTCCTCGAGCCTGCTTCTGAGGTGTCTCTGAAAACCCTAACAGTTCGAAGAACAAAACCCAGCATCTTTAACGAAACGTCACATACCTTCTCGATCTGAGCACGAAATGATTATAGATAATGACAGGAACAATTAAAACGGGTTTGGCCCTTAGAGCTTACTGAAGTAATCAGTATGGCCCTAAGGCCGGAAAGTTTGGAGACCCCTGCTTTATACGAAACTGGAAAAAAAAGATGAAAGTAGAAATAAGATCTCCTAGATGAATGTGTAGAAAACCTGTGTATGATAGTGTCGAATGAAAATATAAGAAGTGAATACAGTGCGAATGAAAGTGTTATTAACAAAATAATGAAAGGATGCAAGTTTGGACACATGGAAAAAATGAATTGTGAAGAAAGTATTTGTGAACGATGTAAACGGAACTAGAAATAGAGGAAAACTGAAAAAAACGTGTCACGATCAAATAAACCAAACATTCAATATCGGCTTCGCGAGGGAGGGAAAAATCGACGTGCGTTCAAGACACGATGTATATACGTTAAGGAATCGAGAGAAGTACGTCAGGAAATAACAGTGTGGCGGTTCATTCTTTCTGCCTTTCCCTTCTAGGAGACTGCTTGATATTTAGTTAGTTAGATAAAAATATCTAAAAAAATGTTATTTAGTATTAATCGCCACCTCCTTCGACTGATATTAATGGGTAAAGTGGAGGGACGTCGGGGTATTGGTAGAAGGCAGCTGTCTTGGCTGCGGAACATCAAAGAGTGGACAGGAATAACAAGAAAACAGAACCTGTTCTAAGTGGCGCAGGAAAGAGATGCCTTTGCTGCAGTGATAGCCAACGTTGGGGGGACCGGACACGGAACCGAAAGAAAAAGTATTAATTGTAATTTTTTTAAATGTATTTAAATGTTGTAAAAAATTGTTGTAGAAATATTAAAACATTAATCCAATATTCATCCAAGTGAAATCTAAGGAAAACGTGTTGACGGGAGAAAAAAATTGTGATTTAAAAACATTCGACAATAGTTCAGTTATAGTTGTAAATCCTTGTCTAGAGCTGCTGCATCCAAAGTAAAAATAGCTATGATGTTAAACCTCCTATTGCAGAGGAACTATAAAAGACGAAGAATATAAACATTCAAAGTATCATAGTATACTCGCAATTTCAAAATTGAGTCTTTTCATACATATTTTGGACTTCACCAACGTAAGATGAATGAAGATTCATTTTAGTTCTGTTTTATAGAAAAGTTCTGCAGAGTTTTGAATAACTGAATTCCATCTTCGCATTTCAGTGGAATATCCTTTCTCATTTAAAGTAAGTTTCCATTTTATGAGAAATATTGAAATAAAATAAAAGTAATAAGTTTCTTTCGTACTGATTTTTACTGTAGTTTGCAAACTAAGAGTTTAGTAAAGAAATACAAATGTTCAATTGCGAAAAATGGTATAGATAAATTGAAAATCTTACACGTTCACACTGAGAGTCACACAGAGAGCAATGGATTGACCCATTTTAAGTTATCATCATCGGCTGTCCCTCGTGTCCGAGGAAGACTGTCCTTCACGGTTGTGAAGAATCCGATCCTGGACCCACACATTCTGGGGCATCTGGGGACGGCGCTTGTAGTGGAGCCCTCATCGTCTCCCAGTGGTCTCTCCGATCTCCTCATCCTCCTCTCTGCGACGTCATCTCTCTACGTCGTGCTTCAAAGTCTTGTGTGCTTTTATGTACAGTTGTTCTCCACCTAGGTCTGTCTTCTGCAGTCTTTTCCCAGCAATCACAATCGAATTTAGTCTTTTGTAGGTTTCCTTTAAAGGAGTCCTTGAAGCGTTTCCTTTGACCACCGTGTGAACGTTCCCTTAGAGTACATAAGCTGAGAGTACATAATCTTCCTTGGGAGTCTTGTCTCTTCTGATAACGTGACCAGCCCAGCGCAGTTGTCTCTGAATAATGGCAGCCTCAATACTTGTCATATTGACCTCAGTAAGTATGCTGTCATTTGTCCGTTTGTCTTGCTATTTCACAATAAGCTTACGGGACAAAGTCAGGAATGAGAACATACGAGCCTGATGTCATCAAGTTGGTTATCTTATTGCTGGTGTCACATGCAGCTCTCATGACTTAAACATTGTCAAAGCGCCCTTGAGGTGAGCTATTCACGAAAACGGAGCTATCTAAATTAGCCTAATTATTATTATTACAATGGGACATATGCTATTTTATGCCCCAAATTAAGGCAAAGAAGCGTTTCAAAACTCTCTCATATTAAAAGCGGTTCAAGCATTTGATGTTGACTTTTTGAAATTGAAAACACTAGTAAAGTATCAAAATGTTAATCCACAACGCAAAGTGAAGGCAAATATAGAAGAAAACAATATTGAGTCGCTTAGAAATCGAATCGAATTTCATACGTAATTGATTAAAATTTAATATAGAACTCCTCGACAAGCGTCTCTGGCTGTAATGAATTTTTGTGGTTTGTGTTGTAACATTTAATGAAAATTCAAAATAAGAATGTCAGCTTATATATTCAAATCATAAGAAACATTTAATTTTGAAAATTACTTCCGCAAAACTGCGGAGTAATTGGAATACAGATTTTGAGAAAATAATTGAATTGAAAATTAGTCTAAAACCTCTTGTATTGTAAGTATAATTTTTAAGTAAACAATGGAAAAAATCTTTATTATTGTATGACGAATTTTTTATGAATTAAAACACTTTTTTCCACTTTTAAGCTTATTTTTTTCGATATATTTCGAAAGCTTACACCTTCATCATCGGGACAACGATATAAACTGAGTTTATAGCGATGATGAAAGGTTCGAAACATGACGAGAAAAATAAACTCAAAAGTGGAAAAAATAGCGTTTTAATTCATAAAAAAATTCGTCATTGTGGAAATTTCACAGTATTAACGCCTTAAGTTTATCTAAAATTAAAAAATATTATTACACATTTAGTGGGCTTCCACTTGTGTTTAACGTCGACCAGTAATGGCAGCTTGCTGCCATCTTCTGGTGTCTTCTTCACCAGATGATGGCAAAAAGCTGCCGAAACCGGTCGACGTTAAATACTCGTACAAGTAGAACCCCACTAATAGTCCGGTCAATTTAGACCAAAAAATGAGAGTGCATAAAATCCCAACAAGCTGAAAATCAGTAAAATTGTTCAAAACATAATTATAAATAAAATTTAAAAAGTCACCATCATTTATGTGATTGGAATTTTTTTTATCCGATGTCAAAGGTAAAAAAAATAGTTTTTCGCGATTTTCAGCAAAACGGTAAGTTTTATTAAAAAAGTACTTCAGACAAAAATTGTAGATCATAAAATTATCTATAAAAAATGTATCCATACTTTTTTTCCTACGAGCCACCGTTTCTGAGATATAACGATTCAAAAAGTTGTAAAAGTTGTTATCGTCATAATATCGTATGCATGAGTACGCCACATATACACATCTCTAGAGTTGTTATATATGTTGAAATATTTTTCTATCGGTCATTGTAACTTATACTTAAAATATAAAATGTACATAAGTTATAACTAGAAGAATATCAGGTAAAATCAAAAACCAGTCCCTTAATTTATACGCCAGTGTAACTTCGAGAAATCATCTGTCTCTAAATCATGTACTATTTTAACACGCAATAACTGGCTGTGATACGACATCTGCATTTTACAGGAGGGGTAAAACAGCAGTTTTCAAAATGTTTGAAAAACAAGATTTAGTTCAATGTGCTGAAGTTTTTAAAAAGAGTAATTCAACTCAACAAGAAGTTATCACCAATGGCACCCGCTTTCTTCTTTCTATGTACGGAGCTCCTAAAAAAACTACCTGTTTAGATAAGCATCGATATGCATGTTTCGTTAAAAATACTAAAAATAAAAAACAAGTTCAATTAGCTTGTCTTCCTCCAACCTCAGTTGCTGCTCATCAACATCTTTTTCGGGTATATTACCAAGTTCAAGTGTGGCTTGGTTATCAGCTAGATCCTACAGACTGGGGTTGGAAGTTGGTCAACAATATATTAGAGCCAGTTCAAACTTTACTCCCACCTGCGCCGGAAAAACTGCGCCGGAAAAACTGCTGAACACAATTTTTTGCAACTGCAAAAAGGGATCCAGTGCTAAATGTGGTTGCGAAAAAGTCGGACTGTTTTGTTCTCTGGCATGCACAAATTGCCAAGGCCGGTCGTGCTCTAATGTTGAATCACCAACAGTGGAGGATTCGTTTGATTCCAACGAAGTGTCATGCGATACATCGCTATTGACGCAATTAACTTGCATCCAAAATGAAGATGAAGAAGAAGCAGGAGAAGAAGATCAAGAAGAAGAACAACTTTTTTTAAATTTACATAGCTGTTATCTTTTCCAATCTTTGAAAATTTCCGTTATTTTGCAATAGTTTCAAATTAAACAGGATCACAAGTGACCCGTGGAGTAGGCCTACTGGAGAAACCGCGTTTAAAAAACGCGCTAAGTACACTACCTCATAGGTGGCGTGGAAACGTGTGCATATGACGATAACAACTTTTTGAATCGTTATATCTCAGAAACGGTGGCTCATAGGAAAAAAAGTATTGATACATTTTTTATATATAATTTTATGATCCACAATTTTTGTCAAGAGTACTTTTTTGATAAAACTTACCGTTTTGCTAAAAATCGCGAAAAACTAATTTTTTTTACCTTTGACCTCGGATAAAAAAATTTCCAATCACATAAATGATGAGGACTCTTTAAAATTTATTTATAATTATGTTTTGAACAATCTTACTGATTTTCAGCTTGTTGGAATTTTATGCACCTTCGAATGTCTAAATTGACCGGACTATAATTATACAATACATAATTAATAAAATTTGTATCAATTTTAATTTATTTTCATTATATAAATTAAACTTCTACCAAGTTATTATATTTAAATCAAAACAATTATTTTAATAAGCATTATTTTTAATTATTAAAATTAAAATGAATAAGATTATTAAGTTTTAATGTTTATTTATCACAACAAAAAATGGGTGATTATTAGAAGATATGTTTAATTTGATGAGAATAATACGATTCGCCTACAAAAGGCATTCTTCGTTCCGCTAGTTTGCAGCAAAGTGTAACATTTTTGCCGGTTCTTGGGATGCCATTTGGCCCTTTAATGTGGTAGTTTCCCATTGCTTTTTTTATTTAAATACAGCAGGTTATTTGAACCCAACTTTTCAGCTATTGATTCTCATGAAAGATGTCGAGATGTGAAAATATTGAGTAGTGGGACGGTCCATTCTCTCTACCAACCCTTTTAGAGGAAACGGCGTAATAATCTTATGTCGCTTTACTGTAAATATTTATCAGATTTGAATGACGACATATAAGCTCATAATTTTATTACGAAAAATTGATGTAATAGAAACTCAACTTTTAACTCGCTATAAAAACCACTGACTTTGATCATGTTTTAGCCGGAAGTGTCAGCCCTAGGGCTTTTACTTCCCCACAATTAGGAATGGTGAATGAATGGTGAGGTTTATTTACTTAGGGACGTGGTGGGTTTTGTCAATTTCGGTTTGCAAGAGGGGAATGGTTAGTTTATTAGTCAGGGCGGGTCGGGTGGGGTGGGTGGTGGGTTTGGCGGGGGCGGGAGTGAAGGTAAGGGTTGTGTGTTGTGGCCCGTGGTGTTCCTCTGAAGGAGGATGTGTTTTGGGCGCTTGTATCGAGTGTGAGTGTGTGGAGAGTAACTTGTGGTTACTTGAATTGTGAGGTTGGGGTGTGAGGTGTGTGTAAAAACCACAACGCGTTTGATTTTCGCTACATTTGATAATGCCTGGGACAGGCAAAACATGTTGATAACATAAAATATCATAAAGCTTCTTGAAAACAGACGTTTTCATTCGTATTAATTATTAAATATACATATTTTATTTGTTGAAAATCGTGTTGTAACCTTTTCTGTTGTAACTCTGACGAAGTGTGTGGTGTTGTCCTGACGACTGTGTCTTTTGTCGCCCTGTAGGAGCTCAGTCGGGAGCGAAACCGGTTGGTTGTTAAAAAATTAAGTGGTTTAAAACAAATTAAAAGTGTATTAATATTATATTTTATAATGGCACACCACAAAGTAAGTGCTTCATACGAAAGTATAAATAAGTATCATATTCAAAAGAAAAAGAAATCTAAAACACTTTTAAAAATGTAGAATTTTCATCGTTATATCAATACGGGTATCGAGAAAATATTAATTTCATAGAACTTTGTAATGGAAAACTCTTTCGTGTAAAATATCATTTCTTTAAGGCTAACTTTTCTTATTCGGAATATATTTATAAAGCTTCTATATCATAAGAAATATAAATGCACTAAAAATGAGAACTATGTATGATAGAGTGTCGAATGAAAATATAATAAGTGAATGCGGTGCGAATGATGGTGTTATGAACAAAATAATGAAAGGAACATTAAGCTGGTTTGAACACATGGAAATACTGAATAAAGAAAGAATTGTAAAAAAAGTATATGTTAACGATGTAAATGGAACTAGAAATAGAGGAGGACCGATGGAAAACGTTATAGGATAAATCAAATATTGAATGTCGGCCACATGAGAAGTCGAAGAAATCGACGAGCGTGTATGACACGATGTATGAAAGTTTAGGAAATATGTCAGAAAAGAAAAGTATGGCAGATCATTATTTTTGCCTATTTCTTCGTGACGACGGCGTGATGGTTCTTCTTCTTCTTCAGTCTATTCCCGTCCACTCTTGGACAATGGTCTCCTCCATTTGCTTCCACGCCATTCAGTCTTGTGCAGACTGCATCTAGGTTATTCCGACATGTCTGTGCAGGTCATCCTTCCATCGTAGTTGCGGTTCCGCACTTCTCTTTACCGTCTACGGTCTCCAAGTCAGCAGCTCTCTTGTCTACTTTTCATCCGAGCTTCTGGCTACGTGACCTGCCCATTGCCACTTTAGAGTCACTACCCAGTGGATGATGTCACTGACCTTTGTTTTTTCTTTCACCGTATTGTTTCTGACTCTATCTCTTAGGCTTATTCCTAACATGGCTCTTTCTATGTCTCTTTGGGTCATTCGTAGTTTCTCAGCACTTTGTTTGGACAGTTTCGAGGCCATAAGTAGCAATTGGCAGTACACACTGACGTGATGGAGAGCGAGTTATAATAGTTAGATATAAAGTTCTATTCCGTAATACAAGTTTTGCATGCGCAGCTCTCGCAGTTCTGGTCATTAAATATAATATTTTCAGCAAAATTTATATAAAGTTTCGTATATTTAATGTTTGCAGACAGATTATACGATTAGTACTGATTGTGGAATAGTGTGCTCCTGTCTTTAACTATAATAGAAGCGATTCGACGTAAACGAAAGATGTTTATCTTCCAACACGCGATAATAAATAAAAGTATTATAGAATCACAGCAGTAATTCAGTTGTTTGGTTATCCAAAAAAATTAAGATGGCATGGCAGTGTACATTGGTAAAATAAAAATGAGATGTCCGTGTACATTGGTATTCTTGTGTGAAGGATGAAAGTAGAATAAATGCAGTAGAAATAAGTGACAATGCAATGCTAATTTTTCTTCTTCGTCTTCTTAGTGTAGGCCTTGTGGCATGTTTCGTGGCATACTCCAAGATGTCGATCCACCTCTTTGGTGGTCTGCCCGGGGGTCGTCCTAAAGGCACCCTAGATCTTTCATATTTCCCTTATATTTGAGTTCCTAATTGCATCGCGTAGTGTTTTGCCAGAAACGATAAAAAAAGACCAACGCACATAGCAAAGAGAATACAGCCACGGAAAAAGAATTTCTCTTGGAATTTCTCCAAAGCGCGACATTGGAATAAAAGTGTTATGAAAAAAATAATGAAAGTTAAATTAAGATGGTTTGGACACATGGAAATAATAAATGAAGAAAGTATATGTTGATGTAAACGACGTAAACGAAACAAGATACAGAGAGGAAGGATAGCTGGGAGTCGACTTCCCAAGAGTGGCTAGCCTAAACAATAGGAACCGACCAAAGATCTTAAAGAAGTAGAAGACGAATATATTTGTTCAAATGGCACCCTTTCGAAGTACTTTAAATATTTAAAAAAAATAGATTCGGTTTGTGTAATATATTATCCAAAAACATAATTTCTCATCTATGCCCGCCATTTAGGTAAATTTAAGCATTTATCTTTCAAGCAGACGTTTATTAATCCAATTAATATTCTGGTATCATCTTACGACGGTCTCTTCTACCGCACCTTTAGTAATTGTATGCCAATCTATTAACTTTAAGTAATTTTCTATCACAATATTTGAAATTAATTTGGAAGGTAATTATAATAATTATAACTTAAAATTCTACGCTACTTGCTTGCGCGTACATCCAACAAAATATAATGTATTGCAACAGGTTAGCAGTTTTAAGAACTCGATCAGTTATTGTATTATCTTGATGAAGCTTGGGTTTTGGAAAAATTTAAATACCTCGGCAGCATACTAACACAATCTCTTGATCCAGATGTAGAGATAAAATGCTGAATTGAGGCGGCAAGAGCTACATTTAATAAAATGAAATCACTCTTCTGCAATGATAACATAAACTTGAAACTCCCCCAGAGAATGATCAAATGCAATGTGTGGTCTGTTTTATTGTATGGATGTGAAACGTGGACCTCAAAAGTCAACTCAACGAACAGACTGGAAGCATTTGAAATGTGGCTCTATCGCCGAATACTTAGAATTCCCTGGACAGACATGGTTACCAATACCGAAGTCCTGAGGCGAGCTAGAGTTGACAGGGAGCTGTTATCAACTATCGAGGTTTCGAAAGATCTCACATCTGGGTACTGCGTAAGGAAAAGTACCACATTCTCAAATTGATATTGGAGGGGAAAATTGAGGGAAGCCGAGGACCCGTTAGGAGATAGATGTCCTGGCTGAGAAACGTGAGAGAGTGGATCGGCATCCGAAGTGTGGAGGAGCTGTTCCGAGCGGCGCAGGACAGGGACAGGTTGGCCGAGGTGATCGCCGACATTGGGGGGACCCGACAGGGCACTTGAAGAAGAAGAAGAAGAAGCTCGGGTACAAGGGAAACTAGTTAACTTAAATTATAATTAACATTTCTTGGTTAAATACAAAGTGTTTTTTTTTACAAATAATCAATGTTTCCCCGATCTGGTGTAGAGTTCACGTGACAATAAAAATGGTGTGAGATTAGCTACCTATCACATGTCATGATAATCAATATGATAGCAAAATAACTTTTATACAGTAATTGGGTTCGAAAGACCTGTTGTATATAAAAATATATATAAAAATAGATTTAAATCATTGTTCAAGAAACAATAAGAATTTAAATGTATTAATTTGTATGTTTTTTTATAGTAATAAATTTAAAATATGAAAATATGAAGTGAGCGTTTTATATTAAAAATTAATAAATGTTTCTTCTATATACGCCATACTTTGTGTTGTTATGATGGTTTATTTCTCTTTTTCTTTTTTAAATACTTCGTATATACAACACTTATATTTAAAAAAAAAATTACATAGACATGTTTCGGACAAACAGTCCTTCTTCAGTAAAGATACATTTTTAAAAATATTATAAAATTGTTTACTTGATCTGGCAGAAGTTATAAAGATTTATTTTCGAATCTTCATAACATCCGAAATAAATTTTTATTACATTACATACATTTTTATTACATAAGTATTGTTTATACAAAGTATATAAAAAAGAAAAAGAGAAATAATGAAGGTTTGTTATATTATATACCTATTTAAAATGTGTATTTCCTCATACGTGCTAAAATTATAGAGATAAGACTATGCCAATGACACGAAGAGAAAAAAAAATCCGCGATTTAAGTCTAACTAGGTGAGCGTTCGCATATTGCAAAGTACTCACTCATCGTACAGAGGTTAAAACAATTTAAGGTATCTCTACTCAAGGGTATTTGGGAGTTGTGGCTTTATCCATCGCATTTCTCTAGAGAGTGCTGAGAACCCATAGTTTGCGGATAAAGGGTCGATTCACGTTTCAAGAGCTCCGCCATTTTGGAAACTAATATTCTCTCTTTACTAAAAATTTAGGGTATAGATAGATTGACAAGCTTATGATGGCGCAAAACGAGGGCACCGTAATGCAATTTAGGGTTGCCAGATCAAAATGTTTTCCCGAATTTTAAGGAAATTTGGTATGGTTATACGGAATAATTTTATTGAGGTCAAATAAAAATGACACAAAACGACTTATATAATATATATTTTTTAATTTACAATTATTTTATTTATTTAAGGTATTATGAACAAAAAATGAAAGGTTCTTTTAGATGGTTTGAATAGATGGAAATAACGACAAACAAAAACTAACTAACCATCAAGCCACCTCCCCGAAAGAGTAGACAGATAAAAAAACGGCACACTGTTCTTTCCTGACACACTTCTCTTGCTTCTACAACATTTATACATTGTCATGCAATCACGTCGATTTCTCCGACTCCTCACGTGGCTGACATTCAATATTTGATTTATTTGATCCTGACACGTTTTCCTCGCTTTTCATTTATGATTTATTTTATTTTATTATTTTGTTGAATCGCTCTTTACATCATGACAGCATGAGCCAAATCGATGTAAATGGTATTATAGCTATCATAGTGATTCTCGTGATGTGTGATAGGTAGCTAATCTATCGCCATTTTATTGTCACGTGAATTCTACACCAGACCAAAGACAGTGTGTCAATCACACTGCCCTCGCCGGGAATCGAACCCGGAACCTCCGGGGTGGCAGTCAATGCAGTCAATTCCGCTATTTCAAGTTCCTTTTACATCGTTAATTTATGTTTTTTACCATTCTTTCTTCATTCTTTGATTCTATGTGTCCAAAACATCTTAATGATCCTTGTATTATTTTGTAAATAACACTTTCTTCCACTCTTTTACATACAGATTTCCATACATTCGTCTAAGAGATCTCATTTCTACTGCAATTATTATAATTTCATTCTTCTTTTGCCAATTCCATGCTTCACTTCCAAACATAAGGGTCGATAGAAGAAAACCATTATGCACTGCCATTTTAGCTTTTTTCGATAGGCTTTTGCTTACGATGACAACTTCCTTGGTAATCCTTACTTGTAAAATTTCAATGCCGTTTTCTTTATTAAACGCGTGGTGTGGAAAACGTAAATTCGTATTTTTTAAATATGGTATTAATATTAATTTGGAAGCTTTCAGTATTATTTGGTCATGTCATGCTTTCCTTTCTCTTCCTTACTTGTAAATTTTCAATGCCGTTTTCTTTATTAAATGAATGGTGTGAAAACGTACATATTTTTTTTAAAAATATTGCATGAATATTAATTTGAAAGCTTACAGAATCCTTTCGCCGGAATTTCGTGCTAATTTACTTCAGACTTCCGTTTTAGCTAAAAAAAAAAAGAAGAAAAAAAATAGTCATAGGGATCATAGTACGAGTACATAGCACCCACATTCAGTGAAGATCTGAAATGAGGTAGTATTTATATTAAAACATGAAGTAAGATGAAAATGCCTGTCAGGAAATACTCATGTCATTAAATTAATACGAATGAAAACCTCTGTTTTCTAGAAGTTTTATTATATTTAATGTGAATGGCATGATTCGTATGTCTAAGGCATTATCAAATGTCATTTCGTCACCTGAGAGTAACAAGGTTCCAACCGTCAAAAGTAAAAAACTGAGAAAATTGAAGTCAAAGTTTTTTTCGTTTCGGGTGTGTATCTTGGAATAAAAGGGATCCATCTAATGCAAATGAAATTGTTTTACCGAGAAGCGTGTAAATTTTCTCTGGCGACAGTTGGAATAATAAAATTCTAAGTGTAAATGAATCCTTCTTCAGGGAATCGTGTGTTTTGAATGATTAGATGGAACTGGATTCTTTTCG
Source organism: Lepidostoma basale (assembly GCA_022606425.2). NCBI lineage: Eukaryota > Metazoa > Arthropoda > Insecta > Trichoptera > Lepidostomatidae > Lepidostoma > Lepidostoma basale. The sequence continues at coordinate 1,540,868 of JAHDVF020001336.1, read as the reverse complement.
TAACATCAAAATGACGATACTATTACATGTTTTTTTTAATTGCACGTATAGATAAGGTTAGTAAGAACCTTTTTCACGAAAAAAAGCCAAATGTGAAATTCTGTTTGAAAATGCAGGCAAAAAACTTCGATACGATCAAAAACGGCGGCAAAACTATGACCGCAATCTGAAATCCAGCTGTGTGTTCCTACAAAGTTAAATTAATTTTCGTATTCGATTATAGTGTGGGGGGTGTTTCAGTGTAATAGTACGAAATTTTTTAATATCTGTGGACTTGTGTGGGAAAACGTATCTACTGTGTGAAGTGATGGGGCAAGTAAACAAGGCTGCGGTCATTTCAGGATGCTTGAAGAATTTAATTTGAAAAAACCCTGACATGAAGATCAGCAGCAAAGTGAGAATTTATAAGACTTGTGTGCGACCTATCATGACATATGGGATCGAGTGCAGGGCGGACACCACAATCACGCGCTCAGAGTGTCAGAAATGAAGACGCTCAGATATATATCTGGCAAGACACTGCAAGAGAGGATAAGGAATACACGGATAAGGGAGATATGCGGGGTCGAAGATGTCGTTAGGTGAGGAAGGTAAAGGAGAAGATACTGGTATGCACACGTCAGGAGAATGGATCCATCCAGACTCCCCTTCATTGTGTTACACGGCCAGCTCTAAGTTAGACGACCCCCGGGCAGACCACCGAAGAGATGGATCGACAGCTGGCAGTCGAATTCGTAGGAGGCCAATTCCTCTTAAGAAACAGGCCACTAGATCTACACTAAGAATTATAATATGAAGAACATTATAGTGTAACGCTATTTCACCGAACGATATCCTCTATTTCGCGTTTTACTTATGTCTGCGTTACGGACACGGTCTCGGAGAGTTTTTCCAGTAATGGATCTTAAGACCTTCATTCATCTAAGAAGTTCTTAGCAGACTCTTGGTTCGTATATTGTCGGCCCGCGTCTCTACAGCATATATTATGGTAATGTGTTATAATTGGGTTGATAGCCTTTCAAATTACATTAATAAAGGTTTTCTGCTTAATTCTTACATCTAGTCTCAATAGATGGCGCTAGTGTAGATTGAACTAAAATATGTGAAATGTTTCTCAACATGGTGGCATATATACAACTTTCAAAAATAATTGTCAGACGTGGTGTTCGTAAGAAGGGCAGAATGGGGAATGTTTTACTACATAAAGCGATCGTTTAACCCAACCAATGACAGGTCATATGTCCTGTAAACGCCTCGACCACCATATTCTGTTTCCAAATAATTTACATCTTCGTCTCTATTCAGATACAATTGATTCTTAACTTTAATTTATGTTGAATTCTAGAGCACAGTTTCGAAAGATTTTCATACAACGTTTAAAAAATGTACTCTCTTAATCAATATTATCTCTCTAAAATATTCAAAGATATTCTAACACCGCAAAAAGTGTGATGCCGAGTTGACACGGAATAAACTCTTCTTCTTCGCAGTTCTTACATACACTGATTGCAATAGATAGGAGTTTTTTGAAATTATTTACATTTTCAGCAAAGCGCTGATCTTCTCTTTTCTTACACAACTTTCGATTTGAATTTTTTGAAGTGAAATTTAGATGTACGATTTTGAGGTAAAACACAAAATCTTTCATTTGTTAAACAGTGCATAAAATGACGATTTAAAAAAAATAAAGATTGTTTTTTCCAGTTTTGAGCTTATTTTTCTCGGCGTGCTTCGAAGGCTTACACCTTCATCATCGGGAAAACGATATAAACTAACCAAAATTATTACAAACTGAGTGCAAGAACATCAATTTAAATTTTCGCTAGGGAGACATATCTCTCTTTAATTTTGATTGATTCACACAAATTTGGCTTATAAGCGGTCCGGGCATTATTAATTTTAGAAAAATTTAAGGCGTTAACACTGTGGAATTCCATATTGAGCAATTTTTAATGATTTAAAATTCGTCATTATGGAATTCCACAGTGTTAACGCCTTAAGTGCTTAAAATAGTTAATGCAACATAATATTAATCAAAATGTAATATAGTTAATACGAATGAAAACGTCTGTTTTCTAGAAGATTCATTATATTATAATGTGAATGACATGTTTCGCCTGTCTAAAATATTATCAAACATTTGTATTTTTAATACTTTACACAGATGAAACATGTCATTCGCATGAATTATATATAAAGAAGTCATTTGCATGTCGACCTTCGTGGCAGATTGGTAAGAGCTCTGACTTTCGTACAGAAGGTCCCGGGTTCGAGTCCCGGCGATGCGATGGCAGTGTGATTGTCATACTGTCTTTGGTCTGGTGTAAAATTCACATGACAATAAAATTGCGATAGATTGGCTACCTATCACATGTCATGAGAATCAATATAATAGCTAAAATAAATTGTATACAGTATTTGGGTTCAAACGACCTGTTGTATACAAGAGGAAAAAAATATAATATAGCTGAAATACGTTTTTTCCACCTTTATTGTAATTGTCTTTCACTTTTGAACCCTTTTCTATTAATGTTATTTGCTTCCCTGTGTATTCCCCCTAGTTTTGTTTGACTAATCGATATTGAATTTCTGTCATGTAAATTTTTTGTTACCTAATTACGTTTTAATCTATCTTTATTATAATTGCTTATAATATTGTGTAGTTTCCTCCCCTCCTAATAATTTTTGTATCCTATAGAAACTAAGTCTTTCTGTTTGTATTTTTGGTTAATTGGAACACATGATAATGCTAACATTGAAAATTTCAAAAGAAATAAAATCAATTGTGATATTCTATAACAGTGTTTTGATAAATCAGAATAAAGGTTCTATAAAACAGCAATTTTCTATGGAGTTTTACAACATTGTTCAAGAAACAATTAATCAATATCACTGTAATTAATGTTTCGATATTTGAAAAAAAAAAACGCTACCCAAGATTTATTAAAAAGCTGAATTTGAGTAAAATTCTTCGTTCGTTAAATGTTATAAAAGGAATATCTTTTTTAGTTAAATGAAATTAAAAAAAATAATTCCATGTATACTAAATTTATATATTTTATTTATTAATTAAATGTAATAAATAATGTATTCCTTATTTGATAAAAGTAATACAAATTTTCAATACTTAATTATGTAAATGTATTTTTATGAATTAAATCACTTATTTTTCCACTGTTGGGTTTATTTTTATCGGCATGATTCGAAGGCTTTGCGTATATCGGAGAATGATACAAAGTCCTCTCCCGATAATGAAGGTACAAATCCTTCGAAGCATGTTGAGAAAAATAAACACAAAGGCGGAAAAACAGAGTTTTAATTCATTAAAAAAATCATCATTATGGAATTCCACAGTGTTTACGCCTTAAGTTTGTATAACAAAATTATTTTAAATGAACTTATTGAATGTTAAGGCATTAACAATGTGGTATTCCATAGTAGTCTACTTAAAGAATTAAAAAAAAACCTTGTTTAAACCACTTTTTAATAAAAAAAAATATATATTAAAATACACGACTTGTTTCAGAGGATACCTTCATCTTCAGTTGTAAAAATATAACAAAAACTAAACAAAGAAAGACTAATATAAAACGAATTTAAAATTCGATACAAAAATTCAAATTAAAAATTAAGTTAGGCTATTTGTTATTCGTTATAGCCTAACATAATTTTTAATTTGAATTTTTGTATCGAATTTTAAATGCGTTTTTTATTAGTCTTTCTTTGTTTAGTTATTGTTATATTTTTACATCTGAAGATGGAGGCATCCTCTGAAATATGTTATGTATTTTAATATTTTTTATTATTAAAAAGTGGTTTAAACAAGGTTTTTTTAATTGCCAAAGTAGATATATTAAATGCATTAATATAATAATTCATTATTTATTTGTAAATTGTAATAAAAAGGAACTCCGCAAATTCATGGGATTCCTATGAGAACATAAATTTCAGTTTCCGGTGGTACATCGTTAGGGAGACGAATGTCTTTGATTATCTGAGAGTGGCGGAACGCCATGCGGCTATTAGGGACATAAAATAAATCCTGGAAGAAGCTCTAAAGTGAAATTAATTGGAAACGATTTTTTATTTACCTATCCAATACTCACATTGAGGTTTATGTCCTTTCTTCAATGGTTTATGAATAAATAACGACTTAATTAACTGAGGGCTTTCGTGGCCGAGTGCCACACCGAAAGTCCCGGGTTCGATTATCAGCGAAGGCAGCGTGATTGTCACACTGTCTTTGTTCTGGTGTAGAATTCAAGTGACAATAAAATGGCGAAAGATTATCTCCCTATCACATGTCATGAGAATCAATATAAAAGCTGTAGGTACATAATTAATATAAATGAAAACTTCTGTTGACTAGTGGTTTTATTATATTTTATGTGAATGACATGTTTCGCGTGTCTAAGGGATGTTTTTTTTTATTTGAATTGATTATGATTTCACAAGCGAAACATGTCATTCACATTAAATATAATAAAACGTCTAGAAAACAGACGTTTCGCATTAATATTTAATATGGAGTTTTAAATAATTTTCAAAAAATTGTTTAAGATGAAAACCCAAGCAGCAAGAGATTACCAGGAAGGCCGCCAAAGAGATGGAGAGATGGCTGGACATCATCATCCCAGGACAGCCCACCATCACAAACAGGTCATACGACCTAAACTAAACGGAGGAAAAAGAAGAAGAATAATAATAAATAACAATTTTATCCTTTACACCGATTGGTCTCCCACTGTGATGATGTTATGAGCTATTCACCAAATTAATTAATAAAACAATATCATTTTAACTTTGTAATACAACACTTTATAAAGTTAAAAATTATTATTCTAATATGAATCCACATCACAAAGTAATGAATATACAAGAAATTAAAGCATTGTATCTCGGAGCCGTGTAAACACGTGATTGTATCCTTGTCCCGTGTTTTCACGTGATTAACCAATATGCATTTTATTAACGTCTAGTGACTATTATAACTTTTTCGTAATTATATGAAAAACAACTATTTGAACCATTCCAAAGCCAGGTATTTTACTTTTTCTGTTAAAAATTAATAACGGTTCTTTCTTTAGTTTTAAATAATAATTTTCGGCTTCTGGATACCACATTTTGAATTCACCGGGTCCACTTGCAAAATCCACCAAGCAGGTTATCAGGGGATAAGTTCAAGTATATTTTAATAGCTATACCTCCCAAAGAAAAAAGAGAAACCCAGTAAAGCACAAAAAAGGAGTGAGACTAGGTACAAGTGCAAACATTGCAATGTGAGTCTCCATAAAAGCCAATGTTGGCAAAACTACCATATAAAAATGATATGTATTTAAGTATTTTAAATAAATACGAGAAGTTTCTATTGATTTAACCTAGTATTTTCATAGAATAATTAGACTAAGCTGGGCAGCTTTCGGAAACATGAGTTACATCCTTAAAAACCGTAAAATACCTATCAACCTGAAACGAAAAGTCTATGAAACCTGCGTTCTGCCAGTTGGTACTGATGGTATTGAAATTTTAAAGTTGTCCAAACAAAGTGCTGAGAAACTACGAGTGACCCAAAGAGCCATGAAAAGAGCCATGTTAGGAATAAGCCTATATATAATAAGCCTATACGGTGAGAGAAAAAACAAAGGTCACTGACATCATCCACCGGGTGGCGACTCTAAAATGGCAATGGACAGGTCACGTAGCCAGAAGCTCAGATGAAAAGTGGACAAGAAGACTGTTGACTTGGAGACCGTGGACAGCAAAGAGAAGTGCAGGACGACCGCAACTACGGTGAAAGGATGATCTGAACAGACACGTCGGAATAACCTGGATGCAGTCTGCATAGGACAGAGTGACATGGAAGCGAATGGAGGAGGCCTTTCTCTAGGAGTGGACGGGAATAGGCTGAGGAAGAAGAAAAAGTATTTTCATAATTATAACACTTTTAAGAAACCCTTCACAAAATACGAAATTCCCAAAAATTGACAAGGCCGTGGTAAGTTTAATTTGTATTCAGGTGGTGCCCATAGTATTAACGAATTAATTAGTTGTAAGATTTTAAAATTATAACGCGTCAGACAGGCTTCACGTATAAAGTAACATCAATCTCAACCCGCTATTACTTCAACATAATGAAAAAGCCTGGGGACCCTAGAGACTAGAAAAAAGTTAAGCCGCGTATACGCAAAAGCATTATATTCCACTGTGGTTCATTATGTAGCAACGTTTTGAAAACATTTTTAAAAAGTATCTTCAGTTAACAACTACTCTGTTATTTGCTATTTTATATCAATTAGAAGGGGTTTTAAGGGGTAACACCACTGTAAATGACCAAAATTAACGGATTTTTGTAATTTGTTTTGGAGTGGAAGAAAAGATAATAGAATAATGATTTTTTAGGAAGTGATATAACGTATTTAAATCAGCATTAAAAACACCCTAAAGCAAAAAGGTCTACGATAAAGTGTATGTATTTTGACTTTTCTAAAAATTAAGATATCTAGTTAAACCATTATTCGTTTATATTTAACTTTAAATTGACAAAAGATTTTCATTCAAAACTTTCGTTTTGAAGTTTGGGGATCATTATTTTGTTTGCTTATTTCGTAGCAGTCAATTTAAAATGGTTAACCCGAGGATATTATTAAAATAAACATATTTTGAAAACTTTCCGATCAACTATCGTAGAAATTCGTTTTCAAGATCTTAAAAGCTGATAATAATAACTTACATGATCTGCAAAGTTCGAAAGGAAGGTATGTTTTGTTAAGAAGTAGGTTTATTTCCACGTTCTCATAAACGTGATTTTAATACAGTGTTCACAGGGTGATTTTCAAACAAATTGAACTTTTCTTCTTCGTTACCCTGTCTCCATTTACTGCTGGACGTAAGCCTCTCCACTTCCAGGCTCTTCCCGCCGGCCGCATCATCGTTCCACCTGGTAGGCTTTCTCCTGACGCTTCTCCGGCCAAACCTAGGCCTCCATTTAGTAACTCTCTGGGTCCATCTTCCATCACACCCTTAGCACTTATGCTAAAAGCCCATTAGAGATTTCTGAGATATCTCTACATGAGAGATTTGGTAGCTATCCGTGGCTTTATCCCACTGTATTCCTCTTGGGCATGCTGGGGACCAATAGTTTACAGATGAGAAGGGATGGGTGCACACTTACCTATTTCTTCAGACTTATCAGGGGATTCTTTGAGAATTCCGTCATCTTCAAGGCTATCCATCTTTATGACAGCGTCAGCACATACTGTTTTATCTCCCAGCATGCAGAACCAACCTGCCTCTGGTGATGCCGGTAAGAAGAGCAATCAAACTGCATGATCGCTTCGGAGATCGATGTCTTCCATATTCGTGAAAGTACGTTCAGAAGACAAATACTCTAGACTTTGGAGAGTATCTTGTATTCCTAATTTTGAACCATCTCTTATGCGTTCCTGGTATTATATATTTATTATCTGTTCTTAACTTTAAAAGTTAAACTTTTAACTTTAAAAGTTGTTTGTAATATTTTTTGAAAAAATAAACTGATTAGATTTAATTCGATTATCACTTCATCCTTGCAATGCTTCTCCCAAGAACTTAAACAAATGCATAAGTTGGTTTTTCATTAATAGTCTTTGAGACCACAAGAATCTCCTTTTCTTCGTCCTTCTTCCTTCCACTTCTAGATATTGGCTTTAGCCTTTTTTCTCCATTGTCCCTTCCGTATCCAGGTCGTTCCAGTTATTCAGGCATTGGCGTCATTTCATCTTTGAGGTGTTCTCCCGACACTCCTTTTCTTTATCAAAGACCTCCATGGAAGCATTCTGGATGTCCATCTGTTACAGCCCTGTCTGGGGGTGTGGCACCTATGTGTGGAGTATCTTGATGTACGGCTGCGAGACATGGTGTCTATCCGAAAGAGATAAACGGAGACTAGAGGCTTTTGAGATGTGGTCCTATAGAAGACTATTAGGAATTTCATGGAGAGACCACATCACAAATGAGGAGGTTCTCCAAAGAATCGAAGGAGGAAGGCACCTGCTCAGGACCTTGTCCGAAAGGCGTGAAAGATGAATGAGCCATTTAATACGACAAGAAGGCCTCTTGCATGCCATAATGGAGGGTATAACCGAGGAGACAAACTCTAGGGGACGCCCACGCAGAGAGTACTGGAGGACCTGTTGGTGGACATGCTCATCATATGCAGATTTCAAAAGAGCCGCACAAGACAGGGAAGAATGGAAGAGAAGAATAGAGGAAATTGCTGCAAACCAATCCCAGGATTGAAACCAGAGGAAGAGGAATCACTTACTGTCGACCTTTGTGGCAGAGTGGTAAGAGCTCTGACTTCCATATCGAAGGTCCCGGGTTCGATTCCCGGCGATGGCAGTGTGATTGTCACACTGTCTTTGGTCTGGAGTAGAATTCTCGTGAAAATAAAATGGCGATAGATTGGCTTCCTATGTCATAAGAATCAATATATAAAAATAAATTGTATACAGTAATTGGATTCAAACGACCTGTTGTGTACAAGGAAAAAATAAATAAATAAAATAAATTAAAATTAAAATATTTAAGAAAATATATTTTTTTTCCTTTTAATTAATAAGCGAGTTAACTTTGCAGCCCCCTGTGTATTGAATCTTAAATATTGGTTGCATGAATATTCTGCCTATAACGAACCCCGGGTAAATATTTATTTTCAAAATAGCTTTATGATGTACACCCGTTTTTACTATAGACTCTAAACAAACTCTTTTTACTATTCGTTTTCATTATGGTGTTCGTGTATCGATCCTTATGTATGTGATGTGAAACGTGGAACTGGTAAAATAAGGATGAAAGAAGTAGAAATGAAATCTTTTAGACGAATATGTAGTAAATCTGTATATGAATTGACAGCCATGCTCATCTTTCCTGACATACTTCTTTCGATTCCTTAACTGTGAGCTAACTAACTAAGAGCTCTGACTTCTATACCGAAGGTACTGGGTTGGATTACCGACAATGGCAATGTCACAATGTGATTGTCACCAGAGTGTAGAATTCAAATGACAATAAAATGACCATGTTTACAAAAGACGGAAAAATGGAGAAAGACATCGAACGAAGGGTTAGTGCTGGGAATAAAATAAATGGCGCACTCAAAGTCATTACTGCAAATAGAAATATATCCACAGAAGCAAAGATGGCAGTACACAATGGAGTTCTAGTGCCAACTCTCATGTATGGAAGTAAAGCTTGGAGCTGGCAAAAGAAGGATGAAAGCAGGATAAACGCCGTAGAAATGAGATCACTAAGAAAAATGTGTGGGAAAACGTTGTATGATAGAATACCGAATGATGAAATAAGAGAGAAATGTAAGCCAGATGAATGCATTATGGATAAAATTAAAAAAATTATCCCTGAGATGGTTTGGACATATGGAACGAATGGATGAGAGTAGAATGGCTAAAAAGTTGTACACAAGCAGCGTGAGTGGAAAAGAAGCCGAGGACGACCGAGGAAAACATGGCATGGCCAAATTACTAAAAGGCGGCCACATTCGAAGTCGCAATAATCGACGTGCGTGCATGGTACGATGTATGAATGTAGAGAAACCCGAGAGGTATGCCAGGACAGAGCATTGTGGCGATTCATCCTCTCTGCCTACCCCTCCGGGGAAATGGCGTGTTAGTAAGTTAGTTAGTTTTATAAAATGACGATAGATTGGCTATCACATGTCACGGGAATGAATAAAATAGCTAAAAATAAATTGTATACAGTAATTGGGTTTTAACGACCTGTTGTATACAAGGAAAAAAAAAATAAAAAAAATCATTCATCGTGTCATGCAAGCACGTAGATATCTCCGACAACGTGCGTGGCCGAATATTTGATCGATTAGATTGAGCCACATTTTCCTCAGTCTTCCTCTGTTTCTTGATCCGTTTACATAAACTTTCTTTATCGTTCTTTCTTCGTTCCGACATTCCTCATGTTTTAACCATCTTTATGACGCTTTAATTATTTTTATTCATATCACTTTCATTCCCATTGCATTCACTTTTTATATTAGCATTTGACACCATTAATAAATTCTCAAATGTTACGTATTCTTTATAGTACGTATTTATTTTATCAGGGGATGTAATTATTTATATTTATATGTGTTAACAGAGTATATTTTTAATTATTTTAATTAAATAACTATAACAAAAAGATAGAATGAAAACTATTAGTATATGCCTTTTTTTATTAACATAAATTGTCATAATTTAAAAGGTGATTAAAATCAAATTATTAGTATTAAATCGTGAACTGTTAAATTGTGAATTTTTAAATTGTTTAAAAAAATATTGCCACCTATAATAAAAACATGAAACCATTGTTTTGACGGAAACACTTTTATATTTCAAAATTATTAAATGTTTAAATGAAAGCACTATTATATAATATCACAATTGATTTTAATTCTTTTGAAATTGTCACGACGTTTATAGGATATAGGATCTAAAATGATTAGAAGGGGAAGAAGATACACACAATATTTTAATTATTATTATAAAGGAGAAAAAACAGTTTACAGAAATTCAATCCTATATAAACTAAATCTTTCTATTGTATTTTAGTTGAATATAACACCTGACGATGCTAACACCGGTTAGCGAAAAAGCTGTCGCGACAATTTCGAAAGAAATATAATCGAAATTAATTCGAAATAAATATAAAGACCTTAACAATAATCTGCCCTTAATTAATAATCAAACTAATTTTTCTCATAGTTCCATATTAGCTATGTTCCTAATTTTAATTATTTTCATAAAAATATATATTTTTTTAAATTTAACTGCCTTTTCCGCCAGTAAAATCTGAATAAGATATTCTCAATATTTTTTCTCTGATGAGCATGACTCACCATTTTATCATTCTATTCGTCCTCGTGCACACTTTCTCCTATTCCTTTTTCTCCCCTCTAGTTTATATTTTTTTCTTCATATATTGTTCTCTGATTTTATATTTTGTTTACTCTCTCATCCTGACGAAGCTCCGGCCGGAGTGAAATCAGTTGGTGTTACCAAATAAAGTGATTTTGATACAAATACTAAAAGTGTAATATTATTTTATTTAATAATGTCACACCAAAAATTAAGTACTTCATACGAAATCAATTGTGATATTTAATAACAGTGTTTTTATTTAAACAGTACGGTAAAATCCAAGCGGGTACTTACTTTGTTTGATTATGATAATTTTGAAATTCGAATCAATTACTTAAAACGTAACAGTATCGAATAATCTTGGGTAAGGTCACGAAATTTTTCTAACAAAGAATAGAAAAAAAACTTATTTCAGTGATACCATTTCATTATAAAGACGGTATCTATTATTGCAAGTAATACAGTTTCAATACAAAAACACATAAATCAAAGGCCTGAACAAAGAAATGGCGAGTAATGGAAAACACATAAATCTCTGAGGACCATTAATTATATCACAAAAAGACTGTTGTGTTAACCCACCATGTTAAGGGCGGTTTCACGCAGTATAAAACTGTTAGATTCGTGACAATGTTTGGCCTGTACTTGTTGCGTCTTCTTAGATTCAATATATACTTTTTTTATAATACTGTAATAGTTCCATCGTTTTATATATTTCATATTAGTTTTATCGTTTTTATAAAGGATTTTGACAGAAAAATAAATTTTTCATTTGTTCCAATGACAATTTGAATAATTTCTTCAATATTATTTTAAAGTTCTTGCTGGTCTTAACATAAATTAAATAAACACAAAAGTCCGGATCGTCCATGTCAACATGTGTAACATCGAAAAAAACATTATGTGTTATTACATTATGTGCTAAATTAAAAAAAAAACGGTGGATTCGCGGAACATAAATTGAATAGTCAATATGTGCACCATCTAAAAATAACGTTTTGTGTTAAATTGTTTTTATTTTGTTATTTTATTTTATATTATTTGTTTTAGATTTTTTTGTGGGTGTTGGACGATCGAAGTGTGCGCGGGAGATGCCTATTGGTGGCGATGAGGTTCGCAACCCATCACACCGCGTCTCCCGCTGGGCAAAAAGAGAAGGATGGAGTGCCACATCAGTAAAAGTGTGACAGTCCATTCTTTCTGCCTACCCTTTCGGGGAGACGGTGTGATGGTTAGTTAGTTAGTAATAGTTCCATTAAAATGCTTGGATTTGTTTTTAGGAATGTTAAGATATTTTCAAACACTCAGGTACTTCGGGTATTGTATAATTTCCTGGTAAGAAGTCGGCTGGAAAATAGTTCCGTTATTTGGTCACCGCCTGGGATCCGATATTCTCTGATGGTGGAGCGAGTGCAGAAAGAATTTCTGCGCTTTCTTTACCTCAGGGAGCGCGGTTATTACCCGTGACTCTTTCCGACTGAATTCTTGCTAGGTATGCTAAGCTACCAATCATTGGAGAGAAGGAGGAATATCCATTTGGAATTTACTTCTTTCAGCTGATTGGCGGCCGTATACAAAACTCGGATGTCCTAAGTGATATAGATCTATTTGTCCCTAATAATTACATTCGTCAAAGACAGCACAGATTGTTTTATTTGCCGCGCTGCAGAACCAACCTGCCAATGGTTATGACTGTGGGTAAGGCAATCTTATTGTTTAACCGGTCGCCTTGGAGGTCGACATATTTCGTGATAGTGTGAGTTGCCTCAGGGATGCAATATCAATGTTGTGATTGTTATCTCTGATGCCGTAGTATTTATGTATTTTGTTATTTTTTTAATGTTATTTTGAAAATATGTATATCTAATTATGTAATTTTGAGATTGCAGACAACTTGGACGCATCTGTAATGTTTGTAATCTTTATAAATAAATAAATGAAATGAAATATTCAGGGTTTTTAGTTCGGATATAGGATGGGAGAAAAACTCATCAATGTGGTATGCTATGCTGACGATGCAACAATACTGGCAAAAAGTGAAGACGATCTACAAAGAATGCTTTATACTCGTATATAGGTTCCATTCCGTTTGAGAAGTATAATGAGAGAAGTCCAGATTGATAAAGCTGCAGTTATATCCAGATGTCTAAGTGACACTGTCTGGGACAATGGAAAGTGGAAAGCAAAGTTAGAATTTATAAAACATGCATCAGGCACATAATGACATACGGAATCGAAGCAAGAGCAGACGCTGTCAAAACTAAACATCTCTTAAGAGTAGCAGAAATGAGAATATTGGGACCTATTGTGGGGAGAACGCTTAGAGATAGGATACCCAATGAAGAAATTCGCAAAACCTGCAAAATTGAAGACATTATTCTTGTACTGGCCCTTATGTATGGAAGTGAAGCATGTAACTGGCAAAAGAAAGAAGAAAGTAGAAAAAAGCTAACATGGCAGTGCACAATGGTGTTCTTGTACCGGTCCTTATGTGACGAAGTGAAGCATGGAACTGGTAAAAGAAGGATGAAAGTAGAATAAATGCAGTAGAAATGAGATCTCTTAGACGAAAGTGTGCTAATTCTGTATATGATAGTGTCAAATGCAAGTAAAAGAAGTGAATGCGGTGCGAATGAAATTGTTTTAAACAAAATAATGAAAGGGCCGTAAAGATGGTTTAGACACATGGAAAGAATGAGTGAAGAGAGAATGGTGAAGAAGGTATATGTAAACGACGTGAACGGAGCTAGAAATAGAGGAAGGCCGAGGAAAACGTGGCACGATCGAATCAATCAAATACTGAATGTCGGTCACGTAAGGAGTCGGAGAAATCGACGTACGTGAATGACAAGATGTATGAATGTAGAGGAAGCGAGAGAAGTATGTCAGGACAGAACAGTGTTGCGGTTCATTTTTTGTTAGTTAGTTAGTTAGATGAATCGAGAGAAGTTTGTCAGGAAATAATAGTGTGGCGGTCTAATATTTTTCTGCCTACCCCTTTGGAGAAACGACGTGATGGTTTGTTAGTATGTTATGCCCTTGATGTATTTTGAATCGTCCATTGTTATGTATCATTAATCTGCAATGGAGTGCATTGGATGCAATTTTATGACGTTACTGCATTGCTGTTGAGTGACATTGAGCGATGTTGCTTCGAAGGATTTGTCATAACGACTCACCTTAGTAAATATCAAAGAGGCCGCATTGAGGTTCATTTAAATTTAAAATGTGATTTTGATTTACACATACGGCAGAATATATTTTTTTCTTTATATATCTTCTTCTTATTTTTGCCCTGTCACACCTCCGTGGTACATAAGGCCTCAAAGAACCATCTCCACCCGACTCTTTCGCATGCCTGATGCCTAACATCATCCCAAGTGAGGCCTGCTGCCTTGCTCCTCGTTTTGCAGGGCTCTTCTCCAGGTGGCTCTAGGTCTGCCTCGTTTCCTCTTTCCTCCTATAGGCGACCAGTCTAGTGCGCCCTGAGCGATGCAGGCTGGGTTCCGTCTCAGAGTGTGACTGATCCACTGCCATTTGCGTCTAGCGACTTGTTCTCTAATTGGCTTTTCACCTGCCATGGTCCCGAGAACGGCATTTGACACTGTTTAAGGCCAATATATCTTGAATATTAAGCAAAGGCACCAATTTATAAACACCTGGGAGTTTTACAATAACGTCCGCGGTAGATTTCCAAGTCTCACATCCGTATAGCAGTACGTTTTTACGCTACTTCTAATATTTGGAGTTTGAGCTTTCTCGAAATGATACTGGAACGCCATACAGGGCGAAGCAGAGCGAAAGCTCCCCATGCCTTGTTGAGTCTGCTGGCTACATCTTCCTCCGTACCTCCCGAGCCTGCTATCATACTACTGAGGTAGCAAAAGCTGGTCGTGGTCACAAGGGGGACACCGTGGAACAAGATTGCGATGTCATTCGTGGACTTCGTCTACTGTCTTGGACATGTTAATTTTGAGACCTTTTTTCGCCGCTACCTCGTGAAATCTTCTTTATATATAACAACAAGTAAAACAATTATGTAACAACGTTCTTTCTTCGTTTCCTCATTATTGAAGGTCATGATCTATGGAACTGTGGCTAAACCAAAACGCCTCCAATCCTCTTTGTTCTCCGCAGTCAGCGGACTAGCGATTTCCCCAAGTCATCACCTTATATGTAAATGTTGATTAGATAGTTGATTATTATTATGATAGTTTATTGTAACACCTGATGATGCCAACATCGGCTGGTGAAACAGCTGTCGCGACACTCTCAGCGAATAAAAAGAAAAAAATTAATAGTAATAATGTTGAAGTCTATGAGTCGAAAAGTCTATGAAGCCTGCGTTCTGACAGTCTTCTGCCAGACTTATGGTCTTGAAACTGTTACATTGTCCAAACAAAGTGCGGTGAAACTACGAGTTACTCAGAGAGTCATGGAAAAAGCCATGTTAGGAATACGCCGATAGAGACAGAGTCAGAAACGATACGGTGAGAGAAAAAACAAAGGTCACTGATATCATCCACCGTAGCCAGAAGGTCAGATGAAAAGTAGAGAGCTGACTTGGAGACCGTGGATGGCAAAGCGAAGTGCAGGGGGATCGCAAATACGGTGGAAGGATCATCTGAACACACACGTCGGAAAAACTTGGATGCAGTCTGTACAGGCCAGAGTGATATGGAAGCGAATGGAGGAGGCCTTTGTCCAGGAGTGGACCGGAAGAAGAAGAAGAAGAAGAATGTTGAAGTATCATAGTGTTTCGGCCAAAACAATATGCTATTTACTTATAATTAGTTTTAAACTAATGAAATACGATTGCATCACTGTGTTTGTATATTTAATTCAATATTATCACTGAAATAGGATTGTTTCAAGTAAATAATACCGGATAAGCGCTGGCGAAGCGAAACATCTATTATTGATTCCCCTTGTTCAAATCAGACATAATTCCGTGATACGACAAAGCAGATTTCGTGTGAGGCCAGTCTAAAATGACCTGAATTTGAATATTTCACCACAAGCGTGCAGAACTCCTGATTATTCAAATGGTTAAATAAAATTCGTCAATGTCAACGTGCTTCCGTTTTATTCAAGAGAAACTAACTTACATGAAGAAAAATTCCATTCATAAAATGGTTAATGTCTTTTTAATTAGAGCTGTCGGGATATTAAACAGAAACCAGCGTATTCGTAGAAATGGTGTTTTAACGAGCATATTAATTAATTTTTTTAATTATAATTTGATGAATGTGAATAAGTCCAAGGTAAATGATTTTTGAAAGAGAAGAAATCATGACAGTCTACAACATTAGCGTGAATGGTGAACATTTGGAGTAAGTAGATGAGTTCGTGTATTTAGATAGTATGTTAGTGGAGAGGGATATTGAAAGAAGGGTTGGGGCAGACAACAAAGAGAATGCTGCACTTAAAGTTGTCATCGCAAACAAAAACATATCCAAAAAAGTTAAAATGGCAATGCACAATGATGTTTTTATACCGACCCTTATGTATGGAAGTGAAACACGGAACAGGCAAAAGAAGGATGAAAGTAGAATAAATGCAGTAGAAATAAGATCTCTTTGACGAAGGTGTGGATATTCTGTATATGATAGTGTCAAATCAAAATATAAGAAGTGAAAGCGGTGCGAATGATGGTGTTATGAACAAAATAATGAAAGCATCATTAAGATGGTTTGGACGCACGGAAAGAATGGTAAAATAAGTATATGTTAACGATGTTAATGGAACTAGAAATAGAGGAAGACCGAGGAAAATGTGGCACGATCAAATTAATCAAATATTGAATGTTGGCCACGTGAGGAGTCAGAAAGATCGATGCGTGTGCACGAGACGATGTATGAATTTTGAGGAATAGAGAGAATTATGTCATGAAAGAACAGTGTGGTGGTCCAATCTTTCTGCCTACCCCTTTGGTTAGACAGCCTGATGGTTTGTTAGTTAGTTTACTTTTAAATTTGCTTGGTTTTGTTGTAATAGGTTTTTTATAAGCCTACTCAAATTAATTAAAACATACACCTACTTGGAAAATAGTATGTTGGTACTAATCTAGTGGAAAATATATTCACGAATAAGTAAAAAGGTCCTGTTTTCCTTCTATATTCGCTATAACTATGTGTTGCGGATTCATTGAACAATGTTTTTTTGAACTCTGTATACAACGGGAACTCTATTAAAACCATTTAATTAAAAAAAAAAAAACATGTTTCTAGTCCGGTCAATTTAGACATTCGAAGGTGCATAAAATCCCAACAAGCTGAAAATCAGTAAAATTGTTCAAAAAATTTAAAAGATCCCCATCATTTGTGTGTATGGAATTTTTTTTATCCGAGGTCAAAGGTCAAAATAATTAGTTTTTCGCGATTTTCAGCAAAACGGTAAGTTTTATCATAAAAATATTCAGGCAAAAATTGTAGATCATAAAACTATCTATAAAAAATGTATCATTACTTTTTTTCCTACGAGCCACCGTTTCTGAGATATAACGATTCAAAAAGTTATAAAAGTTGTTATCGTCATATCGTCATTCCACGCCTATGAGGTAGATTCACTGATACGTGATCTACAACTTTTACAGCTTTTTGAATCGTTATATCTCAGAAACGGTGGCTAGTAGGAAAAAAAGTATTGATACATTTTTTATAGATAATTTTATGATCTATAATTTTTGTATGAAGTACTTTTTTGATAAAACTTACCGTTTTGCTGAAAATCGCGAAAAACTCATTTTTTAGACCTTTGACCTTTTTTTCCTTTAAAATTTTTTCCATACACATAAATGATGGGGATCTTTTAAATTTTACTTATTAATTTTCAGCTTGTTGGGATTTTATGCACCTTCACTCTAATTTTTTGGTCTAGATTGACCGGACTATTCGGAGACCGAAGTCCTTCATCAGTAAGGAAAAAAATCTTTATTATTATATATTTAGTGGGCTTCTACATATGTTTAACGTAAACCGGTTTCGGCAGCTTGCTGCCATCTTCTGTTGCTACTCGATACCGATCTTTCTCGCTGCCATCTCCACCAGAAGATGAAAATATACAAAAATAAAAAAAATTGTAAATAAAAAAATTGCTGTCTGCTCCAATATTGCATTGCATAATCAACCTCATGGGACTCGTCCTCGTGGAAGACCTCCTAAAAGATGGGAGGACAGCTGGGAATCTACCTCACAGGAGGAGCAACACTGGAGACCAGACCACATAGGTCTACAATAAGGAAGAGGAAGAAGATATTTATTTTTATTTTTAAATAATAATTGAATAAAACGATGTTTTTTAACTACTTCCACCTTTGTCTTTATTTCGGACAGCGACCGGTTTCGCCAGGCTCGCTAGCATCGACAGACTACTCTAGTCTGTCGATGCCAGCGAGCCTGGCGAAACCGTTTGCTATCAAAATAAAGTAAAAATTGGAAGTAGTTAAAAAACATCGATTTATTTAATTATTATTTAAAATGAACTTCCGTCAAGAGATTTCAGTAAAATCATTTGATTATATTATTTTTATTATTTAAAATGAACTTCTACCAAGAAATATTAATTAAAAATATTAACCCTTCATCAGTGTTATAAATATTTGAACATTTTTTTCATGAATGTGGTTTTGAAGGTTCTGTTTTACTTACATGTGAAAATGTATATAAAAAAAACTGCACTTTTATTTTGTAAAACGCGAATAAAATTTTGTTACACTAAAAATGATGCCCTATACACTAATGCATCGATGTGACGTAATATTTTGAACGATAATTAAACATATATTTATATAATAGAAATATAATCGAATGGTGTTTGTCACTTTGCATAAGCTACAAGAAGTGGTACCACTAACAAGTGTACGAACTTAAAATGGCGAGTCACGGGCGTGAGAACAACTGAGGTACTAGCAGCGTGTAGAAGCAATTTATCCTTCGTCCTATGCCCCATGTGTCTGATTCACATCTGCAGTACGTGATGGAACTGCATAATCCAGTCGGGTACAATTGATTACGCAGACTCGTGCGCTCAGGGTTCGCATTCTCTCATCATAATAAAACCCAATCATCTCAACACGTGTAATCTTATAACGCACAGCACGCAACAACGACGACCTTCGTGGCAGAGTGGTAAGAGCTCCGACCGTGATACTGAAGGTCCCGGGTTCGATTCCCGGCGATGGCAGTGTGATTGTCACACTGTCTTTGGTCTGGTGTAGAATTCATGTGACAATAAAATGGCTATAGATTACATCACAAAAACGGCGCTTTAAAAGTAACCATATTATTATTAGAAAAAAAAACTAACAGACCAATTTTTGAAAGACGTATGTCTTGTGCAATAATGTTTAAAATTAAAATTAAAATTCATAAAATTGCTTATTGAAGCATAATTATAAATATAGAAGAAAAAAAAAATGCATTTACAACCTCATTACCCGGCATATTATAATGTACTGTAAAATAATTTTCCCTCCGTGTTTTTTTTAACTCACCACATAGCTAGGAGTACATGTACTGTTTTGACTGGCTTTGTATTCAGTTGCCTGAAGGAATGAAGCCCATATTCAGTATAAACTCATACCATAATAAAATATCTCAAAGCTTTTGTCCATAATATTCTAAACAATCCACTATATACATTATAAATCCCTGTATATTTCGAAATGAATACAAACGATACACTTTAGGTGTATTGGATTTTTTTACAGCCCTCGAATTAAGCGAGAAAATCTTCCGTGCTATAAATAAGGGAAGAAAGATACGACGATGTCAAGAAATAACGTCTTCTAAATTAAGAGCCAATTGCTTTATTCCTTGTCTATGGCACTGCGATTAGATAATTAAACGGTTCATTGTTGCTTGAACTGTGGTGTAAATCTCACCATTACGTAATTATAATTTAAGAAAACGTAGGTTTTCTAAAAGTTTCGAATTTTTTCGTTAAATGACACTAAATTATAACACTTCTAGAAAACGTACTTTTCAACAAACAAACAAATAAACAAACCATCACGCCGTTTCCCCGTAGGGGTAGGAAGAGAGAATCAACCGCCACACTACTCTATCCTGACAAACCTCTCTAACTTCCTCCACATTCATAGAACGAGTCATATACAGACGTCAATTACTCCGACTTTTAACATGACCAACGTTTAAATTTTGATTAATGTCATGTCATGTTTTCCTCGGTCTGCCTCGACTCCGTACTCCATTTACATCATTAACGTATACTTTTTTAATCATTTTTTCTCCATCCATGCATTCTATATGTCCGAACCATCGCAGCGATCCTTTTATAATTTTGTTCGTAATACCTTCTTCCGCTCTACATTCCTTTCTTACGTCAGCATTTGAGATTCTGTCGTATATCGTTCTACCATACATACGTCTTAGGGACCTCATCTCTACCGTATTTATTTTGCTTTCATTATTCTTTTGAAATATGTATAATAAAATTTTGTTTTGAAATATAATAAAATTTCTAGAAAACGTACCTTTTAAAGAAATAAAGCTTCATGAATACGTACGTCCACTACAGTATTAACTGTTTTTTTAAACAACAATGAAGGAATTCCATATTCAAAATAAAATGTTGATGTACTTGGTAATGATAGCGGCAGTGCAAAAAAATGGCGTCGATAGTGGCAGGAGAAGCAATGGATGGAGGAGTCCTAGGAGCAGCAGCAGCCGCTAATATGACGGCAGATCTGGAGGATGGCCGCGACGATATAATGGAGCAGTGAGTGAATGGGATGACTAGGAACTGTGGCGGCGACATGAGAAGTGAGAAGCCTAATCAGGCAGATGTTGGAATTTTAACTTGCTGGCTGGCTGCAAGACGCGCAGAGCAAACACAACTTGGTTATAAGAGCGTGCCTCGTGTGATATTTCTTTCATTTAGAAGCACTGTAAAAACAATAAATCACTCAAGGCGATGCACAGACACTGCACGCACATGGAACTTTTTTTAAACCATCTCACATTCTTAAAGTACTAAAACAATTACATTTCTTTATAAGAAACTTCAAATGACAGCTTGTCCACGGGCGCCATCTTGTTGTCCATGTGTCATATTACTATCAATTAATACGTATGTATAAAATAACGAGAATTACGAAATTTTGACAGATTACTTAGTAGGCATCTATTTGTGCCTATTCAATATTAATACATTTTTTATACGTTATGCATCTTATATTTGAAAATTTTATCGTGAATAACTAAGTGCGTATTCTATTATAAATACGGTAGCTTTAAATAAAGTAAAAAAGGACGAAATAACGTATAAAAAAAGTCATGAAATCTGTACGTTTTTTTACAATACTTTTTTGCCCTTTCCATCTTTTCACAAATGTGTTTCGGGCCACAGAATCAATTCCTTAGTCTAGAAATATTAACTTTAATTGCATGAATCTTAATTTCATGATATCATTAAAGAAGAATATTGCGAAAGATCTTGGCGTTTCTGGTGGCAAAACCAAGCATTTTGAGGGAGCCATTACGTATAGAAGTTATGTATGTGAAGACTAAACGACAAGCGAGCTCGAAACAACACCCCCAGATCCACGGACGTCACCGCTATTTAGAGCAGTACTTATCCATTAGATATCTGAAGTAAATTGTTTTAGTTGCTCGTGTAAACGACATTATAACCCTTGATGGGTTTTTAACTTCCTCCAAGAAACGTCTCTATTCTGTTCAGACTCTGGCTGCTACCTTTCAGTTTTTCTGACCACGACATCTTTCAACCATCGCAATATCGATTTCCCGACGTTTCTTTGCTCTTCTGAGACGTTATACAACACTTTTTAGGGGGCCTCAGTTTCCCCACGCTGCACGTAAGGTTATTTCCTGTAATTACCTGGCCACAAATCGAATTCGTAGAATATATCCCCGATAAGGAAAAAATAGATTTTGGGAATGTTGAATAGACACCACACAATGAGCAACCCTTTCCGTCATCCAACATAAAGTGTGTCTGTTTGAATTAGACTGTCGTTCGAAGTGTTCGCATTTCTTTAAGGAATTCTTGAATAATTAGTGATTAAAAAAGTGAATGTTTTTATTTTGGAGTTTGCCTGGGAAAATTTTATGATGGATTCGGCTGTAACAGGTAAGCATACAAATATACTGACCAGTTTTATTAAAATATATTGATAATTAAATATACTTTAGTAGGTTTAAAGCAGTCGAGGTACTCCCATAGAAGCCCAGCAGCCCGGCTTGCGTAAGAAATTTTAAATGAAAACTTCTTCTGGCTTACAGAGGTTCAGCTCTTGTGGCTATTCTTACGTCTGATAGGAACATTGTTGGAAGGTGATTTGGTGGATTTTTGCCAGAATTGAAGCAGCAAGAGCTTCATTTAATAAAATGAAATCACTATTCTGTTATGATAAAATAAACTTGAAACTCCCCCAGAGAATGATCTAATGCTATGGATGGTCTGTTTTATTGTATGGATGTGAAACGTGGACCTTGAAAGTCAACTCAATGAACAGAATTGAAGCATTTCAAATGTGGCTCCATCGTCGAATGCTCAGAATTCCTTAGAAAGACATGGTTACCAATACCGAAGTCCTGAGGCGAGCTAGAGTTGACAGGGAATTGTTATCTACTATCAAGGTTAGGAAGATTTCACATCTGGGTCATATACTGCGTTGGGAAAAGTAACACATTCTCCGAAACGTGAAGGAGTGGACCGGCATCTGAATTGTGGAGGAGCTGTTCCGAGCAGCGCAGGACAGGGACAGGTTCGCCGAGGTGATCGCCAACCTTTGGGGAACCCGACAGGGCACTTAAAGAAGAAGAATGTCAAATTACACTTAATGTATTCACCAAAGGTTAAATCTACCGTCAATTCAAAAATGTAAACGAATTCAAATAAAAAAACAATGAATATAATTTTGGCCGTGTAATTAGCAGAAATACCCCAATGTGTGCTGTGCAAATGCCCTAGTAATCTGTTAATCTTATTAATCTTGACTACTCTAACTTCCGATATAGATTACAATATTTGAGCGTGTTGCGTTGGTGTAAGCTATGTGGATGATCCTAGTTACAAATCTAATTTTGTTGGTGTTATGTTATATTAGGCCCCCTGGCGTTAACAAACTATCGTGGTAAGTTTCTTCTTAGTTTCAATTAGTGGATGAAACTGGGAGTATTACGAAACGGAAAAGCGTGTCAGTATCACATAATTACGTATTTCTGAAACTTAGGCAATTTATTTATTTTTTATTTTATTTAATTTATTAAAAAAAACAAATGGGTTATATGGATACATTTTTAGATCTTACTATTAATTGTGTATTGTTTCAGATATATTTTATATTGAGTTATAGTGGATATTAGTGGATTGTTTGTTGGGGATATCATAAAACAATTGTAG
This sequence comes from Lepidostoma basale, assembly GCA_022606425.2. Lineage (NCBI taxonomy): Eukaryota > Metazoa > Arthropoda > Insecta > Trichoptera > Lepidostomatidae > Lepidostoma > Lepidostoma basale. Next base: position 1,517,568 of record JAHDVF020001336.1, on the reverse strand, counting down.
GGGATATCTAGGCCACATTTAATCCAGTTTAATTTCAATCCACTTCTATGTCCCAATCCAACAAAACAAAGCAAAATATGGTAAATGATTATATAGCCTATTATACTCGTAAAATTGCATATCATCCGAAGTGTGGAGGAGCTGTTCCGAGCGGCGCAGGACAGGGACAGGTTCGCCGAGGTGATCGCCAACTTTGGGGGGACCCGACAGGGCACTTGAAGAAGAAGAAGAAGGTATTTTTGCCACCATGAAAAAAGTTCACATTTGAAGCGAAGCGGTTTATTGGATTGTACAAGTAAATACTGAAGCCAGAATAATGTAAATAGAAAATCTGTAATAAGTTCGTAAGTGAATTTTGACTGAAACATCTGCGCAAATGGTTAAATTGAATATTTAAATTTAGAATCTCTGTCCTGCGGTCTGGTTCACCCTGCTTCACGAGGAAATCCGTAACGCATACAAAAAATGTCCCACAGTAGTGCTTCCGATAAAAGACGACAAAAAGGAAATGGAAAAATCTCTTATTTATACCTACTCGCGGTCTCAGCGGCTCTTACTGTTGAATATTTCAGACATTCTTTTCATAATATTTTACTATTTGACGTGTCAAATAATCCACAAGTTAAAATAGTTTGAATTTAAATGTAGAAGGAAAACCCTCCTTTTGTTGCGTAATTGAAAAAAAAAGTTATTTGAAGTTTCATGGTAAATAATGAAAGTTAAAAAAATTGTTTCTAAATGTATATTAAGTTGAAATCCACAAATGTTTGTGTCTTCGACCGGTTTCGGCAGCTCGCTACCATCTTCTGGTTATACAATTTCATGGTGGAATTTCATTGTTAATAATTAACATAAAAAAAACATTTTAAAATGTTTATTTAGTTAAAATTCACAAATGTTTATGTTTTCGACCGGTTTCGGCAGCTCGCTACCATCATTTGGTACAAACAAGAAGTTAAATGGTTTCACCAGAAGATGGCAGCGAGCTGCCGAAATCGGTCGAAGACACAAACATAAGTAAATTTGAACTAAATATACATTATTTTAAGTCGCGTTTACTGTCTACAAAGACAAAGACCACAATATATAAAACGCTGATTAAACCAGTCCTAACATATGCCTCGGAGACTTGGACGCTCACTAAACGGGATGAAGACCTTCGTGGCAGAGTGGTAAGAGCTCTGACTTCCATACCGTAGGTCCCGGGTTCGATTCCCGGCGGTGTAAGTGTGATTGTCACACTGTATTTGGTCTGGTGTAGAATTCATGTGACAATAAAATGGCGATAGATTGGCTATCTATCACATGTCATGTGAATCATCAATATAATAGCTAAAAATAATGTGTATCTAGTAATTGGGTTCAAGCAACCTGTTGTACTCGTATACAACAAAAAAAAAATAAAAAATAAACTACTTCGAAAGGAAGATCCTCCGCAGAATCTTCGGACCCATTAAGGATGGTCAGACGTGGAGAAGGAGATACAACGCAGAGTATATATCTATACCAGGACGTCAGCGTGGTCAGGTTTATAAAGATTAACAGACTGCGCTGGCTAGGGCACTTGCACCGCATGGGAGATCTGGAGCCCCCCAAAAGAGTGTTATATGACAATCCAGAGGGCGAAGAAGCATTGGTAGGACGAGACTGCGATTGCTGGATGGTGCCGTGGCAGACTGTCGGGTCCTGGAGCAGCAAGGCTGGGAGGTGGCGGCCAGAAACAGGACGGGATGGACACGTTCCCATTTCCAAGACCCACCAAGGGTTGTAGCGCCGGAGAAGAAGAAGAAGATACATTATTTTAAAAAGTTTTATACCATTTTTATTTTATTTTAATTAATTACGTAACTAAATATTTACGTTTTCAGAAAGTTTAATTGTATTAAGCGAGTGACATGTTTTGCCTTGTAAAAAGAGCCTTAGAATGTTTATAAGGAAAATTTAAAAATAAAATTTGAAGTATAGTATATACTCGTATCATTCGGGCTTCGGCTTTTGGTTCAGTGGCTTTTTATGCTTAACACAGTGGCGGTACTTCCATAGAAGCCCAGAAGCCCGGATTGCGTAAGAAATTTTGAATCAAACCCCCCAAATCTAAGTAATCATGGCCGCGCATAAACCAGCAACCAAATCACCTTCCAACAATATTTCCGTCAGACGTAAGAAGAGCTGCCAGAGCTGAACCTCTGTAAGCTAGAAGAGGTTTTGATTAAAAATTCATTACGCAAGCTGGGCTTCTGGGCTTCTATGGGAGTACCGCCACTGGCTTAACACCGATTGGGATCAATTTAATAGGAAAATATATCATTAGGTAGGTAAATGTTATAAATAACGTTTAATATGTTATTTGATTGTGATTACCCTAATGTATGGAAGCGAAGCATGGAACTGGCAGAAGAAGGATGAGAGTAGAATAAATGCGGTAGAGATGAGGTCCCTTAGACGTATGTGTGGTAGAACGATATACGACAGAATCTCAAATGCTGATATAAGAAAGGAATGTAGAGCGGAAGAAGGTATTATGAACAAAATTATGAAAGGATCGCTGCGTTGGTTCGGACATATGGAACGCATGGATGGAGAAAGAATGGTTAAGAAAGTATACGTTAATGATGTAAATGGGGTACGAAGTCGAGGCAGACCGAGGAAAACATGGCATACCAAATTAATCAAATTTTAAAGGTTGGTCATGTTAGAAGTCGGAGGAATCGACGTGCGTGTATGACTCGTTGTATGAATGTGGAGGAAGCTACAGAGGTTTGCCAGGATAGAGTAGTGTGGCGGTCCATTCTCTCTGCCTACCCCTGCGGGGAAACGGCGTGATGGTTTGTTGTTGTTGATTGTGAATTTTTCTCTGTGACCAACTGGCGTGCCCTACAACGTCTGTCGGGTACGCTAGTTGCTAATAATTTATATTTAAATATAATAATAAAATCAGGAATGGTGATTTTCTTTGATATATTCAATTTTTTTTCTCTCCCTTATTTTCTACACTTTTAAGATAGCATTTAATACTATTAAAATATTTGTTTTAAATAGTTTCAGTTAATAAATGGGATCATGTGAACTGCATGGAAGATGCAAGAATTGCAAAAAGATGAAATCCCTGGTAGCAAGAGACTACCAGGAAGGCCGCGGAAGAGATGGCAGCATGGCTGGAAGACATCATCCCAGGAGAGCTCAGTTTCACAAACAGGTCACACGACCTTAAATTAAGAAGATGTAGAAGAATACGTTTTCTCTCTCTCTCTGGTTTCAATCCTGGGATTGGTTTGCAGCAATTTCCTCTATTCTTCTCTTCCATTCTTCCCTATCTTTTGCGGCTCTTTTGAAATCTGCATATGATGAGCAGCGCACGTCCACCAACAGGTCATCCGGGCACTCTCGGCGTGGCCGTCCCCTAGAGTTTGTCCCCTCGGTCATACCCTCCATTATCGCATGCAAGATGTTTTCAGTCTGAAAATATTTCTCCATTTTCACTATTACTTTGTGTTGTAGATTCAAGTTGTTACAAATAAAGTGTTGTTACAAAGAAAGAAAATTATAAATTTTTTTGCTGGTGTTGGATTGTTTTAGTGCCTAATTAAAATGAAAACAGTGGAATAAAAAATTTATTAAACACAAATGTCCGGATCGTCCAGCTGACGACAAGTGCACCATCTAAAAGAACATTATGTGTTAAATTATTTTTATGTGTTATTTTATTTTATATCATTGTAGGTATTTTGTATAATTTGTTTTAGATTTATTATGTAGACGTTGAATGATTGAAGTTTGCGCGGGAGATGCCTACTGGTGGCGATGAGGTTCGCAACCCATCACACCGCGTCTCTCGCGTTGGCGAAAAGAGAATAATGGAGTGCAGCATCGATTAAAGTGTTGCAGTTCATTCTTTCTGTCTACCCTTTCGGGGAAACGGCGTGATGGTTAGTTAGTTAGTTAGTTAAATATTCCTTTAAACACATTTCCTTTTTGCATAATTGAACTCCTTGAGTAGATACTAAGTAACTACCTTTTGCAGAGCCGATTTCGAGAGGACGTTAGGTTTTTATTATCAGTGAAAAATCGATGTAAAAAACCAATCATTTACATATTATATTAGACAATCACAACCCTGGCGGGCGCCGGGGGTACTATGTCTGAGTTTCGTAATCTTTTTTCTCGAATCACAGCACCTTTATAAGAATTTTTAACACATCCATAAAAAGTTACGAGCGGAGAAGGGAAGGGTAAAACCCCCCAGAAATAGGTAAAGGTAAGAACCGCCCCCTCAAATACCCAAATTCCCGTCATAGATTTTAGTTTTCTCAAATTGTGAAAATCGTTTTTTTTTATTTTCTAAGCTTTTCTCTTTGAGACGAAAACATTACTGGAAACAATAATTATTTTCTTTATTGATATGGACGACCTTCGCGTCAGAGTGGCAAGACCTATGACTGCCACACTAAAGGTCCTGGGTTCAATTATTGGCGATGGCAGTGTGATTATTTCATTTTCTCATGGTCCAGTGTAGAATTCACGTGACAATAAAATGGCGATAGATTAGCTACCTATCACGTGTTATGAGAATCAATATATAAAACAGTATTTACATAATGGTGTTCTTGTGCTGACCCTTATGTATGGAAGTGAAGCATGGAACTGGCAAAAAAGGATAATAGTAGAATAAATGCAGTAGAAATGAGATCTCTAAGACGAATGTGTGATAAATCGGTATATGATAAAGTGTCAAATGCAAGTATAAGAAGTGAATGCGGTGCGAATTAAAGTGTTATGAACAAAATAATAAAAGGGCCGTTAAGATGGCTTGGACACATGGAAAGAATGAGTGAAGAGAGAGTAGTGAAGGAGGTATATGTAAACGACGTGAACGGAGCTAGTAATATAGGGATGCCGAGGAAAACGTGGCACGATCAAATCAATCAAATATTGAATGTCGGTCACGTGAGGAGTCGGAGAAATTGACATGCGTGCATGACAAGATGTATGAATGTAGAGGAAGCGAGAGAAGTATGTCAGGACAGAACAGTGTGGCGATCCATTATTTCTGCCTACCCCTCCGGAGAGACGGCGTGATGGTTAGTTAGTTAGTTATTATTTAAGTTCAAGTATTTAAGTTCAAATTACCTGCTGTATACTTATACTCGTATTTTTTGTATTATTTTTTTACAATTAGACGTATGTGTGGTAGAACGATGTACGACAGAATCTCAAATGCTGATTTTAGAAAGGAATGAAGAGCGAAAGAAGGTATTATTAACAAAATTATGAGGATCGCTGCGTTGGTTCGGACATATGGAGCGCATGGGTGAAGAAAGAATGATTAAAAAAGTATACGTTATCGATGTAAATGGGGTACGGAGTCGAGGTAGACCGAGGAAAACATGGCATGACCAAATTAAAAGTTTGGTCATGTCAGAAGCCGGAAGAATCGACGTGCGTGTATGACTCGCTGTATGAATGTGGAGGAAGCTAGATACGTATGTCAGGATAGAGTAGTAGTGTGCCTACCCTTGCGGAGAAACGGCGTGATGGATTGTTGTTGTTGTTGTTGTTGTTATTTACAATGAACCACAAATTGAAAGTAATTAAATTACAGGTTCCTCAAATGCTTGTTTGTAGCAATGACGTGGTCTATCATTCACCTGCCTTGGAGTAGGGTGGTATTGAAAAATGATTAGGACAAAGGAAAGGACTCACCCACCGGGGTGTCTGCTTTGTTGACAGCATTGGGAGCACCAGACCTCTTCTTCATTTCCACAGAACTGAACCTTCGCGATCTTTTCCCGCAATTTCTTCGCATAGAGCTAATACAGCTAGGCGCCTGTTGACGGTTGATTTGATACTGGTGTGAATAATTATCGACACGACGAGAGTCCCGTGTAGATCGGTAGGGAACAATAATTCATGTGACAAATTATTCGGGACGAGTGTAGGTGGGAAGGAAAAGGATGTCGCAACAAACATTTTTTTTCTCAAATTTATTTGTTTAACCGTTTAGTACCGTGATGTTTTAAGCTTAGGAACACTCACATACCGCATATTTTGAATTATTTTTATAAAATAGGGCTAATGGGTTTAATGCATTATGTTTAAAGTTTATATTTTTCAAGTTGTATTATCGAAATTTCGTATATTTGATTGTCAGTATTGGGTCAGGATTGTCACAAGCAGAAATTAATATAATTTTTACATTTTTATAAAACAATATATTTTTTAAAGCAAACATTAAAAAATCAAAGTATGTTGTATCAGTTCTTGTACATTATCACTTGAAATTTAATTGTTTCAAGTGATATCCTTTTGATCCTTTATATCAATCTCACCATAAGTGGTAACCCTAGTGCTCGACTTCTACAAAAATCCCCTTTTCAATAAGATCGACCAATGTCAGAATTAGTGTATAGATGTCGCTAGTCACACAAAAAAAAATTAAAATTCCTACTGGAATCATTTTGAATGCAAAGTGGCCTTACGGTACTGATGGTGCGCCTACGTAGCGGCCACCAGTGGCCTTACGGCATTAAAGTGGTTAATTCATACATTCAACATTAACAAACCATTACGCCGTTTCCCCGCCACACTACTCTATCCTGACATACCTCTCTAGATTCCTCCACATTCATACAGCGAGTCATACACGCACGTCGATTCTTCCGGCTTCTGACATGACCAACCTTTAAAATTTGATTAATTTGGTCATGCCATGTTTTCCTCGGTCTACCTCGACTCCGTACTCCATTGACATCGTTAACGTATACTTTTTTAACCATTCTATCTTCACCCATGCGCTCCATATGTCCGAACCAACGCAGCGATCCTTTCATAATTTTTTTCATAATGCCTTCTTTCGCTCAACATTCTTTCCTAATATCAGCATTTGAGATTTTGTCGTACATCGTTCTACCACACATTCGTCTTAGAGACTTCATATATTCTGGACGTATATACTCGAATATAGCAATAGCGAATTATCTATTGTCCGCTAGTAATAAATAAACCCAATTGTATGAATACTGAAAGGTGAGCACTTACAATTATGAAACATTAATTAATAACTTTCTATGAATAGTACAATAAGGAAATCGACTTACAAAAACTTTTAAGACTTGGGGTAATACTATTACATGTAATAACTATTACAGTGTGACTGAAGTCGGCTAAGAATTCTTGCCACTTTCATTAAATATATCCAATATACTTGGGGAGTTAACTAGCATTTTATACAATACTGACTTAAATATTTCCCATTATATTTTTAGATTAAGAAAACTATTTATAAACCCCATTTAACGAATGTAAGTAATTGAAGGCGAATCAGGCCGCTTCTCCGCAGGGTTAGGCAGAGAGAATGGACCGCCACACCACTCTATCCTGACACATCTCTCTAGATTCCTCCACATTCATTCAACGAGTCATACCGCACGTCGATTCCTCGGACTTCTAACATGACCTACCTTTAAAATTTGATTAATTTGATCATGCCATATTTTATTCGGTCTACCTCGACTCCGTTCTCTATTAACATCGTTAACGCATACATTCTTGACCATTTTTTTCCATCCATGCGCTCCACATGTCCGAACCAACGAAGCGATCCTTTCAGAATTTTGTTCATAATACTTTCTTCCGTTCTACACTCCTTTCTTATATCAACATTTGAAATTCTCGTTCACACATTCGTCTAAGAGATCTCATTTTTACCGCATTTATTCTACTTTCATCCTTATTTTGCCAGTTCCATGCTTCGTTTCCATATATAAGGGTCGGTATAGGAAAACTATAACACAAGTTTAAAGTGTTTGAATTGTAAACAAGATTTCATGGGAAAGAGAAATAAAAAAAAAACTGTTTTTTAGAATAAACCAAATTATTATTCTACTTGATCTGATGATAGACCCACAATATGCCTCTTCTACTGGTGTCCTAGGACGTCCTTAACTTCGACGGAGGAACGGCTTTGAAGAGACCGCCGGTTCGACATGGATGCCTGCTGCCCAGGATCGAGAGACACGGAAGCAGATGGAGCAGGCCTACGTTCAGGAGTGGAGGAAACAGGCTGATGATAATGTTGACGATTAATAATAGAAATTAATCATCATCATCAGCCGTCTGTCATCCACATGCTGAATGTAGGCCTCTCCCAAAGCACGCCACCGCCCCCTATCCATTGCCGCTCCCATCATTCCATGTCCAGCAAACCTCTTCAGATCGTCGGTCCAGCGGGCAGTGGGACGTCCAACTCTACGGAATCCTGTACGCGGTTTCCACTCCAGAACCCGCCTCCCCCATCGGCCGTCGGTTCTCCGTCGGATATGGCCAGCCCATCCTCAGAGCCACCCCAGTCACCTTGGTTTGTTGACGAATAAATTCGTTTCTAAATCTGTCCCTCAAGGTTATTCCAAGCATGGCTCTTTCCATGGCGACCTTGAATCTGTAGATTAGACCTTTTGTCAGTGTCCACGTCTCGGCTCCGTACGTCATGACTGGCAAGACGCACTGCTTGAAGACTTTAGTCTTGAGGCATTGTGTTATTTTAGAGGTGAGAACATGGCGTAATTTTCCAAAGGTCGCTCAACCCAACTAAATTCTTCGAATAGAAAGTAATACGTATTAAGAAACGTGATTTTTTAATGTTACGTTAAAATTAACATTCCTGACGCCATCGGGTAACAAAGCCAGTAATTCTTATCCATAAAATCAAAGATCTTTCATTTCGCTACGAGAATCGCCAAGAAGATTGCATTACACCCCTCTGCATGTTTCTGGAATAAAAAGTGGGGCATTTACATACCAAGTACCTACTTATTATAATTTATTACAAACATTATAATAAATAAATGCAGATACCACATTCGTTCTGTTTTCAAATTGTATAACTTAATTTTAGGCTACGGACAAGAGATCGACGAATCCTTCCGATCTTGAATATGCAATAGAAAGGTTTTAATAAAATTTTAGTGTTATGACGTTATATGTAGATAACCTCTATTTTGGTCTGTTGTGGTGAAACAAATATGAAAGATTAACTTTTCGTGGGAACAATTTTACTGTGACCAATACGTGGATAAGGAACAGAAAAGCAAAAAGTATCATATTTTTAGGTTAATTACTTTTGAATGTAATCAATCAAATTGGATGATCTAATCAGATGTATAATTTGAAACGATACAGTCAACCCATAAACCTTTTATAAAATTTCTTTCGACTCATAGGCAGTTGTATACACAACTCGGAAATCCTGAGTGATATAGGTCTGTTCGTCCCTGATTGTTATCTTCGACAAAGGGGCCATAGATTGTTATATCTCCCACGATGAAGAACTAACCTGCCAATGGTTATGCCGGTAGGTAGAGCAATATCTTTGCTTAATTGAATCACCTCGGAGTTTGACGTATTTTGTGATAGTTTGGCTCATCTGAGGGAAGTACTTTCTTTGTTATAATTGTTTGGTATATTTATTTCGTTAATTTGTCATGCATCTTATGTTTCTCGCTCTTTTTATTAATCTATTATGTTTTACTTATTATTGTGTATCTCTAACTTGTATCTTTAGTGCATTGGAAAAAAATATGTAATGCTTTAGATATGTTTAAAATAAATAAATGAAACCAGGAACACATAAACGAGGAACACATATACCAGGAACACTAATGAGACTGAATGCTCTAAAAAATTTGTGGTACTTGATTCTTTAAAATGGTCTCATTAATATTTATTACATTATATATTGATTTCCAAAGTGATCAGTTGGACTGCTATCTTTATTGGCATCACCAGAGAAAATATGGTTCTGCATGTTAGAATAGAACATTCAAATTTAATATGTAAATAGTCTATTGTTTTGGCCGAAACACTATGATATTCAACATTATTAACTGTTAAAATTACAACACTGTCATAATATCACATTTTTTTATTATATACTTTTTGAGAATGTCGAGAAAGCTGTTTCGTCAACCGATCTTGGCATCATCAGGTGTTACAAACAACTAATGATACAAATTAAAAGACTTGTTAACTATACAATAAAAAAATATGTATAATATAATTTAGAATCAGTAAAAAAATTAACCCCCACCTCTAGCATCTACAATAGTATATAAACTAAATAAATTTTGATTTAGGTACCAGAAGATGGCAGCAAGCTGCCGAAACCGGTCGAGGTTAAACACAAGTGGAAGCCGAATAAATGTATAATAGAAAATATATTTTTTAAATGTACATATTTTTTTAAATTGATATATGAAACTTGTTAATAAACCACCAAATATTAAAAATCACGACTTGTTTAACCCTTAACGTACCGTGTTCAAAACAAAACGCTTGCTCCCATGTGGTAAGTTCAGTTTACCGCTAACTTTATCTAAATATCAAGCATATGACTAGATGAATCAAAATTTAATTTATGTCATCTTGTAGGGAATTTCATTAGGAATAGATCGATATCTATAACATACATGGATTATTTGAAAAACATATCATTATTAATTTTTTTCTGGAACCATGCGATTTCTGATATGGAATGCGTCACAGCATACGATCGACTAGAAATCAGGTATAAACTTGTCTGCGCGCCGCAGCCCGCGAGGCGAGACATTACGAGATTTTACGCATGATAAAGGCACCTAGGCAAAATGTATAGTACGTTCAAGACAACGAGTACGTATTAATATTTGTCCCTTTTGGTAAAGTGTTAATATTTTCACAGTTCTGATATTATTAAGTTGCGTTCTGCGTTTCCATCAACAGTCGGTATTATTACGTACCTATTGAAAAAGCCAAAGATATAATTTATAATACGTTCAAAACAGCGAGTAAGTATTGGTCACTTTTGATAAAGTTGTAAATATTAGCAAAACAAATTCTACCTTAACACGAATGAAGGTGAGGGCAGTCTTAGAAAATATTTTTTTTTGGGATGAAGGAAGTAATTTTTTGCTTTTTTTTTATTACGAAATATTGAGAACACTTCAATGGAGGATTACAATTTTTTTTATAATATTAGGGTTCATAGGTTTTAAGAAAATCAACTTTAAATTGGCAGTGGAAACTCAATTGACCACATGGCAACGCGACGGTTAAGACTAATAAAAAACGCATTTAAAAATCGATACAATACAAAGGAACAATACATTTAAATTAAAAAAATTAACCTGGACTAACAACTGTAAGTGCTCATAATTTTTTTTTATTAGTAAGGACTAATTAATAATATTCAACAATTAACAATAATAATACATAATAATTAAATGATAATATAAAATTGTAATTTGGATAAACAGACATTTGAAAAGACATATTTAATACAGATATTCTTCTTTCTTCTTTTTGTCCTGTCACATCCGTGGTACATAGGGCCTCAAGGAATCTTCTCCACCCGACTCTATCGCATGCCAGATGCCTAACATCATCCCAAGTGAGGCCTGCTCCCTTAACCTCGTCCTGCAGGGTTCTACTCCAGGTGGCTCTAGGTCTGCCTCGCTTTCTCTTTCCCCCCATAGGGGACCAGTCTAGTGCACCCTGAGCGATGCAGGCTGGGTTCCGTCTCAAAATGTGACCGATCCACTGCCATTTGCGTCTAGCGACTTGTTCTTTAATTGGCTTTTCGCCCGCCATGGTCCAGAAAACGGCATTTGACACTGTTTGGGGCCAATAGATTTTGAATATTGAGCGAAGGCACCTATTTATAAACACCTGGAGTTTACCAATAACGTCCGCGGTAGATATTAATATATGATTAATTTGCATATGATTGGGAATGGGAGCTTGGGAGACTAAAAGTAGACAAAGTATTTAAGAAGAAAGGAATAAAAGGAGGAATCTGATTATTTATTATGCTTGCACCCAATTTCACCGACTTGAGGTTTTCTAAAGTTTCAAGTTTGTTTAATTTATTGCTATTGTTAATTACGTGTAGGAATATTGTCAGATGCTATGTTTGGTCAGTGCTGTTATACGGGGTGGAGTCATGGACCCTTAAAGTCAATATTATGAACCGATTAGAGAACTTTGATATGTGGATACACCGAAGGATGTTACGCATCTTCTGGACTGACATGGTCAGCAACACAAACGTTCTCCATAGAGCCAGAGTTGACAGAGAGTTGCTGACCAACATCAAAGTCCGTAAGGTGTCCTACTTGGGCCATGTTCTGAGAGGCGAAAAATACGCACTGTTACATCTGATCTTAAAGGGTAAGATTGACCGTGGAGGAGCTGTTCCGAGCTGCCCAGGACAGGCAGGCCTACTCAAGGGTGATAGTCAACGTTAGGGAGACCTGACAGGACACAGAAAGAAGAAGAATATTGTGTCATTTTTATCAAAAACTATGGTCAATTTCAATACAATGGTTGGCCATCTCATTGAAAAAATAGTATGTTTGGTGAAAGCTTGTTCTACCAATAAATTTAAATTAAAAGTGTTATTTTTTTAAATAATTTAATATTTAATATAGGGATCCCATGCATTATCTAAAATTGTATTATAGCATTTTAATGATAACATTATCTAAAATTGTAGCATTTTAATGATAACGTTATCTAAAATTTTAGCATTTTAATGATAACATTATTTAAAATTGTAGCATTTTAATGATAACATTATCTAAAATTGTAGCATTTTAATGATAACATTATCTAAAATTTTAGCATTTTAAAGATAACATTATCTAAAATTGTAGCATTTTAATAAAACAAACTTGTGAAATCTGATAGTAGTCTGTGGATGACTCTTAAGTTTGATATAGACATCAAAATGCAGAACTGTTGAAGTTAGACAAGGAAACAATAACATCGGTTTTAATTATACGGAACGTTGAAATCTCTCCAAGTAACATGAATTCATTTGCCTGAGGCTTTGCGCTGTGGAGAATTTTCTGAATATTGAGATTATAATATGAAGATGTACGTACACCCGAGAGCAATGGCGGCTGGCGTGCGATAGATGACATCTCAAAGCTTCTCAAAGTTCAAAAATGGATTAATACTGGAGAATATCTCGAGAAGTTTACTATCATACCGAGTTTTATTAGGAATAATAATTTTGATTTGACACACTTCAATTGTTTTTTTTAACCTCCATAAAGCGACTATAAAACACACACGAATATATTTATTTAATTGCAGTAAACACATCTATAGCAAAAAACACGCACTGCAATTGCATTTGGTAAAGACCAATCATTAGTGACTCATCGTACATATCATAACGTACAGATCATTATAAAATCATTATAGTCGATTGTATCGTATATCGATCGATGAAAAAACGGTCCCATTCCTATCTCTATTGACATTTATGGCCTCAAGACTCAGTTCTAAACGGCCGAAGTATAGACCTAGGTCTGGGGCCAAATTATCATTCTGTCTCCCTGTCAAGGGCCGGACCAAATTATTAATCATAATAAGGTAATATTAAATAAAATAAAACACGTTGCTACTTCTTTTGTATTTTTTTATTTATATAATGAACGACATGATATTACATACTGATTACAAAATTTAGTGTGAAGATTGGCCTTGTACTTGAATTACGTTGGTACGTAATATTCGAGATTTTCATGTGTTATCCTCGTACGAATTTTTGATTTATTGTGTTTCATCCTCGAAAAAAACTGTTCACGTGTATATGTGCTGCCAAAAAGACAAATGATTTTTCTTGCAAATGTACGTACATTTGTATATTTTTCTTCCACCAAATATAATTTATAAAAATCCGTCAAACAACTTTGTCAAACTGTGATTTTCCTTCGGGGCGTATACCAGTTTCGCCGAATCACTGCAAGCGCCCGTGTCATCTGCATTATTTAAACTATAATTGTATTTCTCTTTAACTTCGCCGAGATGAATCAGGGCCGGCGGTTGCCCATCTATGGGCTAGAGTATAACCAGAGGGAACTTGGAGGCATAGGACCAACCAAGCAATAACCCAGCAGCCCTTTATAACGAGCACCGTGAGAGCCGGTCACCTAACATGGATTGGGCACGTATGCCGAGCCGAAGAGACCAGAGCAATTAAGACCCTGTACGCGTCTAGACCAACTGGAGTAAGACATCTAGGAAGGCCTAGACAGCGCCTAAAGGACAATGTTCTGGCTGATCTGGCTAGGTTGGGCAAATCGGACTGCTGGGAGCAAAAGGCGCAGGATCGAGGAGCTTGAGTTGAAGAGTTGAGTTGAGGAGAAGAGTTGTATGGCCGTAGGAAGTAAGTAAGTATAGAGCGGCTAGCTTCATTTGCAGTAAAACAAAATGATCTCGAACTGCGGCTGGATATATTTGCAGCTCAGACAGTTCACAATAATGTTACACACAATTTATAACAAACTAACTAACTAACCATCACGCCGTCTCCCCGGAGGGGTAGGCAGAAAGAATGGAACGCCACACTGTTCTGTCCTGACATAATTCTCTCGCTTCCTCTACATTCATACATCTTGTCATGCACGCACGTCGATTTCTCCGACTCCTCACGTGTCCGACATTTGATCGTGCCACGTTTTCCTCGGCCTTCCTCTATTTCTAGCTCCGTTCACGCGGTTAACATATACCTTCTTTACCATTCTGTCTTCACTCATTCTTTACATGTGTCCAAACCATCTTAATGACCCTTTCCTTATTTTGTTCATAACACTTTCATTCGCATCACATTCACTTCTTATACTTGAATTTGTCACTCTATCATATACAGATTTGCCACACATTCGTCTTAGAGATCTCATTTCTACTGCATTTATTCTACTTTCATCCTTCTTTTGCCAGTTCCATGCTTCACTTCCATTCCATACATCCATACATACATACCATACATAATAACTAATTAATATAACATTGTATCTGTGTCTACCTCTCTCATTGTATGCTTGGCTTAAAATGAATAAACGTTGACCACATAGAGAGAATGGACCCAGAAAGAATTCCTAAGATCGTGATGCACGAGACTCCAGAGAGCCGTCGACCAATAGGACGACCACCAAAGAAATGGAGAGAAGGCTGGTCGTCTTCATCACAGGAAGAAAGTTGATTGCATGCATAAACAAATCGCAAGATCTAATCAGAAGATGAAGAAGAAAATAAAATTTAATTACAAACATGTTTCGGGACACAGAAGCCATTCACCAGTGTATTTATAAATATATTATAAATACATTAGCGTGAATGGTGAAAATTTGGAGCAAGTAGTTGAGTTCGTGTATTTAGGTAGAATGTTTACAAGATATGGGCGAGTGGAGAGGGATATTGAAAGAGGGGTTGGGGCAGGCAACAAATTGAATGGTGCACTTAAAGTTGTCATCGCAAACAAAAACCTATCCAAAAAAGCTAAAATGGCAGTGCACAATGGTGTTCTTCTACGACCCTTATGTATGGAAGCGAAGCATGGAACTGGCAAAAGAAGAATGAAAGTAGAATAAATGCAGTAGAAATGAAATCTCTTAGACGAATGTCTGGATACTCTGTGTATGATAGAGTGTCGAATGAAAATATAAGAAGTGAATGCGGTGCGAATGATGGTGTCATGAACAAAATAATGAAAGGATCATTAAGATGGTTTGGACATATGGAAAGGATGGATGAAGAAAGAATGATAAAAAAATTATATGTCAATGATGTAAATGGAACCAGAAATAGAGGAAGACCGAGGAAAACGTAGCACGATCAAATAAATCAAATATTGAATGTCGGCCATGTGAGGAGTCAGAGAAATCGACGCGCGTGCATGACACAATGTATGAATGTTGAGGAAACGAGAGAAATCGCTGGAGTTTATGTGTGACGGTAAGATGGTCTCGGGGGTCACTAGAGTACCCAAACATGATGCCAGCACCTTCCGCGGTTGGAATTTTGGGCGAGGAAACTTTGACAAACTTTATCATTTAATGACTCAGATTGATTGGAGTAGCTTATACAACTTGAGTACCGTAAATGAAGCCTTACAATACTTTTACCGTATTTTATATAACATTTTTGATTTGTGCTTCCCCAGGAAACACATTAGCAATGGTGGACGGAGATATCCTAAGTGGTTTACTGAGGATATCATACGAAATATAAGGATGAAGCATGCTCATCATAAGAAGTGGAAAGCTACTGGCTCTCGTGGTGAGTATGAACAATTCAGTCACTACCGCTCGATGGTGGTTCGCAGTGTCCGATTGGCCTTTCGAACATATGTGGGCACCATTGAGGGTAATCTCATGGACGATCCCAAATCTTTTTGGAACTACGTCAAAAGCTTACGCAAAGATGGTGGCATGATAAACACCATGATGCATGGGGATAGAGAGGTTCGAGGTGCCGATATAGCGAATGCATTCGCTAAGCACTTCCTATCTGTCTATAGCAATATTCCCCCGCGGCTAAATCATAACGATGTGACCAATTCGAGTGCCGATACTACTCATAGCTTCAATGGTGTCAGTCAAATTGACATCTCAGACATAAAAATTTCAATTCAAGCCATGAAAAATTCGCATTCAATTGGCCCTGATTTTCTTCCTATCTTCTTTTTAAAAGGATGCTCTGAATTTTTGGTACCTCCTCTCCACTTCATTTTCAACCTCTCAGTAAATACTGATACCTTTCCCGATTTGTGGAAAATCTCCAAGATCAGTCCCATCTTCAAGAGCGGCCCGAGAGAATCAGTTGAAAACTACAGACCTGTAGCAATACTGTCTGCTCCGGCCAAACTCTTCGAATCTATTATTTATAAAATGATTCTCCCTAGAGTTGAACCCTTCATAATTTCAGAACAACACGGATTCAGGAAGGGGCGCTCTACTGACTGGTTTCAACCAATCTTATGATTTTCACAGAATATGTGACAAGGGCTTTGGACAATGGTCACAAGGTTGACTGCTCTTATAATGACTTTTCTAAAGCCTTTGATACCGTCAACCATGATGTACTTCTGCGAAAGCTGTCGGAAATTGGTTTCTCTTCTAAGTTGGTTTTATTTTTTATTAGCTACCTGAGGGAAAGGAAACAGTTTGCCTCATACGGTATATTTCAATCTGCACTTTTTCCCGTATATTCCGGAGTGCCACAGGGCTCAAACCTTGGTCCACTCCTCTTCACCATCTTCATTAATGATGTCGCGAGGGTTATACAATTTTCGCGATTTCTTTTATTTGCAGATGATCTTAAATTATTCCTTGAGATAAAAAGCCCCGAAGATTGCCTCCATCTCCAGTCAGATATAAATAATATCGTCCGCTGGAGTAAAACCAATCAAATTTATTTCAATATCTCTAAATGTGTAATTTTATCTTTTACGAGAGCATTGCGTACTGTTTATTACAGATACACAATGGATAACCAGCAACTTAAGCGTGTTTCGACGATAAAGGATCTTGGTATCGTTTATGAAAGTAGGCTGACTTTCCATGCTCACATCGAGAGAATATGTGGAGTTGCACTGAAAATGTTGGGATTTATTCTCCGAACTGGTAGAGTTTTCAAGAATCCCTATGTTTTGCGAATTTTGTATAACTCATTGGTCCGGAGCCGGCTCGAGTGTGGCTCGGTGATATGGAGTCCCCACGAGGCGAGATACTCGCTCATGTTAGAGAGGGTTCAGAAAAGATTTCTGAGATATCTCTACATGAGGGAGTTTGGTAGCTATCCGTGGCTTTATCCCACTGCATTCCTCTTGGGCATGCTGGGGACCAATAGTTTACAGATAAGAAGGGATGGGTGCACACTTACCCATTTCTTCAGACTTATCAGGGGATTCTTTGAGAACTCCGTCATCTTGGAGGCTATCCATCTTTATGTTCCGGATGGCTATCTTCGACAGCGTCAGCACAGACTGTTTTATCTCCCAGCATGCAGAACCAACCTGCCTCTGGTGATGCCGGTGGGGAGAGCAATCAAACTGCTGAACATGATCGCTTCGGAGATCGATGTCTTTCATATTCGTGAAAGTACATTCAGAAGACAAATACTCTTGACTTTGGAGAGTATTTTGTATTCCTAATGTCAAACCATCTCTCATGCGTTCCTGGTATTATATATTCCTTATGTTTTACCTGTTCTCAATAGATGCCTCAAACTATAAAAAATGTTTGTAATGTCTTTTGAGAAAATAAACTGATTTGATTTGATTTGATTTGATTTGTTTAAATATGTCAGGAAAGAAAAATGTGGCAGTCCATTCTTTCTGCCTACCCCTTCGGGGAGACGGCGTGATGGTTAGTTAGTTAGTTTTTATATAATTAGATAACATTTTGAACTTCTTGCTAGAGTTGGATTGTTTTAAGGGGCTAAAAGCACATAATTTAATTTGTATGTAAAAATATTTTTTTGTTACAAAGAATGAAAAAAATAATCATTATGAATCTGCAACAAAAGTAATGGTGAATGTAGAAGGTAATTTATTTTTCGTGGTTCATAATCTGTTGAGAAAGTTTATTATGCCTTTTCAAAGTTATCTTCAAGAAGCTAAGAGAAGCCCATTAAGGGTGCTTGTAGAACTAGTACATACACCTGAATGGACCGGTTCTTGCTAATTCCTCTTGCCACTAAGTGTTGAAGTTTCTCTACTAACTCGTAAGTACATAACTACACAATCCGCTTCTGAACTCGGAAGTGGAATATTCCAATTTCCGAAGAATTGTTTTTGAGTTCAAGCTAAATATAATACAAAGTGTCTCAAAATAAAGCTTATGTTAGAATTCAGAGCGTTATGTGGAGATTGCATTTGATTTGATGATCAAATGCTATGTGTGGTCTGTTTTATTGTACGGATGTAAAACGTGGACCTTGAAAGTTAACTCAATGAACAGACTGGAAGCATTTGAAATGTGGCTCCATCGCCGAATGCTCAGAGTTCCCTGGACAGGCATGGTTACCAATACCGAAGTCCTGAAGCGAGCTAATGTTGACAAGGAACAATCAACTATCAAGGTTCGAAAGATCTCACATCTGGGTCATATACTGCGTGGGAAAAAGTACCACCTTCTCCAACTGATATTGGAGGGAAAAATTGAGGGACGCTGAGGGCCCGGAAGGAGACAAATGTCCTGGCTGCGAAACGTGAGGGAGTGGACCGGCATCCGAAGTGTGGAAGAGATGTCTCGAGCGGCGCAGGACAGGGACAGGTTCGCCGAGGTGATCGCCAATGTTGGGGGGACCCGACAGGGCAATTTAAGAAGAAGATGTGGAGATGTTGGACAGCTTGTTAGTGCCTGAATTGCAAAATTTTCCTGGCTACAAGCAATTAAACTGGTTCCAGCAGGACGAAGCAACGTCACACATATCCAATTATTATTATTCTTCTTCTTCTCCCTAAGCCTATTCTTGTGCCTACTGCCCCTTGGTGGGTGTGTTCTGATCTACTTTTCTGTTTATAATGTGTCTTTTATGTATACTGTTTTTTTTTAAATTCATTTCTGCTCTTTCTAAAACCTATCCTCCATCCATCCCATCCCAATTTATTCATTCTTACTTAACATTTTCCCGCCTCCCTCATACACTATCTTCTTCCTGTTTTAAAATTTAGTTTGTTATATATTTGTCCTATTGTGTATTGTGAATTAATGTGTGTTTTATATAATTTTAATGTGTTTTTTTTTAACTAATTTAAGGTGTGCTTTATATAATATTTACTTCTGATTTTATTTAATAATAAAAAGATGTGAGGCCACGCGGGAGATATATAAGGTTAAAATAATAAATTAAATGTGGTCTGTCACCCTTTTGATTGATGACAAGAAAAGGCTAAATTAAATTAACGTAAGTCCCGGATGGATAAGGAACAGGCCTAGATAGTGCAGCGAGACTGACGAAAGGGCGTCGCTGCGTCCTATTACAGTCTCGGGTGGTGGTGGGAACCTTATATATATTCTTGTGCCTTTCGCATCCAATAACCAGCAAATTTTTGTATATCGTCGGACCATCGTATGGGGGGTCTCTCCCTGTTTCTAATGTCGATTTGACGAGTGATAGTCAACATCAGGGAAGCTGACTTGACACCAAGGGAAGAAGAAGAAGTGTGATTTGATATTTTGTTTCTAGCTCCTCCACTGCCATACAAAGCAGATGTACAATAAAAGATAAGGTGAAAAAACTTTGGCAAAATGATGCGAAATTTAGAATAAATGTTTTTTGTGTACATGAGATTTGAAGCGAGGCGTAATATTACTATCTAATATGGGTACGATGATAAGACTGTGTGTTCTGGCGAGGTGTAATGGAGAGTTTCAATTTATTTTCATACATTTTTCACGCCTCACGAAATACGTAACGTCTTAAATTCTTGCTCTAACTCAATTTTGCATTTTCTGTTTTTTTATATTTTATTTTATTAAACTGTATAATCAGACTACGTCCGGAAACATTCGTAACACGTGTTTCTTAATCTGATTTTTTTGTAACACGTCTTAACACTCCTAGTACTTAGAATAAACTGTGAAATTTTCAGCGAAATCCATCGAGTAATTTTTAAGTCTATAGAGTACACATATGAACATTGCCTTTATTTATGTAATTAAGAAATAATAAAAATAAAAATATTCATTACAAAAAAATCCTTTATGATATATTGTATATTAAGTTTTATTATTATTTTACTGTATATAATTTAATATATTTTAAGAGTGACATGTTTCGCATTGCTATGTAATTATCAAATCTTATTTAATAATGACTTCAAAAGGTGAAACATGTCATTGCCATTACATATACGTATTTAAAAAAAAATAAAAGTTATTTAAATAACATTTAATTGACATTTTACAATTATTATTATTATTTTGATGACTTATATTTTAAGTGCGCCGCTTTGTAAAATCAATTACTCCAAGGGCGCACTAGGAAAATACAATGCCTTTCCAATGCCGATTAGGTGGTGATCTAGGGGATGGAACGCTTGGTTCCTGATCCAGGGGACATGGGTACATGCCTGGACAACGACCAGATTCCTTCTTCTTAATAATGAGCTATTTTCTGCTCATATCGAAGATTGTAAAATAAATTATAATATTATTGATTCTAATATCATTCCCATAAAATAATAATAAAACTTATTCATACACCTTGGACTTTGACTCCTAATCCTCTGGCTTACGGAGGTTCAGCTCTTGTGGCTATTCAGCACTTGTCGATTTTTACTGTATTCAGTAATATATTTCAATAAATTAAATTTATACAAAGCAATGAAGCATTAAACCATTCAATTCGCGACGCATGTCTTAATTACATATTTTATCTTAATAAATGTTCATCAAGACGTACGCCAAGCTGTCACAACCACGAGAAATAATATCAAGGTTAATATAAACCATAGTTTCTCAAACTTGTTTAGCCTGCTACCCCTTGTCCGGAATCAAAATCAAGCGCCCCCTGAAAAAACACTATTACCTATTATGTTAACACTATTAACTGTTATCAAGAAATTTATCTATTCTCTTTCTTTCGGCATTACGTCGGATAGCACGTCTGGAAATTCAAATCTCTTGTTTCAATAAATAATATTAATGAAATGCCACGTTTATTTAATAAAACACCACATTTATTTAATAAAATACCACATTTATGTATTAAAATACCACATTTATTTAATACGTGACGACTTTCGTGACCGAGTAGCAAGGGCTACGACTGCCACACCGAAGGTCCCGGGTTCGATTCCCAGCGATTGCAGTGTGATTGTTACACTGTCTATGGTCTGTTGTAGAATTCGCGTGAAAATAAAATGGCGATAGATTAGCTACTAACACGTGTAATAATATGAAGTTTCAAGAATCAGTAATATAATATAAATAGCTATAAACAAATTGTATAGAGTAATTATTTTAAACATAAAAAAAAACATTCTACTTCACCCCAATTTAATTTACCCCTATATAGCTGAGTATTTATAAATATTAATAAACTTAAGGCATTAACCACTTCTTCTTCTTGGAGTGCTATGTCAGGTCCCCCCGACTTAGGCCTTATATATTCAATATTGATGAAAACGTCCGTTTTTCAGAAGGTTTATTGTATTCTATTTTATGGGAGTGACATACTTCGTCTAGCTAGAGTGTCATGCATTTTCAAATGTGGCGATTCAAAGGCTAGCCTTTAAAATTCCATATTAAATAATTAATTTGATTGAAAACGCCTGTTTTCTTGAAGATTTATATTATTTTGTGGGAATGACATATTTCTCCATGCTAAGTTTTTATTAAATATTACATTGATAATACCTTCATAAGACTAAACATATCGTTCTTCAACTATTTATTCATATTAATTAATAAATGAGGTAATTAATCTGTCTTCATACACTGGTAACAATGACTGGTGACAAGAGGCAAGAGAAATATTAAAAATAAGGAAAGCATATCTTGTAAAATACAATATTATTCATGATTTAATTGTATCTCAATAGAGACGAAGATGCAAATTGGAAACTGAATATGGTTGATCAAGGTGTTTACAGGACTTATGAACTGTCATTGGTTGGGTTAAGCGCACGCTTTATGTAATTACAACATTCCCCATTCCACCTTTCTTTATGACCATGTCTGACAAATTTTTGGAAGTTGTATATATATGTGAAAGTCCTATGCCAGATTTCACATGTCAGTTTCAATGTGCCATCTATGAAGATTTTGATTACATATGTTAATCTTTTTAAGATTACTCTATATATAATCTACATACTAACGCCATCTATGGAGATTTATGTTTATTAAGCATTAAGCAGAACATCTTTTAAACACAATGTGAAAGGCTTTACCGCCATTAGCGCATTGTTAGAAGCCGCCTGGAGATGTCACTTCTATCTATATGCCAAACATTTGACCAGATATGATTACAATATATTTTTTTGTGAATGTATACGAAATACTTATACATGTGGGTGAAATCCAGTATTCGTATATAAGTATATGTATACATTCACAAAAAAATATTACAGTATTATTATTTAAGATGTATAATAAGAATTAAGAGAAGAATAAAGAGAACGATTTTTTTCGAGAGAAATTGGCCTCCTACGAAGCTGATTCCCAGCTGTGTGTATGTGTGAGATTTATAATGTATTTATTTTGCAAACAGTTACAGAAACTAACAAAACAATAACAATAAATGGCTCATTGCATATTCGTTTTGTGTTAATTATGCAGATGTGCATTCCAATGCAATACTTGTACGAGAATAATAGTTTAAACGACATAATTAAACGCATGTTACTTTGTTTATAATGATTACTTATGTTCTTATGACACACATATGCAACATGAGATCATGTACCGACACAACACATCAGTCGGTGCTTCCATTTATATATTATTATATTTTAAGTTTGAATCCTAGTCATTCAATAATCAGTTTTGTACTTATTCCATATTCAGACAATATTTTCCACAACTTTACTCTATTAACGTAATCATATGCTTTTTGCAAATCGACAAACACCAAACTTTGTCACTCGTCAACTTTCTTACTCTTTCTATTAAAATTCTACCATAGAGAATGGCAGTACACAATGGTGTTCTTCTACCGACCCTTGTGTATGGAAGCGAAGGATGGAACTGGCAAAAGAAGGATTAAAGTAGAATAAATGCAGTAGAAATTAGATCTCTTAGACGAATGTGTTGATACTATGTGTATGATAGTCTTCTTCTTCTTCTTTTGATAGATCTGACGATCTGTGACCCGGAAATCATATCTCGTCGGATGATGAGATCCAGCTGTCCCTCCATCTCTTAGGCGGTCTTCCAGGTGGGCGGTGTCCGGAAGGGATTTCATAGGCGGCTGTATATGCGAGTCTGTCACCATCCATTCGGGCTACATGGTCCCTCCAGTATTTTCTTCTGGATCTACTCCACTGAACGATATCCTCTATTTCGCAGGTTTTTCTTATGTCTGCGTTGCGGACACGATCGTCATGTTTTGTAGATTCTGATCTTGCTGTCGATACGCATGTGCTTGTTTTTCCAGACCAGATTCTTCAGGCATCCTGACACGGCAGAGGCTTTACTGACTTGTTCACGTACTTCGGTATAAAGGTCACTTTGGCTGCAGATCTCCACTCCCAAATACCTGAAACTCATCACCTGCTCCACAGGTATATCATCAACAGTCAGTTTACATCTTGCAGGTTGCCTAGATATAGTGAGACTTTTTGTTTTGTTGACTGATATAGCCATATTTAGCCTTTGGGATACTGTGTGAAATTTGTACAACATTCTTTGCAGGTCATCTTCAGACTCTGCTATTAATGCGGTGTCGAAATATAATAAGTGAATGCGGTGCGAATGATGGTGTTATGAACAAAATAATGAAAGGATCATTAAGATAGTTTAGACATATGGAAAGAATGAAGGGCTTGAACCCAAGTCCCCTGGATCAGGAGCCAAGCGCTCTATCCCCTAGACCACCACCTTTTCATTATTTTGTTCACAACACTACATGTTCATTCGCAATGCATTCATTTCTTATATTGACATTAGAGACTCATAGCATTCGTATAAGATATCTCATTTCTAGTGCATTATTGTACCATATACCCTTAATGATACGAGTATAAAAAGTCGTGAAAAACGAAACATTTTAAGATAAATAATTGTTTTTAATGTGTTCTTAATTATATCGCTTGGTTCTCATTATCACTCTCGTTTGTTTGTTTTCACAAAAGCTTTTCAAATTGGCGAGGGGTGGGATTTAATGTCCGTAACCAAAGACTTTGAAGTATCACAACCAGCGTGCCGCAAACACCCGGGTTCACACCATTTGTGGTCTCTATAACAACACTGAGGGCAATCAACCCTGCCATCCTAATTTTTAAAGGTTAACATTATTGCAATGGGTACCCAAACAACATTGGTGTATCGATCGCGTTGGATTAAAAACCAAACAACATACCAAAACAAGCTTTATACACTGTGTTCTGAAAAAGTTAAGTATTTTCTGATTTACGCAATTTAAACAGTATCAAATATATTATGGAAGCGAAGCATGGAACTGGCAAAAGAAGGATGAAAGTAGAATAAATGCAGTAGAAATGAGATCTCTTAGACGAATGTGTAGATACTCTGTGTATGATAAAGTGTCGAATGAAAATATAAGAAGTGAATGCGGTGCGAATGATGGTGTTATGAACAAAATTATGAAAGGATCAATAAGATGATTTGGACATATGGAAAGAATGAATAAAGAAAGAATGGTTAAAAATCTATATGTTAACGATGTAAATGGAACCAGAAATAGAGGAAGACCGAGGAAAGCGTGGCACGATCAAATTAATCAAATATTGAATGTCGACCATGTGAGGAGTCAGAAAAATCGACGCGCGTGCGTGACACGATGTATGAATGTTGAGGAAGCTATAGAAATATGTCAGGAAAGAAAAGTGTGACAGTCCATTCTTTCTGCGTACCCCTTCGGAGAGACGGCGTGATGGTTACTTAGTTACATAGTTAGTTTTTTTTTATATTTTAAGATTTAATCCTACTACTTTTTGCATAACCAAGTATTCAAAATTAATACTACGCCCAATTTTAACTGACTGGACTGAAAATAAAATGTACTATGCTTTAAAAGTTGGCGCATTTAAAAAGAATTCCAAAATGATATAACACTTGCTTGATTATTTCATAAATTAGGTGTGGACAATTTTTTTGTTATAAAATCCAGTTTTAAACATTTTTTTCTGACAGACTAAAAGCTATTTTTCGAAGTGTGAGCGAGACAGATAGTAGCGGCACTTTTACCAATGTGTGAGACGGATACACACCTGTTGTATACAAGAAAAAAATATGGTTCCAGCATGACGGATGCCCGCCGAATTTTCTTTTCATGACGGATGCCCGTCGTCTTCCATCCATGCCATCATTCAGTACTCGGAAATGTCAGTATGAATGTTGAGTCAGGTCCACCAACAAGGAAATAACGCATGAAATCTAGCCGATTCGTCAATTATGCAGAATCCAAGTGCGCCTTTGTGAATCATGTTGAGGTTGTATGGAGTGTACAAGACTACGTGACGAGAATGGCTTTGTTATGCTAATATGTATTTACATTCCAAACCAAGATTTCATAATTTAATTTAGCGCTGCAAAATGCTTCCAATTTCTTATTATTTTTCTTTTAATATATCTGACGATCTGTGGCACAGAAATTATGTCTCTTGTGATGATCTGATGATGAATGTTAATAAGTCTAAGGTAATGATTTTTGAATAGGAAGAAACCATGACAGTCTGCAACATTAGCGTGAATGGTGAAAATTTGGAGCAAGTAGATGAGTTCGTGTATTTAGGTTGTATGTTTACAAGAGATGGGCGAGTGGAGAGGGATATTGAAAGAAGGGTTGGGGCAGGCAACAAAGTGAATGGTGCACTTAAAGTTGTCATCGCAAACAAAAACCTATCCAAAAAGCTAGAATGGCAGTGCACAATGGTGTTCTTCTACCGACCCTTATGTATGGAAGCGAAGCATGGAACTGGCAAAAGAAGGATGAAAGTAGAATAAATGCAGTAGAAATGAGATCTCTTAGACGAATGTGTGGATACTCCGTGTATGATAGAGTGTCGAATGAAAATATAAGAAGTGAATGCGGTGCGAATGATGGTGTCATGAACAAAATAATGAAAGGATCATTAAGATGGTTTGGACATATGGAAAGAATGAATGAAGAAAGAATGGTAAAAAAATTATATGTTAATGATGTAAATGGAACCAGAAATAGAGGAAGACCGAGGAAAACGTGGCACGATCAAATAAATCAAATATTGAATGTCGGCCATGTGAGGAGTCAGAGAAATCGACGCGCGTGCATGACACGATGTATGAATGTTGAGGAAGCGAGAGAAATATGTCAGGAAAGAAACGTGTGGCAGTCCATTATTTCTGCCTACCCCTTCGGAGAGACGGCGTGATGGTTAGTTAGTTAGTTAGTTAGTTAGTGATGAAGAGGACCGGTTTCCATCGCTCAGGTGGTCTTCCAGATGGACAGTGTCTGGGGGGGATTTCGTAAGCGGCTGTATATGAGAGTAAACTTTTAATTAATACTTTAAAAAAAACTTTTACTCCTTTCTCCTTAAATACTTTGTCGACATTCAATCTCCCAAGCTCCCATTCGCAATCAAATGCAAATTAATCATTTATTAATTTCTATATAAATTAAGTCTTTTCAAATGTATGTTTTTTGTAAAAAAAAAAAATTATGTATATTTTTTATAAATCAACATGTTTTATTATTATTTAATATTATTTATTAGTTCTTACTGTTAAAAAAGTAATTATTAGTACTTATAACAAAAAGCCCAGGTTAATTTTTAAATTTGAATTATCGTATGGAATTTTAAATGCGTTTTATATTAGTCTTTCTTTGTTTAGTTTTTATTATATTTTTATACTTGAAGATAGAGGTATCCTCCGAAATATGTAGTGTTTTTTAATAGTTTTAATAATTAGTGGATTAAACATTAGCATTCAATTTAGTCAGATATTTGGATCGATGAGATAATTTTATATATTAATTGATCATTTACTAAGTACATGGTTTTAACACCTCACTGGAGTAACCCATTATAGGGAGGCAAATTTTTTCCAGAAAAAAATAAAACGTCTTCTGGGGATTACTTCAAAACAAAGCACCAAATGCGTAACTTGGCGATCGTCCTTGAGAATAATGATAGCAAAACAAAACGGTTTAACCGTCGCGTTGCTATGTGGTCAATTGAGTTTCCACTGCCAATTTAAAGTTGATTTTCTTAAAACCTATGGACCCTAATATTATAAAAAAAATTGTAATCCTCCATTGAAGTGTTCTCAATATTTCTTAATAAAAAAAGCAAAAAATTATTTCCTTCATCCCAAAAAAACAAAATTTTTAAGACTGCCCTCACCTCCATTCGCGTTAAGGTAGAATTTGTTTTGCTAATATTTACAACTTTATCAAAAGTGACAAATACTTACTCACTGTTTTGAACGTATTATAAATTATATGTTTGGCCTTTTCTCATACGTAATAATACCGATTGTGGACGGAAACGCAGCACGCAACTTAATAATATCAGAACTGTAAAAATATTAACACTTTACCAAAAGGGACAAATATTAATACGTACTCGTTGTCTTGAACGTAATATACATTTTGCCTAGGTGCGTTTATCATACGTAAAATTATAGCGCCGCGGCGCGGCGGGGCGAGACAAGTTCATACTTGCTGTCAGTTGTTCATATGCTGTCTCGTCATTCTATATCAGAAATCGCATGGTTCCAGAAAAAAATTAATAATGATATGTTTTTCAAATAATCCATGTATGTTATAGATATCGATCTATTTCTAATGAAATTCCCTACAAGATGACATAAATTAAATTTTTATTCATCGAGTCATATGCTTGATATTTATAGATAAAGTTAGCGGTAAACTGAATTGACCACATGGGAGCGAGTGTTTTGTTTTGAACACGGTACGTTAAGGGTTAAACCATAACTCTCAAGAAATCATAAAATTTTCAGAGAACGTGATTCGAGTTCCTTTTTTTGCTAAACTCTTTGGCAGAACTTTCGCAATGAATGCGAAACAAAAGGTTTAGTTAATAGAGGTCTCGTATCGCCGGAGCAGTTTGGAGTCTAATCACGTAGGACAGTGGTTTTGATTCAGCGTAGAGGTCTCCTATCCACATAACAATAAATTGTGAACGGAACAATGAAGAAAGTAAACGTACTATTTTCTGTGAGAGAATGTATAATCTTCTCTGTGGTTTAACTTCTATTAAAAGACCGCTGAAGTAAGATTTTCTTCTCCAAAATTGTACCTATGGGTATAGTTTTGGAGAACTGTGCCAAAATGGCATACCCATGAGAAGACATGACAAGATTACATAATTACGACGAGTTCGTTTTTTTGTAACTATCTTTAGTTATTTGACGCATTCAAGACGCACCTGCGTACAAAGACACGTCGAAAGTTCTATAAGACACACAAGTATTATTAATCGTTGTTATATAAAGGGCGTTTTTTTAAAGGTATACAAATTCACAGTGAAAAAAAAACACAATAAAATAACGTTAATGTCTATAATATTGGCTTTATTTAATAGATAATTTTATGCCATTGTTGTTTAAATATGATTTCGGGCATATGAGCGCCACGGCTAGCTCGAATGAAGCGCAATCGTGAAGTCCAATTTTCGACACCTTTATTGAGCAAATGAGTAAAATGGCAAAATGTATTGACTACAAATCGACTGTTAACTGTCAAATTGACAGACTGTAGAAACAATGTTGCCAGTTTAAAAACCAAACCTTAAAAAAAACACGCTTTATTTCGCAGCCAAGACAACTGCATTCTAACAACTCTCCGACGTCCTTCTATTTACTTATTAATATCAACCGAAGGAGGTGGTATTTTTCTCCCCTTAGCACATGACCCCAATATGAGACTTTTCTAACTTTCACATGACAACAGCTCTCTATTGGTTCTGGCTCTCCGTAGTATGCCTGCATTACTTACCCTATCGGTCCACGATATAAATAGCATTCTGCAGTATTTCCACATCTCAAACGCTGGTTTATACAGGACGTACTTATCTCTCCGCTCATCACTTGGACTTGGATCTTCTGGCTTACAGAGGTTCAGCTCTTGTGGTTTTCCTCCTACTTCTGATGGGAACATTGTTGGAAGGTGACTTGGTGGGTTGTTGGTTTATGCGGGGGCATGATTTTAGGCGCTTGTGGCGGCTGGAGGTGTTTTGGGTCGTAATTTGAGAGGTCTTTTATTGTGGGGTTAGGATGTGAAGAGAGTCCTTTGTAAAACGTTCGGAAAGTTTCAGAATAAATTCATCTATCATCGGTATTTTTGATTCTAGATGCAGCTGCGTGATCCTGGTCCATGAAGGCGCACCAAGCGATAGCCTGTTTTTGCAGGATTTCGAGTTTTCGTATGTGGCTCGGAACTGCATAGCCCCAGATTGGGGCTGCGTTTACTGTCGGTGCTTAGTTTACTGTTTCTAGCTAACATTGGGTAGAGGGCTGAGATTGCTCTTGGCGCGGCTTTGACTTTATTTGTAATGTGTGGCCTCCATGTCAGCTTAGAATCCAAGGTTACCCAAAAGTATTACGTTCATTGTTTTGTCCCTTTTGTATCCATAAACATTTATATAATGATTTCGTGTCGCTTGTACCGACTAATCTGATTTTACAATCAAACAGCACGTTGCGTTAATTAATTCCGATAACAAGCATCGACGCACAGTCGCTTTTTCATTTATAGAAATAATTGACGGTAGTAGGTACTGTACTTTGAAACAGGTGTGCGAGAACATGAGCTGCGTCACACATGTTGAGTTGAGTCGAATTAATAATAAATGAACCAGTTTGAAGACTGGAAGAAACTGTATCGTTAGGATAGAAACGTTTTTCACGTGTAAAATATAATACTTTAGTCAACCACGACAGATTTCAGGATACAAGGGTTTTCAATTATCATATTTACTGTCACGTGGCGACGGAGGCATTAGTTTCCAGAAATTAATAAGAGGTTTTGCACAAACTGTTAGTACTAAGAATCTTCTTCTTCTTATTATTCACTTTTGGTAGACTCAGGAGTCTGTTATTTCAGGCGGGTTCTCTTGAGACGCTGAACTCCAGCTTTCTCTCCACCGTTTCGGGGGTCTTCCTGGTCGGCGTTGTCCGTTTGGCGTTCCATAGAGAGCTATGTGTAGTATCCTATTTGAGCTCATCCTTTCTACGTGTTGATGCCAGTATCGCCGTCTTTGACGTCCCCATCTGACCACATCTTCGACCTCGCAGATTTCAGTACAACAAAGTACCAGGAACGCATTAGAGATGGTTCGACATTAGGAAGACAACATACTTTCTAAAGTCAAGAGTATTTGTCCCCTGAACGTACCTTTACTAATATAAAAGACGTCGATCTCCGAGGAGACCGCGTTCAGCAGACTAATTGCTCTTCCCACCGGTGTCACCAGAGGCAGATTGGTTCTGGTGGCCGGTTGGTAAAACAATCTGTTCAGATATTATCTATTCCATGACAATTATATTTTTAGACAGATGTTGGACAAAATGATAGCTATTTCTACCCTTGATACAACAGCCCTAAACGGAATATTATACTACTTCTTCTTCTTCCTCAGCCTATTCCCGTCTACTTCTGGACAAAGGCCTCCTGCATTTGCTTCCATGTCACTCTGTTTTGTGCATACTGCATCCAGGTTATTCCGACGTGTCTGTTTAGGTAATCCTTCCACCGTAGTTCCCTTCCACTTCTTCTCCAAGTCAGCATTCTTATATTGTACTACAACTGAATCATTCGTATAGGTTTTCTAGACAGAATTTGCTTCTTCTTCCGACACTTCGTTTTCTGTTAATTTACCTTCGAAAATCAGTTGCAGCACTTCGTATTTATCGTTTTTAATAATGTGCGCGAAGTATTCCAGTTTCTTGCGCTTTACGGGCTTGATAATTTTTTTTTCTTTCTTCCTTCTTTGCAGTTCTTTCTGTCAATAATATTTTTAATATTCTACGATTTATCTATCATACATTTCAAAGGCATCCAGCTTTTTGGTGACAGGTGATTTTTGGTTAAACATGGACCTTGACAAAAGTTATCGCCAAAAAGCCTTTGAATTTTTAATGTCTTTAAGAAAGGGTACGAGAATATTTTCAATACAAGAGAGCTAGGGAGGAATACTTCGATTCTGTGCGAAAGTAATTTGACGTAAGACGACCTTCGTGGCAGAGTGGTAAGAGCTCTGACTTCGATTCCCGGCGATGGCAGTGTGATTGTCATACTGTCTTTGGTATGGTGTAGAATTCACGTGACAGTAAAATGGCGATAGATTGGGTACCTATCACATGTCATGAGAATCAATATAATAGCTAAAATAAATTGTAAACAGTAATTGGGTTCAAACGACCTGTTGTATACAAGGAAAAAAATGCACACGATGCGCATACTCCTTGAACTTTTTTTGGATTATTTTTAATTTTGTTATGATTCTTGTTTGTGTGACGGGAGTGTAGAAAACAAAAAGAGAACCATTTGGTAATGTAATTGTGAACTTTTAAACGTGTGTGAAAAAAAAATCATTTTATTACAGTTAAAACTTATTACTGATTACGATTGTACACATTGAACCAAGTTTTTAAAGGGTAGAAAAAATTTGCTTCTGTGAATATTTCACGGGTTGCAACTAGTGTCTATTAAAAATCTGTATACCCGTATTAATTTACTTCAAAATTGAAAAATAATTTCGTTGTTATGTAATGTGAATTCAAAATCTTCTTCTTCTTCTTCTTCTTTTTGTTCTATCACACCTCCGTGGTGCATAGGGCCTCAAGGAACCTTCTCCACCCGACTCTATCGCATGCCTGATGCCTTACATCATCCCAAGTGAGGCCTTCTGCTTTAACCTCGTCCTGCAGGGCTCTTTTCCAGGTGGCTCTAGATCTACCTCGCTTCCTCTTTCTCCCCATAGAGGACCAGTCTAGTGCGTCCTGAGCGATGCAGGCTGGGTTCCGTCTCAGAGTGTGACCGATCCACTGCCATTTGCGTCTAGCGACTTGTTCTCTTCTCTAGAACGGCATTTGACACTGTTTCGGGCCAATGGATCTTGAATATTGAGCGAAGGCACCTACATATTTATAAACAAATTGAGTTTTCCAATAACGTGAATTCGTAATAAAATGTATTATTAAAATTGCACGCTACGCCACTGAGCTTGCACGTAAACTATTACATCCAACCTGCGTTGGTTTGTCAATGTGAACTTTATAATCATTATGCCAGGGATTTGGGATTTTCCGAGGGAAGGTATAACCATAAAAATAATAAACTTATTAAATATTTCAGTTAAAAGAATACATAAGTGAAAATGTCTAAATAATTGCTTTTGTTCAGGAGAAAACTAACTAACTTACCTTACTTCTATCGTAACATACCACTCGCGGTTCCTTTACATACGTACATCGTAACATGCACGATCGACGATTTATCCGAATTCCAATATGGCCACCTTCGAGTATTTGATTAATTTGGTCATTATTATTATTATCATTATTTTGTTGAATCGTTCTTTACATCATTACAGTGCGAGCCAAATCGATGGAAAGGGTATAGAATTCTACACCAGACCAAAGACAGTGTGACAATCACACTGCTCTCGCCGGGAATCGAACCTGGAACCTTCGGGGTGGCAGTCAATGCACTAACCACTCGGCCACGAAGGTCATCGAAATAAGCTGTATGTACAAAAATATTTACAAATATGCACAGGGGTGTTCTTGTGCCGACCCTTATCTAGCATATAACTAGCAAAAGAAGGATAAAAGTAATATAAATGCTGTAGAAATGGGATATCTCTTATACGTATGTGTGGAAATCTAATAGAATCATGCAGTGCGAATTGAAGTTGAAGGATCATTAAGATGCTTTGTACACATGAAAATAAAGAATGACGAATTTTTTTATGAATTAAAACACTCTTTTTTTCCACTTTTCAGTTTATTTTTCACGACATGTTTCGAAGGTTTACACCTTCATCATCGGGAGAACGATATAAACAGTTTATATCGTTCTCCCGATAATGACGGTGTAAAGTAATGCGTTAACGATGATAATGGAACTAGAAATTGAGAAAGACTGAGCAAACGTGGCATAATCAAATTGAATATCCATCGCGTGAGGAGTTGGAGAAATCGATGTGCGTGCGTACGATATATGAATGTCTTCCTTAAGGAAGCGAGAGAAGCATGTCAGGAAAGAAGAGTGTGGCGGTTCATTATTTTTGCCTATACCGTCGGGGAGACGGCGTAATGTTTAGTTAGTTTAATATTTACTGTGTAGGTGACGTCAGTATGTGCGCCTTTCGCTTAAACTCTGAACATGAAAATTCAACCGATTGCGTGACAACAGGCGTCAATGTGACATTTTTAAAGAAGTCTTTTTTAATACTCCATATTTGTATTTTTTCCTCCCCCGTAAAAAAAACTAGCATTTTATGAACTGTTTAACGTAAATAAAATATTAACTCACGTAGAAATTATTAGGCATTATTAGATGTAGAGAAAATCAAGCGCATTGATGTTTTTGTACATTAGTTAAAGCAGCAGAATACGGTACTGGCATTTGGCTTATTACATTGTTGACAATAATTAAGGGTCACACCCCAGAATACTGGCAAGCATTACCTGGAATTATTTTAGTTAGAGAATTGTATAACTATTTTAAAATACGATGTTTACACAGGTAATGAATACTAAATGACTTATTAAAACTAACCAACTAACTAATCATCACACTGTCTCTCCGGATGGATAAGGCAGAAAGAATGGACTGCCACACTGCTCTGTCCTGACATACTTCTCTCGCTTCCTCTACATCCTAGGTTCTCAAAGTGGGCGATAACGCCCCTTGTAGGCGTTTGAGACTTCCAGGGGGGCAATAGTAGACCCAGAAAAAATAGAGAGCGTGGGCAGATAAAAAAAATATGGTCTAAAAAAAAAACATGCTTATCATTTCTTCCATTTCTTTGTTCGGTATTCTACCATATGTCATTTTCAGATACATAAAAGATTTAATAATATTTTAAAATTCAACTATGTGTTTCTAAATATTTGGAATAACTTTTATCGGAGGGGGGCGTTGAACGTTGATTTTTCTTGTAAAGGGGGCGGTGGCCCAGAAAAAATAAGAAACCTATGCTCTACATTCATACATCTTGCCATGCATGCACGTCGATTTCTCCGACTCCTCACGTGACCGACATTTAATATTTGATTGATTTGATCGTGCCACGTTTTCCTCGGCCTTCCTCTATTTCTAGCTCCGTTCACGTCGTTTACATGTACCTTCTTCACCACTCTGTCTTCACTCATTCTTTCCATGTGTCCAAACTATCTTAATGATCCTTTCATTATTTTGTTCATAACACCATCATTCGCACCGCATTCACTTCTTATATTTTCATTCGACACTCTATCATACACAGAGTATTCACACATTCGACTAAGAGATATCATTTCTACTGCATTTATTCTACTTTCATCCTTCATTTGCCAGTTCCATGCTTTGCTTCCATACATATACATTCTTAATAATAATAATAATAACAATAAAATGCTAATCTTTAAAGCTCCATTGCTGTGATGTAATCACCTTGTTTTTAGTCTGTTTTAAATTTAAAATGAACAAATATACATGTTGTGTTTTAATTTGGCTATAAAATATGGAAAAGACAGGATTTCAGTTTAGACCTGAAAATTGTCAGATCATTTATGCATCTGAGACATGAAGGGAGATTGTTCCAAGCTAATGAGCCAGTTACTCTAAAGGCTTGATCCCCGAAATATGTATTAGTTGCAATGCTTCGGCTCAAGTAATCCATCTATTGCGGAGAAGTTTGCCAAGCGAAGTGTGAATTTCTTTGAATTTAAGCTGTCTGTTATAAGAGTTCAGATATATAACTTGTTGTCATTCCATGCAGCGCTTTGAAGACTGTCCAGCAGAGTTTATAATGGATTCTTTCTGGACTTTTAAGCCAGTGAATCAAATCAAATCAGTTTACTTTCTCAAAAGATATTAAAAACAACAATTAAAGTTTGAGGCATCTATTGAGAACGGGAAAAGTATACTTACTTACTTCCTATGGCAATACAACTCTTGAAGAGTTTTAGCCTCCTTGATGATTTTTCACCAAGCACCACGATCCTGCGCCTTTTGCTCCCAGCAGTCCGATTCGCCCAATCTAGCCAGGTCAGCCAGAACATTGTCCATTAGGCGCTGTCTAGGCCTTCCTAGAGGTCTTACTCCAGTCAGTTTAGACGCGTACAGGGTCTTGATTGCTCTGGTCTCTTCAGCTCGGCATACGTGCCCAATCCATGCTAGGCGACCGGCTCTCACGGTGTTCGTTATAAGGGGCTGCTGGGTCATAGTACAGATCTCTTGGTTGATCCTATGCCTCCAAGTTCCCGCTACAACATCGGGTCTGGGTCCCAGGATAATTCTAAGTATTCTATTTACAAACCAGTAGATTCTTTGTTGTTCTTTTAGAGTCATTGTCCATGCCTCAGAACCATATGTCACCACTGGCTTGATGATGGTGTTATAAATACCCAGCTTGGTGTTTCTGGATAGAAGCTTGGACTTTAGGAATGTTCGCAAGGAGGCTGCAGCTCGTAGGCCTTTTTGAACTCTGTGTTCCAATTCCGCGTGCATATCGTTGGCCTCCATCATGACCATACCGAGATAAGTGAACTCTCTGGTAAAGTATAAAAATACGTAATACCAGGAACGCATGAGAGATGGTTTGACATTAGAAATACAAGATACTCTCCAAAGTCAAGAGTATTTGTCTTCTGAACGAACTTTCACGAATATGAAAGACGTCGATCTCGACGTTGAAAGAGTGAAATACATATCGCACCGTGAGTGTAAAACCGAATTAAGTGCAAATATACATTTTGGAGATATGGGAATTTAAAGACTTCATATTGCTTGGAAAAACTGTTTTTTTTTTTAAATAAACCAATGATTTTCGGTTAATAGGTATATTACTATAAACCAAAAATCTTTGGTTTATTTAAAAAAAACAGTTTTTCCAAGCAATATGAAGTCTTTAAACTCCCATATCTCCAAAATGTATATTTGCACTTAATTCGGTTTTACACTCACGGTGCGATATATAATATATTATACTTTCCTGCTGTAAAAAGATTATCGAGTATATTAACTTGTTACATATATTTATTTTTTATTTTATTTTTTAAGATGGAATAAGAAAATTAAAAGAATTCTCAAAAGAAGTTCCTTTTTGTAAGTTGTTAAAAATTGTTTAAATTTGAAAAGGACTTTTGAACAATTTTTTAATTAATGTTTTGAGAGGAAAAAAGGCTCGCTTGAATAAACGGTCAAACTTTTCAAAGACAGAATTTTATAAATTCTTTTCGTAATAAAATTATTTTGATAAAATTTTGTTTTATTCACAACCTGCCGCTTGATCTCAAATAGACTGGAAAAGTTTTTAACAAAAATTCTTTGAAATATTCATACACAATTCATAACTGTTCCATAAACTCGGCAAGTCAGCAATTATTTTAAATATTGATAAAAATTCCTGTTTCCTGGAAGCTTTGTTATATTATATGTTATGGGAATAACAATTTTCATCGCTAAGGCATTATTAAATATCAATGAACAAATGGTGAATTTCCAGGGCCATAAAAGTGGATTCACACAGCTAAGGGTAGGCAACCCCAACAGAAAATCCTCTAGAAAAAGTAAGAGGAAACCACTCTGGATATCATTCCCCAGGTCAGCAATATGAAGAGAAATCAATTACTCTCAATCTATAATCATTATTATTATTATTTTATTGAATCATTTTTTGCATCATAACAGCGTGAGCCAAACTGATGTAAAGGGAATAGCTATCATATTGATTTTCATGACACGTGATAGGTAGCTAACAGTGGCGGTACTCCCTAGAAGCCCAGAAGCCCGGCTTGCATAAGAAATTTTGAATGAAAACCTCCAAATCTAAGTAATCACGCCCCCGCATAAACCAACAACCCACCAAATCACCTTCCAACAATGTTCTGTTCCCATCAGACGTAAGAGGAATAGCCACAAGACCTGAACCTCTGTAAGCCAGAAGAGGTTTTGATTCATACGCAAGCCGGGCTTCTAGGCTTCTATGGGAGTACCGCCACTGGTAGCTAGTCTATCGTCATTTTATAAAACTAACTAACTAACTTACCATCACGCCATCTCCCCGGAGGGGTAGGCAGAAAGAATGGAACGCCACACTGTTCTGTCCTGACATACGTCTCTCGCTTCCTCTACATTCATACATCTTGTCATGCACGCACGTCGATTTTTCCGACTCCTCACGTGACCGACATTCAATATTTGATTGATTTGATCGTGCCACGTTTTCCTCGGCCTTCCTCTATTTCTAGCTCCGTTCACGCCGTTTACATATACCTTCTTTACCATTCTGTCTTCACTCATTCTTTCCATGTGTCCAAACCATCTTAATGACCCTTTCCTTATTTTGTTCATAACACTTTCATTCGCACCACATTCACTTCTTATACTTGCATTTGTCACTCTATCATATACAGATTTGCCACACATTCGTCTTAGAGATCTCATTTCTACTGCATTTATTCTACTTTCATCCTTCTTTTGCCAGTTCTATGCTTCACTTCCATACATAAGGGTCGGCACAAGAACACCATTGTGCACTGCCATCTTAGCTTTTTTGGATTAACGTCATTTTATTGTCACGTGAATTCTATGCCAGATCAAAGACAGTGTGACAATCACATTGCTATTGTCGGGAATCGAACCCCTTTAGTATGGCAGTCATAGCACTTGTCATTCGGCAACAAAGGTTGTTGACACGACACCAAGAGAAGAAAATGGAGTTTTACGTCATTTTCATGAAACAATAAATGTTGTTCTCATTCGTCAAAAAAATAATTCAAACAAAAACATAAAATAAAAGTCTGTTATGTAATAAAAATATGTTTTTATTAATGTTTACCTCAAAATACTTATGTACATTAAAGTAGAAATAACCAATCTCTAGGATTAAGCATTATCCTATTGGAAGAAACCAATCGTGAAAAGTTAAAACAAAAACAGTACATTTTTAGGATGAAAACATTAAAATGAAATCAAAAACATGGCCCAAATATAAATACAGAGTGCATCAAAAAATATATTTAACATTGGTTGCGATAACACTCTGTATTTTAAACTAATGTAACAAAATATATAATAATAATAAAAAAGGATTGTTGATTTTATTTTACAAATAACAAGCATACTAAACATTGGCAATAAAAATCTATACTTAATATATTAAACCAGCTTAATAATTTGTAGATATAAATGATTTTAAAAACATTTCCATTTAACAATTGTTCAAGTACACTTTATTTAGTTAATAAAACTGAAAATAAAAAGGGCTGATACCATCAGAACAAAGTCTCCTAAGAATCACATAAATGAGAACTCTCATTCAACACTCCAAGACAGAGTATGAAATTCCGAAATAAGAAAGATCTGCAATGTGGAAGATGTCGTGCGATGGGGAAGACTGAGAAGACGCTACTGGAGAGAGCATGTTCTAAAAAAGTGAAGAGTAAAGCGGCAAATAAAGTACCAACAGGAAATCGACCTCCAAGAAGACCACCCAAAAGATGACAAGACCGTTGGACATCTACATCCCAGGATCAGGCTCCGAGAAATAACAGGACACAGTCCTAAATAAAGCAGAATAAGAAAATAAAAAGATGTAGTTTACCCACAACAGGGCAATAAAGATTGCACTTAGATGCACTAGAGCGGCGATTCTCAAAGTGGACGGTACCACCCCTCAGTGGGCACTGAGCCTTCTATGAGACAATTGTGGGTTCAGATACATTCGTAGAGGGTTTAGATGGTCTAGGAGTCGGTGATTTTGTAATAGAATTAACATTTAAAATTCAAATTCTGCATTTTAATTGTTATGTCCATTTCACAC
This sequence comes from Lepidostoma basale, assembly GCA_022606425.2. Classification (NCBI taxonomy): domain Eukaryota; kingdom Metazoa; phylum Arthropoda; class Insecta; order Trichoptera; family Lepidostomatidae; genus Lepidostoma; species Lepidostoma basale. Next base: position 1,478,075 of record JAHDVF020001336.1, on the reverse strand, counting down.
AATACTATATTACTTCAATTGTCTATTTCGATGATTTAATGATTTGACAAATGATTATATTTGACAAGAATAACGTGTATATATAGTGCATTATGGGTTATGTTTACAATAATAAAAATATTTAATACATTTTATTCCAAAACAGTAGACCTACGAGTGTCCACAAATGACTCCACCCCAATCTTGCTCCACGGTGTCCCCCGTGTGACCACGACCAGCTTTTGCTACCTCGGTAGTATGATAGCAGGCTCGGGAGGTACGGAGGAAGATGTAGCCAGCAGACTCAACAAGGCAAGGGGAGTTTTCGCTATGCTTCGCCCTGTATGGCGTTCCAGTATCATTACGAGAAAGCTCAAGCTCCAAATATTCAGCAGTAGCGTTAAAAGCGTACTGCTGTAATGATGTGAGACTTGGAAATCTACCGCGGACATTTTTGGAAAACTCCAGGTGTTTATTATAGGTGCCTTCGCTCAATATTCAAGATCTATTGGCCCCAAACAGTGTCAAATGACGTTTTCTGGATGGGGAAAAGCCAATTATAGAGTTGCTAGACGCAAATAGCTGTGGATCGGTAACACTTTGAGACGGAACCCAGCCTGCACTAGACTGGTCCCCTATGGGGGGAAAGAGGAAGCGAGGCAGACCTAGAGCCACCTGGAGAAGAGCCCTGCAGGAAGAGGTTAAGGCAGCAGGCCTCACTTGGGATGATTTTAGGCATCAGGCATGCGATAGAGTCGGGTGGAGAAGGTTCCTTGAAGCCCTATGCACCACGGAGGTGTGAAAGGACAAAAATATGAAGATTCCAAACATATCAAAGTTAGTCAAAAATAACATACAACCGAACGTGGAAAATTTTTATGATAGAGGGGCGTTAAAAAAGGTATTTAGGCGCAAAATTTAGATCTTGAAAGGGGGACAGTGGCCCAAAAAAGTTTAGGATCCTCTGCGTTGAGTACAAATTAAGATGATACTGGATAACTTGAAAATATTATCAGACGGAAATTATTGAATACTATGTTTTTAGTATATAAATCAAAGTTTGGTTTTTTATCTAAATATTTGTGTGATAACTAGCTAACCAGAAAGAATGGACTGCCACACTTTAACCAATGCGGAACTCCATCCTTCTCTTTTTGCCCCCGCGGGAGACGCGGTGTGATGGGTTGCGAACCTCACCAATAGGAATCTCCTGGTCATTTGTGTGATCAGGATATATATAACATATTAAATGCATCGGTATTCAACAAGAAGTACCAATTTTTTTAGAATAAATAGAGCATTTGTAAGAGGTTTAGAAAATATAATCTTGTGCAAGGATTTAAAATGATTTGCCAAGAGACCTTTACAGATTCAGAAAGTGATAAATACTAATGTAGACATATTTTATAGAATGTTTATTATATTTTATGGGAATGAAATTTAAACATTTGCTAAGGTATTATCAAAGCAAAATGAAACAATACAAACAAACCATAACGCCGTTTCTACGCAGGGATAGGCAGAGAGAATGGACGCCCAAATTCATACAGCGAGTCATACACGCACACGGATTCTTTAACATGACCTACCTTTAAAATTAGATTAATTTGGTCATGCCATGTTTTCCTCGGTCTGCATCGACTCCGTGCTTCATTTACATCATTAACATATACTTTCTAAACCATTCTTTCTCCATCTATGCGCTCCATACATCCGAACCAACGCAGCGATCCTTTCATAATTTTGTTCATAATACCTTCTTCCGCTCTACATTCCCTTATTATATCAGCATTTGAGATTCTGTTGTAAGAGTAAGAGGGTTCCAACTAACAAAATTTCACAATTGGCTTTTTTTCGTGAAAAGGGTTCTCACTAACCTTATCTATACGTACATTAAAAAAAAACATGTAATAGTATCGTCATTTTGATGTTACAAAAATAATCAAGTTCCATCTGATCATTCAAAACACACGATTCACTGAAGAAGGATTCATTTACACTTACAACTTTATTATTCCAACTGTCGCCAGAGAAAATTTACACACTTCTCGGTAAGAGTTTCATCTGCTTCAGATGCTTTTATTCCAAGATACACACCCGAAACCAACAAAACTTTGACTTAATTTTTCTTAGCTTTTTACTTTTGACAGTTGGAACCTTCTTACTCTCAGGTGACGGTATATCGTTTTATCCTCATCCTTCTCCTGCCAATTCCATGCTTCGCTTCCATACATTAGGGTTGGGACCAGAACTCCATTGTGAACGGCCATTGTGCAAAATGAAACATGTTCCCATAAAATATGATAAAACTTCTAGAAAACAGATGTTTTCATTGTGTTTTACATCCTTGTTCATAAAACAATAAATATTATGAAAATGTTTACATATTAAGAAATGAATTAATGGCAATGTTCAATCGTGTTTTTAAGTGTTTTGTGATTCCCAAGTGTTTGTTTTTATTTCTTGAACACTATTTTATTTAATAAACTGTTACACTTTAGTTTTAAGATTTGTAAATTTTATGACTATAAACATATGAACTTTACTTTCTGAAGGCAAAATAATTTTAAATGTTATTTCTAAGTGAATTGTCACGACTATTTATTTTGTGTATATGTATTTATAATTGGTTTATGAATAACATGTTTCCTTTTTATATCCGTGATTGGTAATAAAATCCCATTACAATTTTACACACCAGCTGAACGGAAAAAATATGAATATTCATAACTGTTAAATTTACAACACTGTTATAATATCACAATATTTTATGACACACTTTTTAACCCTTATAGGCCGGCTGGCTACAATAGCAGTCCGCATATATTCTCTGTGTTTAACGTGTAATATCCCGTAAATTTACTAATACGGATCAAAAGTAAAAATGTGTATTATATACACTCATGTATTCTCTGTGATTTAGAGTTAACTTTCATCCTTTTTGTACAAAGATTTAATTCGATTTATTTTCTTTGTAATGCGTGTCCCATACGGATCACGGCTCGCGGCCAATCATCACACACACACAGTTGCATAACCGCCGAGCTACGAAGTGTTGGTTTCTCGTACTGTGTCGGAATCTTTGATTTTGAAGGTGTGCTAACTTAGGATGACTCTTATATCGTAATTAGTTATCAACGGCGCTTTTGGTTTCATTTATAAACAACATGTATGTAATATATTTTTATTTGTTTTCTTAAACTCAACATGAAACAAAAAAAGTCTGATTATTTTTATGTTAAAATAAAAAATGCATAACATTTGACTACAAAATACAATTTATTTGATATTTTTATGTATTTTGTGAAGAGTAATTTAATTGTTTACAAGAGCGTTCCGATGTTTCAAACTCTCGCCGGCCTTTAAGGGTTAAGAATGTCGCGACAAGTTGTGTTTGTAATGCCTGATGATGCCAACATCGGTTGGCGGAACACCTTTCTAATATCATTGATTTAAATCCTTGGCGTAAGTCTTTTTAAAAAATAAAAATAAATGTATAATGCCAAATAGCTTTAATATAATTCAAATAAAAAAATCTAAGTATTTTACTGTCTTAAGCTTTTCGGAATCGATGATTGTAATCAGTATATAGAATATTATGCCAGTTAGTTTAAAAACTATTGGTAATATAACTGTACAAACAATGATATTTTGCATAAAATGATTGCATTATATATAATTAATATCTGATTTTTTCATTAAACCAAATTAATTTTAAAGGACATTCAATGAATTATGTAAGGAATATAAGCCAAATGATAGCCAGACAGATTGTTTTATTTCATTTCAAAGTTCGAGCGTTCTTAATGGAAAACCCCTTTATAAATGAAAACTTCTGTTTTCTAGAAGTTTTATTATATTTATGTGAATGACATGTTTCATCTGTATAAGGCATTTAGCAAATGTTTTCAAAGACATTTATAATAATAATAATAATAATTAGGATAATTCGTATAGCGCCGTTTTCGTGAATAGCTCACCTCAAGGGCGCTTTGACAATGTTTTTGTCATGAGAGCTGCATGTGACACCAGCAATCAGACCATAACCGTTGTTTACATTTTATGCGATATTTTGAAAAGGTGGGTTTTTAGGTGAGATTTAAATTTTGATAATGCCTTACACAGGTGAAACATGTCATTCACATAAATATAATAAAACATCTAGAAAACAGACATTTTCATTCGTATTAACTATTTAATTTGGAGTTTTTAAATCATTGTTGAAGAAACAATAGATAAGAATTATATATATATTCTATTTAAGTAGGAATAGACATAAGTTTTGCTATAAAATAAAGTCTCAATAAAAGCATTAACCGCTATAGTTCAATCTCACCAAGTAATAAAGATTCTGAATGGCAACAAGATAAGTATTTCATTAATAATAGATATCTATAATTATTGTTCCTCAAAATATAAATATGGTGCACAAACACATAATAAAATACAGTAGAACTCCAATTATCGGAACTTCGATTATCCGAATCGCTGATTATCTGAATCGCTGATTACCCGAATCGCTGATTATCCGAATCACATTTAGAATTTCAGGAAAATAAAATTAAGACGGAAACGAACTTCGATTTGCAAAATAATGATTCTGTCAACGCGTACTATTGTCCTTCCCTCGGCGAAGCCACCTGTCAGTGTTCATTTTGATTATTATTATTTTGTTGAATCGTTCTATACACTATGACAGCATGAGCGATGTAAAGGGTATTATAGCTATCATAGTGATTCTCTTGACATGTGATAAGTAGCTAATATATCGCCATTTTATTGTCACGTGAATTCTACACCAGACCAAAGACAGTGTAACAATCACACTGCCCTCGCCAGGAATTGAACACGGAACCTTCGGGGTGACAGTCAATGCACTTACCACTCGGCCACGAAGGTCGCTTTATTAAGATTAGTCGGTCGGTGTGTCAAAACGGATGATGACAGTCAAACAGGTTACTTTGACCGAAATGTTCAGCAAGCGATGACTTTCATTTACAGTACGGTACCTACATACTGTACTAATGTACAACACTTGTAACTACATTTAATATGTAAAAGTGTTGCCATTTCATTTAATTAATTAAAAGGTATTCTTCTTTAAAGATAGGTTTTTTCTCCCATTTTCAACATACATACAGTAATTAATTAAAATATACACTTTTAAAAAAATAATCCAAATGGGGTCCGGTCCGGTCCCAATTGATTATGATAATTGGAGTTCTACTGTAATAATAATAAAACACAAGATTATTATATACACATGATTTTAAAAATATTGCTAACAGTTTTTTTTTACTTCTAGAGGAAACCAAAATAATTATTACTATAATATTTATTGCATGTGTTTTTTATTTTAATTGAATATAAATATTTCTATTTATGTCAGCACGAAGCATGATAGGTAAGACACATATTTTTTTTTAAATAAATATAATAACACTTGGTATTTTCACAACACTTTATTGTGAAAATACCAAGTCTTATTCTATTTATTCATATGTGAATCCACAACACAATGTGAAGGCGAATATAGAAGAAACACATAATAATAATTCATATGAATACTATCTACGTTTAATAATTATATAAATAGTAGAAAATCAGATTCTATACAAAATTCCATAAAACATGTTCAGTATGTCATACTTTTTTGCATAGAAAATATAAATGAAAACGCCTGTCTTCTAGGAGTTTTATTAAGTTTTATATGGAATGACATGTTTCAGCCTTCTAAGGCATTATTAAATGTTTGCATTTTCAAAATTTCGCCCTTCTAAGGCCTAAACAAATGTGTCATTCCATTTAAACTTAATAAAACTCCAGAAGACAGACGTTTTCATTTATAATAATTATTTAATATGGAGTTGTACATCATTCTTAAAGAAACATTAAAAATACTTTTTTGCACTTAACACAAACATATTTCGGACAGCAGACTTATTCCTCAGTGTAAACTATTTGACAAAGGCAAGGGGAAAGGTTAGGGAAATTTCGCAATGCTTTGCCCTGTATGCCGTTCCAGTATCATTTCGAGAAAGCTCAAGCTCCAAATATTCAGCAGTAGCGTTAAAAGCGTACTGCTTAAGTGCTCTTTCAATCCTCAATTAAAGTTGCTCATTGGGTATATACACAAAATGATGGGCAATCATTATATGTTTGTGAAAAGTGTAAATACAGTGTTTTTCAAAAGTTATACAAATGCGAATCCACGCCATCGTTTTGATTGCAAATATACAAAAAATAAATCAACATGGATTGCAAATACATCTTGTTTCTCTTCTATGTTCGCCATAGCTTTATGTTATGGATGTTTAATGTTTCTTTTTTATATACTTTGTATATAACACTCACCCCGTTCGAATAATCAAAAATTCAGATAATTGTATTTTTTTCAAAAAAAGTGTCTATTTTAATTAATTACTGTATATAAAATAAGATCATTCATTTAATAAAGATAATGACGTTGAAATTTCGCATGATAATAAAAGAAATATAACTTTGAACAATCTCGAAATTTTATAAATTAAAAATAAAGAAAATATTATAAATAATCAAATAAATTTAACATCAAGCCCAATCATTGATTTATTTCCTTTGTTGTAAGTTAATACCTGAACCCCAATAAGAACTTTAAATTATTATTTTAAATTTGTTCATAATATTTGAAGACTACAGGGGAAAAACAAGGAATGTCAGTAGAAGGTTAATTTGAATAAATTGAGAATAAAGCTAATCAAAGTCTATACATTTCTTAGCAATCAGCAATCGATTATCTGGCCATAGTCGATGACTCAGATGATTTTTGAATATGAAAATTTTACTGTGGATAGATACGTACAAATGCCACTAGATGGCATTATTACATTTATTTTGAATTTTAATTGACATTCCTTGTTTTTCCCCTGTAGTCTTCATTTGTTATAACAAAAGCATAAACGTTCCAAAATAAATCATTATAACATTAGTCAAAACTAACCATATTTGTAAACAACTTTATAATATTTTAAATATTTATAAAATATCACTGATGAAGGGCTGGTTAGTCCGAAACATGTTTGATATTTAATTTTTATTTAATTTTTTTAATAAATGTGAGTGTTGTATACAAAGTACATAAAAAAGAAACATATCTTGTTTTGATTAAGAAGCTATCTATTGCAATATTACAAATATTTAATACAAATTTGTCATTTTATCATTATCAAAGCTTCAGTTTAATTTATTACATGGGTCCATATGTTAAAATATTTTTTTTTGTGACACAATTTAATACCGAAGCCTTTGCAATTAGAATCTTCAGTTTTCCACCAGGAAATTATACAAATTGTTTGACTAACAAACCCGAAGAATAATTTAATTACATGATTCGACAATACAAGGGCCCCAGTTCATTAGTTCATTTAACAAAAGCTGTACATAAAATATATTATTTTATAATATGTTAAATTACTGTACATTACTTAAATTAATATATTGCAAATTTGTCTTAGAAAATACAACTAGAAAAATATTCTTAGATATATATTTACTGCCTATAAAGTGAACACAGTTCTTTAGACAAAAACAAGATTAAAAAGCTTTTTTATACAAATATAATAAAAATAATTTATTGATACTGTGTATGTGTGATGGCATATTACAACCTTAGCTAATTTATTTTCACTGCCACTAGCGGATTAATAGATTTTTTTATTTGTGAAATAATTTGTTATTTTAATATTTTTTATAATAGTAGGTTTATACATTTGATACGGGTAAGCGTAACAGATGTTATTTGTGGTAACCCTGTATCCCACTTTTTATTTATTTAATTAGGAATCACCATTAATTTAAACTCAAATTTTGCAATCAGATATATTCTTATTTACAGTTTAAAATTATATTAAGAAATATAAATTATCATGACCATAAAGCGCAAGAATCTGGAATACCTTGGGGACATTATGATGAACGATAAATACAAATTACTGCAACTAATTATCCAAGGTATATTAATGGAAAATGAAGTGTCGGGACAAGAAGAAAAATCTGGCTGTGAAACTTTCGAGAATGGTTCAGTTACACCACAACATCCCTGTTTAGAGCTGCTGTATCGAAAATAAAAATAGTCATTAAGTTGTCCAACCTCCGATAGTACAGTAATATGAAGAAATTATATTTTCAGACGAATGTATAAAAGTTAATTTCCTATTTAGAAACATAAAATGTGAATTAAAAATAAATTCGAATTAATATCTTAATAATTGGTGTGATTGTTGAAATGGTCGACCAATTTAAATACCTTGGCAGCATCATCAGTAAAGCGCTTAACCCGGACATTCAAATATAATGCAGAATTGAAGTTGCACGAGCTACATTTAATAAAATGAGAACATTCTTTTGCAACGCTAATCTTAAACTGAAATTCCGACAAAGAATGTTTGTTCTACTATATGGCTGTGAAACCTGGACCCTAAAAGTGAATGTAATGAACCGGTTGGAGGCGTTTGAGATGTGGATATACTGCAGAATGCTCCGTATACCGTGGACCGATAGGGTCAGTAATGCAGACATACTACAGAGGGCCAGAGCCAATAGGGAGCTGTTGTCGAGTGTGAAAGTAAGAAAGGTCTCATATTTGGGTCATGTGCTAAGGGGAGAAAAATACCACCTCCTTCGACTGATATTAATGGGAAAAGTGGAGGGACGTCGTGAATTGGTAGAAGGCAGTTGTCCTGGCTGCGAAACATTAAATGACAAGAATTCAGAACCTGTTCTAACTGGTGCAGGATAGAAATGTCTTTGCTGCTGTGATTGCCAACATTGAGGGGACCTGACACGGTACCGAAAGAAAAAGAAAATGTAAATAATAGGTTTTTGATAGCTGAGAATGTGTCTAAGGTATTTTGCGGACGGATTGAAATAGAAACATTGTTTGTCTAGAAATATCTATTTATATTTAGTACATTTATATACATTTAACACGTTTGTCAATGTAACTTAACTCTGATGATGACTCGGGATTAATAAAGTTTTTGACGGAAGATCAATGGAAGACGATATGATTCCATTTATAACGTAAAAATATCAACAATTAATTAGTACACAAATTTACATTTATTTATTTATTGATCATTTACTAAGCATATCATTTTTATACCTTCCAACTATCTGATTTTATAAATGCTATATCTGCAAATGGTGATAGAGTGGAACCTGGATAATTGGCATTCTAAGGGACCAGGCCTATGATGGTCAATTAACCAGGTTTTCCAATTATCCAGTTCAGATTGTGTTTTCGTTTTTTAACCAGGTTTTGTAACCACAAAACAGAAAAGAAATAAAAACAATTCATGGATTGATGCATCAATCATTAAAAATTTAATAGGTAAATTGTAATTGTACATACGTGCATACACATACAAACAATACATTTAATTATAGTGGTTTGAAAAATTACTTATATGGGCCTGTTTCACACGCTAAAAATGTTGCACAATTCTTCGTGAGATTTATCGGCATCAACTTCTTGGATTAGTTTTAGTTTCGAGGTCAAATCAAGGCCGTTATCTGATTTTATAAATGCTATATCTGCCAATGGTGATATATCAAAAAGAAAATAAAAGCATATTTTATATATCTATGATAATATATACAAAACTCAACTAAAAATAATATTTTTTTATAATATAAAACTGGATAGAACAGTGTAAATATAAAGTGATTTAAATTAAAAAAGATTTATTAAATATCTTTTTAAAAAGCACAGTATTCTGGCATTAAGTAGGGTCCATTATGACTGCATTGAAATAATAAAAATATATTATATCTGTTTTATGAAAAACAAAAAAAAATTATCAATAAAAAAACGTAATTTTTAAGAACTACTTAATTCCAAAATAAACCTATTTCTAATTTTGAGTCGAAAAAGAAAATTTAACAAAAACAAATTTGGTGAGGATAAATAAGAAAGTACGTAATGATAGTAGTACCTATATATAAAAAGAGAATATCAAATAATTATTAATAGCCAACGCAGTTTAAAAAAAAATCATAAAAATGTACATATACACAAGCATGGAGTCACAAATGTCACAATACTTTTTGACAGTTGATAATTCTACGCGGAGGTGTATCATTGCGCGCGGTCCGAATACCATAAAAATGTATTGAAGTAAAAAAAAACGCAACAAACCATTTAGTCACAAAGGGATTTCACAAAACATCAATCCGTTATCACATGTTGTTAATTAAACGTAACACTATGTACACTAGAAGTTTAGAAATAACATTTTTAATTTAGCTAATAAATTAAAAACACGATTAAACCGCTGTTAGTCCGAGAAGGAATCCGACCAGTAGGTCGTGGTGACGGGGGCTATGCTCTTGAAAAGATCCTTGGTCGAGGTCGGCTTCTTCTCTTCGACTGCGCGGGAGATGACGGCGTGCTGCTTGTGGTTGTCCATGTGGCGGTCCAGGGACTTCTGCTGCTTGAACCTCTTGTCGCATATCTTGCAGCGGTAGGGCTTGCTCAGCCCGGGGTGGTCCTGCTTCTTGTGCAAGTTCAGGTTGGTCATGTTGGTAAACCCTTGTGAGCACACTTCGCACTTGTATTTCTTCTCCCGGCCGTGCACTGCCTCGTGGACTTTAAGGTTCTTAAGCTGGCCGAAGACCTTATCGCAAGATTTGCAAGCGTATGGCTTGCCGTCCGCCTTCCCGTATTCTGTTGGATGCGCGTCTTTGTAGTGGGCGTACAGGTCTTTCGAGTACATAAAGGCTTCTGTGCAAATGGAACACTTGTGCGTCTTTTCCTTGGTGTGGGTCACCATGTGCAGCCTCAATACGCTTGGATAAGGGAAGGTCTTCTCGCAGTGCGTGCAGGGGTACTTACCTAATATACTGCCTCTCTTCTGCGGCCGTTTCGTTACGAGAATCACATCGTCATCTGAATCATGGGACGATTTAACAATTTTCATTTTCTTCTTTTTACTTTTTTTAATTTTTAGCGTCAACTTCTTGGTTTTCTTCTTCTTCCTCTTCTTCGCGCCGTACGATGGATCGTCTGATTCCGGATCCGAACAATCGGATTTAAACTTTTTATTATCGTCCGAAACGATCGGCTCATTATCGCAATCTATAAGTACGAATTCAGTTTTAACGATTGTTTTCTTTTTTAATCCCAGCTTTTCTCTGAACGCCAAATCAGACTTTTCGCATCTGCTTTTGAATTTGAACGCAACCTCCAAATCCTCGGCACACGATTCGCAGATGAACTCGGGTAGGCCGTCGTTGGTCGAGACTTGCACGGCTGCGCAAGACATCACCTTTTCGCACATTTGCACCGTTTCTTCGTTGTTGAATATCGAAATCAATACGCCGGCGCCCATGCAGACTCGACACACGTTCCGGATATCGGGCTCCGTCGGTACATCGTTTTCTTTCTCTTTCTCGCTCGGCGGAACGGCGATCGGCTTTGTTTCTTCTTCAACTTTACCCGGGGAGGCGGGTTTGGTTGGTTCTTCATTTATGTCGGATTTTGCCGATTCGGCGGGAATTTCTTCTGAAAAGTCAGTCACTGATTTAGATATAGAGGGCATTGCAGATTGATCGCTCCGACTCTCAATGACGGCCTGTGACAGGTCAGCTTCCATAGAATCCTCTCGTTTAGGTTGTAATGCACTGTCGAGTTGTGTATTTTGGGTTAAGACGTTTGACATTTCACTATCATAACACAGGGATAACTCTGTAGCTATATCTGGAGAATTATGAGTTGGTATTGTATCCTCGGCTTTCAGTTGAATATTGCCGTAGCTCTGTTGTACAGGATTTGTTTGTAAATCAGGTTGGAGTGGCATTGATTTCAACTCGTTCGTTTGATAGTGCAAAACACCGTTGTTAGGGTCCAGTTCAACGTTGTTTGAATGCATTTTTGTGTACTGGGAATATAAATCCGTGTAATCCGAATCCATATTCGAATTATAATTTTGCATTGCTTTCACAAAATAACAAAACACTCGAGTTTATCGCACGCGGCGCACTCCCGACGCTTGTTTGGTAACACTGACGTCATACTGAGCAGACTTGCTTCACCGTTCTGCCGCTAGAGCGCAGTAGTGCCCCACAGTTGACGCGCGTATTTCAAAAGCGGGAATTCTTACAAGATTCTGATAATAGCTACCCAAGTACCTACCTTAAATAAACTTTTTTCTCATTGCAATTTCGGATACCGATTTGAAGTTTTCTATAGTATCCCCATATAACAATAATTCACCATTAATTACTTATATATTAACATACATTAATACGCTTACAATATTGTAAATTATTTATCATATTTGTTAAATGGTTTAATCAAGTTTACACACTGAAATATCTGAAGACATATTTGTCGAGTTGATTGTAGTAAATGGTCAAATAATGTCCCACTTGTTAGTTTTGAGGACCTATATCATTTACAGGCAAATCCCTTTGTTTAGGGTATCCTTTGTTCACGAAAGCATTATTATTCCTAGACTTTGTTATAATTACTAACCCATAATGTACGGACGATTTCACAAATAAATTAATCACTGAAATACACACTGAAAACGAAAATAATATCAAAAGGTAAGTAAAAGTATTTATATTGTTGAGATTACAAGCGTTAATTAGCGATTTTAACTAAATATACAATACATAAAACATACAATAAAAACTAAAACGGCCGTTCACAATGGAGTTCTGGTCCCAACCCTAATGTATGGAAGCGAAGCATGGAACTGGCAGAAAAAGGATGAGAGCAGAATGAATGCGGTAGAGATGAGGTCCCTAAGACGTATGTGTGGTAGAACGATAAACGACAGAATCTCAAATGCTGATATAAGAAAGGAATTTAGAGCGGAAGAAGTTATTATGAACAAAATTATGAAAGGATTGCTGCATTGGTTCGGAAATATGGAGCGCATGGATGGAGAAAAAATGTTCAAGAAAGTATACGTTAATGATGTAAATGGAGTACGGAGTCAAGGCAGACCGAGGAAAACATGGCATGACCACATTAATAAAATTTTAAAGGTTGGTCATGTTAGAAGTCGGAGGAATCGACGTGCGTGTATGACTCGCTGTATGAATGTGGAAGAATCTAGAGAGGTATGCCAGGATAGAGTAGTGTGGCGGTCCATTCTCTCTGCCTAACCCTACGGGGAAACGGCGTGACGATTTGTTGTTGTTGTAGAGAAATTCATTTATTTTTATTTTCATTATTGATAATGAATATCAACCACGACATTTCAAATAACTTAATTATTTTTTTTGGATTTCAGTGAAAATATGAAAGTGTTGTGTGTTAAAAAAAATAGCCTTAATATTTTTTTGCTCTTATAAAAACTTAATTTTGGTATATCTACACTTTTGCTGCAAATTTACTTCAATTCTGATTTCATAAATTTATTATTATACATAAATAACACAATTAAAATAAATTAATAAAAACAAAAAATAACAATGACGAATTTCTATAAATTAAAACAATATTTTTCCACTTTTTACAAATGTCTGTCATTTGATCGTGCCTTAGTAAGGCGAATATTAATTGTTATGGAAATAAATGATTGAAGAAACAATTGACGGCTGGTTATTGCAAAGTGCTAAGTGGTTTTAAAATTGACAATTCTGAACTTCTCAGCAAATTGTCACTCAATACCCCCATGTCTCGCACGAGACACACCGCGAGCCAAGTTTTCCACCTTCCTGTTTATCGCACAAACTACGCTCTGAGCGCGGCACTGTATCGAATCTGTGATATCTACAACAAACATTTTGGAGACATTGACGTCTTTCATTTGAGCGAGCGAAATTTTAAAAAAGTGATCGGAGCAACATTTCGGCGCGGATGTGACCACGATGTAACATGATATTATAATACTTGTATATTACTTTTTATTTTATTTTATCTTAATTTAATTTTTATTTCCAGTACTATAAGTATTTTAACTCTTAAATATTATGTACTCGTATACCTTATTTTGTCTTAGTTTAACTTCAATGTTTCTCACTATCATTTGTTGATTGTTAACTATTATTTTTAATCTGTGGTAGCATGTAATTGGCCTTATTTTAATTATTCTGAATGTTTATTTTATATATATGTTATTGATATCGCTGTATGTTACCCTAAATAAATAAATAAATAAATAAAATAAACAAACAGAAAAAAACAGTTCATCAAAACAAAAACTTCAGTTTCACGGAGCGCGGGCTAATTTATGGGGTGAAGTTTGAACTACACTATGTTATACAATAACTTTGCACCTTAGCACAGTTACTGGCCGTTATATTTCATCTTTAGCCGCCTAGCGGTCCCATATGGGATCGGTGATTTAGTTATCTGTTTACATTGATTTATGACAATACGAGTATATTCATATTTGGAAAAATCGAACGTCCGATTTTCATGAATGAGCAAAAAAAAGTAGTCAACGAAAAATATCCATTGCTATTTATTATAACTTCCATAGTAATAAAAATGTGTCACAATTTTTTTATTTTACATGAAGCCTTGCGCGAGCCCTCTGACGTTGTTCAGGGAATCAATTTTAATTTTCCACAATCAATTTTAATTTTCCACGGACCCCCTGAATGATCTCAGGTTCGCCTGGGGATCGGTACAGGAAAACCCTTTTTTATGAATGTTTTATGAATGTGAAAGCATAACAAAAGCCCTAATTTAACTTTAATCAATGAACAAACTAACATTTATTCATCCCCACTCCTTAATGTATTTACGATACATAATTAGATTCAAAGAACTCTTGATTCTGCACTGTATGTATTTCACATTTCAGACGCAGAAGAGAAGTATACATCAATCGAGTCTACGCACACAGGATGGCGATTTTATTTTATACAACAACAACAACAAACCATCACGCCGTTTCCCCGAAGGGGTAGGCAGAGAGAATGGACCGCCACACTACTCTATCCTGGCAAACCTCTATAGCTTCCTCCACATTCATACAACGAGTCATACACGCACGTCGATTCCTCCGACTTCTAACATGACCAACCTTTGAAATTTGATTAATTTGGTCATGCCATGTTTTCCTCGGTCTTTTTATTTTATATATAATACTTAATCATTAGTCACCTTGAAATATGTAAAATCATTTGTAAACAATTTGTAAAAATGATTGACTTAGAAACACTTTATTTCGTCCTACTTCAAATAACTTATTTTTGATTTATATAATATCATTTAGTATCCCCTAACTTTGTTAGTCATAAAATTTCTTAACGAGTTCCACGAAACACTTTCCAATATTTCTGGACATACCCAAATAATTATTTGTTAAAAATGTATAAAGTCACATCAATCTTCGTTAATTACCATATTCATTTCTCCATTTACTAGTGTATGTAAACAGCAATGAGCTGAAATTTCGTCGCATTTGATAATGCCTTAGAAGGGCGAAACATGTCACTCCCATAAAATATAATACAACTTCTAGAAAACTGACGTTTTCGTTCGTATTAATTATTTAATATGGAGTTTTACATCATTGTTCAAGAAACAATAAATCAATAGTATTATACAAAAATACACGGGAAGCCCATAACGTCATATAAAATATACTCGTAATTTTATCTGTTTTAATAACATATGTTTGTTGACATTGGTAAAATAAACCAAAGTATGACACAGAATGCCAAAACACTATTCTAGTGGAACGGAAGGCCTGATGACTACTGTCAGCAGGCCAGCTTCTTTTGGAGAGTTTGAAGTGGTTTCCTCTCCACAAGAGCAAATGCTGAGAAGTTCCTGATTGGTCCACTATAGTATAGGGTGTTTTTTTAGAGGTATACAATACATATTCAAAATGAAAAAAACACACATTAAAATAATGTTAATGTCTATGATATTGGCTTTATTTAATATATAATTTTATGCCATTATTGTTCAAATATGATTTCGGGCATATGAGCGCCACGGCTAGCTCGAATGAAGCGCAATCGTGAAGTCCAATTATCGACAATTGTCGTCTTTGTGGATTCGTATTATCCACTAGAGTAGAGTTCGTATTATGGTCTTCTGAATAACTTGCTCGGATGGACGATTATATCGATCGTAAAATGGACGTAGTGCACGATAAGTCTGGCGAACCGAACCACGATTTTCAAAATAAATTTGCACAATTTGCAGGCGCTTTTCTGACGTCAGTTTATTTATAGTAAAATGGCAAAACACACTAAATACAAATCAACTGTCAACCGTTCAAATTGACAATTTGTAAAAACAATGTTGTCAGTTTAAAAACCAAACCTCAAAAAAAACACACTATTTATCCTTCCAGCTCCCAACACTTTTAGATAACAATTAATGCAGAAAAATCCCCTTGATGAAATATGCACTCTGTATATCATAAGCAAGGTAAATAATGCAACGCCCATATAAAAAAACAAAACTATGTTTGTTGGGGTTTCGGGAAAATTCGTATGAGGATCGTATGACGAGTTATATGGATTTTCCTAAGTTCCCAAAAAAAAAAACACATTGCTACCAACCGTGGAAATCTACATAATAACATATTCGCAAAAAATATAATGAAATGTATACACGTGTGCTAATTAAATACACGATTTTCCATATGAGAGATGACATACGAGTATGTCAAAAGCTCCCTTTCGCTTTTGTCTGTATGACTATGTTAGGTAAAAATAACATGATTTTTCTGGTTCAAGCAAAGTTACATAAATACGCGCAAAAGCGCTGGTATCATAACGGAAAATCATTTTCTGAATTTAGAATAAAACCGTATTTGTAATTTAACTGAATATGTAATTTGAATAAATAATATGGTATTTTTTACCCTGTTTTAAACTGGATATATTTTTAGCTTTTTTACAATTGGAAAAATATCTCTGTTTTAACTTGAATTGTTTTATGTTAAAATTATAACAAACGATATCGTTTGTATCGTTCTCCCGATGATGAAGTTGAAAGCCTTCGAAACATGTCGAGAAAAATAAACACAAAAGTGGAAAAAACACGAAAAATCGGTCGACGTTAAACACAAGTGGAAGCACACCAACTAACTAACTAACTAACCATCACGCTGTCTACCCGAAGGGGTAGGCAGAAAGAAAGGACTGCCACACTTTTCTTTCCAGACACATTTCTCTCGATTCTTCAACATTCATACATCGTGTCATGCACGCGCGTCGATTTATCTGACACCTCACGTGTCCGACATTCAATATTTAATTTATTTGATCGTGCCACGTTTTCCTCGGTCTTTTTCTTTTTCTAGTTCCATTTGCATCGTTAACATATTTATTTTTTATCAATATTTCCATGTGTCCAAATCATCTTAATTATCCTTTCATTATTTTGTTCCTAACATCACCGCATTCATACATAGAGTATACATACATTCGTCTAAGAGATCTCATTTCTACTGCATTTATTCTACTTTGAATCATTTTTTGCAGTTTCATGGTTCACTTCCATACATGAGAGTCGGTACAAGAACACCATTGTGCCCTGCCATTTTAACATTTTCGGATAGGCTATTGTTTGCGATGACAACTTTAAGTGCACCATTCACTTTGTTGCCTGCCACAACCCTTGTTTCAATATCCCTCCCCACTCGCCAATTTTTTGTAAATTTCCTACCTAAATATACAAACTCACGGGTTGGTTGGTGGTCAAAAAGGTGGTTACCATTTAACTGAAAATAATCATTAATTTAATTAAAAAAAACTGATTTGAAATTTTTAATAATAATAATAATAAAAACCAAACTTTAAACAATTTAGAAATTTTAGAAATTAAAAAAGCTATAAAAAATAATAAAAATAAAATAAATAACCAATTAAATTTAAATTTAATTTCCATGCCCGATATGTTTCCGTTACATCTCCCCTCTTCTCAATACTAACTATACCCCTTCCACTCGATATGTTCCCGATACAACTCCCCTCTCCTCATTCCTAATTATGCCCCTTCCACTTTTATACATAACTCGAACTCCATTTAGTATATAAGTGACCGCTCTGTTTTATTTGATTGTTAAAATTGTATACATTGATAAAGGTTACTTGTAACCGAAACATATCTGAGTTCAGTGAAAATAAAAAGTGTTGTAATACAAAGTGTAATTATATTTATTCAAATATGAATCCACAACACAACGTGAAGGCAAGCATAGAAGAAACTAACTAACTAACTAACTAACCATCACGCCATTTACCCGAAGGGGTAGGCAGAGAGGATGAATCGCCACACTGGCCTGTCCTGGCACACCTCTCGGGCTTCCTCCACATTCATACATCGCACCATGCACGCACGTCGATTATTCCGACTTCGAATGTGGCCGCCTCTTAGTAATTGATTAATTTGGTCATGCCATGTTTTCCTCGGTCGTCCTCGGCTTCTTTTCCCACTCACGCTGCTTGTGTACAACTTTAACTATTCTACTCTCATCCATTCGTTCCATCCGTTATCATTCGTTATCTAATCCGGCACTGCCCATAAAATAAAATAAAATTTATGGAAAACAGACGTTTTCATTCGAATTTATTGTGTACAAGAAGCAATCTTAAATATACGAGTAATATCAATACATCTTTTCTCAAGCGCCGATCCATTTTAAAGGCATTTATCAATCAAACGTTCAGATGCAACTCGTTCAAAGCGTCGATGATGTCGGATATAACATTTAATATGTGCATTTATTATAATAAATGAAGCAATTATTTTACGATTTTTCTTTCGAAAAATATATAAGTCAGTTTAACAAGATTAAAAAACCTTTTAAAAACTTGAAAGTAAGTTTTTGCGTTGTTCGCTAATGCATACTAAATTATACAAATTGTTCAATATTCATGCGTGTTTTTAATCTAGTTCGAACCATAAATTCAGTTTCGGCGAATGAGAATATCTGCTTTATACATACGCCAACTATTTATAGCTAATGATCCTTTTTTGTTGTGATTAGCGGGATACAGGCGTAAATATTCCCATATCGTGAGAGAAATATAATACACTTAGCCGATATATTCAGCATTAAGAAAATAAATTTCGATCAAGCTGTTTCTTAAACAGAAACGAAAAATAGTTTACTAACTCTTTACTTCGTATGATATTACAATTATTAAAGAGTTTTAACCTCTTGTTACTACTAAAATTGCCTTCAACAAAAAGGCTAAACTATTTGAGTCCAATAACATAGACGTAAACCTACAAAAACAACTAATAAAAACATTGGTGTGGAGTGTTTTACTATACGGCTGCGAGGCTTGGTGCCTGGGCGAAAGAGAGCGCAAAAGGCTGGAGGCGTTTGAAATGTGGACCTACCGACGAATTGCCCATGTTCCATGGAGGAACCGCGTTACAAATGAGGAGGTTCTCAGCAGAGTTGAAGAGAACAGGCACATATTGAACATCACAGCGGCGGCCAGTGTTGCGACACGAATGTTTCCTGCATGATGTATTGGATGGAATGGTCGAGGGATCGATTGGCAGAGGACGACCACACTAGAAGTACCGTAAAACGGGGTTAAATTGCACCATCAAGGGTAACTTTGCATAAAAAAAAAAGTTTTTGGAGACATGTTTTGTCGTTGCTACTAACTATAACTTATTGTTTCTACAAACATTCAATAGATGTAACTTTTCACTCTTACCTGAGGTTATTTTCCATTCAATATGGTACTTTAGTGCTGAGTGATTAGCGGTTTGGATAGGTTGTGCAGTTTTTATGAATAATTACTATAGGTAATTCTTATCACATCTTCGACAGTGTATATCATTCTAAGGCGAGAAAGTGGTTTCGTATGTTGAATTTTGTCATCTATTTGATAATACTAGTATTCCTTACAAAATTTACCAAAACATAATTTTACTGATTTATTTTTGGAAGTTATCACATTTTCAACGAATTTGGGGTTAGATTGCATCAGATGCAAAGTTACCCCATTTCTTATTTTTTACGGTAAACTTTAGATATTTGAGTAATTTCTTTAAAAAAATGTTTTAGCTATGGGCAGAGTACCTATATAAAAGAAAGGTTGGAAGTAGGCGATATGCACTTATGATCTGTGGAAGTACTGCTGGAAAAATGTTGCCGCCATTCGTGGTTTATAAATCAGCTCACTTATGGACGACATGGACAGAAGGTGGGCCTGAAGGGTGTCGGTATCATCATTCAACCTCGGGATGGTTTGAAGCAGCAATATTCTATGATTGGTTTGAAAGCGTCCTTCTGGTGAACTCAAAAAAATTTGATGGAAAAAAAGTTTAATTTTTTTTTTGTGTATTTTAGTTAAGTCATTATTTGTATGATTATAGATTATATATATTAATTATGTGAAAGCATCCAAATATTTTAAGGGTGATTTTTATTTATTTTCTTTGTGATACGCGTATAGGTAAATTTAAATAAAGTTATTAATCAAAACACCTGAAATTTGTATTTTATTAAGATTCTAAAATGTTTATAAAAATAAGTCTAGATTTGGAAGATGCCCGAAACTGTTTTATGAGGTTATTTTGCATTTCCATGTGGAAACTATTAAGATACTGAAGAAAAAAAAAGTGATGCAAAGTCACCCCCCCATAGGGGTTACTTTGCATCACTTTTCAAAAAATTAAAGCTTGAATATGAATCTACAAAATATATTTAAAACCACAAAAAAGTATAGGAAATATACTATATAACCATGCCATTTATTGTCAAAAACACAAATCATCTCCTCGATGAAAAAATTCAATTTTAATGAAAAGTTATTAAAAAGTGATGCAATTTAACCCCGGTTTACGGTACCTAATGTTTCGATTTTATTGAGGACATGGACGAAAATGTTTTTTGGCATAAATAATCCTATATTTATAAATTTGGCATACTGTTTACGACCCGACGGAAAACCTCTTATATCTCCTAAATATATAACTAAACTCTCAACAAAGAAATACTTATTATTTATATAATAGTAGGGTCGAAGCACCAGTATTTGACCGCCCCCCAGTTAATGACCGTTGGTTAATAAAACAAAATATAATAAGAATTGCTCTATGTGTCCAGTCAAAAAACTTTAATCCCAAGAAACTATGACAAAAGAGGTAGGCAGAGACAACTGTTGGTAAGAAACAAAACTATCAGTTTTGAACTGTGCCTTGTCAAACGGTACGTAAAAGTAAAAGTACGTCTTCCCGTTGTTGTTCTGAGATTGTTAGTAGTTTTTTATAAGGAAAAGTGTGGTAAGTGTTTTTTTTTATGTTATTTCTTATGCAATTCTTTGAATATTTACATATTTTTACATGTTAGGGTGTTTCATAATGTGACAATGTAACAAAATCTATGTATTGTATCAATATAATCTGAAGTGGTCAATTACTGGTGATTGTGCTATTTTTTTAGAGAAATATTAATTTTAATAGTAATACTCATATTTCAATAAAAAAAGTTAGAGAATTTAGAGAAGTCAATGTGTTTTTTATTGTTTTATTTTATATTGTACACTGAAATAATGAAATTAATGCCTTTAATGTGGATTTCAGTACAAGCTGAACCTTAAACGGTCATTCATTGGTGCTTTGATGTATCTTTATATTATATAATAAGTCGTGTGGCGTATCTTTATACAATAATGGCGGGACATTGAGGAAAATAGAAATATATTAAATGTGGCCCTGTCCTCTTGATTTCTTTCCGCATGGACGAGGCACGGGCCTAAGGATTGAATGAGCGAAGCTGACGAAATATGCCGTTCACCTATAAGCGCTTCCAGTAAGCGGTGGGAATCCTCTATGTCTAATAAGTCTTGTGTAGAGTTTTTTTTTTTTTTTTAAAAGACTAACATCAAGGATTTATATCAATGAATATTGATTTATATCAATCAAAATAGCTCTTTATTATGAAGAAGGAATCTGGTCGTGTCCAGGCTTGAACCCATGTCCCCTGGATCAGGAGCAAAGCGTTCTATCCCCTAGACCACCACCCGATTATATAATTTCATCTGAGGATGGAAGTCACCTCCGAAACATGTCGTGGTTGATATTTTTATTTTATAAAAATATTTAATAAATTAAAGGGGAATAAAAACAGCATTGTTATTTTATTTTAATTCCTAGATTATTACAATGAAATTCCACAAGTGATAAATATTTTAAAACAATTAAAAAATAAGTATATATTTTGTTTTTACAACAATTTATTCCTGACAAAGAGGTGAGCCATATTCAAATACTCGTATATACGTTATCCACTTTCAGAAACTTGAAATGAATTAAATTAAAAATTAAAAAACCCTATATGGTGTAACCCCTTTATATTTGGTAGCTATCCGTGGATTTATCCCACTGCATTCATCTTGGGCATGCCGGGGACCAATAGTTTACAGATAAGGAGGAATGGGTGCAAATTTACCCATTTCTTCAGACTTATCAGGACATTCTTTGAGAATTCCGTCATCTTGGAGGCTATCCATCTTTATTTTCGTCTTTCATATTCATGAAATTACGTTCAGAAGACAAATACCTTGACTTTGGATGTTATCTTGTATTCCTAATTTCGAACCATCTCGTGTTATATATTTATTGTATTCTACCTGTTCTCAATAGCTGTTATAAACTTTAACTTATTTTGTAAATCTTTTGAGATAGTAAACTGTCAGATGTATAAAATATTGAAATCGACGCACGAGCATGACACTATGTATGAATATTGAGGAAACGAGAGAAGTACGTGTATGTCAGTAAATAGCAGTGTGGCAGTTTATTCTTTCTGCCCACCCCTTCGGAAAAACGGCGTGATGGTTATTTAGTTAGTTGGTTTTTATTTGTTTGAATGAACCAGTCGGTTTTTCTCGCGCCAGAGCATTGTCAGGGTTATATGAACTTTTCTAATCGATAGTAAAAAAATGTGTTCTAGTGGACAATTTGGCAGTTGTCAAAATTGTAAAATTGTTAAAAGAAATAGAGTGTTGTTAAAATAAAATGAAAAATTGCTTTTTAATTATTTTTAATAATGGTACACCACAGATAAAGTGCATTATATTATTAATTGATACGAATGAAAACGTCTGTTTTCTAGAAGTTTTATTATATTAGACAGGTAAAATGTGTCATTCACAAAGAATATAATAAAACTTCCAGAAAACATTCGTATTCATTATTTAATATCACCGAGGGTCGTAACGTCGGAGAAAAGGAAGGAATGTGGTTAATAATAAAACTAACTAACTAACCATCACCCCGTCTCCCCGAAGGGGTAGGCAGAAAGAATGGGCTGCCACACTTTTCTTTCCTGACATATTTCTCTCGCTTCCTCAACATTCATACATCGTGTCATGCACGCGCGTCGATTTCTCTGACTCCTCACGTGGCCGACATTCAATATTTGATTGATTTGATCGTGCCACGTTTTCCTCGGTCTTCTTCTATTTCTAGTTCCATTTACATCGTTAACATATAATTTTTTTACCATTCTTTCTTCATTTATTCTTTCCATATGTCCAAACCATCTTAACGATCCTTTCATTATTTTGTTCATGACACCATCATTCGCACCGCATTCACTTCTTATATTTTCATTCGACACTCTATCATACACAGAGTATCGACACATTCGTCTAAGAGATCTCTTTTCTACTGCATTTATTCTACTTTTACCCTTTTTTTGGTTAATAGTAATGATAATAAATAGTAAATAACAACACATATGTGGTAATGTTTTTTTAATTTATTTGAATATGTTTAGTAATGGCGAGGAGAAGATGTTAGTTTGTTCATTTATAAGTTGAACGTTGGGGTTATTTAAATTTTTATTTATTTCTAATTGTTCTAAAATATTAAGCCTTTCTTTTTCAAATGGAGGGGGATAGGTTTTTTACTTGGGTCAAAAAATTTTGGGAAACAAATTTGTCACAATTTATATAATTTATATAAATTAAATATAAGTAAAACCACTAAACAATCGTGTTTACTATTATTTTAAAAAAGAAAGGATAATGATTATCCAAAACTATTACATGAGAAATTGTTTACAATGGGTAAAGCGTATTAATGTTAACGAATCTAACTATAATAGCATTTCGAGTCCTTATGGTCGCCAGGATTATCTCTTAATATTGTTTATTTGGTAATGAAAATGTATTTGTTTGATCTTGCCAACAATTAATTCAGTGCTGTGCAAAATCGCTGTGATGATAAACCCTTTGGATATCCCAAAGATATCGGACATCCGGACATTCATCGAGATGAATGAACCAACGAAATATTTGATGTAGGGGTTTTGTAATATTTTAATTTGATAAACAAAAAAAAAACGGTGAATACGTGGAACATAAATTAAATAGAAAATATGTGCACAATCTAAAAATAATATTTTATGTTAAATTATTTTTATTTTGGAATTTCATTTTATATTATTTGTTTTAGATTTATTTTGTAGATACTGGACGATTGAAGTGTGCGCGGGAGATGCCTATTGGTGGCGATCAGGTTCGCAACTCATCACATCGCGTCTCCCGCGGGGCGAAAAGAGAAGGATGGAGTGCCCCATCGGTTAAAGCGTGACAGTCCATTCTTTCTGCCTACCCTTTCGGGGAGACGGCGTGATGAATAGTTAGTTTGTTAGTTAATTTGATAAATTTTGTAGAAAATCATATATATAATGAAAACATTATTATTAATGCGCATATATTTAGTTATATCTGCCAATGTTAGTGTCTTCGACCGGTTTCGGCAGCTCGCTGCCATCTTCTAGTGAAGAATAATACAGAAGATGGCTGCGAGCTGCCGAAACCGATCAAATACACAAATATGTGTGGATTTTATCTATTTATACATAAAAAAAAAATTTTTTTCATTATTTTCAATGAATTTCTACCATGAAATTTCATATCACAAAATCTTTGTTTTATGTATTACTTTAATTGTACATTCAAAATGTACAATTAAAGTAATACATAAAACAAAGATTTATTTTTATTTTTATCTCCGTATACAAAAGGTTGTTTGAACCCAATTACTGTATACAAACTAATTTTAGCTATTTCATTTATGATTCTCATGACATGTGATAGGTAGCCAACCTATTGCCATTTTATTGTCACGTGAATTCTACACCAGACCAGGGAATCGAACCCGGGACCTTCGGTATGGAAGTCAAAGATCTTACCACTCTGCCACGAAGGTCGACAAGTTATAAAATTTAACAGTTTAAAATGTTAAGGTATCATAATGTTTCGGCCAAAACAATGGACTATTTATTTAATCTTTTATTTTTAATCTTTTATTTTGATAATGCTTTTTATTTTTCCTAAATAGGGTGACTAATTTTAAAGATATAAAAAATTTTATAACAGCTATGCGTAGGTCGCACGTCGAGCGAATATTTCACAAAAATGCTTGGGCAGTGGGCTACCTTTATTGCACGCGGCGCACGGGCGTTTAAAGGTTAAATATGTTGGTTATATTTTCATTTTTATTCAAAAGCTTCATGTCACATTTAGAAGTATTGATGTACTTTGATGTTTTCGGAACGCCAGAGAAAGATAAGCTCAAAGCAATATTGATAGGAAGAATGGCTGCCATAGAGATACGAGAAACTTGCAGCGTAGGCAGATCAAAAAGCGTTCCTCTTTCAATTATTGTCAATGATAGAGAGATAAACGTTTCTCTTTGTGCTTAAATTTACTGTCATTCAAGTACGAGCAAAACCCCACGACTTATCAATACAAAGAGCATTTTGTTTGAAATGTTTGTCAAATTATAAGAGAGACTCCCTTTGAGAACATTTCAAAACATGATCAAAATAAAGGATATAAATAGACATCAAATATTTAAATATTAATACACTTTAGAATTGAAAAATAACGCTGTTTATCATTAAATATCATGGCATGTTTGTAGTAGACCTCCATCTTCAGGTGTAAATATTACAAAAAATTAAACAAATCAAGACTTAATAAAACGAATTAAAAAAATATTATAATTATAATAATTATTATTATTATTTTGTTGAATCGCTCTTTGCATCATGACAGCATGAGCCAAATCGATGTAAATGGTATTATAGCAATCATAGTGAATCTCGTGACATGTGATAGGTAGCTAATCTATCGCCATTTTATTGTCACGTGAATTCTACACCAGACCAAAGACAGTGTGACAATCACGCTGCCCTCGCCGGGAATCGAACCCCGGACCTTCGGGGTGGCAGTCAATGCACTTACCACTCGGCCACGAAGGTCGTCAAAAATCGATACAATATAATGATAATATTGATACAATATAAGCACAGATGGCAGTGCACACTGGAGTTCTAGTGCTGATCCTTATGTATAGAAGTGAGGGTTGGAATTGGCAGAGGAAGGATGAAAGTAGGATAAATTCCGTAGAAATGAGATCACTAAAAATAAGTAGAAGAAGTGAAACAGGATCACGATTTCTAGGTTTGAGAAACAATGACTTTATTTAAGTTGTATAAAATCGACATATTTTTTTAATTCTATTACACGTATGTTTTTAGATAATTGTACTCTCTTGTGATGGCAACTTATAACGGTTCGATTGTTCTTTCGTTATTCAGTTTTACGTTTTTCTCTAAAGATTTTGCAGTCAATGACAAAATTAAAATTCTGAATATTGTATATTTTATATAAAACTAGCAGACCCGGTAGACGTTGTCCTGTCCGAACGTTGGCTTGCCTTCTATTAGCTGGTTCAGCAAACTTTTTTTCGATAAACTATATACTAAATGACATTCGACAATAAAGCTAAGATTCCATTTATGATTTAAAACGCTATTTCAATATGCTTTGTCGATGAATAATACACTCAATTCACACGCAATTGTGATACATGCCATACATAAAATATATCGAAACAGAGTAAACAGATCATTTTAAATCCACGCCACGCTATAACGCAAATGATTTGCGCAACACAGAATTTGACATCAGCCCCATCACAAAACAAAAATAACTATGAATAATTATTAGAAGATCAATTCTTCATGAACTTCAGAGGATGGTTTGAACGATCACTTACCGGGTCATATTGTGATTCTAAACCATCCAGGGATCCACTCAAATACACAAAACAATTCATCTAAATCGTTCCAGCGATTTAGGAGGAAGTCAACTACATACGCCCGTACAGAAGAATTATATATACTGTATAAAGATAAACATAAATATTCTAGATCACTTTGGCGATACGCCTGACCGGAAGGCAAACACGATAGCACGAACAAAAGCTCGGGTAGTGTTGTAGCTATAGTAAGTTGGCGGTGGTGCAAAAGTGAACTAAAGCCTAAATGTCAATGTGACAGATTTGAGTTTTTGTTTTCATCGTCGCGTCGGTCGCCGTGATTTTTAGTATTCTTTATTAATCAGCACGATTGGTTGTGTTATTATTGCTATTATGATTATTTTGATAGTTATAAATAAATGATTATTATTATCTTTGTCTTTGGTTATGTTATTTTTATGGTATTATTGCTATTATAATTATTGTGATAATTATGAATAATATGTTCGCTATGATTGTTACAATAGTTTTGTGCATTTTAGTTTTGTTTTCTGTTTCTGCGTCCCTGAGCTGCTACTCAAGGATGTTGCCACTGGCTCCTGTTCATTGGTTTTGTTTTGACCGGAAGTCTACACTGCCCCTTGGTGGGTGTGTTCTGATCTACTTTTCTGTTTATAATGTGTCTTTTATGTAGACTGTTTTTTTTAAATTCATTTCTGCTCTTTCTAAAACCTGTCCTCCATCCATCCCATCCCAATTTATTCATTCTTACTTAACATTTTCCCGCCTCCCTCATACACTATCTTCTTCCTGTTTTAAAATTTAGTTTGATATATATTTGTCCTATTGTGTATTGTGAATTAATATGTGTTTTATATAATTTTAATGTGTTTTTTTAAACTAATTTAAGGTGTGCTTTATATAATATTTACTTCTGATTTTATTTAATAATAAAAAGATGTGAGGCCACGCGGGAGATATATAAGGTTAAAATGATAGATTAAATGTGGTCTGTCACCCTTTTGATTGATGACAAGAAAAGGCTAAATTAAATGAACGTAAGTCCCGGATGGACAAGGAACAGGCCTAGATAGTGCAGCGAGACTGACGAAAGGGCGTCGCTGCGTCCTATAACAGTCTCGGGTGTTGGTGGGAACCTTACATATATTCTTTATTAATTTGAGACTCACAATGCCCAAACTTATAAAAATCAGTAGAAGAGAGACTATTCTAAAAGTTAAAGCCTTTTTGTGAAGAAGAACAGAGAATATTTGCGCCATTAATTCCATTCGAAAAAGTCAACGCGCGTGTTGGTAAAATGAAAGATAAATATTGTTATCCGTAGAGATTAAATTACCGATTTATGATTAGTGTAATAATAATAAATGTATTTTGTATTGATTTTATAGGTGTATCTGAACATTCGATCCAGATAATTGTTTCCGAGGGAAATGCAGCCGCGAGTACTTCAACAATAATTAGCACACTTGGAAGAAGAGGAAAAGACAAAAATAAAATAATAAACGAGATATGTGGCTAGATGAAAACGAGGAATGACCTTTTTCAATTGATAGGGACACTGAATCATCAAACTCTTCAGATGAGGAATGTAATGATGCCAATGATGAAATCGGAGTTCTTTGATGGATCACACTTATACAAAATTATGTTGTTTGTTATATAATTGTTTTTACCTGTTTTGTATTAAATTTTGTTATGTAAAATATTTGTTGAAATAAAATAATTTAAGTGTTTGTGGTTGTATATTTTTCGATAGAAATAATTGTAAAATATTGCATAATCGTTTTTGTGCCATTTTTATTTGATCTCAATAACAATATTTAGTATAACCATTCTGAATTTCCTTCAAATTCGGGAAAACATTTCATCTGGCAACCCTAAATTGCATTACGGCGCCCTCGTTTTGCGGCATCATAAGCTTGTCAATCTATAACTAACTAACCATTGCGCTGTTTCCCCGAAGGGGTAGGCAGAGGCGATGAACAGACACACTACTCTATTAACTTTGATAATGAAATAAGACACTTTCACCTAAAGCAGCTCAAAGCAATCAAAAGAAATGTTCCCACTGATGCATTTAAAACACTTGTTAATTCTTTTGTCGTGTCTGGACTCGATTATTGCTACGGCATTTACGCCCACATACCCAAAAAACAAACAAATGAACTTCAATCTGTTTTCAATGCGACAGCACAGCGGCATTTCAAAAAACTCGCATATTTCACAACATCTAAAAGATATTGTGAAACTGGCTCAAGTGTCCTGAAAGAATCCAGTATAAACTATGCTGAACGGTTTTTAAAGCGCCTCACGGAATGGCACCAGCCTATATATCTGAACTTTGTGTTGCTGATAGCCCTAACTTGCGGCAATCTACGCTTCGATCAGCAAACTTCTCGGCAAAAGGCAGATTAGTTGAGCCAAAGCGCAACCCTCGGATAAATTTCAGAGATCGGGCTTTTGCAGTGGTAGGTCCGTCCGCCTGGAATATGCTTCCTGCACGCCTCAGATGCATTGACAATCCGACAGATTTTAAATCTCACATAAAAACCCACATTTTCAAAATATCGCGTAAAATATAAACAACGGTTATCTGATTGCTGGTGTTACATGCAGCTCTCATGACTATAAACATTGTCAAAGTGCCCTTGAGGTGAGCTATTCACGAAAACGGCGCTATACAAATTAGCCTTATTTTAAATTTTATATTATCCTGAAACACCTCTCGAGCTTCCTTGTATATCGTAATACGCACGCTCGTCGATTTTTCAGATTTCGAATGTAGCCACCTTTTAGTAGTTGTTTAATTTGGTCATGCCATGTTTTACTCGGCCTTCCTAGATTTCTTTTTCCATTCACACTGTTTGTATATAGGTTTTTTACTATTCTTCACCCTAAACAATCTAAGTGATCTAAGGGGACGTAGCACTATAAGAAGAAGATTGGGCATTTATGATGTGATTTAATTTAATAAAAATAAATGAGTGAGAGACAATATAAGCTCGCAAAGGAGACGATGTTTAGGCAGGAAACTTGGAATGGCGTCAGGCATTAGGTTTTCAATAAAATCGGGTGGGGAATAATCCTCGAGGCCGTATGCACCACAAATGTGTGACAGGACAATAAGATACATGTATTAGGCTCGTGTATAATAATGTAAAGATTTATGACACTAAAAATAATTCTAGGATTTATTTTATCTCAATAGAGACGAAGATGTAAACTGGAAACTGAATATGGTGATCGAGGTGTTTACAGGACTTATGACCTGTCATTGGTTGGGTTAAACGCACCCTTTATGCAATTACAACGTTCCCCATTCCACCTTTCTTATGACCACCATGTCTGCCAAATTTTTGGAAGTTGTATATATGTTAATATCCATAACCCAACCAATGACAGGCCATAAGTCCTGTAAACACCTCGATCACCATATTCAGTTTCCAGTTTGCATCTTCGTCTCTATTGAGATAAAATTAATCCTTGAATTGATAGCCCGCAATGGGTGATTAAATCTAGTATTCGTCTACAAGTATTTGTATACATTCAAAATGTTCTAAAAATAATTGTAGAGAGGTAAATTTTTATTTAATTAATCTTCTTTCACCTAGAGTAGCGGTTCTCAAACTTTTTTGGCAACGGAACCATTTTTGTGTACAACAGTTCGTTTGAATCTTGCAACCTTCAACTATGGACTGCCTTCCTTTCATTATCATCCCAGTATGTTATAAACTTACACCTGAAGACGGACGTCACCTCCAAAACATTGTCGTGTTTTAACAACAACAACAACAAATCATCACGCCGTTTCCCCGCAGGGGTAGGCAGAGAGAATGGACCGCCACACTACTCTATCCTGACATACCTCTCTAGCTTCCTCCACATTCAAACATCGAGTCATACACGCACGTCGATTCTTCCGGCTTCTGACATGACCAACCTTTAATATTTGATTAATTTGGTCATGCCACGTTTTCGTGCTTTCGTGGATACTTTTTGTCGTGTTTAAATATTTTAATTATTATTTTATAAAGATACTAAATAAACTTAAGTGGAAAATACAGTGATGTGTTTCAAATTACAATTTACAATGGGACACACAAGACTCTGAAGCACAGCGCAGAGACGACGCCGCTGAGAGAAGGAGGAGGAGAAAGAAGAGACCACTGGGAGACGGTGACGGCTCCACTACAGGCGCCTTCCCCTGCCCCAGATGCCCCAAAATATGTGGGTCCAGGATCGGGCTCTTCAGTCATATGAGGACCCACAACCGTGAAGGACAGTCTTCCTCGGACACGAGGGACAGCCGATGATAATGATGATGATGATGATGACAAAGGGATTCTACAATGTTAACACCTTAACATTCAATAAATTAATTTTGTTTTTCAGTTTTTGTTTTAACCTTGCGGAACCCTAGGGCTCCGCGGAGAACACTTTGAAAACCGCTGCCCTAAATTCACCGATGATCTAATCAACTAAAGAGTGCTCTTAACCGGGCCAAGAAATCCATAATTACCTCGCCGCCAGTAAGGATTATTATTAGTTTGTATTAGTAAACTTTTAGTAAATTAAAGATAAACCAGAATTCAATCTCTTATCCCGTGCTTAAAGTTTCTGCCCTCGGACGGTAAAAAAGTTTTTATCTTTATTAACCTTTAAGGAGTGATTAACAATGAAAAAAAAATTATGTAATGGCAAAAATGTTGAGGGTATCGAGAAAATTATATTCAGGAAAGAACAGTATAGCGTTCATCATTTGCTTCATCTGCAGAAAAACATCATCTGCATAAAAACATATTATGCAGAAAACATCATCTGCAGAATAACATTCAACAAACATCATCTGCAAATAGCTCATATGTAAAAAAACCTCATCTGTAGAAAAACATCATCTGTAGAAAAATATCATCTGCAGAAAAACATCATCTATAGGGATTGATTATATTTTTCTGGCCATTATAAAAATCGAGAGTTTAGGCTTTTCGTATTTTTATCTTCAAACCTACCTTGACTTTCTAAAGTGAATACAGAATGCAAAATCAATAAGGTTTCAATAATTAAGCTTAATAAAATTATCTTTCAGATTAAGCACTAAATTTGATTATTGTTTCTTGAACAATGATGTAATATTAATTATTTTTAAATGTGATATTGAATTAGTAAGCCAAACCTTGTCATTCACGTAAATTCTAATCATTGCGAAAACTTCTAGAAAACAGACGTTTTCATTCGTATTAATTAATTTATTAATTTATTTACTTGAAACAGTACACATATGTACACAATACATGTTCTAATTCTAGACAAATGTCCTGGCTGCGAAACGTGGGGGAGTGGACCGGCATCCGAAGTGTGGAGGAGCTGTTCCAAGCGGCGCAGGACAGGGCCAGGTTCGCCGAGATGATCGCCAACGTTGGGGGGACCCGACAGGTCACTTTAAGAAGAAGAAGAAATATAAAACAATGGACTATTTAATTTTTACTTACTTACTGGTGACGAGATTTTTATTCAATTTGCGATATCAAAACGAAACATGACAGACAGGTCGTCACCTGAGAGTAAGAGGGTTCCAACTAACAAAAATTCACATTTGGCTTTTTTTCGTGAAAAGGGTTCTTACTAACCTTATCTATACGTACAATTAAAAAAAAACATGTAATAGTATCGTCATTTTGATGTTACGAAAGAATCAAGTTCCATCTGATCATTCAAAACACACGATTCACTGAAAAAGGATTCATTTAACCCTTAACGTACCGTGTTCAAAACAAAACGCTCGCTCCCATGTGGTCAATTCAGTTTACCGCTAGCTTTATCTAAATATCAAGCATATGACTCAATGAATCAAAATTTAATTTATGTCATCTTGTAGGGAATTTCATTAGGAATAAATCGATATCTATAACATACATGGATTATTTGAAAAACATATCATTATTTTTTTTTTTCTGGAACCATGCGATTTCTGATATAGAATGCGAGACAGCATATGAACAACTGACACCAAGTATGAACATGTCTCGCCGTAATTTTACGTATGATAAAGGCACATAGGCAAAATGTATAGTACGTTCAAGACAACGAGTACGTATTAATATTTGTCCCTTTTGGTAAAGTGTTAATATTTTCACAGTTCTGATATTATTAAGTTGCGCGCTGCGTTTCCGCCCACAGTCGGTATTATTACGTACCTATGAGAAAAGGCCAAACATATAATTTATAATACGTTCAAAACAGCGAGTAAGTATTTGTCACTTTTGATAAAGTTGTAAATATTAGCAAAACAAATTTTACCTTAACACGAATGAAGGCGAGGGCAGTCTTAAAAAATATTTTTTTTTGGGATGAAGGAAGTAATTTTTGGCTTTTTTTTATTGCGAAATATTGAGAACACTTCAATGGAGGATTAAAATTTTTTTATATAATATTAGGGTCCATAGGTTTTAAGAAAATCAACTTTAAATTGGCAGTCGAAACTCAATTGACCACATGGCAACGCGACAGTTAAACTTAGAACTTTATTATTCCAACTGTTGTCAGACAAAATTTACACGTTTCTCAGTAAAAGAATCTCTGGAAATTGGAATAAAACCCTTTTATTCCAAGATACACACCCGAAACCAACAAAACTTTGACTTCATTTTTCTCAGCTTTTTATTTTTGTCAGTTGGAACCTTCTTACTCTCAGGTGAGGTAACTGGTGACGAGATTTTTATCCAATCTTTTCCTTTGCAATATCAAAACGAAACATGACAGACAGGTATAATTATTTATGGCGAATAAAAGATGATATTGTACCGAATTGGGTGGATATTTTTTCAAGCGGCCGCTTCGGACATATGTCCGTTACGCTATAATCCTTTTTGAAAATGTATATTTTCCTAAAACAAATATTATGCCTATCTGGAACGTTTTACGACGGTGTATTTCAATGTCAGAATTGGAAAAATATAGCATGTTTCCTACACAGAATTAAAGCAGATTTTTCTTTTAATATCTCCTAAATACTCGAAACAGTTTATCTTGGAAGACAGCCAGAATTACAATTTGTAAATAGCATCTCGTATCAAGTTATTACTATTTACATATACACAGAACTAGCTTTTTGTAATTTACTTAGTACATTGAAAAAAGCCTTTGTTCTTCCCGGATAAATAAAATCATATTTGTAATATCTTGTGTTTTTACTGAAATCTCTATAGTAGAAGGTCGTTTTGATATGATGTTAAACATATTTAACAAAAACACAACAACCATAGAACTTCACTGGCTTAAAATTCCAGAAAACATCCATTAACAAAAACTAACTAACCATCCCGCCGTCTCCCCGAAAGGGTAGGCAGAAAGAATGGACTGCCACACTTTGATCGATGCGGCACTCCATCCTTCTCTTTTCGCCATCGCAAGAGACGCGGTGTGATGGATTGCGAACCTGATCGCCACCAATAGGCATCTCCCGCGCACACTTCGATCGTTCAACGTCTACATAATAAATCTAAAACAAATTATATAAAATACAATGATACAAATTAAAATAACAAAGAAAAACAATTTAACACCAAATGTTCTTTTATATAAGGCACTTGTCGTCAGCTGGACGATCCGGACATTTGTATTTATTTAATTTTATTCCACGTTATCCACTGTTTTTTTTTAATTAACTGTAATTAGGCACTTAAAACAATCATGACAAATTATTAAAACAACCAATATAAATAATTAACACGAATGAAAACGTCTGTTTTCTAGAAGTTTTATTGTTATTTATGTGAATGACATGCTTTGACATATTTTATGTGAATGGCATGCGTCCACAATATAGTTCTGGTCCCAACCCTTATGAATGGAAGCGACGCATTGAACTGACAGAAGAATGATGAGAGCAGAATAAATGCGGTAAAGATGTGGTCCCTTAGACGTATATGTGGCAGAACGATGTACGACAGAATCTCAAATGCTGATATA
Organism: Lepidostoma basale; assembly: GCA_022606425.2. Classification (NCBI taxonomy): domain Eukaryota; kingdom Metazoa; phylum Arthropoda; class Insecta; order Trichoptera; family Lepidostomatidae; genus Lepidostoma; species Lepidostoma basale. Next base: position 1,443,112 of record JAHDVF020001336.1, on the reverse strand, counting down.
AGAAAGAAATGCAGAGCGGAAGAAGGTATTATGAATATAGTTATGAAAATATCGCTGCGTTGGTTCGGACGTATGGAGCGCATGGATTGATAAATAATGGTTAAGAAAGTATAGGTTAAAGATGTTGGCGTAGACTCCATTGCAGTAATCTAGTCATTATACGACGAAATTGATAAATGTTTGTAAACTGTCAACGGGAATATTTCTTTTATGGATCTTAATTGCCTTATATGAAAGAAGCTACCGAGGACTGTTTTATTGATTTGAGTTTTCAATGAAAGATCAGTCTCTAGATGTACGCCAAGAAGTTTTATTGAATTCTTAGGAGAGATATCTGTATCGGATGTAGGTAATAGATTAACTGTCAATTCTCGTATATAATATTTCTTTTTCCGTATGATCTCTCTGAGACAACCTGATAATATTAATATTATGATAACTTGATATTATATTATATCATAAATATTTTACCAAGTGTTCTTCGTAGAGATCTAATTTCTACGGCGTTAACACTAATATCATAATTATTTTCCAAATCTCAGCTTCACATTTATATATAAGAGTAGTAATTATTATTATATGTATGTTAAATAGGTCAATAAACCGCCAACAAGAAGTAAGTTTAGGATATCTATTATATAAAAGCTTTTAATAACTAACTTACTAACCATCACGCTGTCTCCCCGGGGAGGGGTAGGCAGAAAGAATTGACCGCCACACTGCTCTGTCCTGACATACTTCTCTCGATTCCTCTACATTCATACATCTTATCATGCACGCACGTCGATTTCTCCGACTCCTCACGTGACCGATATTTGATTGATTTGATCGTGCCACGTTTTCCTCGGCTATCCTCTATTTCTAGCTCCGTTCACGTCGTTTACATATACCTTCTTCACCATTTTGTCTTCACTCATTCTTTCCATGTGTCCAAACCATCTTAATGACCCTTTCATTATTTTGTTCATAACACTTTTTAAAAAAAAAAAAAAAATTTACGTATACTCGTACAACAAGTCGCTTGAACCCAATTTCTGTATACAATTTGTTTTTCTAAGCTGATATATTGATACTCGTGACATGTGATAGGTAGCTAATCTATCACCATTTTATTGTCACGAGAATTCTACAAAGACAGTATGACAATTACACTGCTATCGCCGGTAATCGAACCCGGAACCTTCGATATGGCAGTCAGAGTTCTTACCACTCTGCCACGAAGGACGTTAATAATAAATAAATAGGCGAAAACCCGGTTGTCATAAAAAAGAGAGTATATTTTGAAAACAAGAGAGCGAGAGAGGAATACTTCTTTGATTTTGTTCCGATTCTGAATCTAAATTTGAATTTCGTTCTGATTATTGTTGTACGACGGAAGTGTTGAAAACAAAAGAACAAGAATATAGATTTTTTAATTGTGAAATTTGAACATTTGTGGAATAAATGATTTACATTAAAAATTAAAACTTATTACTGATTACAATTGTTCAGTGAACCAAGTTTTTGAAGGGTAGAAAAACTTTACTTCCGTGAATATTTCACGGGTTGCAACTAGTATGTGTAACTAGCTAAATATTTTCTGAAAAACTTATATTATCTTTATAAAGTGATTTTAAAATACATTTAATTTCCATGTCATTATTCAATTTGATTTCTTGGAATTAATTTAAATTTGCAAACTTAACTTATGTTTCACAAATTAATTAAACAAATTAACAAGAACTGAGTCTAAACTAAAAAAATTAATTTGGTAGATACTTGATTCTAAAATACTTTTCATATCAAAACTCTAAGAAAAAAGTTTATATTTGAATAAGTCAAATAATTCAGCCCATAAATTTCCAACCTTTTCTGGACTACCGCCCCCTTTACAAGAAAAATAAATGCTCAACGCCCCCCCTCCCCTAAAAGTTATCCTAAATATTTAGAATCACATTGTTATTGTACATTTAAAAATATTATTGAATCTATTATACCTATATATTTGTAATTTACCAGTAATAGTTTACTCATGAAACTAGTAATTTCAAACTAACTAACTAACCATCACGCCGTTCACACAGAGGGACAGCAGAGGATGGACTGCCATAACGTTCTGTCCTGATATACCTCTCTAGCTTCCTCTACATTCAAACATTGTAACATGCACGTTCGTCGATTTTTCCGACTTCAAATGTGGCCGCCTTTCAGTATTTGATCAATTTGGTTATGCTTTGCTTTTCTTGGTCGTCAACTACTTCTTTTTCCACTCACACTGCTTGTATACAACGTTTAAACTATTCTTCTCTCGTCCATTCGTTCCATATATTCAAACCATCTAAGGGATCATTTTTTAATTTTACTTATGATGCAGTCATCTGCCTTACATTTCTTCCTAATTTCGTTATTCAGTGTTCTATCATATATCGTTCTCTCGCACATTCTTCTCAGTGATCTTATGTATACGATATTTATCCTATATAATTCATCTCTAAAAATAAAAATCCTCATAACGCTCAATCAGTTTTATCATCATCAATCAACATCAATCAATTTTATGTAGATCTAAATGTAATGGAATCTTTCCATTCAATTTTCAACCACTTCTCGAACTACCGAAATATGTGAATTTTTATACGCGTGATAAAAATGATTACAATATATGCAATAACAAAAAATAACCAATATTGAAGTTAAATTCGCTTTATAAGTACATGATTTAGGCGTTGTTTTCATTTCTAGAATATATTTATTACCTGCCCACGACTTCACTTTGCCATCTCAACGCCCACTAATATACTCTGGGTCTTTTACTGCCCCCCTGAAAGTCTCAAACGCCCACAAGGGGGCGCTATCGCCCACGTTGAGAACCAAGGGTTTAGCCTATAATGGCATATGGAATTGAGACAAGGGCTGACACCAGAACAAAAAGTCTGCTTAGACCTATTGAAATGAAGTCTTCAGGATCCATTGCGGAAACAACAATTCAAGATAGAATAAGAAATTGAATCAACAACAACTAAAATAAATAAAATCGAAGCTCTAGTTGTGGTGTGGCATTATCAACCCTTATCGGACGCTAGCTTTTGTATCTTTTGTATATGTTATTCTATCAATATGTAATTTTAAAAAGGCACTGTGTTTATTCAAATCAAATCAAATCAAATCAGTTTACTAACTCAAAAGACATTACAAACAGCAAAATGCTGAAGGCATCTATTGAGTACTTCTTCTTCTTCTTCTTCCTCAGCCTTTTCCCGCCCACTCCTGGACAAAGGCCTCCTCCATTTGCTTCCATGTCATTCTGTCTTGTGCAGACTGAATCCAGGTTATTCCGACGTGTCTGTTTAGATCATCCTTCTACCGTAGTTGCGGTCGCCTTGCACTTTTCTTCGCCGTCCACGGTCTCCAAGTCAACAGTTTTCTTGTCCACTTTTTATCTGGGCTTCTGGCTACGTGACCCACCCATTGCCATTTTAGAGTCGCCGCCCGGTGGATGATGTCAGTGATCTTTGTTTTTCTCTCACCGTATCGTTTCTGACTCTGTCTCGGCTTGAGTACTACAGGTAAAATATTAAAAAATACAACATAGTACCAGGAACGCATTAGAGATGGTTCGACATTAGGAAGACAAGATACTTTCTAAAGTCAAGAGTATTTGTCTCCTGAACGTACCTTCACTAATATGAAAGACGTCGATCTCCGAGGAGACCGCGTTCAGCAGAATAATTACTCTTCCCACCGGTGTCACCAGAGGCAGATTGGTTCTGGTGGCCGGTAGGTAAAACAATCTGTGCTGTTGCTGTCGGATAAATCTATCGGGGACAAAAAGACCAACACCCTCTAGCACGGCTGAGTTCTCGAAATATCCCCTGATTAATGGCTCCATTGTTATGAGACAAAGTAATTATGTAAGTAACAAGATTCAACATGATTTATCATGTCACCTCACATGTGCCAAACGACCGCAGCGACAACGTTCTGTTGTCACGTCAGAGGTGACATACACCCGTTAAGGGTTAAAAATAATTAAAAAAAAACCTTTTAAATTTTGGTTTACACCACTTCATTTGTTTAAATGATATATCCACTGGAACATATTTTTACTATTAATAAAAAAAATTATTAATAAATATATTTTTAAGTTTGTTACTGTAACCCTGAAGAAGCTCCGTAGGGAAGGAAGTGATGTAAAAACAAAATACAAAGGTTATTTTGAAATATTCTTATGATTTTACTGAAATCTTTTAATGGAATTTCATTTTATATAATAATTAAATTAAACGATATTATTTATTAACTATTTCCATTCATTGTCTTTTTTTCGACAGCGGTTTCGCCAACAGACTGGTGACACTGTTATAAACTTACTCCATTATATGCATAATCGAATTGGCGATTTTCGTGGCCGATTGGTAAGTGATTTTTCTGCCACCCCGAAGGTTCAGTTTGATTGTCACATTGTCTATGGTCTGGTGTAGAATTCACGTGACAGTGAAATGGCGATAGATTAGATACCGATCACGTATACCGTATACCGATCCAACAAAATGATAATAATAACAATAATAATAATGTCATGAGAATCAAGAGCGATCTAACAAAATAATAATAATAATAATAACAATAATAATATTTATAAATAAAAAATAAAAATAATAATGTAATTTGTTGTTATTAAAATAAACAAAAGTTGTTTAAAAATAGAAGAACCAAAAATTCTATAAATGATATGAAATATTCACGACACGTGTTTCGTCTGAAAAGGACATCTTCGAGTGTCTATGTCCTCGAAACACGTGTAGTGAATATTTCATATCATTTATAGAATTTTTAGTTGTTCTATTTTTAAACAACTTTGGTTTATTTTAATAACATCATTATGGAATCAATTAATAATGTAATATGTGTTATATGGAAAATATTTAAACCATCTACGTTTTGCCAATGTAATCGTACTCATGAGCAATACGTCTAAGGTAATGATTTTCGAAAAAGAAGGAAGCATGACAGTCTGCAACATTAGTGTAAGCGGTGAAAATCTGGAACAAGTGGATGAATTTGTTTATTTAGGAAGTATGTTTACAAAGGATGGGAGGGTGGAGAAGGATATTGAAAGAAGGGTTGGGGCAGGCAACAGAATAAATGGTGCACTTAAAGTTGTCATCGCAAACAAAAGCCTATCCAAAAAGCTAAGATGGCAGTGCACAATGGTGTTCTTGTGCCGACCCTTATGTATGGAAGTGAAGCATGGAACTGGCAAAAGAAGGATGAAAGTAGAATAAATGCAATAGAAATGAGATCTCTAAAGACGAATGTGTGGCAACTCTGTATGTGATAGAGCGACAAATGCAAGTATAAGAAGTGAATGTGGTGCGAATGAAAGTGTTATGAACAAAATAAGGAAAGGGTCATTAAGATGGTTTGGACACATGGAAAGAATGAGTGAAGACAGAATGGTAAATAAGGTATATGTAAACGGCGTGAACGGAGCTAGAAATAGAGAAAGGCCGAGGAAAACGTGGCACGATCAAATCAATCAAATATTGAATGTCGGTCACGTGAGGAGTCAGAAAAATCGACGTGCGTGCATGACAAGATGTATGAATGTAGAGGAAGCGAGAGGCGTATGTCAGGACAGAACAGTGTGGCGTTCCATTCTTTCTGCCTACCCCTCCGGGGAGACGGCGTGATGGTTAGTTAGTTAGTTAGTTATGAGCAATACTCCGGAAGAACTAGCTGAAATGCTGAAAGAACTATCCAAAGATGTATCCAAAACTGTAGGTTTGAATATAAACCTGGCAAAGATCAAGGTGATGGGCACGGTAAGGCTTGAAATCAACGTGGACGGCAACAGAATTGAGAATGTCTAAGAATATACACACTTGGGACACAATATTCGATTGGGCCGAGATAATCAAACCGCAGAGCAAAAAAGAAGAATTGGACTAGCTGGACAACTTTCGAAAAAAACAGAAAATACCGATTAACCTGAAACAAAAAGTCTATGAAGCCTGCGTTCTGCCAGTTGGTACTTATGGTCTTGAAACTGTTACATTGTCCAATCCATGGAAAGAGCCATGTTAGGAATAAGCCTAAGAGACAGAGTCAGAAAGGATACGGTGAGAGAAAAAACAAAGGTCACTGACATCATCCACCGGGTGGCGACTCTAAAATGGCAATGGGCAGGTCACGTAGCCAGAAGTTCAGACGAAAAGTGGACAAGAAGACTGCTGACTTGGAGACCGTGGACGGCAAAGAGCAGTGCAGGGCGACCGCAACTACGGTGGAAGGTTGATCTGAACAGACACGTTGGAATAACCTGGATGTAGTCTGCACAGGACAGAGTGACATGGAATGGAGGAGGCCTTTGTCCAAGAGTGGACGGGAATAGGCTGAAGAAGAAGAAGAAAAATAAAAATATTTTCAAAGTCTCGGTGTCGAGAATGTATGAGGTATGCAAGTCAAATGATTTGAAGAATGTCGAAAAGTCAATGGTGATGGTTTTTGAAAGGGAAGAACAAATGACAGTTTGTAATATATGTGTAAACGAACAGAACTTGGAGCAGGTGAGTGCATTTGTGTATTTATGTAGCATGTTCACAGAGGATGGCCGAAAGGAGATTGACGTCGAAAGAAGGGTTGATGCGGGTAACAAAGTGAATGGAGCTTTAAAAATAGTTAAGAAAAGCGAAAAATAGAAAGCGAAATTATGAATTTTTAAAATATTTTACAAAAAATAGCTAATGTATGGAAGTGAAGCTTGGAGCTGGCAAAAGAAGGATGAAAGCAGGATAAACGCCGTAGAAATGAGATCACTAGGAAGAATGTGCGGGAAAACGTTGTATGATAGAATACCGAACGATGAAATAAGAGAGAAATGTAAGGCAGATGATTGTATCACGGATAAAATTAAAATGGATGAGAGTAGAATGGTTAAAAAGTTGTACACAAGCAGCGTTAGTGGAAAAAGAAGCCGAGGACGACCGAGGAAAACATGGCATGACCAAATTAACCAATTACTAAAAGGCGGCCACATTCGAAGTCGGAATAATCGACGTGCGTGCATGGTGCGATGTATGAATGTGGAGGAAGCCCGAGAGGTGTGCCAGGACAGGCCAGTGTGGCGATCCATCCTCTCTGCCTACCCCTCTGGGGAAATGGCGTGATGGTTAGTTAGTTAGTTAGTTAAATAGCTTTCGTACATTTAAGGCTGCGAACGAAAACAAATCGAAATCAATTTCGATTTACGTTCCCAATTGGCCCCGATATTTTAACCAAATAATAAAACGATCTGCGTAAGCCCGTTGAAAGCTAAGATTTCCTTACAATCGTGATCGTAGTTGATGAAGTCCTTCCTCTAATGTATGTAATCCCGTGGCTGCCCGGCGGGATTTCCCGGCGAGGCTAAGCCGATTGATATATATGAACCAAGAAGCCTAATATTGGCTTAACTCGGAAAAGCTGGATCCTTTTGGAGGTGGGCTGTAGCAGGCAGCGACGGCGAGACACTAAATACACCTAAAATTAAATTGAAACCAAAAATCCGCTTGTTGGCAAAACACAAACACTATTGGATATTTATTGTTACTTGAATATTATTTACAAAGCATGGAGCTGGCAAAGAAAGGATGAAAGTAGAATAAATGCAATAGAAATGAGATCACTTAGACGAATGTGTGGATATTCTGTGTATGATAGAGTGTCGAATGAAAATATAAGAAGTGAATGCGGTGCGAATGATGGTGTCATGAACAAAATAATGAAAGGATCATTAAGATGGTTTTGGACATATGGAAAGAATGAATGAAGAAATAATGGTAAAAAAATTATATGTTAATGATGTAAATGGAACCAGAAATAGAGGAAGACCGAGGAAAACGTGGCACGATCAAATAAATCAAATATTGAATGTCGGCCATGTGAGGAGTCAGAGAAATCGACGCGTGCATGACACGATGTATGAATGTTGAGGAAGCGAGAGAAATATGTCAGGAAAGAAAGGTGTGGCAGTCCATTCTTTCTGCCTACCCCTTCGGGGAGACGGCGTGATGGTTAGTTAGTTAGTTAGTTGAATATTTTTTATTTTTATTTATTTTTTTATTTTTTATTTTTTTATATAAAAATACATAACAAGTCATGTATTTCCCATGAGTTATAAAAACTCATTTCGGGCCTTAATGTAATTACAATTATTATATTGTAATATAACATATTCATGACAAACACACAATGATAACAAACACAAAAAGATTATAACAAGCAGAATAAAAATCAAGATACATTACATACATATACTAATAATTACCTACATATACTAATAATTACCACATTCCACAAACTGCCTGAGGTTGTACACCTTTAGGCTGTTAGCTACATTACTAGACCCTCGAATACTCTCAGGAAGCCTGTTATACTCCCTACAAGCCAGGTACAGAAGATACTTCAGACCAAACTTTGTGGTACGAGTATCAGGTGGGTGTTGTAACTGTGAACATCACGGTTATAAGTGACATGAGTATTTGTTTGAGCTAAATAATAAATACGAATGAAAACGTCAGTTTTCTAGAATTTCATTATATTTTATAGGAATGACATGTTTCGCCCTTCAAAGGCATTATCAAATGTGAAACCGAGAAATAAATTATTAATACGAATGAAAACGTCAGTTTTGTAGAAGTTTTGTTATTTTTAATGGGAATGACATGTTTCGCCCTAACTAACCATCACGCCGTCTCCCCGAGAGGGTAGGCAGAAAGAAGGGACTGCCACACTTTAATCGTTGCGGCACTCCATCCTTCTATTTTCGCCCCCGCGAGAGACGCGATGTGATGGGTTACGAACCTCATCGCCACCAACAGGCATCTCAATTCAATTATATAAAATACAATGATATAAAACATTATTACTATCGTTATTAATAGGTAATGCCTTAGAAGGGCGAAACATGTCATTCCCATAAAATATAATAAAACTTCTAGAAAACTGACGTTTTCATTCGTATTAACTATTGGGTATAATTCAAATGAATGAAAACGTCTGTCTTCATTGACATTTAATAACTCGTTAGAAGATCGAAATATGTCATTCCATCTAAAATGTAATAAAATTATTGAATATGGAATTTTAAGCCATTGTTCAAGAAAAAATAAATAACACTATTAGCTCACTTATATTTATAAACTAATTCCAACCTGTGAAATATTCTTTAAAATTTGGTTAATTGTAAAATCGTAATTAGTAATTAATCTTAACTTTAATGTCAATTTTTTTTTACACACGTTAAAAATTTCACAATCAGCTACACCAGACTGTTGACTTTTGACTCCTTTTGTTTTCTACAGTACTGTCATAAAATAATAATTAGAAGTTAGGAGTCGGACAAATCAACGTGCATGACACGATATATACACGGCCACCAGAACCAATCTGCCTCTCGTGACACCGGTGAGAAGAGCAATTAGTCTTCTGAAAACGGTCTCCTCGAAGATCGACGTCTTTCATATTAGTGAAGGTACGTTCAGGGGACAAATACTCTTGACTTTAGAAATTATATTGTCTTTCTGTCTTCCTCCACGTCGAACCATCTCTAATGCGTTCCTGGTATTATGTTGTATTTTTATAATATTTTACCTGTACTCAATAGATTAATTACTCAATTTAACATGTTGCTGTTTGTAATGTCTTTTGAGTTAATAAACTGATTTGATTTGGTTTAATTTGATTTGATATATGAATGTTGAGGGATCCAGATAAGTATTTCAGGAAAGAATTGTCTCTGAAATGGTGGTCCATTATTTCTGTATACCCCTTCTAGGGAACGGTGTGATGGTTAGTTAGTTAGTTTTAAATAAGTTTTTTCTGTTGAGAATAATATAAAAATAATTTGTACCGCCGCTGTGTGAATGCGTACATGATATTATTTCTAATTTCAGACAGTTGTATCCTGCATACATCATGGTTATGCAGGAGTAGGCAGATGGAAGATTTCTGCTAAACTGATTTTGTTTAACCTACGCTAAATGTATGAATAAAAATATAAATTATTATTTTTCGTATCTGATTTCATATTTAATTTTGGTTGGTATTTTTAATTTATTTTTGTTACTATTTTACCAGATTTCTTTTTATTTTTATTTTTTATTCGATTTAATATAGAGGACTCTCATTTTACATACCCCACTATTTATGACATGAGTGGCTCTTTTGAACATTATTAAAGCCAGTAAATATACTTATTTGAATTTTGTGAAAATTTATACATAAAATTACTTAAAACTAACTAAACTAACATTCAAATTTAAGAATAACATTCAAATTTAAGTTATAACTTATTATTAGCATAATTTGGTTAAAGTTAAAGCATAAAGTTTATTAAAACTAAAAAATATGAGGTTAATCGAATTCATATAAAAATTAAAGTGATTAAAAAAAAATTTTTTGGAGTAATAAAATTTAAAAATGTATTCACTGTAAAATAAGGTTTAATTTTTTGTTGTGAAAATGCATTATTTTTTATTAAAAAATATATCTATAGTAATATACAGTTACATACAAGATTATATTATAGGATATATACTAATTATTATGATATAAGTTAAAAGTTAAATATTAATTATTATGAAAATATTTACATCTACAATAACATTTTGAATGTATGTATACAAATACTTGTAGACGAATACTGGATTTTACCCATTGCGGGTTATCATTTTAAGGATTAATTGTATCTCAATAGAGACGAAGATGCAAACAGGTCATAAGTCCTGTAAACGCCTCGACCACCATATTCTGTTTCCAATTTGCGCATCTTCACATCTACAATATTTAATACACATAATAAATTAAGAGAGCAATGAATAAATATACAAATTCTCGGTTCGAAATAGAAAAGCAGGTAGTGTTTTGAAAATATCGATGAATTTGAAATTTAATATAATTTTAAATAAATTACGGTATTATAATGATGTTCCATGGGTGCACTAGACTGGTCCCCTATGGGGGGAAAGATAAAGCGAGGCAGACTTAGAGCCACATGGAGAAGAACCCTGCAGGGCGAGGTTAAGGCAGCAGGCCTCACTTGGGATGATGTTCGGCATCAGGCATACGATAGAGTCGGGTAGAGAAGGTTCCTTGAGGCCCTATGCACCACGGAGGTGTGACAGGACAAAAAGAAGAAAAAAAGAAGAATGATGTTCCAAATTGAATGGTTTAGAAAGTTATTATTTTAACCGTTTTTATTTCATTTAACTTATAGTATACCAATTATCATTGCGATGATATGAACGTTTAATGTATCTTGCACAATGATGCAAAACTCCACATTAAATAATTAATACGAATGAAAACGTCTACTTTATACAAGTTTTATTGCATTTTATGGGAATGACATGTATCGCCGTTCTAAGACATTATCGAATGTCTAAATTTCGTAATGTCAATGAAAATTTTCATTTTATTGATAAATCAACCTTCTGCGAACTGTCGAGGTAAGCTTGAACTTTTGTAATATACAAATGATAGAAATACAAAATTAATTTAAGGTACCAACTAAAACAGAGTTCTTAACTAAATTTTCTGATTTCAAACAACGAAGTTATTTGTATTCATCTTATTAGAAATAAATTCATGATGTTAATTTGTTAACGAAAGTACCTACTGCTAATTTGGGGACGTGATTAAAATGTCTTAGAAAACAAATTTGACATAAAATTTGTTTTGAAGATAAAAACTTATATACTATTATACCTACTACTCTATATACTATACATTAATGACATAACAAGATAAAACATTACAGGGAAAATAATGATGTATGCAGACGACCTTGCTATATTCTACAAAAACGACAATGACAATGAGATCTGTAAACAAATTAACATAGATATAGAGACACTCACCAACTGGACAAGCAACAACTACCTGACCTTAAATGTAAAAAAATGTAACATTATATGATTCTTCTGGAATGATTATTATGATTCCCTTCTGGTCGACAGGAAACCAAAAGGACATCGCCAGACTCCAAAGACAGCAAAATAAAATAATAAAATTAGCTTATAACATTAATTATCTTACCCCAACCATACAAGTATACAGACAAACAAAACAAATGGACATATCAGACCTGCCCAAATTTGAGACCTTGAAAATTGTACACAGAGTGACCATGGAAGAGACAACAGACAGCAGCTACAAATTAACTAAAAATTCAGACATACACAGACACTGGACCAGGAACTGTGACAGATATCACTTACGGAATGCACGAACTAAGACCGAACAATCAAGAATACTGAACAATGGACTGAAACTTTCCAATGAACTACCAAAAGACACAAGGAGTCTCACTAAAAAATCAATTAAAAATATACCTGAAAGATTACATATTATAATTACAAGTAAGATCTAATAATGTATCCATATAACCCAATTGGGTTTAAAAAAAAAAATTTTTTTAGATTGCATAACTTTCCATTAAAAAATCGAAAGTTTCGATTCCAAATATTAATTTAAAAAACGAGTACATCTTGCTTTTAAGAGTAAGTCAGTACAACGTGCGAGATGGACAAAAATAGTAAACTTAACATTTAAACTAACTAACTAACCATCTCCCCGTACGGGTAGGCAAAAATAATGGGCCGACATACTGTTTTTTCTTGACAGTTTTTCCTTATTTCCTCAACATTTATATATTGTGTCATGCACGCACGTCGATTTGCACGTTTCTCTGACTCTTTACGTGGCTGATATTTAATATTTGATTGACTTAATCATGCCACGCTTTCCTCGCCTTCAGACTTATTCTTGTTCCGTTTCCCATTGTATACAATTTTTTTTAATTTGCCATTCTTTATTTACACATTATTTCCATATGTTCAAATAATCCTAATGACCCTTTCATTTTACGTTCATAATACTTTCATTTGCATTGAGCGAATATCCAAGAGAACAAGTCGCTAGACGCAAATGGCAATGGATCGGTCACACTCTGAAATGGAACCCAGCCTGCATCGCTCAGGGCGTACTAGACTAGTCCCCTGTGGGCGGAAAGAGAAAGCGAGGCAGACCTAGAGCCACCTGGAGAAGAGCCCTACAGGAAGAGGTTAAGGCAGCAGGAATCACTCGGGATGATGTTAGGCATCAGGAATGCGATAGAGTCGGGTGGAGAAGGTTTCTTGAGGCCCTATGCACCACGGAGGTGTGACAGGACAAAAATAAGAAGAACGAGAAGACGTTCAAAAGACATTTGTCTTGACTTTAGATAGTATCTTGTCTCTTTAATTTTGAAGCATCTCTCATGTGTTCCTGGTATTATTTTACCTGTACTCAATAGATGCCTTAAACATTAATATTGTATGTAATGTCTGTTGAGATAGTAAACTGATTTAATTTGATTTGAATATGGAGTTTCACATCATGGTTTAATAAACAATAAATACCTTTACTTCTTGTAATTTTCCTTAACCATCTCAAATTCAAACGATAATAAAATCGATTCTTGTTATTAAGAACGATGACAAGGAAAATCTAGTATAGTCGTTTCACGGAAGAGGCAATCATTATCTCTATGATTTTTCTTTCGCAGCTTTATCTAATTCTCTACGTGATACGATCAATCAGCCAGTTTTTGTTCAACTTTTACTAGCCAGGAAAAAAGCTAATCTATATAATTTATTTCCTTTCCCGACATCTTATATTTGCACATAATTAATGCATTTTTCACCTTTCTGATTTACTATTAGAACTATTTTTTTTTATGAAAAAAAGCGCTGTTTTCGTTCATATTAAATTCTTCTTCTTCTTCTTCCTTGTTTGTAGACCTATGTGGTCTGTTCTCCAGAGTGTTGCTCCTCATGTGAGGTAGACTCCCAGCTGTCCTTCCATATTTTAGAAGGACTTTAGGAGAGTCCCATGAGGTTGATTCTTCTTTTTCCTCAGCCTATTCCCGTCCACTCCTGGACAAAGGCCTCCTCCATTTGCTTCCATGTCATTCTGTCCTGTGCAGACTGCATCCAGTTTATGTTGACTTGTCTGCTTAGATCATCCTTTCACCGTAGTTGCGGTTGCCCTGCACTTCTCTTCGCCGTCCACGGTCCCCAAGTCAGTAGTCTTCTTGTCCACTTTTCATCTGAGCTTCTGGCTAAGTGACCTGCCCATTGCCATTTTAGAGTCGCCACCCGGTAGATGATGTCAGTGACCTTTGTTTTTTCTATTACCATATCGTTTCTGACTCTGTCTCTTTGGCTTATTCCCAACATGGCTCTTTCCATGGCTCCTTGGGTCACTCGTAGCCTCTCGAGCTTGATTATGTAGTGCAATATAGGGGAGTCTGGTGGTGTCCATTCTTTGAAAATCAATCAGTACTAGACCCTTTTTTGCTGGCTGCTCTATCTTATAATATCCTCAATCTCAATCACACATCTCTCTTATTCTGGTGTTCCACCGTCACAAACAGGTCATACGACCTAAACTAAGAAGAAGAAGAAGACGAAGAATTCTTAATCTCAACTTAAGATTCAAAATAACAATTATAATTGAAATACTATGCGATCATTCAAGTCAAGGAAAAATACTCCTGTATTTGAAACACGAAATAATTAGGATTAATTGTATCTCAATAGAGACGAAGATGTAAATTATTTGGAAACAGAATATGGTAGTCGAGGCGTTTACAGGACTTATGACCTATCATTGGTTGGGTTAAGCGATCACTTTATGTTAACAACATTCCCCATTCCGCCCTAACGACACCACATTTGCCAAATTTTCGGAACTTGTCTATATGCTACTATTTTTAATAACTTCGCATTGTGTTACACTAGCGCCATCTATTAAGATAATTTGTAAGCATTAAGCAGAAAATCTTTATTAATACAATGATTAACCCGCAATGGGTAAAAATCCAGTATTATATTTGTCTACAAGTATTTGTATAAAATAAAAAATTCTACGAAAAATCTATATAAATAATTCACTCTATTTGTAGTTGTACTTTTCTCTTTTACCCTGAATTATTGTTTCATTGAAAATGTACCAGTACAGTAAACCAGGCGTAACATAATACAAAAAGATATGGAATTTTTCATTTCACCAAACAAAGCACATCGCCTCGTAAAACAAAGGACGAGAGAATGTAAAAACATCTTTGTATATATGTAAACGTATGTAAACCCGATACCTACTTTCGTATGATAGAAGGTAAGTCATGATAATTCCAAAATATTTAAAAACAAACTAACTTACCATCAAGAACGACACACTGTTCATTCCAGACATACTTCTCTTGATACTCAACATTCATACATCGTCTCATGCACGCACGTCAATTTCTTAGACACACGCGGCTGACATTTAATATTTGACTTATTTGATTTGGTATTCCTCTATTTCTAGCTCCATTCACGTCGTTTATATACATTTTTCACCATTATGTCTTCACTCATTCTTTCCATGTGTCCAAACCATATTAACGATCCTTTAATTATTTTGTTCTTAATACTTACATTCACTCCATCATATACCGAATTATAACACATTTGTCTTAGAGATCTCATTTCTAACTAACTAACCATCACGCTGTCTCCCCAAATAAGAATAGACTGCCACACTTTTCTTCAACATTCATACATCGTGTCATGCACGCGCGTCGATTTCTCTGACTCCTCACGTAGCCGACATTCAATATTTGATTTATTTGATCGTACCACGTTTTCTATTTCTAGTTCCATTTACATCGTTAAGATATAATTTTTTTACCATTCTTTCTTCATTCATTCTTTCCTTTCCATGTTTCCAAACCATATTAAGGATCCTTTTATTATTTTGTTCATAACACCATCATTCGCACCGCATTCACTTCTTATATTTTCATTCGACACTCTATCATCACAGAGTATCCACACATTCGTCTAAGAGATATCATTTCTACTGCATTTATTCCTTGTTTATCCTTCTTTTGCCATCTTCACTTCCTTACGTAACGGTCGGCACAAGAACACCATTGTGCACTGCGAACTAAGCTTTTTTTGGATACTTTAAGGTTCGCCTATATCACGGAATTAAGCAGAAAACAAAAACAAACGTTTTGATTATTCGTATTTCACCCCTTAACCGGGATTTTATGGAGTCATATGGGGCAGTAAATATTTTTATTGCCGTATTAAATATCCAATAATTGTCAATCATCCTTTCACATACTAATTTATGCATGACGTCACTCCCCTCCCCGAGTGCTTCTACCATACAGAGCTAGGGAGTGTTTTTACTTGATACGAAGGGCTTTGAGTCTGGAATATAAAGTGGGTAAATACCCATAAACGTTATCATCCGTTGAATGTCGTGAAGTAAAAAAGGGTATTGTTATCTGTTTGGATGTATTATATACATAAACAAATTCGCAAATCCTGCAAAAGAGAGATGGAGTTGGCAGAGAGGGACCACATCGAGAGAATGGATCCAGAAAGAGTTATTAAGATCGTGATGCACGAGACTCCAGAGGGCTGTCGACCACTAGGACCCCCACCAAAGAGATGGAGAGATATCCTGCTTAAACAGATCGCAAGAATCATAAGAATAAGAAGAAGATATACATATATACGTAAGATATTGTAGGAAGGGTTATTTAACCTTAAGTCTGCGACTGGCTTACACCACCTACACCAAAGAAAAAATATCAACCACCAGGAGTTCATGGCGTGCTAGGAGGTATCGGACGTTATGGTAACACGTATCAAAAATACCGAAGGCTTTTTTAGTAAGAGAAGTGAGCAAGACAGGTAGCATTTGGGATTTCATCCTTCAAACTACCTTTATCTTCTTGCCCATTCTGCTATCCTGATACTAAGATTTCATTTTAAAACAATTTTTACGTTTTTCAACATAAATTGAAAATAATAAAAATCTTAAAATAAATTTCGGAATTTGAAGTTTAAGTTGAATTTTTTTTCAATGGAGAAATCGAAAATTCTCAATATAAAAGAATGTTTTGAAAATATTAAGCACCAGGAGTTCATGGCGTGCTTGGAGGTATCGGACGTTAAAACATTAAATAACCGAAGACACTTTTTGTTTCTTTCATGCATATGAGATGTGAGCAAGTCAAGTATTCATTTGAGATTTCATCCTTCAAACTACCTACATACATTTATCTTCTTGTCCATTCTGCTATCCTGATACTAAGATTTCATTTTATAACTTTTTATATGGAGTAATTGTTTGTTTTTCAACATTATTAAATTAAAAATAATAAAAATCGTGCAAATCAAATTCCGATTCGAAGTTTAAGTTGGCTTTTTTTTTTCAATGCAGTAATCGAAAATTCCCCATTCAAAATTATGCTTTGAAAATATTAAGCACCGGGAGTTCAGGATGTAATTGGAGGTATCGGACGTTAAAACATATTAAAAATACCGAAGGCACTTTTTGTTTCTTTCATGCGTATGAGAAATGAGCAAGACAAGTAGCACATATCTTCCCAATATCAGATACAGGTATATCATGTATAACTACCCACATATTTACTTTACCCATTCTGCTATCCTGATACTAAGATTTCATTTTATAATTTTTTGTATGGAGTATTTGTTCGTTTTTCAAATCGAAACGGCCGGACGAATGAACGATAGACGGCAGGCAAACTCTGATTACATGGAAAAACCCACATTATGAAAACTCTCTTGTACCCAATAAATCATTAGAAATCGACTTCAAAGAAGGTCGAAAATTGTATGAGGCTGGGATCACTGGCTGAGAAAGTGTACGTATAACACACCATTAAACGAATTGAGGCAGCAAGAGCTACGTTTAATAAAATTAAATCACTATTCTACAATGATAACGTAAACTTGAAACTCCGTCAGAGAATGATCAAATGCTATGTGTGGTCTGTTTTATTGTATGGATGTGAAACGTGGACCTTGAAAGTTAACTCAAT
Organism: Lepidostoma basale; assembly: GCA_022606425.2. Classification (NCBI taxonomy): domain Eukaryota; kingdom Metazoa; phylum Arthropoda; class Insecta; order Trichoptera; family Lepidostomatidae; genus Lepidostoma; species Lepidostoma basale. The sequence goes on along the minus strand of JAHDVF020001336.1, from coordinate 1,425,198 downwards.
GAACAGACTGGAAGCATTTGAAATGTGGCCCGAATGCTCAGAGTTCCCTGGAAAGACATTGTTACCAATACCGAAGTCCCGAGGCGAGCTAGAGTTGACAGGGAACTGTTATCAACTATCAAGGTTCGAAAGATTTCACATGCTGCGTGGGGAAAAGTACCACCTTCTCCAACTGATATTGAAGGGGAAAATTGAGGGACGCCGAGGGCCTGGCAGGAGACAAATGCCCTGAGTGGACCGGCATCCGAAGTGTGGAGGAGCTGTTCCGAGCGGCGCAGGACAGGGACAGGTTCGCCGATAGATCGCCAACGTTGGGGGGACCCGACAGGGCACTTGAAGAAGAAGAAGATGTACGTTTAGATTCGTATTAATTGTTTTAACAACTAACTATAATCCACATAGACTATGTATTTAGAGAAATATAAATTAAACAGAGATTTATAAATGTTTGTGTTTACACAATTGCGGATAGGTTCAGTGAAACTGAGGATGTGTATTTTCAAACATCAAAGGCTTTATTTATACAAATACAAAATAAACCTCGTAGATTTTCCCCCAGCATTCATTATCCATTTACGTTATACAATTAAATTCGACTACCATAGCGCATTTTGGAGCCTTCAATATCAAACTCAATGTGCAGGCAGGGGCGATTCCCGCCTTTGTGCAGTTCCTGGTTCACCCACATGGGGTATATGTAAGGGTTCTTGGAATCATATGGCGGTCTCTGGTTGTTGAAGGAGTGCAGGCGGGCGATCTCTCCCGTTTATTAATACAAAGTTAATGGGGAAATTGAAATGATTATTTTTATAATAAAATCGTTATTTATGATCTGGTTTAAACATTACAATCAATTGGTGAGACATTAATTTTTTGGTTTCTTCTTCTTCTTCGATGGCCCTACAGCCCATATCGAGCCTTAGCCTCCTGTATTCATCGCCTCTAACTCCTCCTGTCCTCCGCTTCGACCCTCCAATCTAACACTCGTAACAATTTCGCTCCATCTCTCCCAACCTCATCCTCCCATCGCAGCCTTGGTCGTCCAATTGTTTTAATCTTCAACGCGACATTCAAAGAATAATGCAATGAAGTTAACCCATCTTTCATTATTTCAATGAAAGATAAAAGTGCACTTAAAGTTGTCATCGCAAACAAAAACCTTTCCAAAAAAGCTAGAATGGCAGTGCACAATGTGTTATTCTACGAAGTTATTCTTCTAGCGAAGCATGTAACTGACAAAAGAAGGATGAATGTAGAATAAATGCAGTAGAAATGAGATCTCTTAGACGAATGTGTATGATAGAGTGTCGAATGAAAATATAAGAAGTGAATACGGTGCAAATGATAGTGTTATGAACAAAATAATGCGAAGATCATTTAGATGGTTTGGATATGGAAAGAATGAATGAAGAAAGTATGGTAAAAAAATTACATGTTCACGATGGAACCAAAAACAGAGGAAGACCGAGGAAAACGTGGCACGATCAAATAAACCAAATGTTGAATGTCGGCCATGTGAGGAGTCAGAGAAATCGACGCGCGTGCATGACATGGTGTATGAATGTTGAGGAAGCGAGAGAAATATGTCAGGAAAGAAAAGTGTGGCAGTCCATTCTTTCTGCCTACCCCTTCGTGATGGTTAGTTAGTTACTTGGTTCTTCATTATTTCTCACAAATAGAAAATCTATCACGCAATTCATTCGTCTGAGAGATCTCATTTATACTACAATCATTTAATTGTATTGCAAGTACAAAAATAGTAAAAAAATATTTGGGAAATTGTTTATTGATTTAAATATTTTAATATTGCAATCTTTGCTGGTTTTGATTAATAACAAAATGGCGTCCGTGGGGAACTGTCATTTGAAATTTCTTTAATGCATTTTGGCCATTGTTTTAGTACTTTTTGAAATGTGAGATGGTTTAAAAATAGTTCCATATACATTTTGTGTGTATTTCATTGTTTTATGGTGCTTCAAAGTGGAAAAAATATCACACGATGTACGTACATACTCGAGTTGTGCTTCGCTTGGCGTGCCTTCCTGTCAGCCAGGTAAAATAATAACCTCTGTCTGAATAGACTCTTTGTATCCCATGTCATTGCCACAGTTCTTGACTATCGTTACATGCCTTGTACTCATCTCTATCCGGGTAGTCAGGTCCACATATCGGATCCAGCTCACCATATCCTCAAAGAAACCCTCCTCTCACCACCCAATAATATCAAATATTTTAATTAAAGGCTAAGGCGTGAACACTGTAGAATTTCATTGTTCATTTAGAAAGAGAAAACGCTATATCATCCACTTAATTTACAATATAATACGAGTATATTAAAAACGCGATTGTTTTTTTGTTTAAGATTGACTTTTTTATTATAACTAACAAACTAACTAACCATCACGCCGTCTCCCCGAAGGGGTAGGCAGAAATAATGAACTGCCACACTTTTCTTTCCTGACGAATTTCTCTCGCTTCCTCAACATTCATACATCTTGTCATGCACGCGCGTCCTCACGTGGCCGACATTCAATATTTGATTTATTTGATCGTGCCACGTATTCCTCGGTTTTCCTCTGTTTCTGGTTCCACTTACATCGTTAACATATATATTTTTTATCATTCTTTCTTCATTCATTCTTTCCATACGTCCAAACCATCTTAATGATCCTTTCATTATTTTGTTCATGAAACCGCACCGCATTCACTTCTTATATTTTCATTCGACACTCTATCATACACAGAGTATCTACACATTCGTCTAAGAGATCTCATTTCTACTGCATTTATTCTTCTTTCATCCTTCTTTTGCCAGTTCCATGCTTCGCTTCCATAGATAAGGGTCGGTATTATTTATTTATATTTTTATACTATATATAAATAAACAAAAAATCAATGTAAAACCTAAAAAACAATCTCATATCTTAATGGGGTTTTATGAAATTAAAACCTAACTTTCAAACATTTCATTTAATTATTATTTTTCTTCTTCTTCTTCTTTGCATAGATCTGATAATGTGTGACACAGAAATCATGTTTCGTGGGATGATGAGGTCCAGCTGTCCCTCCATCTCTTAGGCGGTATTCCAGATGGGCGGTGGTTGGAGGGGATTTAAAAATTATTTTTACAAAATAAAAATATGAAACCATATTTCGATGACCACTTTCATCCTCAGGTATTATATTTATATCTGAGGATGGAAGAGGTCGCCTCCAAAACATGTTGTGGATAATATTTTTGTATTTTTATTTTGTAAAAATATTTAATAAATAAAGTGGATTATACAGTAAATAATAGTCTCTCTTTAAATTTAACATCAAATCTCAAAACCCAACAATCAAATTTCAAACAACTAATACAAATGAAAACGTCAGTTTTATGGAAGTTTTATTATATTTTATGAGAATGACATGTTTCGCCCTTCTAAGGAATAATCAAATGTGTCGAAATTTCAGCTCGTTGATGTTTATATACACTAGTAAATTGAATCATTAGTCACCTTGAAATATGTAAAATAATTTGTAAACAATTTGTAAGAAGATGTTTTTCTTAGAAACACTTTATAACGTCCTACCTCATATAACATATTTTTGATTTATATAATATCATTAAGTATCCCTTAACTATGTTATAATTGTCATAAAATTTCTTAACGAGTTCCAAGAAACACTTTCCAATACTTCTTAGCCAAATAATTATTTGTTAAAAATGTATAAAGTCACATAAATTTTCGTAAATTACCATTTTCTGATCCATTTACTAACTAACTAACTAACTAACCATCACGCCGTCTCCCCGAAAGGGTAGGCAGAAAGAATGAACTGTCACACCTTTACTGATGCGGCACTTCATCCTTCTCTTTTTGCCCCGCGGGAGACGCGGTGTGGTGGGTTGCGAACCTCATCGCCACTTACTAGTGTATACAAACAGCAACGAGCTGAAATTTCGTCACATTTGATAATGCCTAAGAAGGGCGAAACATGTCATTTCCATAAAATATAATAAAACTTCTAGAAAACTGACGTTTTCTTTCGTATTAATGATTTAATATGGATAATAATGAAATAAAACGATGTTTTTTAACTACTTCCACTTTTGTCTTTATTTCGACAGCGACCGGTTTGGCCAGGCTCGCTGGCATCGACAGACTGGTCTACCATCGAGCCTGGCGAAACCGGTCGCTGTCGAAATGAAGACAAAAGTGGAAGTAATTAAAAAAAAATCGTTTTATTTAATTATTATTTAAAATGAACTTCCATCAATATGGAGTTTTATATCATTATTCAAGAAACAATAAGTAAATTTCAAACATTTGTGGGGGCAATACCCTCCGGTCTAGTACTCCCGAGAAGACAAGAGTGACTAGACCCAAGAGATATGCTGGTTTAAGTAATACACAAAAGAATTGTTTTTCAATTATTTCGAAATCGAAACATCTTGTTTGTATTTTAACGGATTTTTCAATTGTTTTTTGTAACAGCGCGTCAAACGTCTCAAGAGAGATAGACAGAAAGAACTCCAAAGTACACATTGATTAAATTAAATTCTTTTTCTCCCGAACCCCTTTATTGTGTTTGAGTGGCGTTCGTTTTTCTATAGTGCCACCGTACCCTTTGTTTATCTGTCTAGATCAGTGGTTCCCAAAGCGGTCTACGCCGATGATAATAATAATAATAATAATATGCTAACTTTTAAAGCGCCGTTTTTGTGATGTAATCACCTCAAGGGCGCATTAAGACGTGTTTTAAATCTAAAAATCTAAATGTGACCGCTTAAAAAGCGATCGGTTTAAAAGTATAGTAGAACAAAGTATAAATGTTTAACTTGGGTATGAAATATGAAAAAGATGGGTTTTCAATTTAGATCTGAAATCTGTCGGATCATTTATGCATCTAAGGTGTGAAGGGAGATTGTTCCAAGCTGATGGACCGGCTACCGCGAACGCTCGATCCCCGAAATTTGTACTAGGGCAACGCTTCGGCTCAACTAATCTTCCTATTGCTGAGGAGTTCGCCGAGCGAAGTGTGGATTTCCTTGAATTTAGGCTGTCCGTTATACAGAGTTCAGATATATAACTTGGTGCCATTCCATGTAGCGCTTTGAAGACTGTCCAGCAGAGTTTATACTGGATTCTTTCTGGACTTCTTCTGGATAGGCCCACGATGTGTGAATGTTGATGAATCGAGAGAAATATGTCAGGAAAAAAAAATATGTCAGGTCATTGCGGGCGGTTCATTCTCACAGTTTATCCCTTGTGGTCGTTAATCAGTTTTTTTTAAAGTCCATTGTTTTGGCCGAAACACATATTTCAACATTATAAACTGTTAAATTATAAAACTTTGTTTTTATGCACCACAATTTTATTTTTATTTTTCCCAACAGCTGTTTCTCCAACCAATGTTGACATCATCAGGTGTTACAATAATATATCAACTGTTAAATTTTTGAGATAAAATTTTTCATGATAAAATTTTTGGGAACCTCTTCCCAAACTTTTTTGTCCCGTATAACCCTCTTGGGGAAATACAATAAAGAATTATTTTAACACTTGAATTGACACTAAATTAAATTACAATCATTGAAAAAATATAAAATATTCCATTATTACATGATAGGTTGCTTATTAAAAATGTTGTTTGTCAACCTGTCAGGTGGATTGACCGTACAAGTACGGTTGCACCTATAAATAATTTATTACATATATTTTACCCGAATACCGAACGATAATGGCATCTGCATACCATTTGTCACGCATGTTCCAAGTTTTTAGCAACGTAACTATAATACCGACGGATTAAGTCACATTTTAAATATTCCATGACGTCGTTACGTTCATTTTTATTGCCAACCTTTTAGGTAATAGGCAGCTAGTATATCGCTTTTTTATTTCCGCGTGATTTGTGCTTAGTTCTAGCCACTCTGCCACTTATGTCGTTGAATATTTTACTTATCATCATCATCATCAGCCGTCTGTCATCCACGGCTGAACGTAGGCTTCTTCCAAAGCACGCCACCGCCCCCTATCCATTGCCGCTCCCATCCATCCATGTCCAGAAATCCTCTTCAGATCGTCGGTCCAGCGGGCAGAGGGACGTCCAACTCTGCGGAATCCTGTACGCGCTCTCCACTCCAGAACCCGTCTCCCCCAATAGCTGTCGGTTCTCCGACAGATATGGCCAGCCCATCGTACTTCAGCTCGCCCATCCTCAGAGCCACCTCAGCCCCCTTGGTTCGTTGTCGAATAAATTCGTTTCTGAATCTGTCCCTCAAGGTTATTCCAAGCATGGCTCTTTCCATGGCGCGTTAGTCTCGGCTTCGTACGTCATTTCATTTAATTTATTTGAATAAAAATGACAAAAATTACAGAAATATATTTCCAGATCGTTCGTACATTATAAGAAGAAAAGCATAAAAAAACACCAAGATTAAGAATTAGAAAGAATTATAACATTGATATTGCATCCCTGAGGCAACTCACACTATCACGATATTTGTCGACCTCCGAGGCGACCCGATTAAGCAACAAGATTGCTCTACCCACAGGCATAACCATTTGCAGGTTGGTTCTGCAGCACGGCAAATAAATTAATCTGTGCTGTCTTTGATGAAGGTAGTTATCAGGGACAAATATACCTACATCACTCAGGACATCCGAGTTCTGTATATGGCCGAGTTCTGTATCATGACTGACAAGGCTCACTGGTTAAAGACTTTAGTTTAATTAAACCACAAATAAAAACGTATACTATTTTTTTTTTAATTACATAAAGTGTGCACTTAACCCAACCAATGACAGGTCATAAGTCCTGTAAACACCTTGATCAACCATATTCAGTTTCCAATTTGCATTTTCGTCTCTATTGAGATACAATTAAATCATGAATTGATAACCCGCAATGGGTGAAATCCAGTATTCGCATACAAGTATATATACTTTAAAAAAATATTGTAAATATATCTGGTTTAAGTTTGGCATATAGATAGGAGTGACATCTCCAGGCGGCTTCTAACAATGCGCTAATGGCGGGGTAGCCTTTCATATTGTGTTAAAAAGATGTTCTGCTCAATGTTTAATAAACATAAATCTTCATAGGTGGCCTTAGTATGTAGATTATATAGATTAATCTTGGAGATTAACATATCGTCACCTGAGAGTAAGAAGGTTCCAACTGACAAAAGTAAAAAGCTGAGAAAAATGAAGTCAAAGTTTTGTTGGTATCGGGTGTGTATCTTGGAATAAAGGGGTTTTATTCCAATTTCCAGAGATTTTTTTACCGAGAAACGTGTAAATTTTGTCTGGCAACAGTTGGAATAATAAAGTTCTAAGTTTAAATGAATCCTTCTTCAGTGAATCGTGTGTTTTGAATAATCAGATGGAACTTGATTCTTTTCGTAACATCAAAATGACGATACTATTACATGTTTTTTTTAATTGTACGTATAGATAAGGTTAGTAAGAACCCTTTTCACGAAAAAAGCCAAATGTGAAATTTTGTTAGTTGGAACCCTCTTACTCTCGGGTGACGATATATAATCAAAATCTTCATAGATGGGCGCATTGAAACTGACATGTGAATTCTGGTTTTGGACTTTAACATATATACAACTTCCAAAAATTTGTCACACATGGTCATAAGAAAGGTGGAATGGGGAATGTTGTAATTACATAAAGTGTGCACCTAACCCAACCAATGACAGGTCATAAGTCCTGTAAACACCTTGATCAACCATATTCAGTTTCCAATTTGCATCTTCGTCTTTATTGAGATACAATTCAAAAACGTATACGTTTTGAAACATTTATAAAATTTTATAGAGCTTCGTTCGTTAGCCATTTCTCTTTTTTAAATTTAGAATTAAATGGCGAATACGAAAAAAGCAGAGCACTACGAAGTCATTATTGTTCTGTATGCATACAGCCATTATTTTATTTAATAGTCCATGAAACAAACGAAGTCAAGAGCAACAATATACGAGTACGTATAAATCTATTTTTGGAATCTAACAAAATAGTATCTTTTTTATCGACGGGAGAGTAAATACTGCAGATAATGTAAAATATAACTCATACGAGTATATTGAAGTAACTTATAATAATAGAATGCATGAAAGGATACGAATGTGTGAATCCTAGACTAATGTGAATCCGCTTCAAAATTGGATTGACAAGATTACTACTCATAATTGGATATGCTCCTGTTAATAGCGAAGATGAAGCTGTGAAAGATGAGTTCTGGGATAGAGTAAACGAGACAGCAGCGAGTAAAAACGTGAACTATTATAGCAGCAATTATTATAGCAGGAGATTTGAATGGATGGGTAGGAATTCAAAGGGCTGGTTATGAAGAATGTCTCGGTAAGTATGATGATGGAAAGAGAATGCTTGGTGTGTGTCTGGAGTGGAGTCTCTTTGTGTCAAACACGATGTTTGATCATAAGAGGATCCACCAGTATACATGGGAGAGAGGGAATGAAAGGACGACTATCGATTACGTCATCGTTGACTCTAGATTACGGGCGGACACTGTAGATACCAGAGTGTTCAGAGGGGCCATTGAGCAAATTGAGCATTGCAAAAAGCCTATGATCGAGTTAACAGAGATAAACTGTGGCCAATCTTGTCCGAATACGGATTGAGCACAAAACTGATACGGGCGGTTGCTTCTCTCTACGAAGGGAGCACTGCCAGTGTTAGGGTAAATGGGGACAATAGGCCCTGGTTTGATATCACAAACGGTGTTAAGGGATGTCTCCATGGTTCAATCTGTATATGGACAAGTGTATAAAAGAACTTAAAGGTATAAATGCTGGTGCCAAGATGAGTGGTCTGTCTGTAAATTGTCAGCTTTGCGCGGAATATGCCGTTCTCGTTGCATATAGTGCGGACAAATTACAAGTCAAATTACAGAGTAGGAGTTAAAATGAACACCCGGTAAGTCAACGTATGTTACGCCTATAACGACTTCTCAAAGGCATTTGATACTGTGAACCATAACATTCTTATAGCAAAACTATCTCAAATTGGTTTCTGTTCTCATCTGATTATGCTTTTCACCTTGAGGAGAGAAAACAATTCGTCTCGTATAGAATTTTTTAATCGGAACCTTTTCTTGTTTATTCAGGGGTGCCACAGGGTTCAAACCTTGGCCCACTCCTCATTTCTATATTCATAAACGATATTGCGAAGGTAATAAACTTCTCGCGATTTCTTTTATTTTCCGATGACCTGAAAATATTCCTATTCATTCGGACTGGAAGGGAAGGAGAAGGATCAGTTCATTGGTTCGGAGCAGACTCGAAAGTGGTTCTGTGATATGGAGTCAGCACGAGGCGAAATATTCCCTCATGCTGGAGAGGGTTCAGAAAAAATTCTGTGGTATCTCTACATGAAGGAGTATGGTAGCTATCCATGGCTCTATCCCACAGCGTTTTTTTTGGGAATATTGAGGTCTAATTCTCTGCAGCTTCGAAGATACGGGTTTCTCAGAACCCGTTTCTATAGATTAATTAGGAGATATTTTGAAAACTCAGCCGTGCTGGAGGGTGTAGGTCTTTTTGTTCCAGACAGATATCTCCGACAGCGCCTGCTTAGATTGTTCTTTCTTCCGGCTGCAAGAACCAACCTGCCTCTAAAAATGTCGATGAGAAGAGGAATCAGTCTGCTGAACAAGATTACCTCGGAGATCGACGTTTTTCATATAAGTGAAAATACGTTCAGAAGAAAAATACTCTTAACTTTAGAGAGTATACCATCTCTCATGCGTTCCTGATTCTTTACCCTTTCTCAAATAGATGCCTTAAACTTATGTTTGTAATATCTTTTGAGCGAATAAATAAATAAATATATTGATATACGCTCTACGCCATAGGGCGTGATTACAAGCAAACTGTGTCTTGACTCCTACCCAGGCACTCCGGTGTGACCGTACCCTTACGTGTGAAATGTTTACATTTATTATTACGCGTCATAGTTAATTCCATTTTTAAATTAATCATTTTGCAGATCCGCGAGTTTTATGGTGTTGAGTGTAATCATCATATTTTGAATTTGAAACGCTAAAGAATAAAAAAAAAACTCTTTGTGTTCAAATGTGTCGTAACATTTTATTTCTTGCTGTAATATTGTTACAGGGTATACAGAATTGCCTTATTTGTACATTTGATCATTAGAGTACTCCCACACGCCTGGAGTCTACTGGAGTAAAGTGGGTATATAATATAAGCTCTTAAAGTATATAATATAAGCTCTTATACATATTGCTTTGTGCTACAATACATTATGTATAAGTGCTTATGAATTTTTTGTGTAACATTAAAAAAAATGGATCGTTTGTTTATCAAAATAACTAACCAACTAACTAACCATCACGCCGTTTCCCCGGAAGGGTGGGCAGATGGGATGGATCACTATAATGTTATTCTACATTCACACCTCGTGACATGCACGCTCGTCGATTGTTCCTACTTCGAACATGGCCGCCTTTCAGTAATTGATATATCTAATCGCGATAATGACTTTGAGTGCTCCATTTATTTTATTTCCAGCTCCAACCTTTCTCCATTTTTCCATCTCTTTTAAACATGCTTCCCAGATAAACAAATTCGGTTACATGCTCTTATTTCTCGCCGTTCGCACTAATGTCACAATCCGTTATTCTTCCTTACATTCATTAAACACTTCACTTTCCATTCTTTCTTTTCAAATACCACAACTTTAGACTTTGACACGTTCATCACATGGCATGCCACGTCTTCCTTGGCCTTTCTCGACTTCTTTTTCCCAAATTCACACTGCTGACATATATATATATATATATATATATATATATATATATATATATATATATATATATATATATATACGCATAACCAACCAGCAACATAGCCAGCCAACATAATAGCATAACACAACTATGCTATGCTTATGTATGTATATATATATATATATAGCATATATATATATATATATATGCTATGCTCTCATATGTATATATATATATATATATATATATATATATATATATATATATATATATATATATATATTCAACTTAACTAACTAACTAACCATCACGCGTCTCCCCGAAGGTAAGGTAGAAAGAATGGACTGCCACACCTTTCCTGACATATTTATCTCGCTTTCTCAACATTTCATACATCGTGTCATGCACGCGCGTCGATTTTTCTGACTCCTCACATGGCCGACATTCAATATTTGATTTATTTGATAGTGCCACGTTTTCCTCGGTCTTCCTCTATTTCTGGTTCCATTTACATCATTAACATATATTTTTTTTACCATTCTTTCTTCATTCATTCTTTCCATGTCCAAACCATCTTAATGATCCTTTCATTATTTTGTTCATGACACCATCATTCGCACCGCATTCACTTCTTATATTTTCATTCGACACTCTATCATACACAGAGTATCCACACATTCGTCTAAGAGATCTCATTTCTACTGCATTTATTCTACTTTCATCCTTCCTTTGCCAGTTCCATGCTTCGCTTCCATACATAAGGGTCGGTAGAAGAACACCATTGTGCACTGCCATTCTAGCTTTTTTGGATAGGTTTTTGTTTGCGATGACAACTTTAAGTGCACCATTCACTTTGTTGCCTGCCCCAACCCTTCTTTCAATATCCCTCTCCACTCTCCCATCTCTTGTAAACATACTACCTAAATACACAAACTCAACTACTTGCTCCAAGTTTTCACCATTCACGCTAATGTTGCAGACTGTCGTGGTTTCTTCCTTTTCAAAAATCATTACCTTGGACTTATTAACATTCATCATCAGATCATTTCGCATGCATACCTCATACATACAATTCACCAGGACTTGTAGTTCATGTTCGTTGTCAGCAAGTAGGACAGCGTCATCCGCATACAAGAGACAGCTTACTGACACTCCGCTCATTTTGGCACCTACATCCAACCCTTTCAGCTCTCTCATACAATTGTCCATATACAGATTAAATAACCACGGGGACATTACGCAACCTTGTTTGACACCTTTATTGATATCAAACCAGGCTGTAAGATCTCCATTTACTCTGACACTAGCAGTGCTTTCCGTGTATAGTGACTTAATGGCCGTGATCAGTTTTGTACTTATTCCATATTCAGACAATATTTTCCACAACTTTTCTCTATTAACGTAATCATATGCTTTTTGTAAATCGACAAATGCACAGAAAAGTTTGCGATTTTTGGCCAGAAACTTCTCTGTCAATGTACGAAGTCCAAAAATTTGATCCATACATCCTCTGCCATTCATAAAGGCACCTTGCACATCCCAAACTTTGTCACTCGTCAATTTTCTTACTCTTTCTATTAAAATTCTGCCATAGACTTTACCAACGACACTCAAAAGACTAATAGCTCTGTGGTTTCCACATTCCATACGCGATCCTTTTCCTTTGTACAGGGGCATAATTACTGCTCTCCTCCAGTCTAGCGGCGTATATCCCTCCTCCAAGCACTGGTTAAATAACTTACATAACCATGTAGAAACCACTTCGCCACCGCTTTTAATAAAGTCTATGGCAATACAATCAAACCCAACAGCTTTTCCACTTTTCATTGCACTCACGGATCTTTTCATCTCATTCGTACTTATTTTTTCAATATTATCATTCATAGGTCCCGCACTCGCACTAGCTGTCATATTTTCGATCACGCTTGTATATTTATATATATATATATATATATATATATATATATATATATTATATATATATAATATATATATATATATATATATATATATATATATATAATATATATATATATATATATATATATATATATATATATATATATATATATATATATATATATATATATATAATATATATATATATATATATATATATATATATATAGTTATATGTATATATATATATATATATATATATATATATATATAATATATATATATATATATATATATATATATATATATATATATATATATATATATATATATGTATATATATATATATATATATATAACTGTTCCATATGTTCAAACCATCATAGTGACCCTTTCTTGATTTTATTTATCACGCATTCGTCCGCCTTACATTCCTTTCTTACTTCATCATTAGATATTCTATCATACATTGTTTTTCCGCACATTCTTCTTAGTGGCCTCATTTCGACGCCATTAATCCTACTTTCATCCTTCTTCTGCCAACTCTAAGCTTCACTTCCATACATAAGGGTCGGTACAACAGCACCATTGTGCACTGCCATTTTACCTTTTTTGAATAGGCTTTTGTTTGCGATGACAACATGACAACGTGCACCATTCGCTTTGTTGCCTGCCCCAACCCTACTTTCAATATCCCTCTCCACTGTAAACATATTACCCAAATACACGAACTCATCTACTTGCTCCAACTTTTGACTATTCACGCTAACGTTGCAGACTGTCATAATTTCTCCTTTTTCAAAAATCATCATACACAGTGTAACTACACATTCGTCTAAAACAGAGGTCGGCAAACTTATTTGCCAAAGAGCCAAATATGTACATTACAACGATTTAAACAAAAAAATACGAGCCAATCCTGTTTTTTTGATTTAGCAAACATTTATTATAATTTCAGTACTTTATTAAATTACGGGTACCTACGCTGAATAAAACTTGATATCATATTTAATGAACATTTTATTAATTGATAAAAAAATAACATATAATTAAAGAATCCATAATGAGACATCTTATTCAAAAATCATGGAAGAAAAAAACCTTGTAACACGTGCGCGACTTGCAAACATGATAAGCGCCGACCACCGTGACCGTAGCAACGCGACTGGCGAGGCGACTGCTATCCAACGCCAACCAGACTTATTAAAACGCGTGAAGAGTCTCCCTCGCACCGCGCACCCCGCAGTCGTCACCCGCCTATACCATCGGCGCGTCTTGCGCGCCTGTCCGTGAACATTTGTACAGGAGCCGCACTTAAGAGGCTAAAGAGCCGCATGCGGCTCCGGAGCCGCATTTTGCCGACCTCTGGTCTAAAAGATCTCATTTCTACTGCATTTATTCTACTTTCATCCTTCTTTTGTTAGTTTTATGTTTCGCTTCAAAACATCAGGGTCGGTACAATGACACCATTTTGACTTTTTTAGATAGTTGTAACATAAGTCTATTTAGCATATGTTTTATGACGACAGCATCACGCCAGGGTACATACAAGAGAACATTTATTTTCATGCTGTTATTCTAACGGTTACTCATTTGGGAAAATTGTGGCGACGCCTGAAAGCTAGGATAACGTCGGGTACAGAGCCACGTGTCAGCGTTTAATAAGAGCAGGATCGAACCTCCGACAGGGTCACGTGAAGGGAATGAATGGTAGTCAAATCAGTCAAGCCAGTCATGACTCATCGTATATCAACGGATACGTTGGTGCAGGGCTGGGCTATCTTTGGCACGCGTGCAAACAGGGCTTGCCAAACAAAGTTTAATTTACAACCTGATTTATTCAAAGACTTACACAGGCTTCACAGGTAAGCTTTTAAAACGTTAATTAATATTATCTAATGGAAATCTGAGACAGGTTTTCAGAATGTTGAAATTAAAGTTGTCATCGCAAATAAAAGCCTATCCAAAAAATCCAAAATGGCAGTGAACAGTGGTGTTATTGTACCGACACTTATGTATCGAAGCGAAGCATGGAACTAGAAAAGAAGGATAAAAACAGAATTAATGCAGTAGAAATGAAATTCTTTAGACGAATGTGAGGAAAATCTTTGTATGATAGAGTGTTGAATGAAAATATACGAAGTGAATTCTGTGGTAATGATTATGGACAAAAATATGTAAGGAACATTTAGGTGGTTTGTTTAGACACATGGAAAGAATGAATGAAGAAGGAATGGTAAAAAAGTATATATATTAACAATGTAAATGGAGGCAGAAATAGAGGAAGACCGAGGAAAGAGCCATGTTAGAAATAAACCTAAGAGACGATACGGTAAGAGAAAAAACAAAGGTCACTGACATCATCCACCGGGTGGCCAGAAGCTCAGATGAAAAGTGGACAAGAAGATTTCTGACTTGGAGACCGTGGACGGTAAAGAGAAGTGCAGGGCGACCGCAACTACGGTGGAAGGATAATCTGAACAGACACGTCGGAATAACCTGGATGCAGTCTGCACAGGACAGAGTGACATGGAAATGAATGGAGGAGGCCTTTGTCCAGGATTGGACGGGAATAGTCTGAAAAAGAAGAAGAAGGATATGATAATGTCTTAGGCGAAACATGTCATTCCTATAAAATATAAAGAAACTTCTAGAAAACAGACGTTTTCAATCGTATTAATAATGTGTCATTTGTGTTTATTGCGTAATGTTAGCCTGCTTTTTTGTGATAAATTAAACAACAATACTTGGAAATCTATCAAATCCAGGCGCGCCTGAAAATAATTGAATTTCTTGATTGAATTAATTGAATCTTGGAAGTTTAATAACCCTGAATTCAATTTAAGCAAGAATTAATGGTGATGACGGCAATAAATATCAGGCTAAGGGATTCTGGACATGGCCCTTTCCTTTCTCGACCGTTTCTGTAGTTGCGAACAATACGGCACAGCTTCCTTTGATCGGATGTAACGTTTTCGAGACATAAAAATGCTTTCAGATAATCGTAGTAAGAGACGTTAAGATTATACGATGATCGAATATCTGTATTGCCATTTTAAGTGCCAGTATAATTAATATTTTATTCCAATATATGTAAATCAATTAAGATATATGTTTTATTCGCAATAAAACTGCGAAATATGAGATTACTATTCAGTTACGACGAAAGACGAAGACAACTATTCGTCGATGATTGATTCATTTATTTATTACTTCCATAAATGAATTGAAAAGACTGGCGGGAGACCAGACTGAGTGGAGGGATCGAGTGAGTCTTGTTAAAGACTAATGAAGGTATTGTAATGTAACCAAGTATTACAGCATTGTAACTAAGAAAAATAAAAAGTTAATTCTTCTTCTTTCGGTGCCGTGTCACGTCCCCCCAACGTTGGCTATTATTACAGCAAAGGCATCTCTATCCTGCGCCACTTGTAACAGGTTCTGAACTCTTGTTATTCCTGTCCACTCTTTGATGTTCCGCAGCCAGGAGAGCTGCCTTCTACCAACTCCCCGACGTCCCTCCACTTTACCCATTAATATCAGTCGAAGGAGGTGGTATTTTTCTCCACTTAACACATAACCCAAATATGAGACCTTTCTAATTTTCACAATCGACAACAGCTCTCTATTGGCTCTGACTCTCTGCAGTACGTCTGCATTACTGACCCTCTCGGTCCACGGTATATGGAGCATTATGTGGTATATCCACATCTAGAACGCTTCCAACCGGTTCTTTAAATTCACTTTCAGAGGTTTCCCAGCCATATAGTAAAACAGACCATATACTCGTATAACATTTAATCATTCTTTGTCAGAGTTTCACGTTAAGATTATCGTTACAAAAGAATGTTCTCATTTTATTAAATGCAGCTCGTGCAACTTCAATTCTGCATTTTATTTCAATGTCCGGGTCAAGCGCTTTAGTGATAATGCTGCCAAGGTATTTAAATTGGTCGACCATTTCAACATTCGAACCATTCAATTGCAGAGTGGATGAAGAATAGTTATGTCGCCCAAATGTCATCCATTTGGTCTTCTTAACGTTGATTTTTAAGCCCAGATCCTCTCCTGCTATATCAATTTTATTTAGGAGTTTTTGAAGATCGGGTATACTATCAGCTAAAATAACTGTGTCATCAGCATACCTGATGTTATTAACAATAACCCCATTAACCTTCACTCCCAGGCTGGAGTTTTCAATACATTGGAAGACTTGACAAATAAAAAGTTGATTAATGTTTTCAATTGTTTTACCAGCGTCGTTGATATCGACAGACAGGTCTTCACACAGAATGTGCTGCCATCTTTGCTGTATTGGATATATTTCTATTTGCAGTGATGGCATGAAACGAATTTATTCGACAACAATCCAAGGTGACTGAGGTGACTCTGAACTGGTGGACTGGCCACATTTGTCGGAGGATTGACGGCCGATGGTGGAGACTGATTCTGGAGTGGTGACCGCGAACAGGATTCCGTAGAGTTAGGCGTCCCTCTGCCCGCTGAACCGACGATGTTATAAGGATTGCTGGACCTGGATGGATGGGAGTGGCGCTGGATTGGGGCAGTGGCGTCCTTTGGAAGAGGCCTACGTTTAGCAGTGGACGACAGACGCGGGTAAAAAATATATTCTTTATTTTTTCATTATTTTATTTGATCAATTCATTAAAAAAATAATGACATGTGTATATATATATATTTACAATTAAAATAAAACTTTAAAAACAAAACAGAAAAACTTCTAAACAAAACGCATTTTTAGCACAATTTCGCCTGCATATAAAAAATGTGTATCCACTGCTTTCAAAGCGTGCTGGTGCAATACTATTATCATTTGGCACAACCTACTTATGCGAATTGGGATTTTTAACTCTCACTTCTATTAAAGCGAAAAAAATATAACGCCTGAGGACGATCAATGAAGAGATGAGAGCAGCGATTTCTCCAACGAATTCTCCAAATTTTGATCGCCCGTGCCCAGATAAAAAGGCTCACATTTCTCACTAAACATCTTTTCATATTAGGTATATTGATTTCAGTAATAAATAAATATTAAATAAACATTGCTTTTTTCTTTGGTGTACCTAAAATTTGTTGATTTGATAGGTGTACCTTGAATACAAAAAGTTTGCGGAAAACTGGTCTAGATGACAGAACGCTTGGCTCTTGAGGCTTGTTTATATAACGTCATAATGAGCTATTTATGCTTATATAATAAATTCTTAATAATATAACTAATTAATCAACCAACCATCACGTCGTCTCCCCAAAGTGGTAATATCTTTTGAGAAAATAAACTGATTTGATTGATTGAACATTCATATAGCGTGTCATGCACGCGCTTCGATTTCTCTGACTCCTCACGTGGGCGACATTCAATATTTGATTTATTTGATCGTGCCACGTTTTCTATGGTCTTCGTCTATTTCTGGTTCCATTTACATCGTTTACATATAATTTGTTACCATTCGTTAATTCTTTCCATATGTACAAATGATCATAATGATCATTTCATTATTTTGTATATAATACCAACATTCGCACCACACTCATTTCTTATATTTTCATTCGACACTATCATACACAGAATATCCACACATTCGTCTAAGAGATCTCATTTCTACTGCATTTATTCTACTTTCATCCTTATTTTACCAGTTCCATGCTTCGCTTTCATACATAAGGGTCGGTACAAGAACACCATTGTGCACTGCCATATTAGCTTTTTTTGATAGGTATTTGTTTGCGATGACAAATTTAAATGCACCATTCACTTTGTTGCCTGCTCCAACCCTTCTTTCAATATTCCTCTCTTTTGTTAACATACTACCCAAATACACGAACTCATCTACTTGCTCCAAATTTTCACTGTTCACGCTGATGTTGCAGACTGTCGTGATTTCTTGTTTTTCTAAAATTATTACCTTGGACTTATTCACATAAACCATCAGATAATTTCGCATGTATGCCTCATACATACTATTCACCAGGACTTGTAGTTCATTGTCTGCAAGTAGGACAGCGTCATCCGCATACAAGAGACAGCTTACTGATACTCAGCTCATTTTGGCACCTACATCCAACCCTTTCAGCCTGCTCTGCTAAAATATACTTGCTTTGCTAAAACGTATGTTTAACTTCCGCTAGCGATTCTCGGTTTCTTTAAACTCTCTTTTACAATTTAAAACTCGTTTAAAGAAACCGATTCAGTCGCAAACAGCAAACTTTCTTTAGAAAACTTTGGCGATTAACGACTCAAGATTAATCAGTGGTGATTGAGAAAGCCTTCTGTATTATGTATAAGCGGGTAGGTATGTAAAGAACGAATAATGTACTCTTTAAATCTCCCCAAGGATATTTTCCAGAATAATCGGATTCTTATGTAAGTAGCAGTGGCGGTACTTCCATAGAAGCCGAAAAGCCGGGCTTGCTTAAACAAATCTATAATAAAACGATCATTTTTGCGCGTTTGAGCCGTCTACGAATAAAATAATATTTTGAATATTGGCGCGTTTAATCCGTTGCATTGCAAATGACTCCGCCGACATGCGCAGAAATGACCTAAGTGTATGTTTTATTCCACTCATGTCCGCGAAATCGCCTACGTCCACATGTTTTGTTTCATGTTTTCGATGGAATTGGGCATGCAAAATGTTAAAGGGTCTCTGTCGCACCTATGTATTTTTGGCTTGTCATCATATAGCTAGGTGCATATATACCAGAAGATATCTACAATTTTTTATATGGATTTGAAGCCGGGCTTTAACACTCTGAAGTATGTTACTATTCAATGTGTCACGAATTTCATTTCTATTATCAGAATGTTATCTGTCATTTACGTTATGTGCAGAATTGTTATGAAAAGAAAGATTATGTAATTTCTTTACAAACATTTATTTATAAATTAATTGTATCTCAATAGAGACGAA
The DNA here is from genome assembly GCA_022606425.2 of Lepidostoma basale. NCBI lineage: Eukaryota > Metazoa > Arthropoda > Insecta > Trichoptera > Lepidostomatidae > Lepidostoma > Lepidostoma basale. The sequence goes on along the minus strand of JAHDVF020001336.1, from coordinate 1,405,606 downwards.
GATGCAAACTGGAAACTGAATATGGTTGACCTGTCATTGGTTGGGTTAAGCGCACGCTTTATGTAATTACAACATTCCCCATTCGTGTTTCGGTGTTGAGAAATTTAATATTATTGTCTATTTACAGTTTATTTCATATTAATTCTATTTCTTCTTGTATTTGTAAATACATTATTATATTATACAAGAACATGAGTTTGATGACGTAGAAAATTATTTTATGTATAGATTAAAAATGCGCCTAAAATGGGATTCAATTCTAATTCACGAAATTTATTAAGAAAGATAAAACTCTTTTAATCCAGAAAAATACATTATCGTGACCCTGTACTAAAATTATAACGCAAAAAAGTCGGACGGGCTTGCCTTACTGGTTGACCCTAGGCACGCCACTGGTACGTAGGTACTTCGCCTTTTAACTCAATTCGAAAAGGAGTCTTCTTAATTTGAAAATTTTAATAGAATTTTCGGATCAAAATTCGAATCCAATTGCTTTTTTCAATAATATCAAACGTTATTCTTTAGATTCCGCGTCTTTTATGAAAATATTTATATATTTTATATGTAGAATTTTTGTAAGTCGCTTTAACATATGTATTGATACTGTCAACCATGATGTACTTCTGCGAAAGCTGTCGAAAATTGGTTTCTCTTCCAAGTTGGTTATATTTTTTATTAGCTACCTGAGAGAGAGGAAACAGTTTGCCTCATACGGTATATTTCAATCTGCACTTTTTCCCGTATATTCCGGAGTGCCACAGGGCTCAAACCTTGGTCCACTCCTCTTCACCATCTTCATTAATGATGTCGCGAGGGTTATAAAATTTTCGCGATTTCTTTTATTTGCAGATGATCTTAAATTATTCCTTGAGATAAAAAGCCTCGAAGATTGCCTCCATCTCCAGTCAGATATAAATAATATCGTCCGCTGGAGTAAAACCAATCAAATTTATTTCAATATCTCTAAATGCGTAATTTTATCTTTTACGAGAGCATTGCGTACTATTTATTACAGATACACAACTTAACCAGCAACTTAAGCGTGTTTCAACGATAAAGGATCTTGGTATCGTTTATGAAAGTAGGCTGACTTTCCATGCTCACATCGAGAAAAAATGTAGAGTTGCACTGAAAATGTTGCGATTTATTCTCCGAACTGGTAGAGTTTTCAAGAATCCCTATGTTTTGCGAATTTTGTATAACTCATTGGTCCGGAGCCGGCTCGAGTGTGGCTCGGTGATATGGAGTCCCCACGAGGCGAGATACTCGCTCATGTTAGAGAGGGTTCAGAAAAGATTTCTGAGATATCTCTACATGAGGGAGTTTGGTAGCTATCCGTGGCTTTATCCCACTGCATTCCTCTTGGGCATGCTGGGGACCAATAGTTTACAGATAAAAAGGGATGGGTGCACACTTACCCATTTCTTCAGACTTATCAGGGGATTCTTTGAGAATTCCGACATCTTGGAGGCTATCCATCTTTATGTTCCGGATGGTTATCTTCGACAGCGTCAGTACAGAATGTTTTATCTCCCAACATGCAGAACCAACCTGCCTCTGGTGATGCCGGTGGGGAGAGCAATCAAACTGCTGAACATGATCGCTTCGTAGATCGATGTCTTTCATATTCGTGAAAATACATTCAGAAGACAAATACTCTTGACTTTGGAGAGTATCTTGTATTCCTAATGTCAAACCATCTCTCATGCGTTCCTGGTATTATACTCGTATATTTATTATGTTTTACCTGTTCTCAATAGATGCCTTAAACTATAAAAAATGTTTGTAATGTCTTTTGAGAAAATAAACTGATTTGATTTGAACATTGCGTATTTTGGTTTTCTCTACGTACGTTCTGCGATTTAAGGGGATGTTATTATTCCATAATGGGGTTAAATAGCCCTAAGCAGAAAAAATTCCCTCGTAGAGACGAGAAGACGAGCCTCGAATATATTTTGTTTCACCAGACTTTATTTATTTTGGCAGACAATCATTTCAATGTTAATATTTAAAATTCACTGCCTTAAATAAACACAATTATAATAATGTAACCGTAAAAAATTAAAACACTGTTATGATATCACAATTTCTTTTTATTCACTCCGAGTGTCGCGGCAGCTGTTTCGCCAACCGATGTTGGCATCATCAGGTGTTACAATAAACTATTGTAACAAGTTTATTGTAAAACCTGATGGTTGCAACATCAGTTGTCGAAACAGCTGTCGCGACACTCGGAGTAAATATAAATAAATTGTGATATTAAAACAGTGTTTTACATTTTAACAGTAATAATATTTTTTCCTTGTATACAACAGGTTGTTTGAACCCAATTAATGTATACATTTTATTTTAGGTATTATATTGATTTTTATGACATGCGATAGTTTGCCAATCTATCGCCATTTTATTGTCACGAGAATTCTACACCAGACCAAAGACAGTGTGACAATCACACTGCCATCGCCGGGAATCGAACCCGGGACCTTCGGAATGGAAGTCAGGGCTCTAACCACTCTGCCACGAAGGTCGGCATATTGAAGTATCATAGTGTTTCGGCCTAACTAGCCATCACGCTATCTCCCTGGAAGGGTGCGCAGAAAGAATGGACCGCCACACTCTTCTCCTCTGACATCTCTTGATTCCTCTACATTCATACATCGTGTCATGCACGCACGTCGATTTCTCCGATTACTCACGTGCCCGATATATAATATTTGATTGATCTGATCGCGCCACGTTTTCCTCGGCCTATCTTCTATTTCTAGATCCATTCACGTCGTTTACATATAGGTTCTTCACCATTCTGTCTTCTATCATTCTTTCCATGTCTCCAAACCATATTAATTATTTTTTATTAGATTGTTTACAGCTGTTTGCATTTAGTACATCAATATTAAATCATTTAATAACTCGTATGGTTTAAGATTTATGTGAATTTGAGTACCTAACTATTAAACTATATGTAGAATCACTGTAGCAAGTATTTGTGTTATTAAATGTTTTAATTTCGATGTATCAAATACAAACATCCCTAAACAATTTAATAAAAAATAAATAAATAAATTGTGATACGTATAAGAACAGTTATAAAAATTAAACAAATAAGAATAATTTCGAATGAAAACGTCAGTTTTCTAGAAGTTTTATTAAAATTTATGTGAATGACATGTTTCGCCTGTCGAAGACATTATCAAATATGCAAATTCAGAAACACATATTTTAATTATGTTGAAATATCAACGATTCGGAAAAACAATTATTATTAAACACTTGTGTTTTAAAATGTAATGCGGTTAAATCAAGAAAAATCACAATAAAGGAAAATCATAAAATCTTTTTACGGATTACGGATCATAAAATTCGACGAACTTCGTATTAAGAACTCTGACTGCCACATTGAAGGTCCCATTTTCGATTTCCGGCTATGGCAGTGTGATTGTCACACTGTCTATGGCTTAACAATACAAAATATTTAAAAAATATATTGAATCTTACACGATATATAAAGAGCTTTTAATTTTAATAATAAATATGTTATATTTTACAGCCATTTACGTCAGCAGTAGCTAATAATAATAAAAATACTCTCATTTTGCACCAATAATACAAAATTTCCTATTTGAAATACCCCAATCTTTCACACACTTAAATCGATATCCTTCTAGCATCCGTACAGACTAAAGGAAAATCCTTTTTAGGGTAAGATATATAAATTGGAAAACAACACAATTTTTCTGCTATATAAGGTCTTCTTCTTCTTCTTCTTCTCCTTATAGACCTTTGGTCTGTTCCTGAAATCAGGCTGGCCTCTCTTGGGGGGTTGACTCCCAACTATCTCTCCATCTCTTCGGCGGTCTTCCGGGGGACGGCAGTCGGCAGGAATCTGATGAGCCACAGCGTGTGGGATTCTGGTGGGATCCATCCTCTGCACGTGCGCATTCCAGTATCTTCTGCGTTGTCTGCCCCATCTCACGACATCCTCCACCTTGCTATCTAAGGTAACTTTTAAAAACATTTATAGTTCTTTTAATTTTGAAACAGTGTTATTATACGAACTAACTTACTAACTAACCATCACGCCGTAGGCACAGAGGATGGACCGCCGTACTTCTCCGTCCTGACATACTCTCTAGATTCCTCTACATTCAAATTTTTCCGACTTCGAATGTGGCCGCCTTTCAGTATTTGATTCATTTGGTCATGCCATGCTTTCTTTGGTCTTCCACGGCATCTCTTTCTACTCACACTGCTTGTATACAACATTGTAACAATTATTTTCCGTCTATTTATTCAATATATCCAAACCATCTCATAGATCCATTTTTAATTATACTTATGATGCAATCATCTGCATTTCATTTCTTTCTTATTTCGTCGTTCGGTTTTCTTTCATATATTGTTTTCCTCCGCATTCTTCTCAGTGATCTCATTTCTACGGCATTTATTATACTTTCATCATTTTTTTGACCAGCTCTAAGCTCCACTTCCATACATAAGGGTTGGCACTAGAACTCCATTATGTACTGCCATCTCGGCTTTCGTTGAAATATTTATATTTGCCAGTGAAGACTTTGAGAGCCCCATTAATTGTGTTCCCAGCACCGACCCTTCTTTCGATATCTTTCTCCATTTTTCCGTCTCTTGTAAACATGCTTCCCAGATAAATAAATTCGGTAACGTATAACAATTATTTTTTAGATATCCATTGTTTTGGCGGAAACGCTATGATATTTCAACATTATTGACTGTTTACATAATAAAACATTGTTATAAATATCACAATTGTCGCGACAGCTGTTTCGCTGATTTTAGTATCATCAACATCTTACTATCAACATAGTTGATTGTAAGACCTGACGATGCTAACATCACAAAAATAATCAATGTGATTTTTTTTATTTAAACATTAAATTACATTTTATAATGATGATATCGTCGGTTCAAAGGTAAAACTCATTAAGTGTCATTTCAAATTTTTCTCCTTTTTTTGCAACTTCCGCATCAGACTTGTGAATTCTACGTCAGAAAACAATCACCAAGTGTATTTATTGAAGAATAACAGTTATTCTTTAATAAAAACACTTGGTGATTACTTTCTGACGTAGAATTCGCAAGTCTGATCAGAAATTGCAAAAAAATAAATGAATAATTCAAATGTCACTTAATGAGTTTTACCTTTGAACCGACGATATGTAGGAAACTTTTAGGTTAACCTTCTCACAAGAGATAGTGATTTTCACATATTTTAGTAATTTATTCACAGAAATAGCGGGATAGCTACTTATTAGATCCTAAATCAAAAGAAAATGTGAAAGTAATGCGTGTTTTAGGAAAAACTACGCAGTGAGAAAATGTATAAGAAAGAAAATACTTGAGCTTTATTACCATATTATTTTATTTTGATTGAGTACGCGAGAGCAGATAAAATAATCATTTAACCAGAATACAGACGTAAAAGAAAAGAAAAATACTCAGTACTTAAATGGAATAATACATACTTAAAATTTTTAATTGTATCTCAATAGAGACGAAGACGTCAACTGGAAACTGAACATGGATGATCAAGGTGTTTACAGGACTTATGACCTGTCATTGGTTGGGTTAAGCGCACGCTTTATGTAATTACAACATTCCCCATTCCACCTTTGTTATTTGTGATCATGCATGACAAATTTTTGGAAGATGTATAATGTATATATACTTCAAAATCCATATTTATCTTCACGTGGCAGTTTCAGTCAGCCATCTATGTAGATTTGGTTGCACTAGTGAATTTTTTCAACAATTAACCTGTACAACCGACCCACTAACGCCATCTATGGAGAATGATTTTCGGCATTTAGCAAACTACCTTATTAACACAATGTGAAGGCTGTTGACCAACATATTGTTAGAAGCCGCTAGGAGTATTATTCCATTCTATATGCCAAAGAATTTTGACCAGAATATTTGAAGACCAAATATTTGTGAATGTATGCTTATTTAAAATAATTAAAATTCTCTTCCTCAGTCTATTCCCGTCTCCTTTTAGACAAAGGCCTCCTCCATTCGCTTCCATGTCACTCTGTCCTGTGCAGACTGCATCCAGGATATTCCGGCGTGTCTGTTCATATCATCCTTCCACCGTGGTTGCGGTCACCCTGCACTTCTCTTTGCCGTACACGGTCTCCAAATCAGCAGTCTTCTTGTTCATTTTTCATCTGAGCTTCTGGCTTCGTGACCTGCCCATTGCCATTTTAGAGTCGCCACCCGGTGGATAATGTCAGTGACCTTTGTTTTTTCTCTCACCGTATCGTTTCTGACTCCGTCTCTTAGGCTTATTCCTAATATGGCTCTTGCCATGGCTCTTTGTGTCACCTGTAGTTTCTCGGCACTTTGTTTGGACAATGTTACAGTTTCAAGACCATAAGTACTAACTGGCAGAACGCAGGCTTCATAGATTTTTCGTTTCAAATGATTATCACAATATTACATGAAAGAACTCAAGGATAAATGAGATATGCGATATCAAGGATGTCGTTAGGTAAGGAAGGCAAAGGAGAAGATATTGGTATGCACATGTGAGGAGAATGGATCCATATAGACCAGTGGTTCTCAAACTTTTTTGTCCCGTGGACCCCTTGCAGATTTCTTTTATTTTGTGCAGACCCCCTACTTTCGTAATATTGTTTTCTTTTACAAATTGACGTTAAACTATACCATGAGTTTTTAAAGCTGACACAGAGCAGTAGAAAAAAATCTTGAATGCGTTGTAGGAATTAATTTTTTTTGCTCATTCGCGATCCGATTTTCACAAAGAGCAAAAAAAAAAGGTTGTCGCCGATTTCGACTTTGGGAATCACTGATCTAGACTCTCCCTCATTGTGTTGCACGGCCAACCCCAAGGTAGACGACCCCTGGGCACACCATCAAAGGGATAGATCGACAGCTGGGAGTCGACATCACAGAAGGCCAATTCCTCTTTAGAAACAGACCACAAGGTCTACACTTGACGACCTTCGTGGTAGAGTGGTAAGAGCTCTGATTTCCATACCGGAGGTCCCGGGTTCGAATCCCGGCGATGGCAGTGTGATTGTCACACCGTCTTTGGTCTGGTGTAGAATTCACGTGAAAATAAAATGGCGATAGATTGGCTACCTATCACAAGTCATGAGAATCAATATAATAGCTAAAATAATTTGTATACAGTCATTGGGTTCAAACAACCTGTTATATACAAGGAAAAAAAAAAAAAAAAAAAAAAAAAAGAAGATTATTATTATTTTGTTGAAAAGCTCTTTACATCATTACAGCGCAAATCAAATCGATGTAAAGGGTGAAAAATAGAACATCAAAGGAAATATATACATATATATATATATAGAACCATATGAATAGAAATATAACAGTTACCTCTTTGTTAATCTTATTGCAAGGGTGTTCACAAATTCGCTATAATGCATCCAAAGTGGTCTATTTCCTTTATATACATAAGTGTTTTAAAAATCAAAAGTCAAAGCTTCCACTGCAAATAGAAATCTATTCATTAAAGAAAATATGGCAGTACATAATCGAATTCAGGGCCAACCCTTATGTATGCAAGTGATGCTTAAAGCTGGCCAAAGAAGGATAAAAGTATGATAAATGTCGTAGAAATGAGATCACTGAGAAGAATGTGCGGGAAAACGATATTCATGTGATAGAATACCGAACCATGAACTAAAGAAAATGTAAGGCAGATGATACGTAAAATTAAAAAATTCCATGAGATGGTTTGGACATATGGACAGAATGAACGAGAGAATAATTGTTAAAATGTTGACCAAATTAGTCACATACAAAAGGCGGTCAAATTCGAAGTCGGAAAAATTGACGAACATGCATGTTTCGATATATGAATGTAGAGGAAGCGCTAGAGGTATGTCAGGACAGACCAAAATGGCGGTCCATCCTCTCTGCTTATTCCTTCGGAGAAACGGCATGATGGTTAGTTAATAACTTATACAATTTAAAATCTGTCGGTTGGATTTGAAATCAATCTGATATGACTAACTAACTAACTAACCATCACGCCGTCTCCCCGAAAGGGTAGGCAGAAAGAATGGACTGTCACACATTTACTGATGCGGCACTCCATCCTTCTCTTTTCGCCCCGCGGGAGACGCGGTGTGATGGGTTGCGAACCTCATCGCCACCAATAGGCATCTCCAACACCCACAAAATAAATCTAAAATAAATAATATAAAATACAATGATATAAAATAAAAATAATTTAACACAAAATGTTATTTTTAGATGGTGCACATATTGTCTATTTAATTTATGTTCCACGAATCCGTCGTTTTTTTAATTTGGCACATAATGTAATAACACATAATGTTTTTTTCGATTTTGCACATGTTGACATGGACGATCCGGACTTTTGGGTTTATTTAATTTATGTTACACGTATCCACCGTTTTTTAAATTAGCTGTAATTAGGCACTTAACCAGCAAGAACTTTGAAATAATATTGAAGGAATTATTCAAATTGTCATTGGAACAAATGAAAAATTTATTTTTACACCTGTCAAAATTCTTTATAAAAACGATAAAACTGATATGACACAATAAGTAAATGAATATGATGAAGAAAGAGTAGTTAAAAGCTTTATACAAGTACTGTAAATCGAAAAAAGGCATCGAGAAAGACCGTGGAAAACACAGCATGGATATATCCTTCAATTATTAAACGGCAGTCATGTTTGAAGATAGAAATATCGACCGTGCGTCTCATAACCAATATCTTTGGATTAATCAGGGGATATTTTGAAAACTCGCTCGTGCTAGAGCATCTTGGTCTTTTTGTTGCTTATAGATATCTCCGATAGTGACAGCATAGGTTGTTTTACCTAACGGCCGCCAGAACCAGCCTACCTCTTGTGACACCGGTGGGAAGAGCAATCAGTTCGCTGTACACAATTCCTTCTGAGATCGACTTCTTTCATATAAGTGAAAGTACGTTCAGAAGACTCTTGACTTTAGAGAGTATCTTGTATTTCTAAATTCGAACCATCTCCCATGGGTTCCCGGTATTTTACATGTTCTCAAATAGACCCCTGATCTGTTAACATATTTGTAATGTCTTTTGAGACTATTGTCAAAATCATATATAAACCAAAACAATTTTCTGATACACCAAACATCTCTAGTTTTATGGGAGAACCACGCGAACTAAACCACACTTTTCGAGTTCTCTAATGAAAATGCAATGTTTTCAAAATGTTATTCAAATTTCACAAGTTCATCAACTGGTTGGGTACTTTTCAATATTTTACATGCACGAACCCTTGTTTCTCTATTTCTCTGTTTTCCATCATTGAAACACTTCACAAGTTCACACTGTACTTACAATGTACAAAATTTTAACATGTTAAAATTTTGTACACCGAAAAAGGTTATGTCATAACGGAAACATGTCCGTGAAAAGTGTAATAAAGTGTTGTAAAAATACTAAGTGCATTTATATTTATTCAAATATGAATCCACAACACAGTGCAAAGGCAAATATTGTAGTTAATCAACTTGTTTCAGCATAACGCCAAAACGTAACTGTGAAAACAAAATAGTGCGCGTTAAAGACTGGGCTGCAACAAAAGTGGGTAATGCAAAAAATAGCCGAATACGGACTGATAATAGAAAGCAATCTTCATAAAACGGTAGTAAAAGCTACCATGCCAGGCGATATGGGCCCTTTCGTTACTAATCGCAAGCACCACTTTGCCGTCCCATACATTCGGGAGGGGAAGGAACCATTCAAGATTCCATGGACCAATAGTGAGGCCCAAAGAGCTCCGCGGTAATTTGAGTTAATTTCTTGTGTTCGCTGTTGGATAATCATCATTTCGCCTGTTCCTCTAGAACAGTGGTTCTCAAAGTGATCTATATCACAATTTCACAAATTGATATTTCCCAAAGTCGACCCCTTTATTATTCACAGATTACATTGCAAGGGCCTTGGATAATGGTCACCAAGTTGACTGTTCATATAATGATTTCTCAAAGGCAAAGCTATCTCAAATTGGATTCCCTTCACAGTTGATTATGTTTTTCATTAGTTACCTCGAGGGAAAAAACAATTCGTCTAATACGGAATTTTTTAATCGGAACCTTTTCTTGTACATTCAGGGGTGCCACAAGGTTCAAACCTAGGCCCACTTCTCTTCACCATCTTCATAAATTATGTTGCGAAGGTGATAAACTTCTCGCGATTTCTTTTATTTGCCAATGATCTGAAATTATTAACAATCTTGACGACTGTCTACACCTCCAGTCGGAGATTAATAATTTACTGTGACTCCGGTCAAATGCAATTCAATGTATCTAAGTGCTTTATGCTATATTTTACTAGAGCATTGAAAACTGTGTATTAAAGATACACAATGAACAATCAGTAACTAGCACATGTATCTACGATGAGAGATCTCGGGATCATCTATGAGAGTAGGCTGACTTTTCGTGCACATATCAAGAGGATTTCTGGCACTGCACTAAGGATCACTGACTTCATCGTCCGGAGCGGAATAGTTTTCAGGGATCCTCATGTGCTCAGAGTCCTATACATCGCAAGTTCGAAGCAGACTTAAAGGTGGTTCTGTGATATGGTAGGAAGAGCAATCAGTCTACTGTACACGATCTCTTCGGAGATCGACGTCTTTCATATTAGTGAAAGTACGTTCTGAAGGCAAATACTCTTAATTCTGGAGTGTATTTTGTCATCCTTATGTCGAACCATCTCTCATGCGTTTCTGGTAGTATACTATATACAATGTATTATTTTACCTGTTTTCGAAAGACGCCTTAAAAATTATGTTTGTATATTGATGAAATAAACTGACTTGATTTGATTTCGACTTGCAAGGGGTCTACGACAATTGAAAAAAAAATGGGTTTGCATGAAATATAAATGGAGGTCCACGACATGATACAACTAAATTGAAGCCGAATATTGAAATTTTGATATCATAGCATCAGGCTCATCCCTCCTATTAAAACAATGATTAGTTTGTGTTTCTTATTTTATGTAAAAATGTTGGATTTGCATTTTGTTTCGTTTTAATTAATAATTATATGTCTTCATGTTCATTGTTTTAGCTAAACATTGTTAATTTAACAGTTAAAATGTATAACTATAAAACTTATCATATATTTTGTTTTAAAAATTTACTTTCGCTTTCAGTAGCTCTTTGACAGCTTCAAAAACTAATATTAACGTTAAAAATGAATTTGTAAAAAAAACATTTTTAACGTTTTAACATTAGGAAAGCATCTATGCAAAATAGAAGAAATCGGCAAGGGGTCTACGGGACGAAAAAGTTTGGGAACCTCTGCTTTAGAACTATTTAAAGATTTAGTATGAATGAACTTTTTAATTTTTTTAGTTTATTTTTCTCGCCATGTTTTTAAGGCTTACATCTTCGTCATCGGGAGAACAATATAATCAGTTTATTTGGCTCTCCCAATGATCAAAATGTAAGCCTTTGGAACATGTCAAGAAAAATAAACTAAAAAAATTAAAAAGTTCATAAAAAAAATTCGTCAATATGGAATTCCACAGTGTTCACGCCTTAAGTTTATCTAAAATAAATAATGGCAGTACGGCTTTTAATGCAAAATAATATAAACCCATTAAATTAAAGAGACACTTTGAAACATGCCGAGAAAAATAAAATCATAAGTGGAAAAAACAGTGTTTTTATTCATTAAAAAATCTTCATTATGACTATTCAGTGTGCACTTACGTACCCACGTACTTCTTTGGCGTAACAAAAAACACTTTAAAAAAAAATTTAACACAAAATTTGTCACTGATATTTTTTACTATTCAATGTGGAAAAAGTTAATTACCGTATTTTTCGGACCATAAGACGCACTTTTTTAGTTTGAAAATTAAGCTAAAAATCGGGGTGCGATTATGGTCCCATGCGTCTTATCGTCCAAAAAATATGTTTTTAAAAAAATCGGTAGATTTTTGGGCTGTGTCTTTTGGTCCGATGCGTCTTATCGCCTATAATATTTATTTTCTTCTAAAAATTGATGGATAGATTTTGGAGTGCGTCTTATGGTCCGATGCGTCTTATTGTCTTCTTATTCGGTCTCAATCTAAATATTGGTCTGCAGCAAGGCGATGCATCTCCTCTTCTACTCCGCTCGGTCCTCGGCAACTCTCTTCAACTCCGCATAAGAGGTGCAGCGCATATATCTCGGCAAATCTTGTCTAGGTACTCCTGGCGAGGTCGTTCTCTGCCAAACGATCCCTCGACCATTCCCTCCAATACATCATGCAGGAAACATTCGTGTCGCAACACATGACCAATCTATCTCGAGCGCCTCTCCGCTATGGTGTTCAATATGTGCCTGTTCTCTTCAACTCTGCTAAGAATCTCCTCATTTGTAACGTGGTCCCTCCATGAAACATGGGCAATTCGTCGATAGGTCCACATTTCAAACGCCTCCAGCCTTTTCCCCTCTCTTTCACCCAGGCACCCAGTCTCGCAGCCGTATAGTAAAACACTCCGTACTAATGTTTTTATTAGTTGTTTTCGGAAGTTTAGGTCTAGGTTATTGGACTCGAATATTTTAGCTTTTTTTGTATAATTTTTTTAATTTACTATATATTAATGGGGATAAGAAGGAATTTGGTTATTTATAACATTTAGTTTACATTTTGTGGCCTTTAAAATTTGTAAATTTTCTAATTTCTCTAACTTTTGAGTATTACTATTAATGTAATCGATGTCCTTCCTGTTATTGTTTATTGTTTTTTTTAATTTATTATGTTTCATCGTTTTTGACCCTATACTATGTGTAATTGTTCCTTCTAATTACTGTTTTATTTTATATATTTTTTTCCCATCCTAAATATTTTCTCCTATAAAAAGTAACTAACTGTTCATTTCATTAAAATATTTAGGTACCTAACTCAATTTCAGCAAGAACTTCAAAATTATATCAAAGAAATTATTCAAATTGACATATAAACAAATACACACAAAGATACGAAAAATCAGGAAAATTTGACATTTGGTACCTATATTATTGTAACACCTGATGATGTCAACATAAGTTGATGAAACAGCTGTCGCATAAAATAAAATACAATTGTGATACAAAAAACAAAGTTTATTCATTAACAGTTTAAAATACGAGTGTAAATAAATCAATTTGAAACTGAAAAATTTATCTCCATTATAGGTACATTAAAACAAAACAAAAGTTACCTCTCTCCCTACAAATTGTTGATCGCTTTGCGTCCCTGTCAAATCAATTACGTAATCCAAACTCTGCTTCAAATGGTGCCCACTGAAATCGAAAAAGCATCGGGAAATTAGTTTCGTCCGTCCGTAACGCTTTTTAAACCTATTTCAATGAAAACGTATTTACTCTGTCGCTGTTATATCTTCAAAATGAATATATTTTCCGAATTTATGCATTTTAACGGGCTGTTTAATTTCTGTTGGCTTTTGGAAGAGGGGTCAAGTCAAGGAGATTGATAGGAGAATACACAGGAGTCTGCATTCGGAAGGCTGGGCAACACCTTCAAGTCAGACATGCCACAAATTTAATAACAAATTGCTGGACCAGTGTGTGTTGCCTGTGATGACCTATAGATGCGAGACATGGACGTTAACTAAATAAGCAATGCACAAAATCAAAGTTGCACTACGGGCCATGGAAAGATCCATGTTGGGTATCTCGCTTAGAGATTATATACCCAACGTGGAGATTAGAAGACGCACCAGGGTCACCGATGTAGGGATACGCATTGCGAGGATGAAGTGGCAGTGGGCTGATCATGTGTGTCGACGGGATGATGGAAGATGGAGCCAGAGGGTTACTGAACGGAAGCCAAGGTTGGGCCGGAGAAGTGTCGGTAGACAGCCAATCAGGTGGAGCGATGATATTGTGCGGACGATGGGAAGGGCCTGGAGAACACTGGCGAGAGACCGAGAGAGATGGCGTGGGGGTGGAGAAGCTTATGTCCAGCAGTGGATGGAGACAAGCTGACGAAGAATAAAATTGAAATTTTTAAATAATAATGTTCCTGTTCTGACCCTTATGTCTGGAAGTGAAGCATGAAACTTGTAAAAACTAACTAACTAACTAACTCACTAACCATCACGCCGTTTCCCCGGATGGGTAGGCAGAGAGGATGGATCGTCACATTGTTCTATTCTGGCATAATTCTCGCGCTTCTTCTACATTCACACATCGTGACATGCACCCTCGTCGATTGTTCCTACTTCGAACATGGCCGCCTTTCAGTAATTGATTAATTTGGTCATGCTATGTCTTCCTTGGCCTTCCTCGCCTTTTTTTTCCCATTCACACTACTTGAATATATCTTTTTAATCATTCTTCCCTCATCCATTCGTCCCATATGTCCAAACCATCTTAGTGACCCTTTCTTAATTTTATTTATCACGCGTTCATCCGCTTTACATTCCTTTCTTACTTCATCATTAAATATTCTATCATACATTGTTTTACCGCACATTCTTCTTAGTGACCTCATTTCTACAGCATTAATACTACTTTCATCCTTCTTCTGCCAACCCCAATCTTTCCTTCCATACATAAGGGTCGGGACTAGAACTCCATTGTGTGTGGGAAAGAATGCATGATGTATGTATGATTGTAATGTCTTTTGAGAAATAAACTGATTTGATTTGATGATGATACAATGGTGAAGAAAGTATATGTAAACGACGTAAACGGAACTAGAAATAGAGGATGACTGAAAAAAGCGTTTCACGTAAGGGGCCTTAATGCCCCCATTTAGCTCTGGACTCGCTACCGCCCCTCTTAAAGCTCTAGCACCCACTGGGGGGCGGTATATGTCTCCATTGGGAAGCTTTGCTATAATAATAATAATAATAATATGCTAACTTTTAAAGCGCCGTTTTTGTGATGTAATCACCTCAAGGGCGCATTAAGACGTGTTTTAAATCTAAAAATCTAAATGTGACCGCTTAAAAAACGATCGGTTTGAAAGTATAGTAGAACAAAGTATAAATGTTTAAATTGGGTATGAAATATGAAAAAGATGGGTTTTCAATTTAGATTTGAAATCTGTCGGATCATTTATGCATCTAAGGTGTGAAGGGAGATTGTTCCAAGCTGATGGACCGGCTACCGCGAACGCTCGATCCCCGAAATTTGTACTGGGGCAACGCTTCGGCTCAACTAATCTTCCTATTGCTGAGGAGTTCGCCGAGCGAAGTGTGGATTTCCTTGAATTTAGGCTGTCCGTTATACAGAGTTCAGATATATAACTTGGTGCCATTCCATGTAGCGCTTTGAAGACTGTCCAGCAGAGTTTATACTGGATTCTTTCTGGACTTTTAAGCCAGTGAAGTTCTTTGAGATGTTGTGTTATATGAGACTTTTTTGGAATGCCTTTAATGAGCCTTGCTGCCGCATTGAACGCAGATTGAAGTTTGTTTATTTGTTGTTTTGGAATGTTTGCATAAATTCCATTACAATAATCAAGTCGTGACACAACGAAGGAATTTACAAGAGTTTTGAAAGTGTCATGGGGAATACTCCTTTTGACGGATTTTAATCGTCTTAGGTGGAAGAAACTAGCGCTGACCGTGTTATTAATTTGGGATTTTAGAGACAGATTTGCGTCAAGATAAACACCAAGAAGCTTTGTGGAGTTTTTGGGAACGATATCATTGTCAGCTGTTGAAATTGAGGAATGATCGATAAGATGTTGACGCTTTGCGGAAGAAGTCCAGAGAAATTCCGTTTTGGATGGATTTAGTTTAAGTTTGTTTGATGCCATCCATCTGGATATGGCATCAATGCAGTTGACAGTTGTTGACGTAAGATGTTTGGTGTCATCAGGGTTGCAGAAAAAATAAAGTTGCTGATCATCAGCATAGCAATGTGAGAGGAGGCCAAAGGATTCTATTATTTTGGCAACGTCATTTGTAAACATGATAAATAAAAGGGGTCCTAAAACAGAGCCTTGTGGCACACCAGATTGGATATTAGTAAATGAGGATTTTTTACCTGCTAGCTGCACAGCTTGTGAACGATCCGACAGATATGAATTTAGCCAGTCTATGGCATTACCTCTAAAACCATACGTGATCGCTAATCGTTGGATAAGATATGAGTGATCAATTGTGTCAAACGCAGCGCTCATGTCCAGAAGGGAGAGCAGTGCCAATTTGCCCGATTCGTTTGCCAGTACTAAATCTGACATGACTCTAAGCAATCCCGTCTCCGTTGAATGGAAACGTCTGTAGGCGGATTGTAATTTAGACAAAATATTATTTGTCGAAAGGTGATTAGAAATTTGGGAGGCTACAATTTTTCAAGAACTTTAGAGATGAAAGGTAGATTTGAGACGGGCCGGAAGTTACTAAGATTTTCGGAATCTAGTTGAGGTTTTTTTAATATGGGAGAAACAATAGCTTTCTTGAGCAAAAAGGGGACTTGTCCTGTTAGAAGAGATTTGTTAAAAATTTTGACTAAAAATGGAGCAACATGGTGACAGCATCTCTTGAGAAGCCATGTCGGAATCGGATCAAGCGAACACTGTTTATTAGGTGCGTTTAAGATAAGTTTAATGACTTCTTGAGGTGTTGTGATATTAAATTTAGTTAGAAGTTTTCCCTCATATGTCGTGAAAGTTGGTGGTGTTGTAGATGAAGTCGTTGCACGAATCACAGCGATTTTATCTTCAAAGAATTGGGCGAAGTCCTGAGGAGATAACTTGGTAGAGGCCTTTTCTTGTTGATTATTTCCGAGTACTGATTTAACGGAATTCCACAGATGTCGGGGATTTTCCTTTTCCGATTCAATTTTACATTTTCAGTACTCCGATCTTTTCTTCTTGATCAGGTCTCTAAAAGAATTCTGCGATCTCACCCAGGCTTCTCTTGAAGAGCTTAGGCCTGTGTTTCGGTACATACGTTCAAACCTACGCATTAGTCTCTTGTTTCTACGACATTCCTCATCAAACCATGCATTAGACACTCGCACCCGGAGTGTTTTTGTCGAATGTGGAGCATGCTTGTCGAGAAGAGAAGTAAAAACATTGTAGTAGGTTTGAACTAATTCATCTAATGACATTTCGAGGGTATTGTTATTATATTTTTCACAAACATGTGAGTTCATCAAGTCTCTTTCAAATTTTTCAAAATTGAAAGAGCGCCATGTACGTGAAGTGAATGTTTGAAACACGGGTCGTGGTGGATGGAAAGGGATCTCCGTACGAATCATTTTGTGGTCCGAGAGTCCAATATCTATAACACTTGCCGGAGTCTTAACAGCATTTTTGTTGGAGATGAGGATATCCAGTAATCCACCTGCGGTATGTGTTGGCTCGGTAACCCATTGCTTGGACCCATAGCATTCCATCATGTCTAGGAATTTATCACTAGACGATGAGGTTCTCTCTAATCGGATATTGATGTCTCCAACAATCATCCAATGTTCAGAGAGGCTGGCCGCGAATTGTAGCAGTTCCGAGAATTCTTCGTAAAATTTAACGCAGGTTGATTTAGATCCTGGTCGGTAAATAGTGATAAGGGTGAAAGATGATCTTCCCGATGACACGCGACACCCAAGATGTTCAAATGTCTCGAAAACTCCAATTTTAATTCTCTCAATATGCAAGCCTTGCCGGGCGATGGTATATGCTATAAACCGATGGATGCTATAAACCGTAGGTTCCCAAACTTTTTTGACCCTTAGACCCCTTGGCGATTTTTCACGTTTTGTTTAAAGCCCTTGCTTTCCTCATATTGATTTTTCACAAATTCAATATATTTTTCACTATAAATTTGTTTTCGAAGTTGACACAGGTTTACTGTAGAAAATAAATCTTTCAAATAAAATGTATGTTTATTTTTATAGATATACATTTTTTTAACTTATTGAACGCTAAGGCATTAACACTGTGGAATTTCATAGTAATATACTTAGGAAATTGAAAATAACTTTGTTTAATCCACAAAATAATAAAAAAAATATTAAAAAACACGGCATGTTTCGGAGGATACCTCCATCTTCAGGTGTAAAAATATATTCAACACTAAACAAAGAAAGGCTTATATAAAAAACGCATTTAAAATTCGATAGAACAATTTAAATTTAAAAATTAACCTGGGTTATTTGTAAAGTATTATATATAAGTACTAATAATTTTTTTTTATTTTAGGTCCTTACATATGAAATTGGCGTTTTGCCGTACTGGCAACTTTGATCGCAAATATCTTCTCTTTGGTTAAGAATTCCAAATTCAAATTTATACAGCTATTTACTCAAGTATTTGTGTTTCGAAAATTATAATTCATTTGTTTTTTCCTCAATTGTTTTTTTTCTTTGCGTCACTCAGTTTACAAAATGGAAAACTTGAAATATCGCGTTATTTACGAGTACGAGTTCCACCGTAGCACCAGTGCTGCAGAAACGGCTCGAAGGATTAATGATGTGTATGGCGACGGTGCCGCAAAAGAAAACACAGTGCGTTTTTGGTTCCAACGTTTTCGCTCTGGAAATTTCGACCTGCAGAACAAGCCCCGTGGACGGCCGGAGACCAAAGTTGATAATGAAGAATTGAAGGCTATCGTGGAAGCGGATCCATCGCAAACCACGTCCGAGTTAGCTGAAGGCTGCGGTGTTAGTGATAAAACTGTTTTAATCCACTTGAAGCAAATTGGGAAGGTGAAAAAGCTTGAAAGGTGGGTACCTCACGAATTGAGTGAAACAAATCAACAAACGCGCGTTGACTGCTGCGTTGCATTACTCAACCGGCACAATAATGAAGGGATTTTGAATCGAATCATTACCTGTGATGAAAAGTGGATCCTGTATGATAATCGGAAACGCTCATCGCAATGGCTGAACCCGGCCGAACCAGCCAAACCATGCCCCAAGCGAAAATTGACTCCAAAAAAGTTACTTGTGAGTGTTTGGTGGACTAGTGCTGGTGTCGTTCACTTCAGCTTTCTTAAATCTGGCCAGACGATTACGGCAGATGTCTATTGTCAGCAACTGTAAACCATGATGGTAAAGCTAGCTGCTAAACAACCGAGGCTGGTTAATCGCTCTAGGCCACAACAGACATGTCGGAATAACCTGGATGCAGTCTACACAAGACAGAGTGACATGGAAGCAAATGGAGAAGGCCTTTGTCCAGGAGTGGACGGGAATAGGCTGAAGAGCAAGAAGGAGAAGAAGAAAAAAGTTTCGATGAAGGCCTGCCCAAGTGGGATCCACTCTCGTGGACCCCCATTTATATTCCATGCATCCCCAATTTTTTGTCATTGACGTGGACCCCTTGTTGGTTGGAATCGACCTCTGGGGGTCGATATATCTACTTTGGGGATGACTGCTATAGACCAACCAACTTTAATTGTTCGAAATAATTAGACGTTGTAATATAACATACACAGCCAAAACTTCGAACGATTTAGTAATAACTACCAACTAATAATTGAAGGAATATTTCCATTTTGGAGTAATTAATTTTGTAGTGTTTTGACAGGGTCTTGAATATTTAATAATAGTGAACTAGTTTAAGACTAGGGCCACACCGATGTACATAATTCATTTGGTGACTCGCTTGCTGTCTGTCCGAAAATAACAGAGACTGATTTGTCAGTGTTGTCAAATTATTTTAATTAAAAGTGTCATCATCTTCTTCTCCTTCTTCCTTAGCCTATTCCCGTCCACTCCTGGACAAAGGCCTCCTCCATTCGCTTCCATGTCACTCTTTCTTGTACAGACTGAATCCAGGTTATTCCGACGTGTCTGTTCAGATCATCATTAGTTGCGGTTGCCCTGCACTTCTCTTCGCCGTCCACAGTCTCCAAGTCAACAGTCTTTTTGTCCATTTTTTATCTGAGCTTCTGGCTACGTGACCTGTCCATTGCCATTTTAGAGTCGCCACCCGATGGATGATGTCAGTGACCTTTATTTTTTCTCTCACCGTATCGTTTCCGATTCTGTCTTTTAGGATTATTCCTAACATGGTTCTTTCCAAGGCTCTTTGGGTCACTCGTAGTTTCTCGGCACTTTTTTTGGACAGTGTAACAGTTTCAAGACCATAAGTACCAACTGGCAGAACGCAGGCTTCGTAGACTTTTTGTTTCAGGTTGATCGGTATTTTCCGGTTTTTAAGGATGTAACTCATGTTTCCGAATGCTGCCCAGCTTAGTCCAATGCTTCTTTTTTTTATCAATTAATCAATTAAAATAAACGGCACTAATGATTTGTGATCACAAAATTGACGGTTAAAATATAATAAACTCACAATTATTTTCAAATCAAATACTTATTTAATTTACATTCAGTAAAATTTGCTCATAACTTAGGCATAATCAAATAAATAAATAAAATTTGAAACCTTAGAAATTTTTACTCAGTGTAAAATAAAGAAATATTCGATTTAAAAATAAATGACAAGTTAATTTTTTTTTACCGCGAACTTTTTAATTACAAATCGTTTGACGACCTTCGTGGCAAGAGCTCTGACTGCCTGTCTTAGTTCGTGCATTCGGTAAGTGATATCTGTCACAGTTCCTAGTTCAGTGTCTCTGTATGTCTGAATTTTTAGTTAATTTGTAGCTGCTGTCTGTTGTCTCTTCCATGGTCATCTGTGTACAATTTTCAAGGTCTCAAATTTGGTCAGGTCTGAAATGTCCAATAGCGTGACATTTTCAAATAAAATAATTTGACAACGCTGCCAAATCAGTCTCTGTCATTTTCGGACAGACAGCAAGCGAATCACCAACTTCGGTGTGACTGTAGCCTTAGACTCAACCCACGACCAGTCTGAAATAATACTAAAAGGAAAATTGCTTTCCAGTGATAAGAATGAAATTAATTTTCTGATTCAACCCAGTTTAAAATCCGTTCGCATCTACAAACTTGAAATACATCAAAGGCGTTTCATATATAACTTGGTTCTATTATCAAATGAAAGCATCTCTGATATGACTCACAGTCCAAAAGGATGGCACCATCTGTTTGAAAATTGATTATATCAATGGACCCCCAGTATTATCATCTTTATCTCTGTTTCCTGTCTCCGAAATCCTCTGTTTCTGCAATCTTGCGTTCCTTTACAATCTGATAATTAATAGATGTTAGCATAAATCACTAACTAACTAACCATCACACCGTCTCCCCGAAGGAGTAGGCAGAAAAAATGGACTGCCACATTTTTCTTTCCTGACATATTTCTCTCGCTTCCTCAATGTTCATACATCGTGTCATGCACGCGCGTCGATTTCTCTGACTCCTGACATGGCCGGCATTCAATATTGATTTATTAAATCGTGCCACGTTTTCCTCGGTCTTCCTCTATTTCTGGTTCCATTTACATCGTTAACATATACATTTTTACTATTCTTTTTTCATTCATTCTTTCCATGTGTCCAAATGGATTGAAGCAGCACAGGATAGAGAAAAATGGAGACAACAGTGGAGGGAAGGCTAGGAAGAAGAAGAAGAAGTCCAAATCATCTTAATGATCCTTTCATTATTTTGTTCATAACACCATCATCGCACCGCATTCACTTCTTATATTTTCATTCGACACTCTATCATACACAGAGTATTTATTCTTAATTTAAAATTACGCCTTGTTTTACCTATATAAAAAGATGAGCAATCACAACATTTGAGTTTATAAATCCCCGATTGAGAAAATTTATCTTCCATGTCTTTATTATTTTTTTATTAATTTACCTTAATTATTATTTTTATAAAACGCGGGCCTAATGAAACATGTCTGATAATATTTTTTTTTTAAAGTTTGTGCTGTATATAAAAAAGAAAAATACAAATAAAACACCTACAACAAAAAGTATGGCGAACATAGAAGAAATATCAAAATTGATTATATTTTCGATTTTTGATTTTGGATTTTCACAATTGTTTATATTGAATCAACTGTGATATTTATAACAAAGTTTTTTTTATTTTTAAACAGTTAATAATGTGCACCATCTAAAAATAACATTTTGTGTTAAATTATTTTTATTTTGTTATTTTATTTTATAGCATTATATTTTATATTATTTGTTTTAGATTTATTTTGTGGATGTGGACGATCGAAGTGTGCACGGGAGATGCCTATTGGTGGCGATGAGGTTCGCAACCCATCACACCGCGTCTCCTACGGGGCGAAAAGAGAAGGATGGAGTTCCGCATCGGTTAAAGAGTGACAGTCCATTCTTTCTGCCTACCCTTTCGGAGATACGGCGTGATGGTTAGTTAGTTAGTTAATAATGTTGAAATATCAAAGTGTTTCCGCCAAAACAATGGATTATGTTTATGACATGTAACTAAGTATCCAAATAATCAATCTAAATGGTTTCAATTACAAAAGCATCATTACAAATGAGAGTATATTTGGATATTGTAACCAGGGTTCAGTTCCATGATACTAGTATATAGCATCTTCCAATAAACGGTTTCATCTCAGAGAGTAACTATTAATACGATCCGAAATTCAGATTAATTTAGTTAAGATGTTAGTTCTGTTGGAACAAAAACCAACCCAATTCCGCATACAGTGGTCCATACGATATCAAGCTGAAGAATATTCGACAATTCTCGTTAACTGCTTTTAAGCAAATAAAGCGTAGGTTGGTTGAACCCCTTGAAATATTCAAGAAGTAAAGATTTTCTACCACATGAAAACATTGTTCTCTGTACAACCGTAATCAGTTTAAATTTTTTAGGTCCGCAACCCATCACACCGCGACTCCCGCGGGGGAGAAAAGAGAAAGATGGAGTGCCGCATCGGTTAAAGTGTGGCAGTCCATTATTTTTGACTACCCCTTCGAGGAGACGGCGTGATGGTTAATAAGTTAGTTAGTAACAAGCAGTATGAATATAAAAAGCCGAGGAAGACCGAGAAAAACATGCCATGACCAAATTAATGAATTGCTAAAAGGCAGCTACATTCGAAGTCAGAAGTAAAATCGACGAGCGTGCATGTTACGATGTATGAATATAGATGAAGCTCGGGAGAAGCTCTTCTCTGACTACCCCTCCGGAAAAACGGCGTGATGGTTTGATAGTTAGATAAATGATTTGGAAAAATTCAAATATATTTTTTAATACGTATATTTTTAAGTATTTATATTTTCGCGTCCATTGATAATTTCACCCTTCATTCTGCTCTCCGAGGGCGTTCGGGACTTTGGGAATTTTCAGTTGACAATTTAGGAATTTCAAGGAAATTGGTATTATACAAATTAGGGACGATAACATTATTATTATAGCCGGGTAGGGGTGGAATTCAGGAATGTTAAATGTTTGTGAATATTTGTACTACGGGTCTAAGTATTGTAATAATGATTATCATTTTTTATTTGCTCAAACTCATTTTGAGCGTGTGCAGTTTAAGGGGACATGCTGAACATATTTTAAATTATTAATCACATTCTAAGTAATTTTACGTTTTGAAATTGGTAAGAGAAACCTTACGATCTCTTGAAGAACATTTTCTCGTAAGACTACGAATCGTTGACGATTGAAAACGTTTATTTTCTAGAAGGTTTAGTTTTTATGAGAATGACATGTTTCGCCTTACTAAGGCATTATTAAATACTAATTACTCAATGTTTGTTTATTGTTTTTTGAACAAGATGTAGAAATCCATATTAAATAATTAATAGTAATGGAAACGTCTGATTTCTAGATGTTTTGGAATAATAATTTATTAGAAAGACGTATTTCGCCTTTGTAAGGCATCATCTAATGATATATACCTATTTAAAAAGGCCTCCGAAATGTGAAACATGACATTCCCATAAACTGTAATAAAACTTACAGAAAACATACGTTTCAATTAGTATTAACCGTTATCTTTTTGTATATGTTATTATATCAATATTTAATTTTAAAAATCGCGGTGTATGCTGACCGTTCCATTGGTAATATTCAACTGACAAGAGTAATTTCGCGCAGATTCTACAAACAACATGTTATCAAATACACATTAAGTCTGCACTAGAGTAAATAACGTATTCTCGATCTCTAATTCAATTGAGGACTCAGCTAAACAATTCTAATCGCGTACGAATAGTTAAAGGTTAAAACTAGTATTAATCTTCCCGTTGAAGGATACTATTTCATCTCTTAATGTTTTTAAAAACAAACGGAAAGATATAAATGTTTAGTTTAAATAATCTAAACATTTTGGCCAAACGTGTTTATAACGGGAGTGAATCTATAACAAGTCAAGTATTATTAACTCCGACATTTTCAATTGAAATATATCTATGCTTTGATTAACAATGTCTTAATATTTATAAACATTCAATATTGGTAATAAATTGCACGTTTTTATACAATTCTAGCGGATCCGACAGACGTTGTCCTGCCCGAACGTTGGCTTGCCTGCTAATAGCTGGTTCAGCAAACGTTTCAGGTGAAAATCTGCAACACGTGGATGAATTTGTTTATTTCGGAAGTATGTTTACAAAGGATGAGAGAGTGGAGAAGAATATCGAAAGAAGGGTTGGGGCAGGCAACAGAGTAAATGGTGCACTTAAAGTTGTCATCGCAAACAAAAGCCTTTCCAAAAAACCTAAGATGGCAGTGCATAATGGTGTTCTTGTGCCGACCCTTGTGTATAAAAGTGAAGCATGGAACTGGCAAAATAAGGATGAAATTAGAATAAATGCAGTAGAAATGAGATCTCTAAAACTAATGTGTGGCAAATCTGTGTATGATAGAGTGTCAAATGCAAATATAAATAGTGAATGCGGTGCGAATGAACAAAATAATGAAAGAATCGTTGAGATGGTTTCGACACATGGAAAGAATGAGTGAAGACAGAATGGTGAAGAAGGTATATATGTAAACGACGTGAACGAAGCTAGAAATAGAGGAAGGCCGATGAAAACTTGGCACAATCAAATCAATCAAATACTAAATGTCGGTCACGTAAGGAGTCTAAGAAATCGACGTGCGTCCATGACACGATGTATGAATGCAGAGGAATTGAGAGATGTATGTCAGGACTGAACAGTATTTCTGCCTACCCCTTCGGGGAGACGGCGTGATGGTTAGTTAGTTACTAAATTTTCGCGGAACACCAATTCAATTTCAGCGGCAAAGATCCGTTGTTTCACGGGACATAGAATGTTAACGTATTATGTAGACTGGATAGTGACGTATTTCATCGCGACGGTCGGGCTTATACAAAATACTTCATATTTGTACCCGTCATGCGCCGAAAAATAAATAAAGTGAAGAGTTCAACGTTCTCAAAGAAACATTCTCTAAAATATTGTCAGCTTGTAAATTAAAAAATATTGCATACTTCATGCGGTTTTTATACAACATACAATAGAAGCAGTGGCGTGCCTAGGGTCAACCTGTAAGGCAAGCCCGTCCGACTTTTTTGATAGAGTCTCGTAGAGGGCCACGATAATGGATTTTTCCGGATTAAAAGAGTTTTATCTTTCTAAATTATTTGATTTTAAATCCCATTTTAGGCGCATTTTAAATCTATACAAAAAATAATTTTCTGCGTCATCAAAAAATGTATTTACAAATACAAGAAAAAATATAATTAATTAGAAATATGCTGTAAATAGACAATAATAATAAATTTGTTAACACCGAAACAGGAATTATAAATAAATGTTCGTAAAGAAATTACATTATCTTTCATTTCATAACATTTCTGCACATAACGTAAATGACAAATAACATTCTGAAAATATAAATGAAGTTCGCGACACATAGAATAGTAACATACTTCAGAGTGATAAGGCCCGGCTTCAAATCCATACAAAAAATTGTAGCTATTTTCTGATATATATGCCTCCAGCTATATGATTACAATCCAAAAATACGTAAGTGCGACAAAGACCCTTTTACATTTTGCAAGCCCAATATGAAGCCTATCGAAAACATGAAACAAAACATGTGGACGTAGGCGATTTCGCAGGCATCTCACCTACGGTACGTATGAGTGAAATAAAATACGGCGCGTATGAGTGGAACAAAACATACACTTAGGTCATTTCTACGCATGTCAGCGGAATCATTTGCAACGCAACGAATTAAATCGATTTAACTCGCGCTATAATTCAAAATATTATTTTATTCGTAGATGGCTCAAACGCGCAAAAAACATCAT
Organism: Lepidostoma basale; assembly: GCA_022606425.2. NCBI lineage: Eukaryota > Metazoa > Arthropoda > Insecta > Trichoptera > Lepidostomatidae > Lepidostoma > Lepidostoma basale. The sequence goes on along the minus strand of JAHDVF020001336.1, from coordinate 1,379,457 downwards.
TTCATTATAGATTTTTTTAAGGCAAGCCCGGCTTTTCGGCTTGTTTGGAAGTACCGCCACTGCATAAAAGGTTACCCACCGCTTACACGAAGCTGTTATAGGATGTAGCGGCGCCCTTTTGTCAGCTTCGCTCTTGCAATCCCTAGTCCCATCCCACGTCCTTGCAGGACTTACTTTAACTCAAGAATGCAACATTATGAAAATGGCAAAAGGGTCTCCAAGCCATATTAAATCTAATTTAATTTCTTATATCTTCTATGTCCCAATGAGAATTTTTAAGACATGCGTGCGACCTATCATGACGTACGCTGTAGAGACACTGCGAACCAAAGGACCACTAATTATTTCTTTTTTCTTTTATTTATTTATTAAATAAAGTAAAAAAAAATCACAGGAACATTTTACAACTTATAAAACAATCTCTTCTATATTCGCCATACTTTGTGTTGTAGATGCTTTATTTCTCTTTTTCTTTTTTTTTACTTTGTATATACAACACACACATTTAAAAAATTAAAATTACATATACATGTTTCGGACAACCAGTCCTTCTTCAGTGATACATATTTTAAAGATACATATAAAATATTATAAAATTGTTTACATGATCTGTCAGATGTTATAAAGATTTTTTTCGGAACAAATAAAATAAATAGGTCCAAAATAAGTCTTTATAACATCTGTCAGATCATGTAAACCATTTTATAATATTTTAAATATGTATCACTGAAGAAGGACTGGTTGTCCGAAACATGTCTGTGTAATTTTTTTTTTAATGTATGTGTTGTATATACAAAGTATATAAAAAAGAAAAAGAGATATAAAACAATATTTTATAATCAATTAATTAATAATATAAAAAACTCAAATGAGAAAAACAACAAAAACATTAAATATCGGTACTTAGAACATATTGAAAGCATTTTCGAAGAAAGATCGCGAGAGAACCGGCATCTCTTACCTCATTTGACAATTCGCTATATAATTTAAATCCTTTATAAAAAACACATTTCTCTGTACTTTCAAGTCTGGGTCTCCGGAGTCGGAATCTATCACCGTCAAGTAGTCATGTATTTCATAACTATATGCTACATTTTAAGCTAGATATGCAGGCACCATATTACTCTTAATTTTTATAACAAAAATCAAAGTGTTGTGAAGAACTAGTTTTCTTGAATTAAATATTTTTAATTTGCTTAACATTGTTGAAATCGTATTATATCTACCCCAACCGAGTATAGCCCTCATTCCTTTATTCTGTAAAAGTATCCTGTAGTTTATCAATATCTCCTTTATTTGCTAAAAACAATAAATACTTTCTACTATTTATATCCAATTTATTTCTGGAGTTATTCACTAATAACATCGGAGATGAAGGTCCTAAGATCAATTACTGGAAAAACTTTCCGAGATCGTGTCCGCAACGCAGACATAAGAAAAACTTGCGAAATTTCATTTCATTTCATTTATTTTGCTAAAAATCACAAACATTACAGACATACAATTCCAAATCGTTTGCAATTACATTATAAACAGAGAAGCATTAAAAAAAAAAATTAAGCTTAAGAGTAAGAAAAAATCATAACATTGATATTGCATCCCTGAGGCAACTCACACTATCACGAAATATGTCGACCTCCGAGGCGATCCGATTAAGCAATAAGATTGCCCTACCCACAGGCATTACCATTGGCAGGTTGGTTCTGCAGCGTGGCAAATAAAACAATCTGTGCTGTCTTTGACGAAGGTAATTATCAGGGACAAATAGACCTACATCACTCAGGACATCCGAGTTCTGTATACGGCCGCCAATCAGCTGAAAGAAGTGAACTCCCAAGTGAATGTTCCTCCTTCTCCCCAATGATTGGTAGCTTAGCATACCTAGCAAGAATTCAGTCGGAAAGAGCCACGGGTAATAACCGCGCTCCCTGAGGTAAAGAAAGCGCAGAAATTTTTTCTGCACTCGCTCCACCATCAGAGAATATCGGATCCCAGGCGGTGACCAAATAACGGAACTATATTCCAGCCGACTTCTTACCAGGGAATTATACAACACCCGAAGTACCTGTGTGTTCGAAAATATCTTGGCATTCCTGAAAACAAATCCAAGCATTTTAATGGAACTATTACATAGAGCAACTATGTGAAGATTGAACGATAATTGAGCATCGAACAGAACACCGAGATCTCTGGATGTAGAAGCTCTTTCAAGCTGTACCCCATCCATAAGATAGCGAAAGTATAATGTTTTCGATGCCCGTGTGTATGACATAACAAAGCACTTGGAGACGTTGAAGAATAATTTGTTACGTTTACTCCATTGGGTTATGCTCTGAATGTCACACTGAAGCTTCAAGCAATCTGAGGGATTCTCTATTTCAGAGAAAACTTTTATGTCATCAGCAAATAATAAAAAATTTGAAAACTTTATTTCGTTAGAAATATCATTTATGAATACCGTGAAAAGCAATGGTCCTAAATTAGACCCTTGTGGTACCCCTGATGAGGTGTGAAAGGCTGAAGACTGAAAAAGTCCATATGACACATATTGTTTTCGATATGTTAGATAGCTAGAGAAAAGCTTGAGCAGATTGTCACTAAAGCCAATCCTTTGAAGCTTTCGAAGCAAAAGTTGGTGGTCCACCTTATCAAACGCTTTTGAAAAATCGCTATACGAGCAGTCGACTTGTGCACCTTTATCAAGGCACTTAGTGACAAAGTTCGTAAATACCATCAAATTTGTAATGGTTGAACGCCCTGATCTGAATCCATGCTGTTCATTAATTATGAATGGTTCTATCTTTGGGTTAATAAAACGATGTATTAACGCCTCAAATACCTTCGCAGGTGTAGATAAAATTGCTACTGGTCGATAATTTTCAACACATGATTTTGTGCCTTTCTTGAAAACTGGAGAGATTTTAGAAATCTTCCAAAGTTCCGGAAAGACACCCGTTTGTGGCGATCGATTAAATATAATGGACAGTGGTTTTTTGAAAATGTGGTTGCAACCTTTTAATATAAAGGTTGGAACAAAATCTGGACCTTTGAGTTGATTAATAGCCTTGAAGACTTCACATTCACTGAAAAAATCTATGGAAATATCTTGAGCGCCCTGAGTCGTATTCTGCGAATCAGCATGGACTGCCTCATTTGATGGAGTACTGAACACAGATTTAAAATGTTCAGCGAACGCATTCACAACTTCTCTATTGTGAACCTCTTGACCTTGCCACGTCATTGTATCAATAACACCACCATCATGGCGTTTGGAGTCTATATATTTCCAAAAATCATTGGGATTTCTCAAGATATCGGCTCCAATGTTGGATATATATGATTTGAAAGAAGATCTCATTTTACATTTTACCGTAGCTCGAAGACTACTAAAGAGAGTGTAGTAATGTGAATTACCAGAAGACTTCCACTTTTTGTGGTAACTATGTTTCATTCTGATGTCACTGATAATATCTCGAGTGAACCACCTCGGATATCGTCTATTAGTGGTAGCCGGGGTTTCCTAGGGAAGCAATCATCAAAACAAAAATACACAATGTCATAAAAAACTTGTACGGCCTCATTCACGTTTGTTATAGAGCGAAGTTTGCCTGAAAAAGTGCATCATAGAGGAAACTGAAATCACCATTGGAAAAATTCCAGACCCTCCATGATACCGTGTCTGCAGTAGGGACCCTAGAATGTGGTCTTGAAGTCTCTATAATCAAGTCGAAATTTAATGCAGGATGGTAAGAGTCCTCTTTCGTGAGGGGAGATTCGCCTCGAGAAACGGATACCGGAACTGTCGAAAATATTAAATCAAGTATTCTTTGTTTGGTATTCAGAATGCCATTGCACTGGACGAGTCCCAGCACCGAACACATAAATGAGATCTCCTCATCGACATCCCTGCTCTGTGCCGAGTACAAATTAAAATCGCCCAGTAAAATGACACGCTTATACCCAATTATTAGCAGATTACAAAGAATCTTATTAAAAAATAATCTATAAGACTCTAAAGAATTCTGAGGAGGAAAATATATTACGCATATGTAAACTATCGTACCTCTATATGTGAGCTTAAGCCAAAGATCTTCATTGACCGTTTTTAACATAGAAAATCTCTGGATATCCATAGATTGTCCGTGTCTCACGGCCAACAAACACCCCCCACCCTGCCTGTGAGCACTACAAGAGGACGCGCGATCTCTCCTAAACACAATAAAATCCGACGTGAATAGTTCCGCGTCTCGGTCAAACATATTATATCAAAATAGAGGATATAGTTAAGTGGAGTTGATCCAGAAGAAGATAATGGAGGGACCATATAGCCCAAATGGATGGTGACAGACTTGCATATACAGCCGCTTATGAAATCCTCTTGAACACCGCACACCTGGAAGACCGCCTAAGAGATGAAGGGACAGCTGGACCTCATTATCCGACGAGACATGATTTCTGTGTCACAGATCGTCAGATCTATTAACCACCCTACGTATTTGAACGTACGTAATACGTTCACTGTGACTGGGCCATTCTGCGCTATCCCGTATCACGTACGCGCTTGTGAAAAAGTAATGTACCTAAAATGTATAAACTGTGAGGGATACGCGCGTGTGCCAACAAACTCGAGTACAAGTCTTTATAAATATGGTAGTTTTACAAGGGGCAGGCGAAGTGTGCGGCCGAGTATTTGACGTTTCGTAATTAAAAAAAATAAAATTAATATACAATTAAATTTCATTAACAAAACCTGCTTTTTTTTGCACGTTTCTCGGAAAATAATTCAAAGGCAGGGCGCTTAAAAGACGAAGAAGAAGAAGAAGTCCCAATCTCAAAAAACAGAGCAAAACTTGGTTCATGATTTTATGACCTATCATAAAATTATTTCAGACAGATATTGGTAAGGGTTGGAAATAGTCAGGAATGGGAGAGAAAATGTGGAATGATGAAAAATTTATAATATTACGAGTACTTTACTAAGGAAATAGAAAAAACACTGATCATGGAAACAAGAATCAGGGAAATAAATACAGGTATAAGATTGATCCATGGGGAAAGGACAGGGCCCTACAAGTTGCCCCCTCTCCCCCAGCGAGGAGTTCGACACTCCTTAGAAGGGGCGGATGTACGAAGCAAGTAGGCGACTTCCGGGTCGTTTGAATCCAATTCTTACTATATCTACAACAGGCCGTTTGAACCCAATTACTCTTTACCCTTTGTTTTAAGCTATTATATTGATTCTCATGACATGTGATAGGTAGCTTATCTAACTAATCTATCGCCATTTTATTGTCACGTGAATTCTACACCAGGCCAAAGACAGTGTGAGAATAACAATGCTATGACCGGGAATCGAATCGAAATAATATTATTTACAATGGAACTTTAAAAAATAAAAACCATAATCATAAATTTCTATCATCTTCTTCTTGTTCTTTTTGTCCTGTCACACCTACGTGGTTCACAGGGCCTCAAGTAACCTTCTCCACCCGACTCTATCGCATGCCTGATGCCTAACATCATCCCAAGTGAGGCCTGCTGCCTCAACATCTTCTCCAGGTGGCTCTAGGTCTGCCTCGCTTTCTCTTTCCCCCCATAGGGGACCAGTCTAGTGCGCCCTGAGCGATGCAGGCTGGGTTCCGTGTCAAAGTGTGACCGATACACTGCCATTTGCGTCACTGCATTTCTATCATACTTCTTGAAAATGTTTCTTCTGCTTTATTTAGAGCTGTGTCCTGTTATTTCTCAGAGCCTGTTCCTGGGATATAGATGTCCAACTGTCTCGCCATCTTTTAGGTGATCTTCCTGCCGGTCGATTTCCTGTTGGTACTTTATTTTCGGCTATATTGATCATCATTGAAAATGTTTGTGTTTCTTAATACCGAAACGATGGAAAAATTAGCCAAAAAAACTCAGCACAAAATGGACTGTCAGTATAATACGAAATTTCCAATTGTCATTTTATTTTTCTTCTAAGAAAATAGAATATTTTCCATTTCCAATTAAATATTAATAAGATCTTGTTTGTATGAAGCGGGACTCTTATTCAGAAGTTGTTATTGAATAAGAAAGAAGAAAATAATACAAATTGAACTCCGTGAAATGATGAAATGTTAAGTTTTTTCTTGAGAATTGAATTTAAAAAAAATGTTTTTCACATAATTATTATTTTAATGGTGTTCTTCTACCGATCTTTATGTATGGAAGCGAAACATGCAACTGGCAAAAGAAGGATGAAAGTAGAATAAATGCAGTAGAAATAAGATATCTTAGACGAATGTGTCGATACTCTGTGTATGATAGAGTGTCGAATAAATATATAAGAAGTGTATGCGGTGTGAATGATGGTGTTATGAACAAAATAATGAAAGGATCATTATGATGATTTGGACACATGGAAAGAATGGTAAAAAATTACATATTAACAATTTAAATGTAACAAGAAATAGAGGAGACCGAGAGGAAAACGTGGCATGATCAAATAAATCAAATATTATATTTCGGCCACGTGAGGAGTCAGAGAAATCGACGCGCGTGCACGACACGATGTATGAATGTTGTGGAAGCGAGAGAAACATGTCAGGAAAGAAAAGTGTGGCAGTCTATCCGTTCGGGGAGACGGCGTGATGGTTGGTTAGTTTTTTTTAGTTTATTATTTTAATTGCGTGTATGAAAATGAATTTTGTATAAACATTTTTTTACCTTGATGAAAACACAAATTTTTCATCGCGAAATTCAGGCAGACGTGCTTGGAATATCTTGTAGGGTGAAACAGCGGTATCTTTTAAAACATGAATGGATTTTTCCAGGTTCACGTTTATGAACATCTCTGACACTGCTCAAAACATTTATAATCACATATACAATTCCATCCAGCAGAAAAACTCATTTTGTGGTTTGTTAAAACGTAATATGTTATATGCTATCCTGCATTTTGCAAGATTTAATGTAATAAACAAACAAACAAACAAACCATCACGCCGTTTCCCCGCAGGGGTAGGCAGAGAGAATGGATTGCCACACTACTCTATCCTGGCAAACCTCTCTAGCTTCCTCCACATTCATACAACGAGTCATACACGCACGTCGATTCCTCCGACTTCTAACATGACCAACCTTTAAAATTTATTTGGTCATGCCATGTTTTCCTCGGTCTGCCTCGACTTCGTACCCCATTTACATCATTAACGTATACTTTCTTAACCATTCTTTCTCCATCCATGCGTTCCATATGTCCGAACCAACGCAGCGAGCCTTTCATAATTTTGTTCATAATACCTTCTTCCGTTCTACATTCATTTCTTATATCAACATTTGAGATTCTGTCGTATATCGTTCTACCACACATAGACCTCATCTCTACCGCATTTATTCTGCTCTCATCTTTCTTCGCTTCCAAACATTAGGGTTGGGACCAGAACTCCATTGTGAACGGCCGTTTTCGCTTTCATTAATAAATGTATGACTTTTTCCAAAACACCCAAAACATTTAACCTGGGAATAGAAAATCAACCCAAAGAACAGGTCAGGACCTTGAAGCATCTAGGCATAGACCTGATGGGAGGAGCTGATCTGCGGATGATGCAGATCGTATTTCTCGTTGCGGAGAATGTGTCCCAAATATGGCATCTTTCTAGACTTCACATCAGACAACAATTCTCTTCCTACTCTGGCTTTACGTAACACCTCATTGTTGGTGACCATATCAGTCCATGAAATTCGCACCATTCTGAGATGGAGACACATTTCAAGTGCTTCTATGCGGTTTATTGATTTCACTTCGAGGGTCCAGGTCTCCACTCCGTATATGGACCAAATTTACAAAATGTAAGTTTACAAATTCGGACTAAGCTGGGTCGCAAAATTGGACTTAAGTGGGCAACTGTCGGAAACATGGGCTACGTCCTTAAAAATCGGAAAATACCGATCAACCTGAAACGAAAAGTCTATGAAGCCTGCGTTCTGCCAGTTGGTACTTATGGTTTTGAAACTGTAACATTGTCCTTACAAAGTGCAGAGAAACTATGAGTGACCCAAAGTGCCATGGAAAGAGCCATGTTAGGAATAAGCCCAAGAGGATACGGTGAGAGAAAAAACAAAGGTCACTGGCATCATCCACCGGGTGGCGACTCTAAAATGGCAATGGACAGGTCACGTAGCCAGGAGCTCAGAAGAAAAATGGACAAGAAGACTGCTGACTTGAAGACCGTGGACGGCAAGGAGAAGTGCAGGGAGACCGCAACTACGGTGGAAGGGTGATCTGAACAGACACGTCGGAATAACCTGGATGCAGTCTGCACAAGACAGAGTGACATGGAAGCGAATGGAGGAGGCCTTTATCCAGGAGTGGACGGGAATATGCTGAGGAAGAAGAAGAATAAGAAGTTTACAAATACATTTTTATACTTATTCGCGAGAATGATAAAATTCTTAACGAACACAATGCTTCTTCTTTTTCTTAGTATAGGGCCTTATGGACTGTTTCTTAAGAGGAATTGGTCTCCTGTAAGGTCAAATCCCAGCTGTCGATTCATCTCTTTGGTGGTCTGCCCGGGGGCCGTCTATCTTGGGGTTGGCTAGATGGATCCATTCTCACGTGTGCATACCAGTATCTTCTCCTTTGTTTTTCCCACCTAACAACATCCTAGACCTCGCATATCTCCCTTATCCTTGAGCTCCTAATTCAAAATGCTGATACTCGTATATATGTATAAGATGAGCAATTATTTAAACTGAGTACACATGAGCTGTGAAGGGGAAATTTAGATTTATGGAAGTATTTCCCGCCTTAACGAGAAAACTCCTCACCAATGAAAGCGCTGCTCTTTTTTAAAATGGAACGTGACTCGATTTTCAAATCGGTTCCATGAGTTTCTTTTTTTAAACTCGAAATGGCCACTTGAAAACGAATTACCAGACGTACAATGATGTATTAATAGCCAACGAGATGTGAATTTTTTTTCAACGTGAAATTTTAATCAAGATTTGATATTGCTTTTTGTGCAGTAGAATGGAAAAAAGATTAAATATTTAATATACTTTATGAATCTATAATTCATCTGTATTTTTTTAAATATCTTTTTCTTCTTCCTTATTGTAGACCTATGTGGTCTGTTCTCCAGAGAGTTGCTCCTCCTGCGAGGTAGATTCCCAGCTGTCCTTCCATCTTTTAGGAGGTCTTCTACGAGGACGAGTCCTATGAGGTTGATTATGCATTATGCATTATGATTATGCTTTGAAAATGACCGTACCAGTCCCTTTTTCGCTGTCTGCTCCATCTTATAATATCCTCAACCTACATATCTCTCTTATTCTGGTGTTCCTCACGCGATCCCTCAGTGTCTTTCCTGCTATCGTCCTCAGTGTCTTCATTTCGGAAGTCCTCAAAACTTTTTTGGTCCTTACTGTGTCTATCCTTGCTTCGACGCCATATGTTATTATTGGTCTTACGCATGCTTTATAGATTCTCATCTTACTCTTAATGGCCATGTCTTTGTTTTTCCATATTGTGGATTTTAGAGCCCCAGAGATTGCAGCTGCTTTAAATATGCATTGTATAATAAGCACAGCAGTATGCTTGTATCAGCAAATAAATTCGGATGGTAAATATTGATGAAAACATCTGTTTTCTAGAAGATATATTCTGTTTTATGGGAGTAGCATGTTTCGATTTGCTAAGCTTTGGAAAACAGTTTATCCACTGTATGTCTATAAAATAATATTAGTATTTTATGGCAATAGCCTGCTTCGGTTTGCTAAGCCATAATTAAATCTTAAGCATTATCGCCATTGAATAACAACAAGCACGGCGGAATCCTTGTCTCCACCATCAATTTTGATAAGCAACAATTGATAAAAAAACATCTGTTTTCTAGAAGATTTATTCTATTTTTTGGGGGGTAGCATGTTTCGGTTTAGATAACCATTATAAAAAAAACAGAAGGTATAGGACAGAAGAGGGGAGAGAAGTATGTTTTTAAAATTTGTTTTCATTGGTTCTCACATTTAAAATCCTATAAAAGTTTACATTTCCTTTTATTCTGTATGTGTTTTACTTTGGCAAGTGAAAAGCGATAAATATAATTATATTAAAATATTAATACTCGTAGATGGCGCTAGTGTAGATTGAACAAAAATATGTGAAGTGTTCCTCAACATATTAACATATATACATCTTTCAAAAATTTGTCAGACGTGGTGGTCGTAAGAAGGGAGAAATGGGGAATGTTGTATTACATAAAGCGATCGCTTAACCTAACTTAGGACAGGTCATAAGTCCTGTAAACGCCTCGACCACCATATTCTGTTTCCAAAATACATCTTCGTCTCTATTGAGATAAAATTAATCCTTAAAAATGACTAACCCGCAATGGGTTAAATCCAGCATTACATCTATTAGCATCTACAAATATTTGTATACATTCAAAATGGGTTATAAAAAAATAAGTTTTTAAAAAGTCAAATCAAGACTCTGCGTGCCACCGTGTCTGACCTGAGAGTCAAAGGTTCGCTGTCACTGGTCTAGGTCTAGAGTAATGTGAATAAAATCAGAATAACAGAAGGACAGATGGAGACTTCAAAATGGCGATGTTTTCAATGAATCAAATAAGTCTTAAAAATAGGTTAGTGTGCACTTATCTATATTAAATTGTAAGCTATTGAGCAAAGGGGATTCGATAGGATAAATATATGGATAGCTACCAAACGAAATATTTTCTAAAACCTTTCAACATGAGTAAGTACTTTGCCTCGTGCGGAATTCATGCCGAACCAAAACATACACAATCCTAATCGCATCTGGGATAAGCCTTCAATATAATGTTACAATTATATGTTACGATTGTTGAGGTACAACTGGGCTTATCAGACAGTATTAGCAAATTGATTTTAATCACGAATGGCTCGAGTAGAAATCAATGTTCCATCATGCATTAATATAATCATATATAAGGTTCCCACCACCACCCGAGACTGTTATAGGACGCAGCGACGCCCTTTCGTCAATCTCGCTGCACTATCTAGGCCTGTTCCTTGTCCATCCGGGACTTAATTTAGGCCATCTCAAATGAGCTTTAAGAAAGTTATTGGAAACAAGAATTTATCAACGAAAGCGAAAACGGCCGTTCACAATGAAGTTCTGGTCCCATCCCTAATGTATGGAACCGAAGCATGGAACTGGCAGAAGAAGGTTGAGAGCAGAATAAATGGGGTAGAGATGAGGTCTCTAAGACGTATGTGTGGTAGAACAATATACGACAGAATCTCAAATGCAGATATAAGAAAGGAATTATGAAAGGATCCCTGCGATGGTTCGGACATATGGAAAGCATGGATGGAGAAAGAATGGTTAAGAAAGTATACGTTAATAATGTAAATGGAGTACGGAGTCGAGGCAGACCGAGGAAAACATAGCATGACCAAATTAATAAAATTTTAAAGGTTGGTTATGTTAGAAGCCGGAGGAATCGACGTGCGTGTATGACTCGTTGTATGAATGTGGAGGAACCTAGAAAGGTTTTTCAGGATAAAGTAGTGTGGCGGTCCATTCTCTCCGCCTACCCCTGTGGAGAAACGGCGTGATGGTTTGTTTGTTTGTTTGTTTGCTTAGGTATTATCAAATGTTACATTGGTGTCAGATATTATAAATATAAAATACTTCAAAACCAATATTTACTTCAAAGGTAAATACAACTACATGTATTTGTTGGTTATGCTAGTATTTTATATCAAATGACAGGATACTTATCAAGTCACCATTGTATGAAGATATTACTTCGGAACGTGCACCATGAAAAATGAATCCAAGTTTTCTCACTTACAGTAGATAACTGTGTTCGATTTTTAAATCAAAAGACGTGATCTGAGAAACTGGTTATTTTAAAAATCGGATTTCGAATTTTTCTTTGTGTTCAAACTAGATTCTTTTTTCTATCTATCCCCTTGTTCGCCAGCCTCATTGTTTATGCAAAGGAAATCGAAACGAAAAAAATCTATAAATGTTTTACCATAATATTAAAGAGTTTTGTTTTTCTATAAACATGTTTTGATTAAATTATATTTAATTTCGAAAGAACATTTAACACCCTATATACACTTTTTAAACATAATTTTACTATCTCAAAATAAACATTATTTCATACAAGTTTCGGTGATATAGGTACTCCATTTTCGGGTAAACCATCAATTAAACCTTTATTAAGAGGATGGATCGCCACAATCCTGGCATACCTCTTGGGCTTCCTCTACATTCATACATCGTACCTTGCACGCACGTCGATTATTCCGACTCCGAATGTGGCCGCCTTTTAGCAATTGATTAATTTGGTCATGCCATGTTTTCATCGGTCGTCCTCAGCTTCTTTTTCCACTCACGCTGCACTTTTTAACCATTCTACTCTCATCCATCTCAGGGATCTTTTTTTAATTTTATCATATATATATAGGCAGTGCACAATGGTGTTCTTCTACCGACCCTTATGTATGGAAGCGAAGCATGGAACTGGCAAAAGAAGGATGAAAGTAGAATAAATGCAGTTGAAATGAGATTTCTTAGAAGAATGTGTGGATACTCTGTGTATGATAGAGTGCCGAATGAAAATATAAGAAGTGAATGCGGTGCAAATGATGGTGTCATGAACAAAATAATGAAAGGATCATTAAGATGGTTTGGACATATTGAAAGAATAAATGAAGAAAGAATGGTAAAAAAATTATATGTTAATGATGTAAATGGAACCAGAAATAGAGGAAGACCGAGGAAAACATGGCACGATCAAATAAATCAAATATTGAATGTCGGTCATGTGAGGAGCCAGAGAAATCGACACGATGTATTAATGTTGAGGAAGCGAGAGAAATATGTCAGGAAAGTAAAGTGTGGCAGTCCATTCTTTCTGCCTACCCCTTCGGGGAGACGGCGTGATGGTTAGTTAGTTAGTTTTCATATATATACCCTTTTGCCTTTTGCTTTTTTTTCTGGAATGATGCATTCTCCAGATAATGTAAGTCCTGCGTGGATAGGGGGCGGGCCTAGGGATTATTTGAGGGAAGCTGACGAAGGGGCGCCGCTGCGTCCTATAACAGCTTCGGGTAAGCGGCGAGTAACAAAAAAAGGCCTATATTAAGAAGAAGACAACTTCCGTAATTTTCAATATTCAACCACTGTATAAAATTGACAGTGTTCTCCAAGTTATGAATGCACTACTTCAATCAAAGCATTGGAGATATTCAATTTCGATTTGAATATAGCAGAATACTTAAATAAATACCTTTTCTTTAGATGAAATCCTCGTAAAATTTGTATATTGGAGAAGCGAGTTATTTATTAGTTGTTGCCGGCCGCCCAGTATGCAAACATCACATCGAAATTGGTTTTCTGACAGCCAGCGGGCCCCATTAATCATCTGTTATTATAACGGTTATTCCAATGGTTCAATTGAACAACGATCGTTTTCCTCTTCAGCCAAATATGAAGCAGAACTCAATATCTTTGAACTGAGATTACATTTTTATTCCTTTATTGATTTCAAAATATCATGATCAAGCTGGTGATTATCTCAAGGATAATTACTTACTTACTTTGCGTATGGCGGCAAATTTTTTTTTTTTTCTGGGCCATTGGGCCGCGTCACAGGCGAAGATCCAGACCCTCCATCCACTTCACTGCTCCTGGCGTGGCTCTGTGAAGGTCATCAAGGCCAGGAGGGTATCTTCTGGTGGGGCAATCCTCCACAATGTGCCGGATAGTTTGGCTCTCCGCCCCGCAGTCACATCCAGGAGATGGAGTAAGTCCCCATCTATGCATGAGGAAGCCGCACCGTCCCTGCTCTGTTCGGATCCTATTTAGGGTCGTCCACAGCCCCCTTGGGAGACTGAAACCTGGCGCCTCCTGGTGTGGTACAGCAACTAGTTGGTGATTTTTCACGGCGTGCTCCTCCCATATGGACTTCCAATTTGCCTCAACATCCCTACAGCGATCATCAACCGTCCAGATGGGGTTTCTAGACTTGAGACGCTTATCAGGGTGTTGGAATATGTCCTTGAAAGCAGGAAGAAGCGGGTTGCTACGCACTCTATCAACCATCTTGATTGATGCCAGGGATCTACGCAGAGGTGGAGGAGTGATATTAGACAGGACTGGGAGCCACTGGACTGGATAATAATTACTATGTAGTTATTTAAAAAAAAATGTTTCTTTATTATGAGCTTATTTTCAATTCTACAGAGCTGACTTAGTAAAGCTCTGGAATCCATGGCCTATCTCTATATGTTCCGACTTTCGTCTTACAGCACCTGACAATAAAATTGTGATATATACCTATCACATGTCACGAGAATCACTATGATAGCTTTAATATAACGACAAGCTTTAATATAAGAGCTCTGACTTCCATTACGAAGGTCTCGGGTTCGATCCCCGGCGATGGCAGTGTGATTGTCACACTGTCTTTGGTCTGTTGTAGAATTCTCGTACAATAAAATGGCGATAGATTGGCTACCTATCACATGTCATAAGAATAGATGGTCATAAGGCCATAGTTTGTTTTTTTCCCACGATGCAGAACCAACCTGCCAATGGTTATACCGGTAGGTAGAGCAATATCTTTGCTTAATCGTATCACCTCGGAGTTTGACATATTTTGTGATGGTTTGGCTCATCTGAGGGAAGTACTATCTTTATTATAATTGTATGGTATATTTATTTTATTAATCTGTCATGCATCTTATGTTTCTCGCTCTTTTTATTAATCTATTATGTATTACTTATTATTGTGTATCTCTAACTTGTATCTTTAGTGTATTGGAAAAAAAATGCTGTAGTGCTTTAGATATGTTTAAAAAAATAAATGAAAAAAAATAATAAAATGAATTTAATAATAGCTAAAAAATAAAAATGGTATACAGTAATTGGGTTCAAACGACCTGCTGTATACAAAAAAAAATACCCTTTACATCGATTTGGCTCATGCTGTCATGATGTATAGAACGATTCAACAAAATTATAATCATATGAATAATAATAATAATAATAATAATAGCTGAGGAAACCATGGAAAACCTCAACCGGAACATTTAGATGTACTTAAACAAACCACCAACGTAAATTGTTTTTAAACGCATACTTAATTAACAATCACGCTGTTTCCCCAGAAAGAATGCAGAAGGAATGAACCTTCACATTGTTCTGTTCTGACATATTTCTCTCGCTTCTTCCATATTCATTTATCGTGTCATGCACGCATGTCGATTTCTCCGACTCTTCGTTTAAAATTTGATTGATTTGATCGTATCACCTTTTTTCGGATTTAATGTAAATAATGAAAATCTTTTTTTTTTTTGTAAAAAACGTAAATTGAGTTAAAATCCACTTATTTTTTTGTCTTCGATCGGTTTCGGCACCTCGCTGAAACAGATCCCAGAAGATGATAGCGAGGTGCCGAAACCGGCCGAAGACACAACAATTAGTGGATTTTAACTTAATATACATTTAAAAAAAATGTTTTTTTTTATGTTTTCATTATTTCTTCCTCAATTTTTTGTTCCGTATACATCGTTTGCATATACTTTCTTCATTCATTCGTTCCATGTGTCCGAAACCACACCGGCTCGAGTTTGATTCGATGATATCCCACGAGACGAAATACTCGCTCATGTTAGAGAGGGTTCAGGAAAGATTTCTGAGATATCTCTACATGAGGGAGTATGGTAGCTATCCTTTGCTTTATCCCACTGTATTCCTCTTGGGCATGCTGGGGACTAATAGTTTGCAGATAAGGAGGGATGGGCGCACACTTACCCATTTCTTATCAGGGGATTCCGGAGATCTCCGTCATCTTGGAGGCTATCCATCTTTATGTCCCGGTTGGTTATATTCGACAGCGTTAGCACAGACTGTTTTATCTCCCAGCATGCAGAACCAACCTGCTTCAATTGTATTTGTAATAATATAAACTTTTTTATTCATAGTATTTACACTTCCGCTTCCATATCCGTTTCCGCTAAAATTTAGTTTTAACATTTGTTTCCGTTTCTGCTTCCATCATGACCCTTCCATTGCATCACTAATTATTAGTTTAGTTAGAAAGTTTCAATCTTGGGATTGGTTTGCAGCAATTTCTTCTATTCTTCTCTTCCATTCTTCCCTGTCTTGTGTGGCTCTTTTGAAATCTGCATATGATGAGCAGCGCACTCCACTAACAGGTCCTCCGGGTACTCTCGGCGTGGGCGTCCCCTAGAGTTTGTCCCCTCGGTCATACCCTCCATTATGGCATGCAAGAGACCAGAGACAAGAGATGTCAATGTTACAATTAGATTCTATAATGATTTTTTAATAACATACACTTTTCTGTTGTGCATTTCACTTCTTTACTTACGTATTACATATAATTATAAGTAAGCATGCTGCACGCGTTAGAATGTATTTATATCGAGATAAGAATTGTACATATATGCATATAAGAAAGTATACGAAAAATAAATATTTGAGTAACGTAATTCAATATCAGGAAAAACAAACGTATCGTGTATAATCAACAATCATTAAAGCCGTAAAAAAATCCCAATGTGTATATCGTATTAAATATTAATTTATGTTTAAGATATAGATAAGTGTAGAGATCTGTAGAAGAGGGAAGTATATGGTGAAGTGCGAGCACAAACCAACAAAGCAACAGCCGTGGCTCGCTGCTTGCGCGACATCATATGGAAGAACAAATACAC
Source organism: Lepidostoma basale (assembly GCA_022606425.2). Classification (NCBI taxonomy): domain Eukaryota; kingdom Metazoa; phylum Arthropoda; class Insecta; order Trichoptera; family Lepidostomatidae; genus Lepidostoma; species Lepidostoma basale. The sequence continues at coordinate 1,362,738 of JAHDVF020001336.1, read as the reverse complement.
GCTAACCGAAAGCAATGCTAGGATATATAAGCCAGGCGTTCGCCCCATCGTGACATATTATTATTTTTATTATTATTACTTGTTGAATCGTTCTTTGCATCATTACAGAGCAGGCCAAATGGATGTAAAGGGTATTATAGCTATCATTTTGATTCTCCGTACATGTGAAAGATAGTTAATTTATCGCCATTTCATTGTCACGTGAATTCTGCATCAGATCAAAGGCAGTGTGACAATCACACTGCAATCACCGGGAATCGAACGCGGGACCTTCGGGGTGGAAGTCAAAGCACTTACCTTTGTCACCACGAAGGTCGTCAAAGTTGTCATGTGGGATAGAAGTCAGTCGCTTTATCGCAGGCAGAACCCTCTGAGATCGGATAAAAAATGAGACGATAATGTCTATATGTGTGTAGAAGACATTGTGAGGTGGGGAAGAAGCAGAAGGCGCTTTTGAAGGAATCATGTGAACCACGTGGAGGATACAAGAATTGCAAAAATTAAGATATACCCCAGCACCAAGAGACTACCAGGAAGGCCGCCGAAGAAATTGAGGAATGGCTGGTCGTCATCATTCTAGGATAGCTCACAATCACAAACAAGTCAACCGACAAATAATCATACGACCTAAACTAAAAAGAAAAATTTTGGCGATTAGGTGCAGTTTGAGAATGCCCTCGCAAGGCGAAACAAATTTGTAACTATTTATATAAATTAAATCCAAATAAAGACACTAAACAATCCGTATTACTGTTATAAATAAATAAAATAAGAATTCATGTTTCTTTTTCTTCTTTCTAGGGATCAGCTCTTCTTATATGGCATCTCCAGGACTGTCCTGGGTGGCGTCTGATGGGGCCCGTTCTCTTTCAAGATTCCTGGTGATAAGTGTCATCCACGTCAACCGGGGCCTACCACGTCCTCTGGGTCACAGGTCGGTATTTTTATTTTAAATTATGTTTATTTAATATTTTTCTGGACTTGTTTAAATATTTTATAATTACATGATTTTCCCAATGATATAAACAAACCTTTTAACTAACTAACCTACAAACACTCTTGACTTTAGAGAGTATCTTGTTTTCCTAATGAGGAACTATCTCTCATGCGTTTCTGGTAGTAAACTATATACAATATAATATTTTACCTGTTCTCAAAATATGCCTTAAGCATTAACATTGTTTGTTATGGTCTGTTAAGATAATATAAATAGAGAGTTTAATTTTTTATTTTACAAAATAGAATAATCTAGGCATGTAAAAAGTAGCTAGGAAAGAACAAAAACAAGAACTTAATGGATTAATATTGTATGTTTTGATATAATTTTGAAAAAATAGACATTACAGAGAGAAAATACTTTTTTTAGGAATGAACTTCGTGACGACCTTCGTGGCAGAGTGGTTACGAGCTCTGACTTCCATGCCGAAGGTCCTGGGTTCGATTCCCGGCGATGGCAGTGTGATTGTCACACTGTCTTTGGTCTGCTGTAGAATTCACGTGACAACAAAATGGCGATAGATTGGCTACCTATCGCATGTCACGAGAATCAATATAAATAGCTATAAAAAAAAATGTATACAGTAATTGGGTCCAAACGACCTGTTGTGTACCTACCTAAAAAAAAAAAAAAACTCTATCTAAATAACCATCACGCCGTCTCCCCGGAAGGGTATGCAGAAAGAATGAACGACAGAATGTCCTTACATACTTCTCTCGCTTCCTCTACATTCATATATCGTGTCATGCACTCTTCACGTGACCGACATTTAATATTTGATTGAGTTGATCGTGCCAAGGTTTCCTCGGCCTTCCTCTATTTCTAGCTCCGTTAACGTCATTTACATACACCTTCATTATCATTCTGTCTTCACCCATTCTTTCCATGTATCCAAACCGTCTTAAAGGTCATTTCATTATTTTGTTCATAACACTTTAATTCGCACCGAATTCACTTCTTTAACACTCTATCACATACAGATTTAACTCACATTCATCTTAGAGATCTCATTTCTACTACATTTATTCTACTCTCGTTCTTCTTTTACCAGTTTTATAGTTCACTTCCATTTATTAAGGTCGGCACAATAATGAATTTAGGAATGCAGAATTTGTGTTATATTATAATATATAAAAGGTACATTAATGTATTCAACCACCTTAAATGATGAAGGTATAAAACCTTCGAAACTTGTCAAGAAAAATGTACTCAAATTGGAAAAAACGGTGTTTAATTTCATCAAAAATACTTAATAATAGAATTCCAGTGTTAAGTCCTTAAGTTAAGTAATGATTTTTAAATTTTCTCTTTGACTTTTCCTTTTTCAATTAAAACTTAACGCTTCGGGAGATATTCAAGAGAACACTGTTACAGCGATTTTTTTATTATTATTTTATAATTAAATTTCCCTTAATTTTCCGTGCTTAATTTCATCAATAGTCAACATTCATCCACACCTAATAAACGTTATATTATATTAATGAAGACAATGATAAATAATAATAACGACCTTCGTGGCCGAATGGTAAGTGCATCGACTGCCACCCCGAAGATTCCGGGTTCGATTCCCGGCGAGGGCAGTGTAATTGTCACACTGTCTTTAGTCTGGTGTAGAATTCACGTGACAATAAAGTGGCCATAGATTAGCTACCTATCACATGTCACGAGAATCACTATGATAGCTATAATACCCTTTACATCGATTTGGCTCATTCTGTCATGATGTAAAGAACGATTCAACAAAATAATAATAATAATAATAAATTATATAATCTATCTAACGAAATTATGAAAGGATCGCTGCGTTGGTTCGGACATATAGAGCGCATGGTTGGAGAAAAAATGGTTAGTAAAGTATTCGGTAACGATGTATAATAAATGGAGTACGGAGTCGAGGTAGACCGAGGAAAACGAATGTGGAGGAATCTAGAGAGGTGTGTCAGGAAAGAGTAGTGTGGCTCTTGGGGAAATCCGTATAACTCGACATTCTCGACCGACGTTTCGGAGATCTTTGCAGTCTCCACCGTCAGGGTAGTTATATATGAGAGTATATAGCTACCCTGAAGATGGAAACTGCAACGATCCCCAAAATGTGGGTCGAGAAAGACGAGGTACATAGATTTTACAAAAAAACATATTGCTACCAACCGTAAAAAACTAACCAATTAATTATTATTATTATTATTATTTTTAGATAAACTTAAGGCATTAACACGTGAAATTCTATAATAACGAATTTTTATAAATTAAAACACTGTTTTTCCACTTTTGAGTTTATTTTTCTCGACATGTTCCGAAGGCTTACATCATTGGGAGAACAATATAAACTCAAAACGATATAAACTCGTTCTCCTGATAATGCTGGTGTTATAAGCCTTCGAAACATGTCGAGAAAAATAAACTCAAAAGTGGAAAAAACAGTGTTTTAATTCATAAAAATTCGTTATTAATATTATTTTGAATAGCTCTATACATCATTACAGCGCGAGCTAAATCGATGGAAAGGATATAATTATCATATTCATTATCAAGACATGTAATAGGTAGCTAATATATCACCGTTTTATTGTCACTTGAATTCTACACCAGACCAAAGACAGTGAGATAATCATACTGCCGTCGCAGGGAATCGAACCCGGGACAATCTGTGTGGCAATCATATCACTTACAACTCGGCCACGAAGGTCGTCATATCATTTAATATTTTATTTTCAAATTAAATTATTTTATTCTACTCATTCTTATATAATAGTTTCGTTTTTTCTTTTTCTTTTTTTTCACTGGAGAAGCATATGTACAATACAACATATTTTTGCGGAAAATACAAAAATGTGACGTGAAAATAAATTGTGTTTTTTGTTATTCAAATGTGAATTCACAACACAAAGTATTAGATAATAATATATAAAATATGTTAGACGGAATATTATTTGTCGCCCAAGGAATCATTGTTGCCGACAAATTGGGATTGGTATTTCATGAATGAAATCCCCGAATAACAGATTTATATTTGTGGAAATGGCAAGTCCAAAACAGGGAAAGAATAATTGTTATCTCGCATACACGTATTACTGATATAATATTATTATAAATACAAGGCGTCTGAAAAGAAAGTTTATAAATATATATTGAACCCAAGTCCCCTGGATCAGGAGCCAAGCGTTCTATCCCCTAGACCACCACCCGATTGGTATTTCATGAATTTAGTGATTTGATTAAAAAAGCCTGTTATTCGACCCTTATGTATGGAAGCAAAGCATGGAACTGGCAAAAGAAGGATGAAAGTAGAATAAATGCAGTAGAAATCAGATCTCTTAGACGAATGTGTGGATACTCTGTGTATGATAGAGTGTCGAATGAAAATATAAGAAGTGAATGCGGTGCGAATGATGGTGGCATGAACAAAATAATGAAAGGATCATTAAGATGGTTTGGACATATGGAAAGAATGAATGATGAAAGAATGGTTAAAAAATTATATGTCAATGATGTAAATGGAACCAGAAATAGAGTATCAAATAAATCAAATATTGAATGTCGGCCATGTGAGGAGTCAGAGAAATCGACGCGCGTGCATGACACGATGTATGAATGTTGAGGAAGCGAGAGAAATATGTCAGGAAAGAAAAGTGTGGCAGTCCATTCTTTCTGCCTACCCCTTCGCGGAGACGGCGTGATGGCTAGTTAGTTAGTCATAAAAAAGACAATCTGCGGGAAGAAATACAAGCCCAAGTAAACAAGGCAGCTGCAAACTTTGGGGCTCTAAAATCCACAATATGGAAAAACAAAGACATGGCCATTAAGAGTAAGATGAGAATCTATAAAACATGCGTAAAACCAATAATAACATGTGGCGTCGAAGCAATGGCAGACACAGTAAGGACCAAACAAGTTTTGAGGACTTCCGAGATGAAAACACTGAGGACGATAGCAGACAAGACACTGAGAGATCGCGTGAGGAACACCAGAATAAGAGAGATATGTGAGGTTGAGGATATTATAAGATGGAGCAGTCAGCGTAAAAGGGACTGGTACGGTCATGTTCAAATAATGGACACCACCAGACTCCCCTGTATTGCATTGCATAATCAGCCTCATGGGACACGTTGGACAGCTGGGAATCTACCTCACAAGAGGAGTAACACTCTGGAGAACAGACCACATAGGTCTACAACAAGGAAGAAGAAGAAGAAGTAGAAAATTAAAAAAAAGTAAGTGATTTATCGAAAAAATGTATATTGATCAAGTACATAATTGGGAATTTATTTCTTAAAAATAATATCGTCCAAATGTAAGCCCTTGCGTTCGCGGCACTCATTTAGTCGAACAGTAAAATTTCTAACTGACGGCTCGGCAGGTAGACTCCGTGATGGTTGCCACTTCGTGAAGAATATTTTCAATCAAATGCGCCAGGCAAGTCAGTTTATTGGCGTAAACTTTAGATTTGAGATATACCCACAGGAAAAAGTCAATTGGGGTTAAATTAGGACAGCATGGAGGCCAATTTATGTAACCTCTCCTGGATATAAATTTGCCAGGGAAAATTTCACAACACGTGGCAGAGATGTATTGGATGTGTGTGACGTTGCTCCGTCCTGTTGGAACCATATTATTTGGTTATAGCCTTGAAAGTTTTGCAATTCAGGCACCAAGAAGTCATCTAACATCTCCACATAACGCTCTGATTTCAATCATAAACATTTTTTTGCAACACCTTGTAGATCCAACATAATACAATATATCCACTTGCGATAAATTTGTTCTTCATTCTTACTGAAATTGAATTGTTAATATCATAGGTTCCTTACAAGGGCGTTACAGCCCCCCACGGGGCCCTGGAACCTTCCATAGGGACGTAAGCAGGTACAAAGATTAATGGGGAGGCGTTGAGGTAGTCAAGGGGTTGACCACGACGTATGTATATGGATATATATAATAATAATGAAATTATTAATACGAACGAAAATGTATGTTTTCTAGAAGTTTTATTATGGTTTATTTTGTTTATTTATTTACTCAAATAATAAATATTAATATTAGGTTACAATTTCGTTACAAATTTAATTAATATAAGTCTAAATTTGTTCATTTCAGCATATTATTTATGATCACAGATGACCTTCGTGGCCGAGTGGTAAGTGCATTGACTGAAACCCTGAAGGTTCCGGTTTCGATTTCCTGCGAAGGCAGTGTGATTGTCACAGTGTCTTTGGTCTGGTGTAGAATTCACGTGACAATAAAATGGCGATAGATTAGTTTTACATTGATTTGGCTCATGCTCTCTTGATGTACAAAATAATAATAATAGAAATAATTTATGGGAGGGACATGTTTTGCCTGTCTAAGACATAATCAAAATTCACAAAACTTTTCTTTCCCATAAATTTTAATAAATATTCTAAAAAACATATTCATTTGCATTAATTATTTAATATGGAGTTTTACAACATTGTTCAAGAAACAATAAATAATAATTGAATATTTTAAAATAAATTTATGAATAAATAAATTAAAAAACTATCTAAATATAACCATTTCTAATAAATTTGATAATATATTTTAATTTACCGAGGAGAATTTCACGTGAGGAATCAGAGAAATCGACGCGCCTGCATGCCAAATATTATAGTATGAATGTAGAGGATGCGAGAGAAGTATGTCAGGACAGAACAGTGTGGCGGTCCATTCTTTCTGCCTACCCCCCAGGGAGACTGCGTGATGTTTATTTAGTTAGTTAGCTATGTTCTATAAACAGAATACATTTTTTCATCTTCGAGTATGGTATATTTCAATATGTTTCGAATGTAGTGTAGTTTTTAATCATATAGAAAACAATGTAATATAAAGATTTGAAGAATTTTTATCGTCTGTTTGTTACGATATTCTGTCTCTTACGCTTTGTGTATAAGCACACCTTATTATTTTATAAATATTCAAAGATAACATTATTTCGGATATAAATGACATTCTTCCTTTTTAATATGATAGGATAAAAAGCAATTAAAGTGAAAAAAAACAATAAAAAAACAGTGTACATAATCATAAATAAAATTCCTGATTTCAGTAATTCTAAGAAAATGTAATATATTTATTATTTTAAAAAAATATTTCAATACATATGAATATGTCAACAACGGTTGAAGAAAATTAATTTTGTTATTTGAAATTTCATGGTAGAAGTTGATATAATGGAAATAAAAAACACATTGTAATTTTTTTTTTTTTTTTATGTATACAACAGGTTGCTTGAACCCAAATACTGTATACAATTAATTTTTTTAGCTATTATATTGATTCTCTTGCCATGTGTTAGGTAGCCAATCTATCGCCATTTTATGGTCACGTGAATTCTACACCAGACCAAAGACAGTGTGACATTCACACTGCCATCGCCGGGAATCGAACCCGAGACCTTCGGTATGGAAGTCAGAGCTCTTACCACTCTGCCACGAAGGTCGTCAATGTTACATATTGACATTCAAAATAAAACAATTATTTCACCAATGATATAACAATATTTGTTTGTTTTAGATTATAAAGCACTATCAAATTATACTTATTTCGAATTGATTAGTAATTAAACTTTTATTTGCATCATTACCGAAAGCATCGTAAGCGAAATCAATTATTATTTTATTACACTGTTAACTATACACTCGCTAATAATAATTAATTGTCGAATAAACGTCATTTTTTATGTGCCCAGTTAAAACAGAACCGAAACAGTTCAAATAAAAACATTAATAGCGAACTCTGAAAACAAAACAAAACGAATTACGGATCAAGAAAGTTTTCATAATAAGCTTACCTCTACAGCTTTTACTGCCCAGAGCGCCGTGGAACAAATTTCAATACTTATTTTTAGTGAAATTGCATTACTTCATAAACTTTTTAAACCACTTTGAAAAAGCAAAATTATTTAATGTTCCATTTTATACGAAAACTTCGAAAAAAACCCACTTATTTCAATGCACGTCTTTAATATACTCGTATATAAAAAAACTCGTAAAGTCATGTATACTTTAAATTCATATCCAAGAGTTTTATCTGATATTTTAAATTAACACTAAATTTTGTTTATTTTATAATAAAACCACAACTAAAACAAGCGCATTAAAATACAAACAAATATATTATAACCACATTTAAAAACTTTAAAATATTCACATCCTTAACACTTGTACGAATCGAGATCGCGTATGAATTCACGAATTTTCCGAGGAACGAGTAGAAACGTCCTACCACGACGAACGTCCTGGGGTTACTGGCGGCGAAATTTGAAAAAAAGAACTGAAACACGTGTATTTTCATGAAAACATCTCCCGACAACATTGCGAATACAATATCACCACGTAAAATAATCGAAAGGGTAAACTTCTTATTGCAACAACAAATTTAAAAGCTTTTTACGAAATAAAACTTTTTATAAAGTGTCAAAAATTTGCAGCACCATTTCATTCAGTCGGAAAATCGCGCAGGCAATCTGCATGAAGCGTTATGATGGGGTTTAATCTGTGCTTGCGAGTAGAAATGATTCATTCTATTATATGTGAGTTCTGCGTTTATTTCAATGTTGAAATAACATTTTTGTTAACTGTTTGCTACTGTCCTCGAGTTTTCACGATGTTTCAGAATGATGTGATTGTAGTTCGCAAGGATTTGAAAACCCGTTGCTAAATCACAATTTAAGCAACAAGTGTAACAAATATCTTTAAACCCTCTGTTCGTTCATTCGAATAAACTTTTGTAAGAAAGTTGAAGGCGCGTTGATTCCAAATTTCAATTTGAAGATTTAAATTTAGAATCCTAATTATTCGATCAATGACATAACCAACAAACAAACGTACCATTATACCGTGTCCTCGGAAGGGTAGTTAGATATAATAAACCGCCATACAACTCTACCTTACACTGACACACCTCTCTAGCTTCCTTCACATTCATGAAGCTAGACATACACGCACGTCGATTCTTTCGACTTCTAAAATGAAAAAATGAAAAAAAAAAATCAATCTTAATGAATAGCGCTTGTGTAGATTGAACTAAAAAAATGTGAAGTGCTACGCAGCATTCTAACATATATACATCATCCAAAAATTTGTCAGGCGTGGTGGTCGTAAGAAGGGCGGAATGGAGAATGTTGTTAAACATAAAGCGATCGCTTAACCCAACCAATGACAGGTCATAAGTCCTGTAAGCGCCTCGACCATCATATTCTGTTCCCAGAAAATAATTTACATCTTTGTCTCTATTGAGATACTATTAATCCTTATAAAAAAAAATTATCGGCAATGGGTAAAATCCAGTATTTGTCTACAAGTATTTGTATACATTCAAAATGTTGTAAAAAATATATTTTTTTTCACGTCGTGTTTTGCTCGGTCTTACTCAACTCCCTTTACATCGTTAAAGCATACCTATAACCATTCTTTCTTCATCCAAACCAACGCAGTGATCCTTTCATCAATTTTGTTCATAATTTTAAAAAATACTTAACGTACCTATAATATAATGAACAAAATTATGAAAGGATCACTGCGATGGTTTGGACTTGTGGGAACATGGATAAAGAAATAATGAAGACAATAACATCAACAACAAACCATCACGCTGTTTCCCCGTAGTGGTAGGCAGAGAGAATGGACCGCCACACTACTCTATCCTGGCACACCTCTCTAGCGTCCTCCACATTCATGCAGCGAGTCATACACGTACGTTGATTCTTTTGGGTGTCCCATATATGGTCAAAAAAATTTTTTTTTGGATTATTGAAACGCATATCCGATATGTATGTTTAATAGTCTACTAGTTACCCAAATACAGAATTTCAACTATTTCGTTAATTCCAACCCGTGCCCACTTGCCCTCAAAGTTTTAGAAAATAGCTGCTTCAAGTGTATTTTAAATGCAGTTGTAGATGATCACTTAAAACCATTATGTTAAGGGACACCCTAATGACCAACCTTAAAAATTTGATTAATTTGGTCATGCCATGTTTTCCTCGGTCTGCGTCGACTCCGTACTCCATTTACATCATTAACATATACTTTCTTAACCATTCTTCCTCCATCCACGCGCTCCATACATCCGAACCAACGCAGCGATCCTTTCATAATTTTGTTCATAATACCTCCTTCCGCTCTACATTCCTTCTTATATGAGCATTTGAGATTCTGTCGTATGTCGTTCTAATTTTACGTTAATAATGTGAATAGATTATGGAGTTGAGGAATACCGAGGAAAACTTGTTATCAATAAATTAATCAAATTTTAAAAGTCGGCAATGTTACAAGTCGCAAAAATCGACGTTCGTGTATGACTCGCTTTATGAATGTGGAAAAAGCTAGATTAGTGGGTAAGGATAGAGTAGTCTTCGTCTTTATCTTCAGGTGGCCTGTCTCTTACGAGTAATTGGCCTCCTGCGAAGTCGACTCCCAGCTGTTGATCCATCTCTTTGGTTGTCTGCCCGGGGGTTGTCTACCTTGGGGCTGGCCGTGGGTAGTCCGGTTAAAGATGAAAATCCAAGCAGCGAGAAATCACCACGAAGGCCGCCAAAAAGACGGAGAGATGGCTGGACATCATCATCCCAGGGCAGCCCACCGTCATAAATAAGTCACACAACCTAAACTAAGAGAAGGTGAAGAAGCATTTTTCAAACATTCTGAGATAAGATAGAATAGTGGGGGAGTTTATTATTTCTGGCATCCCTTCTGGGAACAACGTACTGTTTTGTTTGTTTGTTTAATTTGTGTATCCCAAACATATGCTCCTATTATCATAATGTTAATGGTCTGTTTTGCGGTCACTCGTTTCATTAAACCAGAACAATGCAGTGTCGAATTTCATTTAGAAGAGCCATTATCAATATGGCTTAACTATATCATTTTCGGTTACTCATTGAATTGTTCACTCGCTTCGGTGAAATATGGCCGACATTATTTTATTTTTAGTTTAATTAACTTAAAAAAAACATTTAGTTTATAATGAATGCAATGATATTTATGAAGAATAGGGAAAACATTGTTTGCAATGTTATTGATTGTTGAGGTATTCTTCTTCTTTCTGTGTCCTGTCAGGTCTCCCCAACGTTGACTATCACCCTTGAGTAGGCCTCCCTGTTCTGGGCAGCTCGGAACAGCTCCTCCACGGTCCTCAGCCCTGTCCACTCTCGGATGTTTCTCAGCCAGGAAATCTGCCTTCTCCCAACACCTCGTCGACCCTCAATCTTACCCTTTAAGATCAGATGTAACAGTGCGTATTTTTCGTCTCTCAGAACATGGCCCAAGTAGGACACCTTACGGACTTTGATGTTGGTCAGCAACTCTCTGTCAAATCTCTATGGAAAACGTTTGTGTTGCTGACCGTGTCAGTCCAGGAGATGCGTAACATCCTTAGGTATTAGTTTTGTAAAACTCCATTATTAATTTATAATAGTAAACACGTTTTTTTAGTGATTTAACTTAGATTTACTTTATATAAATTATACAAATAGTGACAAATTTGTTTGGACTTGCGAGGACATTCTCAAACCGAAGCCAGTTTGAAAATGCGCTCGCAAGGCGAAACAAATCTGTCACTTTTCATATAATGTATATAAATTAAATCCAAGTAAAACCACTAAACAATCGTGTTGACTATTTAAAATTAATATCCAATGTTATTATTTTTATTAATTTAATTTAATTGGAAAAACCCAATTGATTTATTAGAAATACAGAGATATTTATAAGGATTACATTGAAAACTTACACGATAAACTGAAATATTAGCACTGTGGAATTACTTAATTATGTTTTTTTTATGAAATTATTAAATTAATTTTTATGAAATTTTTATGAAAATTCCTTTGTCTTTTTCTTTTTTATATACTTTGTATATAAAACACTATTTAAATTCATGATTTAATTGTATCTCAATAGAGACGAAGATGCAAATTGGAAACTGAATATGGTTGATCAAGGTGTTTACAGGACTTATGACCTGTCATTGGTTGGGTTAAGCGCACGCTTTATGTAATTACAACATTCCCCATTCCACCTTTTTCTTTATGACTATGTAAGACAAATTTTTGGAAGTTGTATATGTGTTACAAATCTATGCCTAATTTCACATGTCAGTTTCAACATGCCATCTATGAGATTTTGATTACATATGTTAATCTTTTTAAGATTGCTCTATATAATCCACATACTAACGCCATCTATGGAGATTAATTTTAGCATTTAGCAGAACTACTTCATTAACACAATGTGAAAGGCAATCGCCATTAGCGCATTGTTAGAAGCTTACATGGTCATTAAGAAAAATGTGGAGTGGGGAATGCTGTAATTACATAAAGCGTGCGCTTAACCCAACCAATGACAGGTCATAAGTCCTGTAAACACCATGATCAACCATATTCAGTTTCCAATTTGCATCTTCGTCTCTATTGAGATACAATTAAATCATCAATTAATAACCCACGGTGGGTGAAATCCAGTATTCGTATACAAGTATAAGTATACATTCGCAAAAAAAACTATTTAAATTACATATCTGACATGTTTCGGACAACCAGCTCTTCTTCAGTGATACATATTATAAAGATACTCGTACATATTTAAAATATTATAAAATTGTTTACAAATATGATCAATTTTATAATATATTAAATATGTAACTAACTAACTAACTAACCATCACGCCGTCTCCCCGAAGGGGTAGGCAGAAAGAATGGACTGCCACACCTTTCTTTCCTGACATATTTCTCTCGCTTCCTCAACATTCATACATCGTGTCATGCACGCGCGTCGATTTCTCTGACTCCTCACATGGCCGACATTCAATATTTGATTTATTTGATCGTGCCACGTTTCCTCGGTCTTCCTCTATTTCTGGTACCATTTACATCATTAACATATAATTTTTTTACCATTCTTTCTTCATTCATTCTTTCCATATGTCCAAACTATCTTAATGATCCTTTCAATATTTTGTTCATGACACCATCATATTAAATATGTATCTTTATAATATGTATCACTGAAGGAGGACAGGTTGTCCGAAACATGTCTGATATGTAATTATAATAGTGTTGTATATACAAAGTATATAAAAAAAGAAAAATACAAATAAAACATCTACAACACATAGAATGGCAAACATAGAAGAATTGTTTTTCCTTTTCAAGAATATTTTTCTCAGTTTAAATCGATCTTATTTTCCGTTAATATCGTTTTCCCGATTATAAAGGGTGTAAAACATTTGAAATGTGCAGTAAAAATAAACTGAAAAGTGGAAAAGCTGTTTTATAATTCATTTATTGTTTCTTGAACAATCATGTACAACTCCATATTAAATACTTAATACGAATGAAAACTTCTGGTTATTAGAAGTTAAATAATATTATAGTTAATGGAAATGACATGTCTCATCTTTCTTTCTAAGGCATTATCAAATGTTAAATTAATTAATAAACATTAAATAATGTCTGTCATTCCCATAACCTAAAATAAAACTTCCAAATATCAGACGCTTTCATTCGCATTAATAAGGTTTTTAATTCATTAAAAAATAAACCAACCTGGGTAATAATAATTATTAATATTTAATAAAAATAAAAATAAATTAAATAAATTAAAGAATCCCATAACCGATTTGCATATATTTAATCTTTCATTTTGCAAAAAAGGTTTTTGAATGAAAAATGATATTTTTAATGAAAAATTTTCTAACGTCGGCATTATTAGATAATTTATCATTATAAAGAACGATTAACGTACTTCGTTAGGAAATATTCCGCTGCAGAAAATGCTTATTAATATTTTCATAAAGTCAGTTTGAAGGCAAAGTTAGTCTTATATTAAAAATAATATTCTCGCCCATTCCAACGTGACACGAAAAATTCGTATATCATAAGAAAATCAAATACACTGAAGAACGATAAGTACAACCCGTACTTATCGTTCGTTTTTACACTGAAGAACGATAAGTACAACCCGAAACATGTATGTGAAGAGTGTAATTATGATTTGTGACTCGTAATTCAAATTAGAATAAGTTTTTGGAAACATTGTACAATACTATCACTGCACTTTTTGCATTATTCACAAACATGTTTCGGGACACAAACTTCCCTTCTTCAGTGTATGAATTTTAAAAGTTAAATGAAAGAGAGTTATTACTAATATAATAAACGACCTTCGTGGCATTCTGATTGCCATACCGAATATTCCGGGTTCGATTCCCGGCGATAGCAGTGTGATTGTCACATTGTCTTTGGTCTGGTGTAGAATTCTCGTGACAATAAAATGGCGATAGATTAGCTACCTATCACACGTCACGAGAATCAATATATCAGCTTAAAAACAAATTGTAAACAGTAATTCCTATTCATAAGGTTCTATGTATATTTCCTTTGATATTCTTTTGTTTCACCCTTTACATCGATTTGGCTCGCGCTGTAATGATGAAAGGAGTTTATAATAATAATTTGAAAAGACTCACCTCCGGAAAGAAATTTCACTAATCAATATACACTGCATATATTTTACTAGCATTAGTGCCTTGTTTGAATTCCCAAATAATATGCATTTTTTTATTCTCCATTTTAAGGATTTGAAATAACACATTTTTAACGTCTACCACACTAAATGATTGTCGAATGAGTGATAGGCATCTACATTAAACAAAGAAGGCATTATGAACAAAATAATGAAAGGATCGCTGCGTTGGTTCGGACATATGGAGCGCATGGGTTAACGATGTAAAAGGAGTGCGGAGTTGAGGTAGACCGAGGAAAACATGGCATTTCCAAATTAATCTAATTTTAAAGGTTGGTCATGTCAGAAGCCGGAAGAATCGAGTGCGTGTATGACTCGCTGTTTGAATTTGGAGGAAGCTAGAGAGGTATGTCAGGATAGAGTAGTGCGGCAGTTCATTCTTTCTGCCTACCCATGCGGGGAAACGGCGTGAGGGTGTGTTGTTGTTGTCAATATATTATAATACATTATGGTATATTCATAACATATTGAACAATGTTATTCTCGAAAATACAATCGAAGATATTAATATGACGAATGTGTTCAAACAAGCTTAGCCAAGTATAATATTAGATTTGTTACGAATATAGGGTTGCCCAGAATGTTACAGTATTTGAATTAGTTATAACTTTTAAATATATTTTTTTATTTATATTTTTTCTTTATATTTTAATTATGTATTTTAATTTTAAATAGGTTTCACCACCAAATGCGCAAGTGTCTCAGATAATAATGACTACTAGATCGGGAGTAGAAGAAGAGTTGGACGGCCCATGTTGAGGTGGGATGATGAGGTGAGGAAATATGAGGCACAGCTCCTACAAATTACAAATTGGAAGTCGGCGGCAGAGGAGAGGAGGTGTTGGAGGCAGAAGTTGAAGGAGGCCTGTAGGGCCATTGAAAAAAAATAAGAAGATAAGTAATGATCTTTTTAATTTTAATCGTTAACACTTTTAAGTTTATTTTTCTCGACATGTTTCGAAAGCTTTTTGCACCTTTAAATAATGAAAAATATGTAAATATAAAATTTCTTTATTATTATTTATTTAGTGTGCTTTCGCTTGTGTTTATGTTTGACCAGTTTCGGCAGCTTGCTGCCATCTTCTGGTCTTTTTACGTCCTTCATTATTAGGAGAATGATTTAAATTTCAAGAAAAATAAATTTAAGAGTGGAAAAAATACTGTTTTAATTCATAAAAATTCGTCATTCATAAAATTTCCACAGTGTTAACGCCTTTAGTTTATCTAAAAGAAATAAACTGTTCATAAGCGTTCTTCCGATTATGAAGGAATAAGCCTTATTTCTTTTAGATAAACATAAGGCATTCACACTGTGGAATTTCATAATGACGAATTTTCATTAACTAAAACACTTAAATAATTTTAACACCAATATTTAAAATCAGTAAATTTTACATATTTATTTTAAGATTATTTTTGTTAGGATCATGTTTACCACAATTCAGTTTGCAATAGTGTCACCAGTCTGCCGATGCCAGCGAACCTGGCAAAACCGGTCGCTCTCGAAATGAAGATAAAATTGGAAATAGTTAAAAAACATAGTTTTATTTAATTATTATTTAAATTGAACTTCCATCAAGAGATTTAAGTCAAATCATTTGAAACTATTTTTATAAACTGTTAAATTAAAACACTTTGTTTTATGCCGCTGTTTCGACAACCTACGTTGACATCATCAGGTGTTACAATAATATATCAAATTATTATGATATTAATGTCTTACTTAAAATATTATGTCTTATATCTTATTTAAAATTATATAAAACACTGACCTATCCAAAAAAGCTAGAATGGCAGTGCACAATGGTGTTCTTCTACCGACCCTGGATGGAAGCGAATGGGAACTCTATGGAAGCGAAGCGTGGAACTGGCAAAAGAAGGATGAAAGTAGAATAAATGCAGTAGAAATGAGATCTCTAAGATGAATGTGTGGATACTCTGTGTATGAAAGGGTGTCAAATGAAAATATAAGAAGTGAATGCGGTGCGAATGATGGTGTCATGAGCAAAATACTGAAAGGATCATTAAGATGGTTTGGAAAAGAATGAATGAAGAAGGAATGGTAAAAAAAATTATATGTTAATGATGTAAATGGAACCATAAATAGAGGAAGACCGAGGAAAACGTGGCACGATCAAATAAATCAAATATTGAATGTCGACCATGTGAGGAGTCAGAGAAATCGACGCGCGTGCATGACACGATGTATGAATCTTGAGGAAGCGAGAAAAATATGTCAGGAAAGAAAAGTGTGGCAGTCCATTCTTTATGCCTATCCCTTCGGGGAGATGGCGAGATGATTAGTTAGTTTGTTAGTTTAAAACACTGATTTTTGTTTCCATTTTTGAGTTTATTTTTCTAATTTATATCGTTCTCCCGACGATGAAGGTGTGCCTTAGAAAAATGTCGAGAGAAAAAAAACTCAAAAGTGGAAAAAATAGTGTTCTTACTCGTAATAAAAATGTAAAATAAGGATTTAATCGGTTTATTTTAATTTGAAAGTTAAACTTACTTTGAGTAACTGTTCTATAGTTAACCACTCCGTCTGGTGTTAAAATGGTTTCAAAATACATAACACCCAATCCACAACATGAATCTATGACGTATATATTTGCTTTTACCAAAGCTTGTGATTTATTACTTTGATTAAATAACATTCAAATACAATTATCTTACTCCAGTTCCAGGCCAAAATCATAAATCAAATACTTTAAAATTGGAACAAGTGGGTGCATTTATAAACCAACTAAATAAATAACTAACCATCACGCCGTCTCCCCGAAGGGGTAGGCAGAAAGAATGGACTGCCACACTTTTCTTTTCTGACATTTTTCTCTTGCTTCCTCAACATTCGTGCACGCGCGTCGATTTCTCTGACTCCTCACATGGCCGACATTCAATATTTGATTTATTTGATCGTGCCACGTTTTCCGCGGTCTTCCTCTATTTCTGGTTCCATTAACATCGTTAACATATAATTTTTTTTACCATTCTTTCTTCATTCATTCTTTCCATATGTCCAAACCATCTTAATGATCCTTTCATTATTTTGTTCATAACACCATCATTCGCACCGCATTCACTTCTTATATTTTCATTCGACACTCTATCATGCACGGAGTATCCACACAGTATCCATGCAGTAGAATTGAGATCTCTTAGACGTATGTGTGAGCATTTATATATTTAGGAAATATATTTACAGAGGATGGGCGAGTGAAGAGGAATTTTGGAAGAAGAGTTGAGGCAGGCAACAATATGAATGGTGCATTTAAACTTATCATCGTAAACAAAAGCCTTTCCAAAAACGCTTAGATCCCAATGCACAATGGTGTTCTTGTGACGACCCTTATGTATGGAAGTGACACCAGTGGGAAGAGCAATTAGTCTGCTGAACGCGGTCTCCTCGGGGATCGACGTCTTTCATATTAGTGAAGGTACGTTCAGGAGACAAATAATCTTGTCTTCCTAATGTCAAACCATCTCTAATGCGATCCTGGTACTATGTTGTATTTTTATAATAGTTTATCTATACTCAATAGATACCTTAAACTTTATCCTGTTTGTATGGTCTTTTGAGTTAATAAACTGATTTGATTTGATTTGATTTGAAAGTGAAGCATGCAAATGGCAAAATAGCGATGAACGTAGAATAAATGCAGTAGAATTGAGATCTCGTATACGAATGTGTGATAAATCTGCATATGATAGAGTCTCAAATGCAAGTATAAGAAGTGAATGCGGTGCGAATGAAAGTGTTATGAACAAAATAATGAAAATTTCATTAAGATGGTTTGAAAACATGGAAAGAATGAATGAAGATGAAGTTTATAAGAATAGTACATGTTCTTATTCTTTCAATGCCGTGTCAGGTCCCCTCAACTTTGGCGATCACCTCCACTTCACATGACCCAAATATAAGACTTTTCTTACTTTCACACTCGACAACAGCTCTCTATTGGCTCTGGTTCTCTGTTGTACGTCTGCATTACTGAGCTTATCGGTCCACGGTATACGGAGCATTCCGAGTATATAAAGTATATGTTAACGATGTTAATGGAACTAGAAATAGAGGAAGAGCGAGGAAAACGTGAGGTGAGGTGTCGGAGAAATCAACGACTATCTTAATTAGGAATAACTTTAGATTCACTAAATTATTTTCACAAGATTGCTTTCACTTTCATTTCTTGACTGAAAACTCAAATACGTCATTTTGTGATCAAAGCGACACTATTAGAAACCACAGATAACAAATTAGGCACGCATCAATCATTTCGTTCATAACAACGTATTTTACGCAAGGTAATAAATAACACATACATCGCATTCATAGACCTGGAGAAGGCTTTCGACAAAGTGGAATGGAAAAGACTCTTCGACATTTTGAAGAGAATTGGATTTTTGAAAAATTGGATTTTTGAAGAATTGAATTTTGAAGAGATGGAATACTAATAATTTGAAGGATGGATCAGGACACATGGAAATAATGAGTAAAGACAGAGTGGTGAAGAAGGCAAATGTAAACGACGTGAACGGAGTTAGCAAAAGAGGAAGGCCGAGGAAAACGTGTCACGATCAAATCAATCAAATATTAAATATCGGTCGCGGGAGGAGTCTAAGAAGCCGAAGGGCGTGCATGACGTGTGGCGGTCTATTCTTTCTGCCAACCCCCTTGACTGCTTTAATTTTTCTCTCTTATATATTTTTAATATCATACAATTTTATGTAGATCTGAGTGTAAAGGAATCTTTCAGTTCAATTTTCAGCCACAACCGAAATATAGGAAAATTATTACAATACATACCTACAATAACAAAAGAAATCAATATTTAAGTTTAATTTGCTTTATTAGTACCTACGTGATTAGCGTGCTTTTTTTGTGTTTTTAGACTATGTTTTTTTATCTTCCCACGCTCTCTATTTTTTATGTGTCTTCTACTGCCCCCCTGAAAATCTCAAACGCCCACAAGGGGGCGTTATCGGCCACTTTGAGAACCTAGGGTTTTAATATGATGCTTTTTTTGATACAGAAAGCATTTTTTTAATGAAACCTTAAGAATAAAGAATAAAAAATAAAAACTGTTCATCTCCATACATAAAAAAATAACAAATATGAATCTTATTAAATAAAGCTTTATCAAAAAAAGTTACTTGACATAAAATATTGCTATTCAGTACAGAAATACGCGGGCATTTATATATTTTTTTTTCAAAATTAGATACTTGATTTTTGAGCGACGCTAAGTCTATGGGAGGGGGCGTTAAACGTTTATTTGTCTTGTAAAGGGGGCGGTGGCCCATTAAAGATGGGAAACCTATGGTCTAAGACAATGATACTCAATTTTTTTTTGTCTTCGGGCCACATACATATATTTGTAAAGCTACGCGGGCCGCAACACTATACTGGTATGAAGAAAAAAAATCATGAAACCCCCCACCCCCTATTTTTGGAAAACAATTTGAGATTTAAAAAATTATAAACTAAAGCAGAATAATGGTAGTACATATCACTTATTATTATCAGCATACGGTTCCTTAAAAATAGAAATAGTGAAAAAGTAAAACTTAAAAGTAACGTGTATCAAGGCGTTTCTTTCAAAATTACTGTGATTTTTGAGATTGAGTAATTTTTCAACAATTTTAGACAAATCGGGTTTATAATTGCTGCATGCTACCCTCAATACATCGTCAATGTGAGAATCAGTAAGTCGATTCCTATGTAAGATGCATCACAAAGACATGTTGATGCAAACAACGTGAGGAGCAGGAAAGCACAATTTTTTACAGTCTTGTATTTTTAATGAACTAATTTTCAAAAATGGATATACTTCCTTCCCTCTCTTTTTTCTTCAAAAGTAGCTTTCAGATTAGTATTGTTCATGTATCAAGATATACGAAATATATAATAGAATGCCAGATTTTTTAAATCATGTCCCTAATAATAAATGTGTTTAGGGCCGCAAAAAAAGCTTGGCGGGCCGCAGGTTGAGTATGGTTTAGTTTAAGAGATCTCTTTTCTACTGCATTTATTCTACTTTCATCCTTCTTTTGCCAGTTCCATGCTTCGCTTTCATACATTTTACACGTTTTATATTAGCAGTTTAGCAATAGTAAAAGTCCGTTACAATCCTTATTTTCCAAATTCCATGCTTCGCTTCTATACACAAGAGTCGGTACAAGAACACCATTGAAAAATAAATGACACAACAAATGGTTTGCATATTGAATAGAGGCATTATCGCAAAGCGAGCGTGTAACGATCTCCGAGATTTAATGAATATTTTATAACGCGTTCGGGAAATTTATCAAAATAATACTCGCATTATCTGCAGTGTTTGAACAGTGCCGGCATTATAAAGCCCTACCTGCGAATACCTGGTAGCCAAAATCGCGTGTTATTATTAAACTGTTATCTCGCTACTTATCGTGCTCGTGTTGCCTCCTGTTTTCAATTTTTTTAAAGCTTACACAAATTTCAATTTTTTATTACATGAAATAAAATAAAAATGGAGTTCTGGTTCCAACCCTTATGTATGGAAGCGAAGCATGGAACTGGCAGAAGAAAGATGAGAGCAGAATAAATGCGGTAGAGATGAGGTCCCTAAGACGTATGTGTGGTAGAACGATGTACGACAGAATCTCAAATGCTGATATTAGGAAGGAGTGTAGAGCGAAAGAAGGTATTATGAACAAAATTATGAAAGGTTCGCTTCGTTGGTTCGGACATATGGAGCGCATGGGTGAAGAAAGAATGGTTAAAAAAGTATACGTTAACAATGTAAATGGAGTAAGGAGTCGAGGTCGACCGAGGAAAACATGGCATGACCAAATTAATCAAATATTAAAAGTTGGTCATGTCAGAAGCCGGAAGAATCGACGTGCGTGTATGACTCGATGTATGAATGTGGAGGAAGCTAGAGAGGTGTGCCAGGATAGAGTAGTGTGGCGGTCCATTCTCTCTGCCTACCCCTGCGGGGAAACGGCGTGATGGTTTTGTTTGTTGTTGTTATAAAAATAAAAATATGTCCATATTTGTTAGAATGTATACATATGCGTGTAGACAAATACTGGATTTTACCCATTGCGGGTTAATCATTTTTAAGATGTAAATTGTTTTTGGAAACAGAATATAATGCTTACATTTAATCTTAATAAATGGCGCTTCTTCGTCTTCGTCAGCCCTTATCGGTCCACTGCTGGACATAGGCCTCCTCCCTTCCCTTCCACTCGTCTCTATCTCCTGCCAGCCGTAGCCACATTTCCCCCCCCCCCCCTTGGCAGCAATGTCGTCGGCCCACCTTTTTTGCGGCCTGCCGACGTTTCTCTTATTCTCTCATGGTCTCCACCTTATTATTTTCTGGGTCCATCTATCCTCACTTTGTCTCGCCACATGACCCACCCATTGCCACTTCAGTCTCGCTAGTCGTTCCATGATGTCCGTTATTTTTGTTCGGCGTCTAATCTCCTCATTTCTGATTCTATCTCGGAGACTGACGCCGAGCATATGTCTTTTCATGGAACGCTGCGTGACTCTCAATAGTTCTACATTTTGTTACAATAGATGGCGCTAGTGTAGATTAAACAAAAAAATTGAAGTGTTTCTCAACATAGTAGCATATTATACATCTTTCAAAAATTTGGCAGAAGTGGTGGTCGTTAGAAAGGCGCAATGGGGAATGTTGTATTACAAAAGCGATCGCTTAACCCAACCAATGACAGGTCATAAGTCCTGTAAATGCCTCGACCACCATGTTCTGTTTCCAAAAACAATTTACATCTTCGTCTCTATCGAGATACAATTAATCCTTTAAAATATTTTCAATACTCCATTGTTTTGGCCGAAACTCTATGATGCTTTAACATTGTAAACTTCTTCTTCTTCTTCCTTGTTGTTGACGTATGTGGTCTGTTCTCCAGAGTGTTGCTCCTCCTGTGAGGTAGATTCCCAGCTGTCCTTCCATATTTTAGGAAGTCTTCCACGAGGACGAGTCCCATGAGGCGGATTATGCAATGCAATTTAGGGGAGTCTGGTACAGCTGTCGCGTGAAATAAAAATACAATTGTGATACATAAAAGAAAGTTTTTTAATTTAACAGTTTATAAAAATATTTTCTAACGATTTTACTGAAATCTCTTGATGGAAGTTCTTTTTAAATAATAATTAAATAAAACGATGTTTTTTAACTACTTCCACTTTTGTCTTTATTTCGACGGCGACCGGTTTCGCCAGGCTGGTCGACCAGGTTCTTAGAGGTGGTATTTTTCTCCCCTTAGCACGTGACCCAAATACGAGACCTTTCAAACTTTCACTCTTGACAACAGCTCTCTATTGGCTCTGGCTCTCTGTAGTACGTCTGCATTACTGACCCCACCGGTCCACGGTATCAGAGCATTCTGCGGTATATGCACATCTCAAATGCCATTCACTTTTAGAGTCCAGGTTATTGGATTTAAAATAAACTTTTATAGTTGAGCCAAAGTGGAGTCCCCGTACAAAATTTCGAGGATTAGACTTTCGTGTTTGCAGGTCCGTACGCCTAGAACATGCTTTCCGCATTAAATCTTTTGTTTCTATGTGTTAAAAAACTATTTCTTCTATATACGCCATACTCTGTGTTGTTCTGCTGGTTTATTTCTATTTTTCTTTTTTTATACACTTGTATTTACAACACTTTTATTAAAAATAAAATTATATAGACATGTTTCGGACGAGCAGTCCTTCTTCAATAAAGATACATATTTATAAAATTGTTGTTGTTAACATGATCTGACAGATGTTATGAAGATTTATTTTGGAACGTTTATATGGTTCAATTTAAATTTTAAAATAATAATGTAATGTTCTTAATGGGGTTCAGGTACCTAATTATTTACAACAATGGAAATAAATCAAAGATTGTACTTGACGTTAAATTTATTTGATTATTTATAATATTTATTTGTTATAACAAAAGCATAAACGTCCCAAAATAAATCTTTATAACATCTGTCAGGTCATGTAAACAACAACAATTTTATAATATTTTTATAAATATGTATCTACTGAAGAAGGACTGTTCGTCCGAAACATGTCTATATAATTTTATTTTTCATAAAAGTTTTATAAATACAAAGTATATAAAAAAAGAAAAATAGAAATAAAAAACTATTAATTAACTTGTTAAGCGTATAAAAAATACGCTGCACTTTAGGAAGTAACTTAGGGTGTGTCAAACAGTTCCTGAAAACTTTTCCCTATTGGCTCTTACAATCGGTGTTCAAGTATTCACCCTTGACGAGGGTTGCAGTCTGACAGACTGACGGCAGCCAAACCGATCCAAAATAAGGGCCGCCGAATAAGTTACTGGGCCATGAGACAAAGGATGGAATCCTTCTACCATACGCACGTTGATATAGGCCAAATTTCGTAATAACAAATACCCAAGTAACGAAATGTTCAGAATAACGAAGATGTTTTAACGAATGAATGAACTTTCATTCTTAATCTATTAACACACACCGCACGATATTAGATAGCGATGAAGCGCGTGTTAATAAATTATTAATAAAATATTAATAATGGGTGTTGTGGGTGTTGGACGATTAAAGTGTGCGCGGAAGATGCCTATTGGTGGCGATGAGGTTCGCAACCCATCACACCGCGTCTCCCGCGGAGCGAAAGGAGAAGGATGGAGTGCCGCATCAGTAAAAGTGTGACAGTCCATTCTTTCTGCCTACCCTTTCGGCGAGACGGCGTGATGGTTAGTTAAGTTTTTTAAGTATATTAATATATTTTTCATTGAAATTTCTTGGTAGAAGTTTATTTTAAAATATGAAAAAATATATAATAATAATGATAATAATAATAATATAATAATAATAATAGTAATCACCTTAAGGGCGAATATACAAAATGTCTATATATTTAGATATTTAGACATATAAATAAAGACAAAAGTGGAAGTAGTTAAAAAAAAGTCGTTTTATTTAATAATTATTTAAAATGAACTTCCATCAAGAGATATCGGTAAAATCATTTGATTATTTTATATATTTAGTGGGCTTTCTACTCGTGTTGCTGCCGAAACCGGTCGACGTTAAACACAAGTGGAACCTCACTAAATATATAATAATAAAGAAATTTAGTAATATTTTTTTTTTCATTAAAATAATCACTGTTTTTTCCATATTTAAGTTTATCTATTCCGTCATATTTTGAAAGCTTTACACCATTTTCGCAGAGAGAACCAATCTGCCTCTGGTTATATCGGTGGGAAGAGCAATTAGTCTGCTGAACGCGGTCTCCTCGGAGATCGACGTCTTTCATACTAGTGAAGGTACGTTCAGGGGACAAATACTCTTGACTTTAGAAAGTATCTTGTCTTCCTAATGTCGAACCATCTCTAATGCGTTCCTGGTATTATGTTGTATTTTTATAATATTTTACTTGTGCTCAATAGATTCCTTAAACATTTTGCGGTTTGTAATGTCTTTTGAGTTAATAAACTGATTTGATTTGAATTGATTTGATTTGAAAATAGTTTATATCATTTCCCCCGATAATTAAGGTGTAAAGCCTTCGAATCATGTCGAGAAAAATAAACTCAAAAGTGGAAAAAGTAGTGATTTGATTAATAAAAAATATATAACAATAAAACATTTAGATATTTCCGTTAATACTATTTGTTTTAAATCATCTAAGTCGTGATTTCATAATAGGATAACCGACGTAACACTTTTCGTAGATAGGGTGAAACCGTTTGTCATGCATGATCACAATAACAAAGGTGGAATGGGGAATGTTGTAATTACATAAAGCTTGCGCTTAACCCAACCAATGACAGGTCATAAGTCCTGTAAACACCTTGATCATCCATGTTCAGTTTCCAGTTTACGTCTTCGTCTCTATTGAGATACAATTAAAATTTGAATTAACCACCCTTTGGTGTAAATCCAGGATTTCGTATACAGGTATAAGTATACATTCACAAATATTTGTTCTTCAAATATTCTGGTCAAATTCTTTGGCATATAGAATGGAATAATACTCCTAGCGGCTTCTAACAATATGTTAGGCGACAGCCTTCGCATTGTGTTAATAAGGTAGTTTGCTAAATGCCGAAAATCATTCTCCATAGATGGCGTTAGTGGGTCGGTTGTATAGGTTAATTCTTGAAAAAAATTCACAAGTGCAACCAAATCTACATAGATGGCTGACTGAAACTGACACGTGAAGATAAATATGGATTTTGAAGTATATATACATCTTCCAAAAAAATTGTCATGCATGATCACAAATAACAAAGGTGGAATGGGGAATGTTGTAATTACATAAAGCGTGCGCTTAACCCAACCAATGACAGGTCATAAGTCCTGTAAACACCTTGCTCATCCATGTTCAGTTTCCAGTTTACGTCTTCGTCTCTATTGAGATACAATTAAAATTTGAAACCGTTTACATAAGAACACTTTCAAATCTCTGACGTAGACCTTTAATCAATACGCGTTATCATATAATTAGTATTGATTAAAGCTA
Organism: Lepidostoma basale; assembly: GCA_022606425.2. Lineage (NCBI taxonomy): Eukaryota > Metazoa > Arthropoda > Insecta > Trichoptera > Lepidostomatidae > Lepidostoma > Lepidostoma basale. The sequence goes on along the minus strand of JAHDVF020001336.1, from coordinate 1,336,685 downwards.
ACTATTAGTCCTAACCTTCCTCCGGCGCATTAAATCTTACAGGCACAGCGGGACCACTTGTCACATCGCCCTGCCTTTGTAACCCTATAACATAAATTTTCCTTGACCTTGTTCTAATTTCGTTTTTAAAAACTCATTTTGCCTAAGCTCGCAGCATTTTCTTATATATTTTCGTAAAACTACAACATTTAAAAAAATTAAGTATAATTTGATTAGAAAAAAATGTATACAGTAATAAATGGCGCTAGTGTAGATTGAAATAAAAAATGTGAAGTGTTTCTCAATATAGTAGCATATATACATCTTTCAAAAATTTTCAGACGTGGTGGTCGTAAGAAGGGCGAATGTAGTTAACACAAAGCGATCGCTTAACCCAACCAATGACAGGTCATAAGTCCTGTAAGCGCCTCGACCACCATATTCTGTTTCCAGAAAACAATTTACATCTTCGACTCTATTGAGATACAATTAATCCTTAAAAATGATTAACCCGCAATGGGTAAAATCCAGTATTTGTCTACAAGTATTTGTATACATTCAAAATGATGTATACAATGATTGAGGTCAAACAACCTGCTGTATTAAAAAAAACTGGGTATCAAGAATCATATGGGTGTTTACCAATTGACATGTAATGATTGTGATGCATTTTATGTTGGTAAAACCGCTAGAAATGTAAACGTATGGGTAAAGGAACATCTCAGTAGTCTAAACAGTAACGGTTTCTCTGAGTTCGCCAATCATCTGTTAGAGACAAACCACACATATCTTAAAGATTCTGGCCTGAAAATGCTTCAAAAAATTCCCCGGGTCTAAAATTAGATAATTTGGAAGCATTAAAAATTTAGAAAGCCCTTAACAATAATCTTCCCTTAATTAATAATCAAACTAATCTTTCCCATAGTCCTATTCCAGCAATGTTGCCCATTGAAAATAATTTTAAATATTCCCATAACAATAAAAAATTGAACGCCTCTGCCCGCCACTAAAATCTGAAACAGAAATTCTCCGTAATTTTTCCCTAATGAGCATGACTCACCGTTCTAACATTCTATTCGTCCTCGCGCACACTTTCTCGTACCCCTCTTTCTCCCCTTCATTTTATATTTCTTTCTTCACATGTTGTTCTCTGATTTTATATTTAGTTTTCTCTCGCACCCAGACGAAGATCCGGCGGGAGCGAAACCGGTTGGTGTTACCAAATAAAGTGGTGTTAATACAAATTATTAAAAGTGTATTATTTTTTTATTTAATAATGTCACACCACAAATTAAAACTTCATACGAAAGTTTAAAAAAAAAACTGACCCATCTGGCACAATATATTTTTTTTTATTAGTTCGTTTTTTGTTAATATAGAGGGTTAATGGTTATCGAATACATTTCTTCTAGAAGGTTGCAGGGGAGGCTATTTTCGATTAATTATGTTATGTAAGACATAATGCAAAAGTGAACCATTTTTTAGATAAAATTGATCAATGAAAAATGAAGTTAACTCAATGAACAGACTGGAAGCATTTGAAATGTAGCTCCATTGCCGAATGCTCAGAGTTCCCTGGACAGACATGGTTACCAGTAATGAACTCCTGAGGCGAGCTAGAGTTGACAAGAAACTGTTATCAACTATCAAGGTTTGAAAGATCTTACATCTGGGTCATATACTGCATGGGGAAAAATACCACCTTCTCCAACTAATATTGGAGGGGAAAATTGAGGGACGCCGAGGGCTCGGAAGGAGACAAAAGCCCTGGCTGCGAAACGCGAGGGAGTGGACCGGCATCCGAAGTGTGGAGGATCTGTTGCGAGCGGCGCAGGACAGGGACAGGTTCGCCGAGGTGATCGCCAACATTGGGGGGACCCGACAGGGCACTTGAAGAAGAAAAAAATGTTTTTTTTTTAAATTAAAACGTGCGCAACAAGCTTATTGCGTTCGAATTCATCATTTTCGGTTTAATTTCGGTGTAACATTTTCGGTTTAATTAGGTTAGCTACTCTGTTTGAGTCTCGCACAGGCTGCGCAGCACATTAATTAATAATAAGAGATTTCAGCTTATTTAGGAGTACCGGTATGGAGTAAGTGGATGAGAAATAAGCTATAGCTGATTGGCGGCCGTATACAAAACTCGGATGTCCTGAGTGATGTAGCTCTATTTGTCCCTGATAATCACCTACGTTAAAGACAGCACAGATTGTTTTATTTACCGCGCTGCAGAACCAACCTGCGTATTTTTTTTTTTTTTTTAAAGACTAATACCAAGGATTTTAATCAATTATATTACAATTTATTTTACAATCTTCAATGTGAGCTGAAACTAGCTCATTATTATGAAGAAGAAATCTGGTCGTGTCCAGGATTGAACCCACGTCCCCTGGATCAGGAGCCAAGCGTTCTATCCCCTAGACCACCACCCGGTATGTGCTATGGATATGTGCCAGTGCTATGGGTAGGGCAATCTTATTGCTTAATCGGATCACCTCGGAGGTCGGCATATTTCGTGACAGTGTGAGTTGCCTCAGGGATGCAATATCAATGTTATGATTATTTATAATTCTTAAGCTTATTTTTTGATGCTTCTCTTTTGAATTTTCATAATGTAATTGCAAACGATCTGGAAATATGTCTGTAATGTTTGTAATTTTGATTAAAATACATGAAATAAATTAAATGAAATTAAATGAAATATTATTTTTCATTTAGACCGCTCTAGCTTTGACATGAAATTAAACAAGCTTTCTAAGTAGTATTGTTACAATTTGTTTTTAATTTTCAAGTACATTCAATGACATTATTTATAAAATATAATTTCGGACAAATGGCCCCCGTGGTTTTGCTGCAGATAGTAAAGTATCCTGGTGGTCAAAGGATTTTTTAATATGAACGCTCAAACTTTGCCATCGCATAGCGGCAATTTTAGTAAAGCGATAGCTGTCAAATTTGACGAGAATACTAATTTAGTTTTGACATTTCACAACAGAATGCTACATGCTTCAACAAATGTCATTGTCATTGCAAAAGAGTGACTTCATTTTGTTAAATACCAATACGATGATACTGATATCCTGTCCAAAATAAAGTACTTACCCGAAACAACTGAATCATTTCGTTTCTACGTTATACAAAGTAAAATTCATTATTTGTCTGTCAGTACACCGCATGAATTCATATCCACGAACAACATATGGTACCTGTCCGTCTGCCTAATGGAAAAATATTTTCATTTCGATTTTGACGTGCATATACGGAACTTTATTCTACGATTTCTTTTCTATATGAATGCGTGGATCAAATATAATATTACATTAACATTAGTAGTCCAGTGGCGTGCCTAGGGTTAACCAGTAGGGCAAGCCCATTCGAATTTGTATGTATGTTATATGTATAATATAAGGAAGACAAGATACGTAAGTCAAGAGTATTTGTCCCCTGAACGTACCTTCACTAATATGAAAGACGTCGATCTCCGAGAAGACCGTATTCAGCAGACTAATTGCTCTTCCCACCGGTGTCACAAGAGGCAGATTGGTTCTGGCGGCCGGTGCTATCTGACAAAAAGACGAACACCCTCTAATTTCATTAATCTAAAGAAATGGGTAGTGAGATGTCCATCTCTTCGAAGCTGTAAAGAATTGGTTTCGAGCATTCCCAAAAGAAATGCCGTGGGATAGAACCACGGATAACTACCATACTCCCTCATGTAGAGAAACTTCAGAATTTTTTTCTGTACCCTCTCCAGCATAACGGAATATTTCACATCGTGAGGACTCTATATCACAGAACCACTTTCGTGTCTGCTCCGAACCAACGCGTTGTATAGGTCTCTAAACACATTGGGATCTCTGAAAACTCTCCCGGTCCGAATAATGAAGCCCAACATCCTCATTGCAATGTCATAAATCCTCTCGGTATGTGCACGAAAAGACAGCCTACTCTCATAGATGATTTCGAGATCTTTCATCGTAGATACATGTGCTGGTTGCTGGTTTTTCAATACATTATAAGAAACTACAGGTATATATAGCGCCAAGTATAAGTCCAACTCTCTAACGTCCACGAGTGGTCTCTTATACCTTGGGCAGCGAGACCAACGACATTTCCATCATCATCAACATCAGCCTGTATCCGTTAACTCCTGGATATAGGCCTCTTCATCTACTTCCATGTCTGTCGATCCTGGGCAACACGCATCCATGTTGTGGCGGCGGTCTCTTTAATGTCGTCCCTTCATCAAACTTGAGATAATCCTGGGTTTCGTGTCACAGTTTTAGGATGTCAGCAAAGGATAAGATTTGTTTATGTATTGTGATAGCTGTGAGCGACATGGCCTACCCAGTGCCATTTAAGCGCTGCCACTCTTCCAGAGATATCAAATCAAATCGAATCAGTAAAAAGTCAGTTAGAGAGATACTGGTATGCACCAGTGGCGGTACTCTCATGGAAGCCTGGAAGCCCGGCATGCGTAAGAAATTTTGAATCAAAACATCTTCAGCTCTTGTGGCTATTCCTCTTACGTCTGATGGAAACATTGTTGGAAGGTTATTTGGTGGGTTGTTAGTTTTTGCGGGTCACGATAACTTAGGTTTGGGGGTTTTGATTCAAAATTTCTTACGCTAGCCGGGCTTCTGGGCTTCTATGGGAGTACCGCCACTGGTATGCACACGTGAGGAGAATGGATCCATTCAGACTCCCCTGAATTGTGTTGCACGGCCAGCCTAAAGGTAGACGATCCCCGGGCAGACCACCAAAGAGATGGATCGACAGCTGGGAGTCGACTTCGCAGGAGGCCAATTCCTCTTGAAGCAGGCCACTAGGCCTACACTAAAGACAGTTTAATTTGATTGAAAGTAATACTTAAAAAGTCATTTTTATAACTTTTTTTTAATTGTGCTTTTATAGTGATACTGGGTGTTTTTATGCAAGCACTCAGTATCATTAGAGATAAAAGAATAATCATTTTATATAAATTATGTGAACAATGAGATAAGGCGTATATTCAATATAAAGATGAGTGGATCAAATATCAATTCGTTCGATAAATATATATATTTTTGCAAATTTCAACGAACTTATAAATATGGTATAACAGACATTTTCACTAGCAGTAATATCTGGCAGACATTAACGTTATTTTATATTAGCCACATTTATTTTTTGATAATGCCTAAGCAAGCCAAAACATATCCTTCCCATAAAATTTAACAAAACTTCTGGAAATCAAATTTTATCATCATCATCATCAGCCGTCTGTCATCAACTGCTGAACGTAGGCCTCGCCCATAGCACACCACCGCCCCCTATCCATTGCCGCTCCCATCCATCCATGTCCAGCAATCCTCTTCAGATCGTCGGTCCAGCGGGCAGGGGGACGTCCAACTCTGCGGAATCCTGTTAGCGGTCTCCACTCCAGAACCCGTCTCCCCGATCGGCCGTCGGTTCTCCGACAGATGTGGCCAGCCCATCGCCACTTCAGCCCGCCCATCCTCAGAGCCACCTCAGTCACTTTGGTTTATTGTCGAATAAATTCGTTTCTAATTCTGTCCCTCAATGTTATTCCAAGCTCTTTCCATGGAGCGTTGGGCGACCTTGAATCTGTAGACTAGACCTTTTGTCAATATCCACGTCTCGGCTCCGTACGTCATGACTGGCAAGACGCACTGGTTGAAGACTTTAGTCTCAAGACTAAACTTTATCGTTCGTATTAAATATGAATTTGGGTTGTAGTTAAATAACATATTTGAATTTGGTAATATCTATAAAGAACTTAGTTTTTTCCTATTGTTTTCTCTTTGGATATCTTATACATGATCTTCTAGCATTCTTCTGAAGACGCCTTTTGTGCATCGTGTCTTACATTAATACTTGAAGTATATTTACATTACATTTCTTAAATGTCTAGTCTACAGATTCATGGTCGCCCAACGCGCCATGGAAAGAGCGATACTTGGAATAACCTTGAGGGACAGATTTAGAAACGAATTTATTCAACAGCAAACCAAGGTGACTGGGGTGGCACTGAGGATGGGCGGACTGAAGTGATGGTCTCACCATATCTGTCGGAGAACCGACAGCCGATAGGGGAGATGAGTTCTGGAGTGGGGACTGCGTACAGGATTCCGCAGAGCTGGACGTCTCCTTGCCCGCTGGACCGACGATCCGAAGAGGATTGATGGACATAGATGGATGGGAGCGGCAATGGATAGGGGGTGGTGGCGTGCTTTGCGAGAGGCCTACATTCAGCAGTGGATGACAGACGGCTGATGATGAACTCGAGACCTTCATAGCTCTTGCTACTCTGCCGCGGAGGTCATCGAACGATAGTCAAAACATGTTAATTAAAAGGGTCACATACTCGATATATCCTGTTTACTGTATTTCTTTGTAGACATTGTATTGTACGAGTATGTAAATACTCGATATAATACGCATTATAGAGAATTATACCCACATTAGTGATATAGTAATATATGGTTCATTAAATATTTCAGTCATTGATAGTGTCACCATAAAGCTATCAGAACCGACTGCGACCTATCGTCATATCATTCCGGCTGATGCTTTTATGGTTACTCCTCTGTACCAAGATATCTGACCCTCATATCCGTGTGTGATCCTTCTCATATAAGTTTTACTTACAGGATAAAATGGATTATAACGAAGCTTTGTGGATAATAAAATTTCTAGTTTGTGTGAGCTTTCTATTATTAAAGTTTAAACGAAGCGGGAGCGTGCAGCGGGCTACAACTTTTATTAACTTTTATCATTATGCGATTGTGTATTTTTTTAATTTTCTAATTTTTTTATTGCTGTTATAAATAGTAACGCAGTTAAGTTTTAAGTTAACATTTTTCTGCTGTGTCAAAATGAAAATAATGTAGAGCGGAAGAAGGTATTATGAACAAAAAAGATCGCTGCGATGGTTCAGACATATGGAGCGCATGGATGGAGAAAGAATAGTTAAGAAAGTATACGTTAATGATGTATACGAAGTCGAGGCAGACCGAGGAAAACATGGCATGACCAAATTAATCACATTTTAAAGGTTGGTCATGTTAAGTCGGAAGAATCGACGTTCGTGTATGACTCGTTGTCTAAGTGTGGAGGAAGCTAAAGAGGTATGTAAGGATACAGTACTGTGGCGGTCAATTCTCTCTACCTACCCCTGCTGGGAAACGGCGTGATGGTTTTTTTGTTGTTGTTTTATCAAAATTATCACACAATTAACAACTGCAGTAAATTAAACAAACTAGAATCTTTGGAAATGAAGTCGGTGAAATTGGGAGAAAATATCATTGATTATCAGATTCCTCCATTGACTCCTTTCTCCTAAAATATCCTTTCTACTTTTAGTCTTTAAAGCTCTCATTCCCAATAAGATTTTCAACGCAAATTAATCAATCGTATATAATATCTAGGCAAAATATGTCTTTTCAAATATATGTTTTTCATCATATATCACTTATTGTATAATGTGTAGTAGGTGATTTTTTTTAAATTCGAATGTATTGTTCCTTTGTATTGTATCGATTTTTAAATGTGTTTTAACGCGTCTTTCCTTGTTTAGTTTTTGGTTGTATATTTGAACCTGAAGATGGAGGTCTACCGGACAAATGTATCGAAGTTTATGACAATTACAATAAGCATTTTGGCGACATATAAAAAAATTATCGGATCAACTTTTCGGCATGGATGAGACCATAATTTCCTTACTTTATTTTTCTTATATATTATTCTTCTTCTTCTTCTTCCTCAGCCTATTCCCATCCACTCCTGGACAAAGGTCTCCTCCGTTTGTTTCCATGTCATTCTGTCCTGTGCAGACTGCATCCAGGTTATTCCGACGTGTCTGTTTAGATCATCCTTCTACCATAGTTGCGGTCGCCCTGCACTTCTCTTCGCCGTCCACGGTCTCCACGTCAGCAGTCTTCTTTTCCACTTTTCGTCTGAGTTTCTGGCTACGTGACCTGCCCATTGCCATTTTAGAGTCGCCACCCGGTGGATGTTGCCAGTGACCTTTGTTTTTTCTCTCACCGTATCGTTCTGACTCTGTCTCTTAGGCTTATTCCTAACATGGCTCTTTGGGTCACTCGTAGTTTCTATTATATTAGTCAGTTGTTATACAGTAATTGTGTGCATGATACGATGAATAATGTGTTGAGGAAGCGATTTGAGAAGTATGTCAGGGAGACGGTGGGATGGTTGGATAGTTAATTAGTTTATCATGTATAACTTTATTTTGTTCAATTATAGTACGAGTAATTCGCTTGTTTGAATCTAGCTTAACTTCTATTTCGATTAACTAGTATGTACAGTAGAACCTGGATAGTTGGAACCTGGTTAATTGGCAAAACTCTATAATTGGCAGAAAAGTTCAGGTCCCACCTCCTTGGACCGCTCTTTAATTGGAAAATAGAAACCTGTTTAATTAAACTTAAAATTCTGGCCCTAAACCTCTGTAATTGTAGAGCACTGCCTTCTCGATCTCGGTAAATTGAAAACTCCTCAGAATTTGTTCTGTACTTTTCGAAGGTGGTCCATTTTAGATTGCAATGTTTCACAAACATAAATATAACGGCCTTGATTTGAACTCGAAACTAAAACTAATCCAAGAATTTGACACCGGTAAATCTCGCCAAGAGTTGTGCAACATTTTAAGCGTGTTAAACAGGCCCATATGACTGATTTTTTCAAGCCACAATAATTAAATGTATTGTTTGTATGTGTATGCACGTATGTACAATTACAATTTACTTATTAACCTTTTATTATTTTTTATTGATTATTTTATGCATCAATCCATGAAATGTTTTTTTTGCTTTTCTGTTTATGTGGTTACGAAACCTGGTTAAAAAACCAAAGCACAATCTGAACCCGCATAATCGAAAAACTGGATAATTGGAAAACCTGGTTAATTGACCATCGTAGGCCAGGTCCCTTGGAATGCCAATTATCCAGGTTCCACTGTACTGTTAACTTATTTATCATTCAAACTTGTGGTAACATGTAATTGGCCTTATTATATTGTTTCTTTGTGATTTATTTAAGTACTGTAATCGCTGTTTGTTACCCCTAATAAATAAATAAATACCATTCTTATAGATCTCCATTTACTCTGACACTAACAGTGCTTTCCGTGTATAGACACTTAATTGCCGTGATCAGATCTTACATCCTGGTTTGATATCAATAAAGGTGTCGAACAGGGTTGCGTAATGTCCCCGTGGTTATTTAATCTGTATATGGACAAATATATGAAAGAGCTGAAAGGGTTGGATGTAGGTGCCAAAATGAGCGGAGTGTCAGTAGGCTGTATCCTGTATACGGATGACGCTTTCCTACTTGCAGACAACGAACATGAACTACAAGTCCTGGTGAATTGTATATATGAGGTATGCATGCGAAATGATCTGATAATGAATTTTAATAAGTCCAAGGTAATGATTTTTGAAAAAGAAGAAATCACGACAGTCTGCAACATTAGCGTGAATGGTGAAAATTTGGAGTAAGTAGATGAGTTCGTGTCATCGCAAACAAAAACCTATCCAAAAAATCTAGAATGGCAGTGCACAATGGTATTCTTTTACCAACCCTTATGTATGGAAGCGAAGCATGGAACTGGCAAAAGAATGATTTAAGTAGAAAAAATGCAGTAGAAATGAGATCTCTTAGAAGAATGTGTGGATACTCTGTGCATGATAGAGTGTCGAATGAAAGTATAATAAGTGAATGCGGTGCGAACGATGGTGTTATAAACAAAATAATGAAAGGATCATTACGATGGTTTGGACATATGGAAAGAATGAATGAAGAATGAATGGTAAAAAAAGTACGATGTAAATGGAACCAGAAATAGAGGATGACCGAGGAAAACGTGGCACGATCAAATAAATCAAATATTGAATGTCGGCCATGTGAGGAGTCAGAGAAATCGACGCGCGTGCATGACACGATGTATGAATGTTGAGGAAGCGAGAGAAATATGTCAGGAAAGAAAAGTGTGGCAGTCCATTCTTTCTGCCTACCCCTTCGGGGCGACGGCGTGGTGGTTAGTTAGTTCATTCTCATAAATTGAGTCGGGACAAGTTCGGCTCGAGCACGGTCGGATCAACCGGAGTGGAGGACGAGTCAAGGGCGGACGAGAGGGGTGCTACTGTATGTCATCTGTGAGTAATATTTTTTAGACGAATATATTTTGGTTTACAAATGAGCGCATACGTATATCGTAGTACGAAGCTTTGGAGATACTGGAAAGGTATCCGTGTGCCTATTTATCTGGAGATATCGACATTTTTATTAGCTGTATTTCCAATTGGCACGTAATAAATAATCCCGGCGCGTGACGGGTACGGGCCATATATTATTATAATGGAGGATTGATACTGCTTACTTATACAGGAAGTTTATTTCTTCAGTCGACGTCTATACTCTTTCAATCGTCATATTTTTTACCCTTTCTATTCAAATTCGACCGTAGCGTTTACCAACGGCGGTTAATATACTTATTGCATCTTTTCTTCTTCAAGTGCCCGTTGACGATGCCGTTCTCGTTGCGGATAGTGCGGACGAATTACAAGTCTTGGTGTCGAGAATGTATGAGGTATGCAAGTCAAATGATTTAATGATGAATGTCGGAAAGTCAAAGGTGATGGTTTTCGAAAGGGAAGAGCAAATGAGAGTTTGTAATATACTCGTAAGTGTGAACGAAGAGAACTTGGAACAGGTGAGGGAATTTGTGTATTTAGGTAGCATGTTCACAGCAGATGCCCGAACGGATAGTGACGTCGAAAGAAGGGTTGGTGCGGGTAACAAAGTGAATGGAGCTTTAAAAATAGTTATTGGAAACAAGAATTTATCAATGAAAGCGAAAACGGCCGTTCACAATGGAGTTCTGGTCCCAACCCTAACGTATGGAAGCGAAGCATGGAACTGGCAGAAGAAGGATGAGAGTAGAATAAATGCGGTAGAGATGAGGTCCCTAAGACGCATGTGTGGTAGAACGATATACGACAGAATCTCAAATGCTGATATAAGAAAGGAATGTAGAGCGGAAGAAGGTATTATGAACAAAATTATGAAAGGATCGCTGCGTTGGTTCGGACATATGGAACGCATGGATGGAGAAAGAATGGTTAAGAAAGTATACGTTAATGATGTAAATGGGGTACGAAGTCGAGGCAGACCGAGGAAAACATGGCATGACCAAATTAATCAAATTTTAAAGGTTGGTCATGTTAGAAGTCGGAGGAATCGACGTGCGTGTATGACTCGTTGTATGAATGTGGAGGAAGCTAGAGAGGTTTGCCAGGATAGAGTAGTGTGGCGGTCCATTCTCTCTGCCTACCCCTGCGGGGAAACGGCGTGATGGTTTGTTGTTGTTGTTCAAGTGCCCTGTCATATGATATGATATCTTTCGAACCTTGATAGTTGATAACAATTCCATGTCAACTCTAGCTCGCCTCAGGACTTCGGTATTGGTTACCATGTCTGTCCAGGGAATTCTGAGCATTCGGCGATGGAGCCACATTTCAAATGCTTCCAGTCTGTTCATTGAGTTAACTTTCAGGGTCCAAGTTTCACACCCGTACAATAAAACAGACCACACATAGCATTTGATCATTCTCTGGCGGAGTTTCAAGTTTACGTTATCATTGCAGAACAGTGATTTCATTTTATTAAACGTAGCTCTTGCTGCCTCAATTCTGCATTTTATCTCCACATCTGGGTCAAGAGATTAGTATGCTGCCGAGGTATTTAAATTTTTCCACCCTTTCAACGTTACGGCCGTTCAAATGCAAAACTGATCCACTGTAGTCAAGCCGTCCGAATGTCATCTATTTGGTTTTTCTGACATTTATTGTTAGCCCCAATCTTTCACCGGACTCGTCAACAAGATTAAGGAGGTTCTGAAGATCACTGACACTTTCAGCTAATAAAACAGTGTCGTCGGCATATCTTATATTGTTTATCACAACGCCATTAATTTGCGCAATTCAAACTTATTGCATAATATATAATATATACAAACATAATATATAATATACAACATTTTGAATGTATACAAATACTTGTAGACGAATACTGGATTTTATTTACCCATTGCGGGTTATCAATTCAAGGATTAATTTTATCTCAATAGAGACGAAGATGCAAACTGGAGACTGAATATGGTGATCGAGGTGTTTACAGGACTTATGACCTGTCATTGGTTGGGTTAAGCGCACGCTTTATATAATTACAACATTCTCCATTCCACCTTTCTTATGACCACCATGTCTGACAAATTTTTGGAAGTTGTATACGTATATCGCACGTTGAAAACAAAAGTGACACTATACTAAAATCTCAATTTTTCAGTACGGTCATTTAAAGTTTTTGTGAGGTCAATAACTTGACTGTGAGTAGAAATATATCTAATGTTGTTGTTTTATATATTAGTTTACATATTATTCTATCAGAATCTAGTTAATAAGCAGGCAAAACTTTAAATGACCGTACTGAAAAATTGAGATTTTTGTATAGTATAACTTTTGTTTTCAACGTGCGATATGTTAGTATCCAACACCACAATTCACATGTCAGTTTCAATTTACAGACCAGCGCCATCTATGAAGATTAGATTTAAGCATTAAGCAGAAGATCTTTATAATGCAATGTGAAAGGTTACCGCCATTAACGCACTGCAAGATAACCCTGGAAATGTCACTCCAATATATAATATGTGATAATACAATGTTTAAAAAAGTTATTCAAATATTTCATACTACATACAATAAATAACAGACTATGGTATAAATATTCGTCTGTCAATGTATTATAGCTATGTATGCAAAGTCAATCTACCGATCACTGAAGACTAAGCTGAAAGAAATGTCTACACAGAGTATCCACACATTCGTCTAAGAGATCTCATTTCTACTGTATTTATTTTACTTTCATCCTTCTTTTGTAAGTTCCATGCTTCGCTTCCATACATAAGGGTCAGTGCAAGATTACCACTGTGTACTGCCATTTTACCATGTTTGGATAGGATTTTGTTTGCGATGACAACTTTGCACCATTCACTTTGTTGCCTGCCCCAACGATTCTTTCGATATCCCTCTCTACTGTCTTTTGTAAACATACTACCCAAATACACGAACTCATCTACTTGCTCCAATTTTTCACCATTCACGTTAACGTCATGGCTTCTTCTTTTTCAAAAATCATTACCATGGACTTATTCACATTCATCATCAGATTATTTCGCATGCATACCTCATACATACTATTCACCAGGACTTGTAGTTCATTATGAATAATTAATGCGAATGAAATCGCCTATTTTCTAGAAGTTTTATTATATTTTATGGGAGTGACAAGTTTCACCTTTCTAATGTATTATCAAATGTTTTTGATGCCTTAGATATGCGAAACATTTCATTCCTATAAATTATTATAAATCTTCTAGAAAACAGACTTTTCATTCGTATTAATTATTTAATTCTTTTGTTTATAACTCTGCAAATGACATTCTATCATATGCAAGTTTAGCACACATTCGTCATAGATAACTCATTACTTAACTTCCATATATACGGGTCGGTAAATATTACCACTTCTTCTTATTTTAATATATCTGACGATCTGTGACAGCGTCCTTCCATCTCTTATGCAGTCTTTCGGTGGGCGGTGTTCGGGGGGGATTTCGTAAGCGGCTGTATATGCAAGTCTGTCACCATCCATTCGGGCTACATGGTCCCTCCAGTATCTTCTTCTAGATCTACTCCACTGAACGATATCCTCTATTTCGCAAGTTTTTCTTATGTCTATGTTGCGGACACGATCTCGTAGAGTTTTTCCAGTACTTGATCTCAGGACATTCATCTCCGATGTTCTTAGTAGTCCCTTGGTTTGCATGTCGGCCCGCGTCTCTACAGTGTACGTCATGATAGGTCGCACGCATGTTTTATAAATTGTCACCTGAGAGTAAGAGGGTTCCAACTAACAAAATTTCGCATTTGGCTTTTTTTTCGAGAAAAGGGTTCTTACTAACCTTATCTATACGTACAATAAGAAAAATGTAATAGTATCGTCATTTTGATGTTACGAAAATAATCAATCTGATCATTCAAAACATACGATTCACTGAAGAAGGATTCATTTACACTTAGAACTTTATTATTCCAACTGTCGCCAGAGAAAATTTACACGCTTCTCGGTAAAAGAGTTTAATCTGCTTCAGATGGAACCATTTTATTCCAAGATACACACCGAAACCAACAAAACTTTGACTTCATTTTTCTCAGCTATTTACTTTTGACAGTTGGAACCTTCTTACTCTCAGGTGACGAAATTCTGATCTTCCTATCGATACGCATGTGCTTGTTCTTCCCGACCAGATTCTTTAACCTTTCCCTTACGGTGCTAAAATAAAAACGCGCATTCCGGTGTAGGGTAGTCAGTACCCGATCAAAAATTAGAGATTTTAAATCGGAAAAATAACAACATTCAAAGCTAATCCCCTTAATTAATTATAATTGAAGTAAAAAATTATAATAATTGAGATTTATTTGCTGAAAACATTAAAAAAAACATCTGGCAACGCTCACGGAACGGGCATAGGCCCATCTGGTTGCAAGCCCGAGAGCTACTGCCAGCGGCAGTGAGATCATTGAGCTCCTCGCGCTTCCACAGTGAAGTATGCAAGAGTGAGATGCGAATATAGTATCGCGCACTCACAGCGCTGTTTATACGCGAATTTGTTTCCGATGTTCACAAAATACCTCCGATGTACCCGATAAATTCGGATTATTATTAATATTATTTTTTAAATATATTATGGAATATTACCTAAAATCGTAACCTTGTATTTATTATATTTATAGAGATATTGATGGTTATTAGAAGCAACGTGTAGAAGATACCCACCATAGGGAAGGGAAGGTTAAACACCCTGACACTGTGCACCAAAATTTAAGTTATTTTGGATTGACTTTATCGTTTTACTTTTTTCAAAGAATTCCATTTCAAGCATCGGTCACCCTGTGGATTGAATATTCTATAAGCATCACGGATAGTAAAGCTTAATTGAAAACACCTTATGAAGCACAACACCGAAATAGTCAACTTTTGTAGTATAGTAAATAACAGTTGCTCCATGACGCGTGCGAGTCAACAAGGGAGTTGCTTTGGGGTAGAGTTATTGGAGCCATCATAAATTAGTATGTAAATGCCACGAAGCTGTAAATAAGCCGACTTCAGTTAGATAAGGTGTGCGTTTGATGGGCGTCTAATATATTGTGTCTGGAGGGGCGTGCTGACTACGTAACGGACGGTAGGACATCTTCGTAAGCGGACTCTAGTTGGACCAGAGATAAAACGCAATACACAATACATTAAAAAAACCTTTCCTTTACGATGCTGTGTATCTACTACACATTTATTTTGATAACTATATAAATGTACTGTTTCTTGAACAATGATGTAAAACTCTATATTAAATAATTAATACGAATGAAAACGAAAGTTTTATTACGTTTTACTGAAAGTTTAAGGGCGAAACATGTCATTCCCATAAAATAAAATAAAACTTTAAGCTGTTAAATTCAATAACTTTGTTTTTTGTATCACAATTATATTTTACGCGACAGCTGTTTCATTAACCTATGTTGACATCATTAGGTGTTACAATGTCAACATAGGTTGATGAAACAGCTGTCGCGTAAAATAAAATACAATTGTGATACAAAAAAACTAAATTATTTCATTTAACAGTTTAAAATATCAAAGTGTTTCGGCCAAAACAATGGATTATATAATAATACTTCTAGAAAACCGTTTGTTTTCATTCGTATTAACTTTATAAATATAATTAATATTATAATAAATATCTAATGCCTTCTCTTGTCTATTGAAGTAAAGCTTGTTAGCAAAAGAAGGAATAAAATAGGATAATTGCCGTAGAAATGAAATCTCATTTTGTCATGTTTTCAAACAAAAAATATATTCTTCTTCTTCTTCTTATTTTAATAGATCTGACGATCTGTGACACAGAAATCATATCTCGTCGGATGATGAGATCCAGCTGTCCCTCCATCTCTTAGGCGGTCTTCCAGGTGGGCGGTGTCCGGAGGGGATTTCATAAGCGGCTGTATATGCAAGTCTGTCACCATCTATTCGGGCTACATGGTCCCTCCAGTATCTTCTTCTGGATCTACTCCACTGAACGATATCCTCTATTTCGCAAGTTTTTCTTATGTCTACGTTGCGGACACGATCTCGGAGAGTTTTTCCAGTAATTGATATTAGGACCTTCATCTCCGATGTTCTTAGTAGTCTCTTGTATACTTTAATAAATTTTATAATTGACATAAAATGTATTAATGTCTATAAGATTTCCTATGTGGGTCACATCTTGCGTGCAGATAATTAATTCGGATCAAAAAGGAATATTTGTATATGGTATTTATATATTTTAATTAATTTTCATCCTGATAAACCCAAATTTTTTAAATTAAAAACTCATTAAGTAATGTTTTAGTAATTTAATTGGACGAAAATATTTGAAGGTAACAGAAATATTTTTTTTTAACATTTACTTAAGTTAGATCAAATGAAAATACTTTCCATTGAAAAAAACATTCATAAGGAAGATAAATCCCTTTCAAGTCTTTTACATTTACATTTTTTACATCCTTATATCTTTAGGGTAAAGTGAAATCGAGAAATATATTAACTGTCACATTCCTGAAATATTTTTTTATGAAATGCATATCAATTTATTGAAAGCTAAGGCAGTAACACTGTGGAACTCCATAGTAATATATTTAGGTAATATAACTGTATTTATTGATTCTTGAACTAACTAACTAACTAACTAACCATCACGCCGTCTCCCCGGAGGGGTAGGCAGAAAGAATGGAACGGCACACTGTTCTGTCCTGACATACTTCTCTAGCTTCCTCTACATTCATACATCTTGTCATGCACGCACGTCGATTTCTCCGACTCCTCACGTGACCGACATTCAATATTTGATTGATTTGATCGTGCCACGTTTTCCTCGGCCTTCCTCTATTACTAGCTCCGTTCACGCCGTTTACATATACCTTCTTTACCATTCTGTCTTCACTCATTCTTTTCATGTGTCCAAACCATCTTAATGACCCTTGCCTTATTTTGTTCATAACACTTTCATTCGCACCACATTCACTTATTATACTTGCATTTGTCACTCTATCATATACATATTTGCCACACATTCTTCTTAGAGATCTCATTTCTACTGCATTTATTCTACTTTTATCCTTCTTTTGCCAGTTCCATGCTTCACTTCCATACATAAGGGTCGGCACAAGAACACCATTGTGCACTGCCATCTTGGCTTTTTTGGATAGGCTTTTGTTTGCGATGACAACTTTAAGTGCACCATTTATTATGTTGCCTGCCCCAACCCTTCTTTCAATATCCACTTGTTCCAGATTTTCACCGTTTACACTAATGTTGCAGACTGTCATGCTTCCTTCTTTTTCGAAAATCATTACCTTGTAAGGCATTATCAAATGTTGACATTAATTGTCCCCCCAACGTTGGCGATCACCTCGGCGAACCTGTCCCTGTCCTGCGCCGCTCGGAACAGCTCCTCCACACTTCGGATGCCGGTCCACTCCCTCACGTTTCGCAGCCAGGACATTCGTCTCCTTCCGGGCCCTCGGCGTCCCTCAATTTTCCCCTCCAATATCAGTTGGAGAAGGTGGTACTTTTCCCCACGCAGTATATGACCCAGATGTGAGATCTTTCGATAATAGTTGTTATAAGTACTAATAATTATGTTTTATCAATAAGAACTAATAAATAATTTTAAACAATAATAATACATAATGATAATATTAAAATATTAAATTGTAATTTATAAAAAACATACATTTGAAAAGACAATCTATATAGAAATTAATAAATAATTATATGCAAATTAATCGGACCGAGGAAAACATGGCTAGACCAAAATATGTTAGAAGTCGGAAGAATCGACGTGCGTGTATGACTCGCTGTATGAATGTGGAGGAAGCTAGAGAGGTGTGGCAGTCCATTCTCTCTGCTCACCCCTTCGGTGAAACGGCGTGATGGTTTGTTTGTTTGTATAAAAATAAATTACTTTTTCCTTTTAGTAAAAATAAAATTATTGCTACGAGAATATATTTTGTCGCGTTTTTTAAATAAAAAACACTTGTTTACGCGATAAACCGATAGTTCAAATAAAAATATAATAAATGCCGTTAATAAGCCAAACCATAGTAAATAAAAGGCCGCCTGCATATCTATAATGGTCAAAGATCTCTCTTTGCTAACACCCCCGTACTTTTGTCTATGGCTTAATAATAATGAATGCTTATTAATATCGTACCATTTGCTAGGTAACCCCGCAGAATTTATAGACATTATAAATCTATTAATTTGATGGAGAAATGGGTAGCCTCTGTAAACAATGTAATTCAAATAAAAATACCTCGGACATTCTTGGACTATATGTAATTTAGGTACCCCACTTTTAGTTGTATGATTAATTTCTATCATTATCTCGGCGTCTGTTGCCCTCTCCATAGCAAAAAGGTTCAGAGGCTCCACTATGGAAATGTTCGGAAGGTTGAAAGGGACGATCCTAGTGTTTAATTTCGTCATTAAAGGACTTATTTCTACGCCGAAAAGGTTGTCTATGCTCGAAGCAACCTTTATTTTGCTGTTGTAAGCCTCTTCCAACGTGTTGATATCCTTCGTATATCTTGTTTTAGTAAATGCAGTTGTCAAGTAGCCCTAAAATGAAAACGTTTAATTATTAAAAGTATGGCTATGGTTTAATTCTTTATATTATATATTTTTTAAACAATTATGTATTATTTCAAGAATTAATTGTATATCAATAGAGACGAAGATGCAAATTGGAAACAGAATATGTCATTGGTTGGGTTAAGCGCACGCTTTGTATAATACAACATTCCCCATTCCACCTTCCTTCTTATGATCACCATGTCTGACAAACTTTTTGGAAGTTGTATATATGTTAAACTCCAAGAACACTCTTTACGTGGCAGTTTATACAATCTACATACTAACGCCATCTATGAAGATTTGTGTTTATTATGTATAATTATTATTATTATTATTTTAAATATTTTTGTGAATGTATACTTATACTTGTATACGAAATTCTGGATTTCCACCAAAGGGTGGTCAATTCAAATTTAATAGTAATACTCCTGGCGACTTCTAAAACAATGCGTTTATGGGCTACAGCCTTCGCATTGTGTTAATAAGGTAGTTTGCTAAATGCTGAAAATCATTCGCCATAGATGGCGTTAGTGGGTCGGTTGTATAAGTTAATCTTGAATGTATTCACAAGTGCAACCAAATCTACATAGATGGATAATTGAAACTGACACGTGAAGATAGGTATGGATTTTGAAGTATATATACATCTTCCAAAAATTTGTCATGCATGATCATAACAAAGGTGGAATGGGGAATGTTGTAATTACATAAAGCGTGCGCTTAACCCAACCAATGACAGGTCATAAGTCCTGTAAACACCTTGATCATCCATATTCAGTTTGCGTCTTCGTCTCTATTGAGATACAATTAAATTATTATTATTTTGATGACTTATATGTCCGGAAAAACAATGTATGATAGAATACCTAATGATGAAATAAGAAAGGAATGTAAAGCGGATGAATGCGTGAAAAATAAAATCAAGAAAGGGTCACTAAGATGATTTGGACATATTGGACATATTTCTCCTGGGATGTAGACGCCCAACTGTCTCGCCATCTTTTGGGTGGTCTTCCTGGAGGTCGATTTCCTGTTGGTTCTTTATTTGCCGCTATATTTATCACTCTTTCAGAACATGCTCTCTCCACATGATCTCTCCAGTAGCGTCTTCTTAGTCTTCCCCATCATTATTATTATTGTTATTTTGTTGTATTTTCTAAATAAAAACATGATTTTCTAGAAGTTAGTTTATATTTTTTGGGAGTGATGCGCTTTTCCTTGCTTAAGCATTATAAAATATTACGATTACCTTCGGAAAATAACAGTTTGAATAAATATAACGGACACATTTACTAAAAAGTAATTAAATATACGAATTTTAATCTCTGAAACATTAATTTTAAAACATAGTAACAAATATACTTGGAATGATATAATATATAATTTCAAAGCTTTCTTATTAATCCGGACAATCAAAGTAAGAAATATACGATCGTGATGTAAGATTTTAACTCAAACCTGTATTTACTTATAAAAAATGCAGTGAAGTTTTGAAAATAATCTTAAGCTAACGAACTAACTAACGTATCCTCAATATTCATACATCGTACCATGCACGCACGTCGATTTCCCCGATTCCTAACGTGGGAGACAATCATTATTTGATTTATTTTATTGTGACACGTTTTCCTCGGTCTTCCTCTATATCTAGTTTTATTTACATCGTTAACATATACTTTTTTACCATTCTTTCTTCATTCATTATTTCCATGTGTCTAAACTATCTAAATGTTATTTTCTATATTTATTTATTGAGGGTAACATACATTAATAACATATTAAAAAACATTTAGAAAAAATATAGGAAGGCCAATTACCTGACTCTTGACTCAATAGATGACTGTGAATCAATATTGAAGTTAAACTAAGACAAAATGAGGATAAACAAAATATTTAAGAGTTAAAAATAATAATAGTGGTAGAAATAAAATTTGAAAATAAATTCATAACACTTTCATTCACACTGCATTTTCATACACAATATCATACACAGATTTCCACACATTCGTCTAAGAGACCTCATTTCTACTGCATTTATTCTACTTTCATCCTTTCTTGCCAGTTCCATGCTTCGCTTCCATAATAATAATCTCAGGTTGGCTTATTGAAATGCGAATGACGAATTAAACATCAAATAACACTCTAAAAACTAGATGCCGAATTTTACGTGTATTAAAACACTGTTTTTTCGTAGTGGAAAAATAGTTATAATTCATATAAAGTCGTCATTATGGATTTTCACAGTGTCAACGCCCTCAGTTTATCAACAAAAAAAAACTCTCTAACTCAAAACATTAATACTAATTTAATAAATATTATACAACTCTCGACTTCTAAAAAACTTTTTCAGTATTTTGGGTATTCATGAAAATATGTATAAATATTTCTGCAAAGAGAATATAAATTTTCCGTTTCTTTTTTCACTCTTGTATTGTGTTTTCAGATATGAATAACTTTTACAATTTTCAACCATGTTTCGGACCGTATAAAACCGAAAAAAATACACCATGAAGGACGTCGATGGTTCGAAAGATGTTTGCATTAGCATGAAAAAAGTGTTGTGAAAATACATGCCTTATGTATTAACGTTTGAATCAATTAAAAAAAAAACATGTTTCGAACCCTATAAAGAATCGAATCTGAAAAATCTAAAAAAAAATGTATCTTGGATGAACGTGTCGAGTTCGAAAGATGTGTGTGAAAAGCATAAAATAAGTGTTGTGAAAATAATTATTATGTTATGGATTAACTTTTGAATAAACACTTTTCAAGTACGTATCGGTCTCTATAAAACTGAAAAATAATACACAGATTAAGAACGTGAACGGTTCGAAAGATAAACTAACTAACTAACTAACTAACCATTACGCCGTCTCCCTGAAGGGATAAGCCGAAAGAAGGGACCGCCACACTTTTCTTTCCTGGCATATTTCTCTCGGTTCCTCAACATTCATACACCGTGTCATGCACACGCGTCGATTTCTCTGACTCCTCACATGGCCGATATTCAATATTTGATTTATTTGATCGTGGCCCGTTTTCCTCGGTCTTCCTCTGTTTCTGGTTCCATTTACATCGTTAACGTATATATTTTTTAACCATTCTTTCTTCATTCATTCTTTCCATATGTCCAAACCATCTTAATGATCCTTTCATTATTTTGTTCATGACACCATCATTCGCACCGCATTCACTTCTTATATTTTCATTCGACACTATCATACACAGAGTATCACACGTTCGTCTAAGAGACTCATTTCTACTGCATTACTTCTACTTTCATCCTTCTTTTGCCAGTTCCAAAGAAAACGTTCAAATGTACTTATTTCAAAGAAGGTTCGAAAGATGTTTGTAAAAATCATAAAAATGCGTTGCAGATTAACATTTTAATAAATATTTTTAAATAACTTGTATTTCAACTATTATTTTCAAATGTATTTCGAACCGTATAAAACCGAAACAAAATTACAATGAAGAAGGGCGTGTACGGTACGAAAGATGTTTTTTTTTCAAATAAAATAGCTGATAAAAATGTCAGCAGATGAACACATATTTAAAATATGTATCAATGTATTCAAAATATAAAACAAATATGATTATCAACTCTACAATTTTTTGTTGGTCTAAGAATACTATTGATTTTGAGTTGATTAAAAATAGCTACTATTAATACTCGTATGATAATACAAAGCTTTGAACACGTACTAAGTAACTAATTGCTTCTAGTATAGTTGAATCAATGTTTTCTTATGAACACAAATATTAAGTATATACGATAGAAGTCGTACAGATAGATTTGTGATTTAGATATTTTTATTAACCTTTCCCTTACAGTGCTAAAATAAAAACACGCGTTCCTGTGTTGGGTAGTCAGTACCCAATAAAAAATTAGCGATTTTGAAGCGGAAAAATAAGAACATTCATAGCTAATCCCCTTAATTAATTATTATTGAAGTAAAAAATTATAATAATTGAGATTTGTTTGCTAAAAACATAAAAAAAAACATCTGGCAACGCTCACGGGATGGGCATAGATCCACTCTGGTTGCAAGCCCGAGAGCTACTGCCGGGCAGTGAGATCACATTGAGCTCCTCGCGCTTCCACAGTGAAGTATGCAAGAGTGAGATGCGAATATAGTGTCGCGCACTCAGCGCTACGAATTTCGTTTCCGATTTCACAAAATATCTCGGATGTACCAGATAAATTTTGATTATTATTAATATTATTGTTTTAATCAATGCGTAAATATATTACGGAGGATTACGTAAAATCTTAACCTTGTATTTTTATATTTATAAAGATATTGATGGTTATTAGAAGCAACGTGTAGAAGATACCCATCACAGGGAAGGGAGGGTTTACTAATCAAACCACTAGTCTTGATATATAGAGCTTAGACTTGGATACTGAGTGAAGCAGTTATAGCTCTTGCTACTCTGCCATGAACCTCGTCAATATTCAATCAGTTCATCTTATTAAAAATAAAAAGTTCATCTCAAAAATATACTTATTTACCATTCTTTTTTTATTGATTCATTCCATGTGTCCAAGCCATCTTAATGATCCTTTCAATCGCACTGTATTCACTTGTTATATTTTCATTCGACACTCTATCATACACGAATAGTATTAACATTACAGTGATGCTAAACCAAGAATATAAGTGTTTAATTTATTTCTAGAAATTTTAGAAATGGAAAGGTGCAATTTTTCACACACTTTATATTTGTGCCATAAACAATGGCGGCTTGCCAGATGATGCAGTCGGTATTGTTTTACGTGAAAAAGCAATAATCATTTTTGTGCATTCAGAAAATATATGAATATCGTAAATATCTTTCTAATATTAAACATATTGTACCAGAAAATACGATATTTTCGAAAAAATTGTTCTATTTTATATAAATCTAGTAAAAAATAAAAGTTGACAAAAAACAACTTGTTTCGTTTTCGCTTTGTTTAAAACATAAAACCCAGAATATACTTGAGAAGTCAGATAAGTATCCAAGTTATGAAAAAAAGGTTTTACACCTTCGTCATCGGGGAGAACGATATTATAGTTTATATCGTATGAAAAAAAAAAACAGTGGATAACGTGGAATAAAAATTAAATAAACACAAATATCCGGATCGTCCAGCTGACGACAAGTGCACCATCTAAAATAACATTATGTGTTAAATTATGTTTCTTTGTTATTTTATTTTATATCATTATATTTCAGATAATTTGTTTTAGATTTATTATGTAGACGTTGAACGATCGAAGTGTGCGCGGGAGATGCCTTTTGGTGGCGATGAGGTTCGCAACCCATCGCGAAAAAAGAAGGATGGAGTACCGCATCGATTAAAGTGTGGCAGTCCATTCTTTCTGCCTACTCTTTCGGGGAGACGGCGTGATGGTTAGTTAGTTAGTTATCGTATGAAAATGTAGGCTTTAAAACATGTCGGGAAAAATAAACTCAAAAGTAAATAAAAACAGTGTTTTAATTAATAAAACATTCCGTCATTATGGACCCGTCATTACAGTCGAATTTGGTTATTACGAGGGAGATAAGACTGACATTCGCTTGTTATAAGCATTACAGGTTATATCAGATAATATGTTTTTTTAAATGCTTACAATCATACCCATCACACGAAGACATGAAGAAACCTGAAGCGGTCACATAGCATAGAAAGATTCAATTTAAACAAAAATACCACTTTTGTCTTTATTTCGAAAGTGAATGGTTTCGCCAAGTTGCTGTCATCGACAGACTGGATGTCCAGACGCCACTACATGATCGCCAATAGAAACAATGCCAGCGAGCCTAGCGAAACCGGTCGCTGTCGAAATAAAGGCAAAAGTAGTATTTTAAAATGAATGAATTTGATTATCTGTTAAAAATGTTTGCTTACCTGAAAAATACCGACAAATAACACATTGAATATCAAGCAGAAAGTTAGAAATATTTTCTCTGCATTTTTTTCATGCGTCATTTTCATCGGTCTGTTTAGTATCAACAGCAGAATGTTTATCCCGTCCTCGTAGTCAGTACCCCGGCCTCTATTGGCCGCTCCGGTCAATACGAAGGCCTTCAGACGCCACCACATGATCGCCAATAGAAACGACGTCCCAAAAACCAGGCACCACGTCGTCAAATCGAACACGTGGAAAGTATTCATCCAGTAAGGTATCATTTTAGCTTTGGGGGCTATCAGGCAGAATCTGTCCACCCCGATGGGCATTGTGAATTCGAATTTATCTGTTTTATACGACATGAAGAAACGTGCGTTGATAGAGATATCCGCTCTTCTTGTTATGACGTCAGCTAGACTTCCTACGAAAGATCCGTTTGGTAGTTTCATTCCATAATCTTCTTTATCAGCGGGAGTTAAAAATATTGGCGCGAAATTAAGTTTTTTAACCATGTTTCCTAGAATAAATCCATCCACTCCTCCCAAGTAGCGTGTGTCAGCAATGTCTTTGGCGTAATACGAGTCTTTTAAAGATCGTGGAATCTCGTGAATGAGTGTCGGCTGCCTCTCAAATGCGTCTATTTTAAGCGGATACCTATTGAAGTCCTTCATGGAGTGTGAGTATCCAGCCGTCTGATTACGGTAGCTATCAGCTGAGAGTATTTGGATGCTGCTCGTGGAGCAGTCTTCCGCATCACACTTCGCCAACGGGTTGAACCTCATTATCTTAACCTCATCGCAGAATTGCGGTAGATAAATGTATATTTCTAAGATTTTATACTTCATCCAAATCTCTTCAAAAATGGTGACATATTTTTTCTTCAAAGCCACATCTAGAGACATATACGAACACGGCGAATCTTCTAAATATTTATCTAAACTTATAATAAATAATAATGAAACAGATTCATTTTTACATGTTTCCCATAGTACTGTTTCAAAAGATTTAAATATTCTTTCCCAAGAAGCAAATATTAAAAAATATATACTCTTACTGTGAAACAATACTCCGTCTTCCATATTTATAGAACAGTTCTGTTTGAAATGTATTTTTTCAAGCGGTGTATGTAATTCTAGCGCAATTGATTTATAATTTTGTAGATACATCACCAAAAAGCTGTAGAAATCTGATACATCATAGTTATCCTTAGGTAACATTTTACCTCTTATTACATTGACACTTCTTGTATATTTCAAATACGCCGTAATATCAATGTAAAACTTCGGCCATCTTAGAACTTCATCTAAATTGAACACGTTCGTATCAAATGAGGATATTTCTATGAATGACATTATTAAAATCGTTAACACTTTCTTCAAAATCATCGCTGTAACCCTCCACGATACGTGTCTTTTACAGTATTGGCTTGGAAATACAGAATTGTGTCGATGTTTTTGATCAATCGAACCATTGTTTCGGCTTGGGCAGTTTTGATTGTATTGTCATCGGCAATTTGGAGTGCTTAGACAGCCTTCTTCACATGTCTGTAAAAAAAAGTAAATATGTAGTCTAAAATTAGAAATTTAAAATATGACCTATTTTTTGTTTGTTTTACTGTTGGCTTTCAGAAAAGCATTCGTAACCACTCGACATATTTATTATGTCCTTTGTATTTTAATATATTTTTTTCCGTTATCGGTCATCAGAAAATATTATTTACATTTCAGATAGACGTATTTCGTCCAAGCGTTAATTAGTATGAAAGTAGGATAAATGCCGTAGAAATGAAATCACTATGAACTATACGAGTATATGATAGAATACCGAACTACGAAATAATAAAGAAATCTAAGGCATATGATTGCATCGTAAGTAAAATAAATAAATGATCCCTGAGATGTTTGTACAAATTGAACAAATATAGTGAGAAGAATGGTTAAAATGTTGTATACAAGCAGTGAGAGTGGGAAGAGTAGTCGTGGAAGACCAAGGAAAGCTTGGCATGACCAAATTAATCAATTGCTGAAAGACGGCCACAATCAAAGTCGTAAGAATCGACGAGCGTGCATGTTACGATGTATGAATGTGGAGGAATCTAGATAGGTATGTCAGGACAGAACGGTGTGGCGGGCTATCTTCTCTGGATACTCCTCCGGAGAAATGGCGTGATGGTTAGTTAGTTTTTTTGATTAGGAAAAAAGTTTTTCTTAATTTTTTTAATATACTTTATTAAGTTATACATATTTTTCAAGTCTTAAAAATAATATATAACACTTATAACATAACAGTTTAATAGTTTTAACAGCACACGAAAAGGCAGAAAAAACTCAAAATCATTAAAAACGTTCCTGAACATTCTAACACTTTGTTGATTATTTACCAAGTATAGGGTGTTTTTTTAGAGGTTTGGTTTTTAAACTAGAAATATTGTTTCTACAGACTGTCAATTTGACAGTTGACAGTTGATTTGTAGTCAGTACGTTTTGCCATTTACCATTAATAGACTGACGTCAGAACAGCGCTTGCAAATTGTGTAAATTTATTTTGAAAATCATGGTTCGGTTCGCCAAACTTATTGTGCACTACGTCCATTTTAGGGTCGACATAAATCGTCTATCCGAGAAAGTTATTCGGAAGACCATGGATCGTTTTCGCACCACGTATACTCTAGTGGATAATACGCATCCACGAAGACGACAATTGACGAAAATTGGATTTCTCGATTGCGCTTCATTCGAGCTAGCCGTGGCGCTCATATGCCCGAAATCATATTTGAACAATAACTTATCTATTAAATAAAGCCAATATCATAGACATTTTCATGTGTTTTGTTTTCTTTTCATTTTGAATATGTATTGTAAACCTCTATAAAAAAAACTATAGGTACGTGGTTTTAATACCTCTCAAATGGGGTAACTCGTTCTAGTGAGACATTTTTTGCACTCTACTCGTATAATAATCTCAATATACAAGGTGTCTTATCAAAAGAAAGTTTATATTTAATGGATCGATTAAAAATAAGTAAGTCATTAAACAAAAAAATGTTGATTAATTATTAAAGTACATAATTTAGGAATTTATTTCTTTGAAATAATATTGTCCAATTGTAAACCCTCGCGTTCGCGGCACTCATTTAGTCGAACAGTAAAATTTCTTATGAAGGCTCGGCATGTAGACTCCGTGATGGCTTCCATTTCGTGACGAAAATTTTCTTTCAATTGCACCAGGAAAGTCAGTTTATTGGCATAAACTCTAGATTTGAGATAACTCTATAGGAGAAGTCCATAGGAGTTAAATCATGACAGCGTGGAGGCCAATTTGCAGGGAAAATTTCACTAACTCGTGGCAGAGACGTATAAGACGTGTGTGACGTTGCTCTGTCCTGCTGGAACCATATTTTTGTTTATAGCCAGGAAAGTTTTCCAATTCAGGCACCAAGAAGTTGTCTAATAACTCCAAATAATACTCTGAATTCAAACATAAACTTTCTTTTGAGACACCCTGTATAAAATACAAATTTAGGAAACAAAACACATCTTAAAGTGTAATAATTTAAAATTAATTGTCTTATAGTATTCCACATCCGAGCAGGCTTTTTTTGCAACACATATTCTCTCTTGTATTTTTTATTTTAGCACTCGCTTTCAAATGCAGTTTTGTTTTAAAAATAATAATTTTAAAGGCCGTTTTGCAGTCTGAGGTCGAGAGCTTACCTAAAATACTTCAAATTTCAATGCTCGTCACGATTTCAATATGTCTGCGGGTGTCTGCTTGTGTTCAAAATATTATTCAACCAGCCGCCCGAATATAATACAATGAAACGTGTTCAAAACGCATTAAAACATTAAACAATAATTAATTATTCAGGGTGGGGCCGTATCATAAAAGCTCGAGTCTTTTGTTATGGGGCTTTCGGCGAAATGCTCGGTTATTAGGGAAATAAATTTCAATTGCAGAGTGCCTACACAATGCTATAATCAGGCTGTTCTTTATGACGGTGATGACAAATTATAGTGTAGCCGCTATGATCTGAGTCTTGGGGCCATAAATCATTTCCCTATGTCTATCTCGCTTGCACTTACGGGCCTTATGGAGCGGTTTAGGGTTGGGCGTAACAATAAAATAAATATATCGATAAGTAACGTTTATTATCGTATCTTGTTCATAAACTTTAACGAGTTAACAAAGTTTTGATATTAAACTTTATTTACTGGTTTTATGTGCGTTTAAATTCGTATGAAATTTGTGACTACAAGATACTAAATTAAAAAACCAGTATAAACCGAAAAATTGTTAAATTTTAAAAATTGTGTACCGTATGTCTATAAACACAGAAAGAAAGTAAAGTATAAGAAACAAAGTAGATCATATTGTGGCCCTTAAAAGAGTCGTTTATATTACAAAAGAGATATCAATCCTCATCGGAGTATTCTTAACCGTCGCGTTGCCATGTGGTCAATTAAGTTTCCACTGCCAATTTAAAGTTGATTTTCTTAAAACCTATGCACCCTAATATTATAAAAAAAATTGTAATCCTCCATTGAAGTGTTCTCAATATTTCGTAATAAAAAAAAGCAAAAAATTACTTCCTTCATCCCAAAAAAAAATATTTTCTAAGACTGCCCTCACCTTCATTCGTGTTAAGGTAGAATTTGTTTTGCTAATATTTACAACTTTATCAAAAGTGACAAATACTTACTCGCTGTTTTGAACGTATTATAAATTATATCTTTGGCCTTTTCATAGGTACGTAATAATACCGACTGTGGACGGAAACGCAGCACGCAACTTAATAATATCAGAACTGTGAAAATATTAACACTTTACCAAAAGGGACAAATATTAATACGTACTCGTTGTCTTGAACGTACTATACATTTTGCCTAGGTGCCTTTATCATACGTAAAATCTCGTAAAGTCTCGCCCCGCCGGCCGTGGCGCGGAGACAAGTTTATACTTGGTGTCCAGTTGCTCGTATGCTGTGACGCATTCCATATCAGAAATCGCATGGTTCCAGAAAAAAATTAATAATGATATGTTTTTCAAATAATCCATGTATGTTATAGATATCGATCTATTCCTAATGAAATTCCCTACAAAATGACATAAATTAAATTTTGATTCATCGAGTCATATGCTTGATATTTAGATAAAGTTAGCGGTAAACTGAATTTACCACATGGGAGCGAGCGTTTTGTTTTGAACACGGTACGTTAAGGGTTAATCAGTGTCTTCTGCCAAATTTATTATAAGCGGCGCCTGATCTCTAATAAGAGCTTTCTGTAGGTCACGGATCACTTTTCAATTCGTTGACAAACAGGAATACGTTGTGAATCACTGTTCGAGTTTGAGGGCTAATATCGCCATGTAATTTCTTCAAATCAACGTCAGAAAATAAACTATCCATAGTGCGCAACGAGTGGTGACACACGAATATATTTATTTAATTGCTGTAAACACATCTATAGCAAAAAACACCCACTGCAATTGCATTTGGTAAAGACCAATCATAAGTGACTCATCGTACATATCATTACGTACAGATCATTATAAAATCATTATAGTCGATTGTATCGTGATCTATCTATAAACTGTCTGCTTTACGCGGACGACGCCGTTCTCGTTGCGGATAGTGCGGACGAATTACAAGTCTTGGTGTCGAGAATGTATGAGGTATGCAAGTCGAACGATTTAATGATGAATGTCGGAAAGTCAAAGGTGTTAGTTTTTTGAAAGGGAAGAGCAAATGACAGTTTGTAATATAAGTGTAAATGAAGAGAACTTGGAACAGGTGAGGGAATTTGTGTATTAAGGTAGCATGTTCACAGCGGATGGCCGAACGGACAGTGATATTGAAAGAAGGGTTGGTGCGGGTAACAAAGTGAATGGAGCTTTAAAAGTAGTTATTGGAAACAAGAATTTATCAATGAAAGCGAAAATGGCCGTTCACAATGGAGTTCTGGTTCCAACCCTTATGTATGGAAGCGAAGCATGGAACTGGCAGAAGAAAGATGAGAGCAGAATAAATGCGGTAGAGATGAGGTCCCTAAGATGTATGTGTGGTAGAACGATGTACGACAGAATCTCAAATGCTGATATTAGGAAGGAATGTAGAGCGAAAGAAGGTATTATGAACAAAATTATGAAGGTTCGCTGCGTTGGTTCGGACATATGGAGCGCATGGGTGAAGAAAGAATGGTTAAAAAAGTATACGTTAACAATGTAAATGGAGAAAGGAGTCGAGGTAGACCGAGGAAAACATGGCATGACCAAATTAATCAAATATTAAAAGTTGGTCATGTCAGAAGCCGGAAGAATCGACGTGCGTGTATGACTCGATGTATGAATGTGGAGGAAGCTAGATAGGTGTGCCAGGATAGAGTAGTGTGGCGGTCCATTCTCTCTGCCTACCCCTGCGGGGAAACGGCGTGATGGTTTGTTGTTGTTGTTGTTGTATCGTATATCGATCGATGAAAAAACGGTCCCGGCGCGCTTCCCATCCTTATCTCTATTGACATTTATGGCCTCAAGACTCCGTTCTAAACGGCTCTAGTATAATTATTATGTTTAAGTGATATTGCTGCATCTCGAACTAGATTATGAAAAATTATTTGTCTCGAATGAAAAATTACAAAACGTGCCCTTGTCTTACCGAAGGTACGATATGTAATGTGAATGACATATTTCGCCTGTCTAAGACATTATAAAATGTTTATTCATTATTAAATTATCAAATTTTAATTCAACTATTGAATGTCGGCCACGTGAGGAGTCAGAAAAATCGACGCGCGTTCATGACACGATGTAAGAATGTTGAGAAATCGAGAAAATATGTCAGGAAAGAAAAGTGTCGCAGTCCATTCTTTCTGCCTACCCCTTCGGCGTGATGGTTAGTTAATTAGTTAGTTTCTAGTTTTTACCACAATATCTGTCAAAACTGACCACATTCATGAACAATTTGTTTTAATATTTATATTTTATAAACAAAACACTGATGCAGGACTACTGTCTCCGAAACATGCTTGTTTTCGTTTTTTTTAAACAACTTGTTTTTATGTATTGTATCTCAATAGAGACGAAGATGTAAATTATTTGGAAACAGAATATGGTAGTCGAGGCGTTTACAGGACTTATGACCTGTCATTGGTTGGGTTAAGCGATCACTTTATGTTTAACAACATTCACCATTCCGCCCTTCTTACACTTCTCTGACTCTTCACATGGCCGACATTCAATATTTGATCTATTTGATAGTGCCACGTTTTCCTCGGTCTTCCTCTTTTTCTGGTTCCATTTACATCGTTAACATATATTTTTTTTACCATTCTTACTTCATTCATTATTTCCATATGTCCAAACCATCTTAATGATCCTTTCATTATTTTGTTCATAACACCATCATTCGCACCGCATTCACTTCTAATATTTTCATTCGACATTCTATCATACACAGAGAATGTACACATTCGTCTAAGAGATCTCATTTCTATTGCATTTATTTTACTTTCATCCTTCTTTTGCCAGTTCCATGCTTCGCTTCCACATATAAGGGTCGGTAGAAGAACATCATTGTGCACTGCCATTCTAGCTTTTTTTGATAGGTTTTTGTTTGCGATGACAACTTTAAGTGATTTTTATTTTTATGGAAATTTTGCCCGCTTGCGAAAGAGGTTCGCTATCCCTGGACTAGATGTCTATAACAAGGAAGAAGAAGAAGACAGGTACAAACATATATAAAGAGAAGAATTGTTTTTTTACGCTTTATTTGAAATGGATACAAAAGTAAAAACCTTGGGACCCGAGGTTTAAATAAAATAACATCAGAAATGGTGAATATTTATATCAAAAACACTTTATTTTAATAAGATAAGTGCATTAACAGTAAGTGAACACAGACATTTGTCAACTCTTCAACAAAAAAACATTTGACAACTCTTTTAAATTATAATCTGTATTGTAATATTGTAATATGATCTTTTAACCTTTATAATCCAGCTTACTTCATTTGCAGTCGAACAAAATTGTTTCGAACTACGGCTAGCTACATTTGAAGCGCAGATGGATTTCTCCGGTTTATCATAATATAAAGTCAAATTATATAAGATATTGAAGTCTTCATCTTATTCCTCTTAGATTAGGTCGTTTGACCTGTTTATGATGGTGAGTTGTCCTGGGATGATGATGTCCAGCCATCTCTCCATCTTTTTAGCGGCCTTCCTAGTAGTCTCTCGCTGCTTGGGTTTTCATCTTTAACAATTTTTGCAATTCTCCATGCGGTCCACGTGGTTTCTCCAAAAGCGCCTTCTGCTTCATATACTCAACACCACCTTATCGTTTCATTTCTGATTCGATCTCTGAGTGTTTTGTCTGCGATGGAGCATAGGGTTCGCATTTCTTCTACTCTAAGTAGGTTTTTTGTTCCGTTGGTATTGACTCTGACCTCGTCATGATGGGGCGAACGCATAACTTGTATATCTTGACTTTACTCTCAGTTAGCATGTTTGTTCCTCCATATGGTGTCACGCAAGCAGCCAGTCACGGCTGTCGCTTTGTTCGTTTGTGCTCGCACTTCGTCATATAGGTCACTGTGGCTACATATCTCTACACCTAGGTAAGTGTATAGCATGACTTGCTCAATGGGTGTGTTATCGATGATCAGTTTACATCTGAGCGGCTCTTTTGATATCGTTAAACAGATACTAAAGTAAACATGTTTAATTAGGGTTGTGGTTTTCATTTTATAAACCCGCATTATACATTATATAATGAAAACGTGATTGCTTTTTTTGCTTTACATTGATTACATACGTAGATAAGTACACACACGTTTTTTTTTTATGAAAGATTAATCTTATGAAAGAAAAAAATAATCCAATTCTCTTTATAGGTACATAGCCCGGAGAGATCAGGACAACCTTGAAAAGCTCATCATCATGGGCAAAGTGGAGGGAGGGCGACCACAATGACGACCGCTGGATCCGATCAAATCAGGGATCTGACTGGTCTCTCATTAGCTGCAGCCTGGAGACTGACGGGTGACAGGACTGCATGGCGTGCCATGGTCAATAGTTTACAGGATGGACACGACCCTCAATCACGAGGAATACGAATAAGAAGAGAAGTTTATAAGTAAAAGTATACTTAAATAATATTTTGAAATTTAATTTATTTACTTATATTAATTACAGGTTTATTAAAAAGAATCAATTTCGAATTCGGTTCAAATTTCAAATTAATTTCTTCTTTGGCGGCTCGTTTCTTTTTTCTGTCTGTCCAAATCTCGTGTATTAAAGCCATTGTCGCCAATATATGCCCGATCCCTAGAAACATGAAAGAAGCCCTGAGGTCGTAGAAGTTCAATTTGGATTCGGAATCGTCTACAGTGTGCCGCATCCTCGACTCCAGAAGCAGAGAGTAATCCGTAAAATCGTACCATTTGTTGTTCAAACCAGAAGATACTACTTTTCGCATGAACGTGTTTATCTGTGGCAAGAACGGGAACCCTCTGTGAACTATGTAAGCGAGGTGGTAACTTCTTGGACACTTCTCCACGATGTGAAGCAGTGGATTACCATCGCTTGCTGTATAATTCAGCTCCATCAGAAGCCCAGCGTCGGTCCTCCTTTCGACCACCGCAACATTACCTTCTTTGAGCACGTTTACATAAGTGTCCGAAGCCACGATTTTGTTCGAAAGACTATTTTCTACCTCGCTCACGTTTGAGCCGAAGACGTCCACATTGTGAGTTCTGATGCTGAACCCAGATCTGTCGAGTTCTTCCAAGGTGGTCATTTCGGAGTAGTAAGACACTGTGCTGTACGCAGTGTACAATTGACTCTGAAAAACAAACATTTATTATTATTTCGTATCAAGCGCTTAATTTGCACTTGAAATGTGTGAAATTTTGTGGATCTCATGGACTGAAATGGTCACCAACAATAAAGCTAAATTTGATTATATTTCATAACGTATTTTATGATTACATGCAATAAATGATTGACCATGTTATAAATACTCAATTGGCTATGTATCTCTTTATTATTTATTCGAAAATAGCGGTTTTAAAACTCAAAATGCAAAAAATACTGCCAGTAATCAAAGCAGGTCCACCATCCACCAAATGTCAAAGTGAATTAGATTTTTTTAACTAACGCCACTCGCAATATCTTGTGTACCTTTAAAGGTAGATGGGAATGTAGAGTGTAGCGTACAACAAGAACATGTATGAAATTCTAATATTCTGCACACATATTAGTATATTTTTCTGTGTGTAACAATTTTGCTACAGCATGCAATGAGTGGTTAAATAATTGACAGTAAAAATATGTGTTCAAATGGATAATTTTTATATTAAATATGTGTTTTTACTTACCTGATAAAAGTTTGCGATCGTAATATTGAAAACTAAAACAATTGAAAGAAATACTCTCTCTCTAACTCCGGTCGGTAAGTTCGCAGGGTTGGATAAAAATATAAGAAAAATATCCATGTAATAAATCCAGAAGATCCTCTGCCTTTCATTGCTGGTATTTGCATTATACAGTCTTGTGTTCATGAGCCACCACAAAAATCCCAGTATCACATTACCCGTAAATATGAGACACCAATCCCGCATACAAAATATGAGGAATATAGAAAGCCACTGTGGCACTCTTGAGGCCCTTGGGACTATGACGCAAAGCTCGTCGTAGTAAATTGGAGACGTGAACTCTATATCGTTGGTTTGATAGGACTTTATGAATCGAGAGTTAAAAGACATGTTCATTCTGTGATGGACGATATCTCCTAAACTCCCAATGAACGTTCCGTTGTTCAGCTTGTATCCAAAGTTTCCATTGTCATCAGACGCTTTAATTGTAGCGTTGAAATTTAATTTCTTCAACATGTTTGCTAGTATAAATCCATCTATACCTCCTATCATGTTCACATTGGTTAAATCTTTTCCTAGATACGTGTCCAGTAAGTGACCCGGCATTTTTTTCACTGATGTAGGCATTCTAACGAAGAAGTTCACCTTGATTGGATATTTCTTGAAATCAGTGATGCGTTGGATGATTCGGAACCGTTTCCCTTGCGCTTGCACAGCCTCCTTTGTCATCACGGTCACACCTTCAGACGGATCCCCGTGAATAAACGTCTCCCTGAAGTCGTACCTCAATAAGTATTTTCCTTCGCACAAGTACGGCATCATTATCAGAAAATCGTACACCTTGAAACGCGTCCACAAAATGTCGAAATTGACACCCATAACAACCTTTAACTTTTCGATAATCTTTTTTTCGTCTGATTCGCACGACAGATTATCAATTTCGTAAACCATTATGATAACAAGGAAGCAGCCACGATTAATTTTTTTGAAGTACCAGTTCGATTTAAGCAAACTGCTTCCAAAATCTACGATTGAATCG
Organism: Lepidostoma basale; assembly: GCA_022606425.2. NCBI lineage: Eukaryota > Metazoa > Arthropoda > Insecta > Trichoptera > Lepidostomatidae > Lepidostoma > Lepidostoma basale. The sequence continues at coordinate 1,300,579 of JAHDVF020001336.1, read as the reverse complement.
AAAATGAGTACGAAAAATAATCTCCGCATGACAGCTCTTTCGATTTCCGGCGCTCTAATTGGATAATTATCTAAAACCGTCGATAATACGGTAACAGACAGAGAGGTTTTCTTGTAAATGGTATCAATCAAACTCGATTGAAAATCATCAGAATAATAGAACCCAGAATCTTGGGCACTATTCAAGATAATGATGCTTTTGAAAAACCGCGGAATATGTCGAAGATTAAACCAAAATTCCGGATTTGAATTTCGATCCAAATTGAATTTATCATAATTATCTATGGTTTGAGAATCAACGAGATTAAATAATACGCTTACGATGCATAATTTTGTTAAAATGCTATTCATATTTAGATACGTTATTCTATTAGATTTATTTAAATATCGGAAACCATCACTGTCTGTTAATCGACGAAATAATGAAGTTAGTAAACTCTAACAGAGTATAAATACTCATTTTACAACTAAATATGTATCGAAAGTACTTGATTATTTTGAATCACTAATATTCAATGAATTGTATTGAAAACATAGAAAAAAATTAAGGAAAATTTGACTACTTTACTTGTACGAGCGATCAAACAAAGACAATGGACATCATGGCACTGACAGCGATGTGATATTGGAACGACTACAAAAATATTGTCAACCTTTTGTCGTTGAAATATTTACCAACGCCGAAATACTCAAATAAAACAATACATTGTGTGTTCTCACCGACGAGTAAAGAATTTTCATTTTAATTTTGATTAATTTTAAACCGAAACGTCTGTCATTTACAATGGGCGATATTTACTTCCTCCACTAATGGGTCTATCGGTTTACATTTACAAAAGTAAAGTAAACTCAATTTTTTTATACTTGTTGTAATGGCTTTTCAAACATAGGGCGGGCCAAACTGTCATATTTACTGAAAACAAAGTACACAGCTTATAATTGTTTTTAATTGCTGACACGCTCGCTTGGTCGTAATAATAATAAACTTTTTATAGTAAATAATATATGAACTCTTGTACCTTATGTTTACTATTTCGTTTTATAATCCATAAAGGTAATTTGTTTATTGACTGTTTTATTGTGTTCGGTTGGACAGCGTTTGAAAAACTAGATCATGTACTATGCAGTCTATGAGACATCCGTCGGGTGATTACATATGAATTGGAAACTGAAAAACGAAATTCATATTTTAGAGCAGAGGTTCCCAAACTTTTTTGTCCCGTAGACCCCTTGCCGAATTCTTCCATTTTGTGTAGACCCCCTGCTTTCCTAATTAAAAAAAAAATGGGGGTCTATGAAATGAAAATGGGAGTCCACGATAATGGATCTCATGTCGGATGGTCGAAACGTTTGGGCGACTTTTTTGCTCATTCGGCAAAGGTCGGATATTCGATTTTACCAAATAAACTTAAAAAAAAGGTCGCCATACGTTTCGACCGGCATATTTTCCCCAATGAGCTAAAAAAAGGGTCGCCAACGATTTCGTCCATCCGACAAGAGATCCACTATCGTGGACCCCCATTTTCCGTTATGCTGGAGAGGGTTCAGAAAAAATTTCTGAGGTATCTCTACATGAGGGAGTATGGTAGCTATCCGTGGCTCTATCCCACGGCATTTCTTCTGGGAATGCTCGGAACCAATTCTTTACAGCTTCTAAGAGATGGACATCTAATAACCCATTTCTTCAGATTAATTAGGGGATACTTCGAGAACTCGGCCGTACTGGAGGATGTTGGTCTTTTTGTCCCCGATAGATATCTCCGACAGCGACAGCACAGATTGTTTTACCTACCGGCCGCCAGAACCAATCTGCCTCTGGTGACACCGGTGGGAAGAGCAATTAGTCTGCTGAACGCGGTCTCCTCGGAGATCGACGTCTTTCATGTTAGTGAAAGTACGTTCAGGGGGCAAATACTATTAACTTTAGAAAGTATCTTGTCTTCCTAATGTCGAACCATCTCTAATGCGTTCCTGGTACTTTGTTGTAATATTTTTATGATATTTTACCTGTACTTAATAGATGCCTTAAATATTTTCCTGTTTGTAATGTCTATTAATTTAATAAACTGATTTGATCTGATTTGATTTGATTTGATTTGATTTTCATTTCATAGACCCCCAATTTTTTTTTTCGCTGACATGGACCCCTAGCAAGTTATTGTAGACCCCTAGGGATCTATATAGACCACTTTGGGAATCACTGTTTTAGAGGATGGGGGGGTTGAGCATTTATTCATCTTGTAAAGGGGGCGGTGGCCCAGAAAAGGTTTTAAACCTGTCGTGTAGATCATTGATTCCCAAAGTGGTCTATATAGACCCCCAGTAGTGGTCCAAGACAATTTGTAAGGAGTCTAGGACAGTTGCAAAAATATTGGGGGTCCACGAAATGGTTCAACTAAATTGAAACCGAAGATTGAAACGCAATACGAATGTCTTAATCGTTGGGGACCTTTTTGGCGCCATTTTTTTTAGCAATAAATTCGAAAAATCAATTAGGAAAGCAGGGGATCTACACAAAATTGAAAAACAGCAAGGGGTCTACGGCAAATGTTTGGGAACCGCTGGTGTAGATGATAACATTATATGTACATAACTCGCTGCGAATAAGATATCACTTAAGACTTTATATCTCTCAGGTACAGAATTGCTCCACTCACAAAGTATTATCGTTAAAATTAACATCTCTACTGGTTTGAGTCCAAAAACCTTATTTGAAAAGGCTGAATAAAATATATATTGAATAAACCTTTAAAAACATCCTTCATAATATGTTTATGTTAACCATCAAAACAAATTTTTCACTGTTCCTTAGAGATAACAACAGGACATTTTTGAATGACTTTATTTATACCCTTGTCAAAATTAGGATACCTACTTTGATCCCCTTTTATGTAAATTTTTAATGACTGACAACATTTTAATGTAATTTTCAGCCCCCTGTAACCGGATAAGAACATTAGAAGAAATTTGGATCGTACATTTTGTTCAATTCCCCATAGTCGTATACTTAATCCTAAAGTAATTTGGTTCCAAAAAACTTTTCGTTTAAGCGTTTTCTTTCGCAGGCTTCTCGTTCAATATTGTCAGATATAAAGTATCCAGCTTCATTTAGTTGCAATCTCTGGCCAATGCCGTCTCGAAATCACTGTTTACCAGGCTGTAATGTTGAATTAAATGTGGGTCCGATTTAATCTGACAGCTGTCAAATGTAAAAAAAATGTAAAAAGAATATCGCGACTTTTTCGAAACATTTTAAATATGTTATTTGATTAATATTGTTGGTACTTTACAAATAGGGAAGATTTAACATCATATTATTTGAAAATGTTATGTAGAATTTTGAACTAAGCTGGGCAGCTTTCGGAAACATGAGTTACATCCTTAAAAACCGGAAAATACCGATCAACCTGAAACGAAAAGTCTATGAAGCCTGGATCTGCCAGTTGGTACTTATGGTCTTGAAACTGTAACATTGTCCAAACAAAGTGCCGAGAAAATTCGAGTGACCGAAAGAGCCATGGAAAGAGCCATATTAGGAATAAGCCTAAAATGCGACTCTAAAATGGCAATGGGCAAGTTACGTAGCCAGAAGCTCAGATGAAAAGTGGACAAGAAGACTGCTGACTTGGAGACCGTGGTCGGCGAAGAGAAGTGCATGGCGACCGCAACTACGGTGGAAGGATGATCTGAACAGACACGCCGGAATAACCTGGATGCAGTCTGCATAAGACCGAGTTACATTAAAGCGAATGAAGGAGGCATTTGTCCAGGAGTGGACGGGAATAGGCTGAGGAAGAAGAAGAAGAACGAAAAAATAATTTCGGCAATATTTTTAGCGTATGGCAATTTTTATCTATGGTTTAATTGACTTTATATTGCTCCCGGCTTTTCCATGTTTCTTTTATAATTGGGTACTGTTTGTTCGGTTATATCACAAAATATATATTAACTGAAGTAGGGGAGAACCACCATGAAGAGAACATTTTTTATCTCCTTGCTGTAAATACAAAATCAATACACTGTTTCAAAAACAAAGTATAAAGTTTTGTAGAGTATTCATTCCTTCTATAATTCCGAAAGTGAATTTTAAATTCAATTATCGGATTCTAGGTTATGGACAATTTTATAAAAAAATGGGAAATGTTCTCTTCAAGGGATAGTGTACCATGAAGAGAACGCTGGTTCCCATGAAGAGAACAGGCACATACGTTACACATACTCTTCATGAATCCGTCTAGCCAATACATTCCATATTTCTTGTTATCTTTCCAAAAAGCTGGAGTGTTAATATTATTAACAACTGCGAATTGGTAAGCAAGTTCTCGAGTTTGCACTTTAGTGAGACCGCGACACATTTAAGAAGCAGTGCTTAGGTATGATGCAAGCAAATTCTCATGGTCAACACTAAATATTTTCCAATTACCTATATTGCGATTATATTTAAAATTCTCCCCGGCTTCTTGTGCCTGCTTTGACCGTTTAATAACTTTCCACAATAATGTTGTTGCTATACCTGTCTCCTTAGCTACACTGCGAATGCTTTTCATTTGTACGATGGCGGCATCTATAGCATATTTGAATTCGTCGTCCGTCTTACGATTTATTTTCGGCATCTAAAAAAATGTATGATTAGGTACATCTTTTGTGATAGATGATTTAAAAAAAAATAAAAAATTAAATAAATTTTAATTATTTATTTATTAAATTTTGAAATGGGAAGTCCTACCCCACCCGCCGTATTCTCCAGACGTTGCTCCCTCGGACTATCACTTGTTTCGATCAATGGCACACGGCCTAGCTGACCAGCACTTCCGGTCTTATGAAGAAGTAAAAAATTGGATCGATTCGTGGATCGCTTCAAAAGATGACCAGTTTTTTCAACGCGGGATTCGTATGCTGCCCGAAAGATGGGAGAAAGTAGTGGCCAGCGATGGACAATACTTTGAATCATAAATGTATAGCCAGTTTTTTACGATAAAGCCTCGAATTTCGGAAAAAAAAACGGCGGAAGCAAAATTATACACCTAATAATTTTTTTTTTATTAAAAATTTTAAAATTTATATTATTTAAAATTTATTTATTAAAATAAATAATATATAAACAAAACACACAAAAAAAGCCATGAAGAGAACACTAAACCTATGAAGAGAACGTTCTCTTCATAGGACTCCGGCGTGTTCTCTTCATGGAATTAGGACTTATTTTAGAAAAACATTGAAATTATCGAGATGGATTTAATATTATTCAATATAACCTTATCACATCAAAACTATATAATCACGTTACACTACGGGTAAATCCTTTTTACTCCTAGCTTACTATTAAAAGGTCAGCAGATGAAGCAGTCAGCACCGTTTTTTTTTTTACTTCGCCCGTAAACTTCTCTCGTCCACTGTCCGAAGCACACAGAACGGACATGCGCCCAACTTAACGCCCGATGTCGTCACACCACTGCGATCACGTGAAGGGCTGCGGGATGTCGCTAGGGTTATTGCTATCGTTGCAAATGCAACTGTTCTCTTCATGGTGGTTCTCCCCTATAGCAGGCATCGCATGGGGTGTTTTATTGATATTTTAATTTAAAAATTCGCAAAACGTCTGTAAAGATCAAAGTTATGTAAAAAAAAAAAACTAACTAACTAACTAACCATCACGCCGTCTCCCCGAAGGGGTAGGCAGAAAGAATGGACTGCCACATATTTCTTTCCTGACATATTTCTCTCGCTTTCTCAACATTCATACATCATATTTGATTGATTTTATCATGCCACGTTTTTCTCGGCCTTCCTCTATTTCTAGCTCCGTTCACGCCGTTATCATATACCTTCTTTACCATTCTGTCTTCGCTCATTCTTTCCATATGTCTAAACCATCTTAATGACCCTTTCATTATTTTGTTCATAACACTTTCATTCGCACCACATTCACTTCTTATACTTGCATTTGACACTACCATTTACAGATTTGCTACACATTCTTCTTAGAGATATCATTTCTACTGCATGTATTCTACTTTAATCCTTCTTTTGCCAGTTCCATGCTTCACTTCCATACATAAGGATGTATATTTTTTTGCAATATTTTTATATAACATGCGAAGGAAAATAAAACAATAACATTTTCGTAGTACTTCAGATTAAATATTTTATTTTTTATGTACATTTTACAATAAATTATAAATAAAATGATTGAACAAAACATATTTAAAAAATAAAATAAAACATTATAAGTATGTTCATATTAGAAATCTATATGACAACTAACAACTATACTGGTCTTCAAATATTCTGGTCAAAATTCTTTGGCATATAGAATGGAATAATACTCCTAGCGGCTTCTAACAATATGTTGGTCAACAGCCTTCACATTGTGTTAATAAGGTAGTTTGCTAAATGCCGAAAATCATTCTCCATAGATGGCGTTAGTAGGTCGGTTGTATAGGTTAATTCTTGAAAAAATTCACTAGTGCAACCAAATCTACATAGATGGCTGACTGAAACTGCCACGTGAAGATAAATATGGATTTTGAAGTATATATACATCTTCCAAAAATTTGTCATGCATGATCACAAATAACAAAGGTGGAATGGGGAATGTTGTAATTACATAAAGCGTGCGCTTAACCCAACCAATGACAGGTCATAAGTCCTGTAAACACCTTGATCATCCATGTTCAGTTTCCAGTTTACGTCTTCGTCTCTATTGAGATACAATTAAAAAATTATACTGTTACTGAAAGTTTTTTTTTACATGATATTTTTTACTTTCGAACATTCAACTTTCGCACACATTTTCAGGATCAATTAAGTGCGAAAGTCGAGGGCCGCCATTACACTATATTATTCAATCATTACGCAATTTTGTACAGTTATTGGCCATTATGTTTAAGACCAATTGGCATCAAAAACTCATCATTTATAATACTATTTTGTACACTTGGTTAACTAACTAACCATCACGCCGTCTCGCCGAAGGGGTAGGCAGAAAGAATGGACTGCCACACTTTTCTTTCTTGATATATTTCTCTCGGTTCCTCAACATTCATACATCGTGTCATGCACGCGCGTCTATTTCTCTGACTCCTCACATGGCCGACATTCAATATTTGATTTATTTCGACAGCGACCGGTTTCGCCAGGCTAGCTGGCATCGACAGACTGGTTACACTATTGTAAACTGAGTCCTTTATATACATACAGATCAGGGGTGGTAAACATGATTCTATACAAAAATAATCTTCAAATATTTATGTAAAATTTACTCTTCTTGAATACCTGTAATACCAATATTTTCCCGGTAATTCAGTAAATTTTACATAAATATTTTAAAATTATTTTTGTATAGAATCATGTTTTCCACCCCTGGTTATGTTTGTATATATAACGGACTAAGTTTACAATAGTGTCACTAGTCTGTCGATGCCAGCGAGCCTGGCGAAACCGGTCGCTGTCGAAATAAAGACAAAAGTGGAAGAATTTAAAAAAACATCGTTTTAATTGTATCTCAATAGAGACGAAGATGCAAATTGGAAACTGAATATGGTTGATCAAGGTGTTTACAGGACTTATGACCTGTCTTTGATGGGGTTAAGCGCACGCTTTATGTAATTACAACATTCCCCATTCCACCTTTCTTTATGACCATGTATGACAAATTTTAGGGAAAAAAATCGTTTTATTTAAGTATTAAAATCGGAAAGGGTATGGTTGAGCTTCTGTTACCAAATATGCAAGTTTTGATTTTTTTTTACGTTTGAGTCTAAATTTAATTAATTCATATACAAAAACCAAGGAAGACGATACTAAACCAGTAAATAAAAACAGGAATGAGGTTTGAACATCCAAAAAAGTTAATTTCTTTTCTTCATCGCCGTCCGTGCGCTGCATCCGCTCTTTAAGAAGAACTGAAAACTCTGTGATGTGATACCACTGGGTACTAAGACCAGCTCCAAATATTCTTTCCATGAAATCGTTGATTTGGTGCAGGAACGGAAACCCTTTGTAGACGATGTAGGACATGTGATAGGACCTGGGGCATTGGTCAACAATGTGCAGTTGTTGGTCGCCGTATCGATTGGTAAAGTATAGTTCTATCAAGGATGTAGCGTCCGTCCTTCTCTGCACGACTGCGATGTTCCTCTTTGTGGCTGCCTTCCTGGTGGTCGTGTTGTCGGTCTTAGTTATTTTCTTTGATAGACTGTCTCCTACGCGACTGACGTTGAAGCCGAAGAAGTCGGTGCTGCTGGTGGCAATCTTCAACCCTGACGCATCTAGTTGTCTGAGCGTGTTTATATCTTTGTAATATGATATTGTGCTGTATGCCGTACTTAGCTGTCCCTGCAAAAGTGACATGTTTTATTTCAACAGCTCCTAAAGTAAGTTATAAAATATCCAACAAACAATATTTTATAAAGTCCAGTAGAATAAATGCAGTAGAAATGAGATCTCTTAGACCATAGGTTTCCAATATTTTCTGGGCCACCGCCCCCTTTACAAGAAAAATAAACGTTCAACGCCCCCCTCCCATAAAAGAACCACCAGAACCAATCTGCCTCTGGTGACACCGGTGGGAAGAGCAATTAGTCTGCTGAACGCGGTCTCCTCAGAGATCGACGTCTTTTATATTAGTGAAGGTACATTCAGGGAACCCTTATGTATGGAAGCGAAGCATGGAACTGGCAAAAGAAGGATGAAAGTAGAATAAATGCAGTAGAAATGAGATCTCTTAGAAGAATGTGTCGATACTCTGTGTATGACAGAGTGTCGAATGAAAATATAAGAAGTGAATGCGGTACGAATGATGGTGTTATGAACAAAATAATGAAAGGATCATTAAGATGGTTTAGACATACAGAAAGAAAGAATGGCAAAAAATTATATGTTAACGATGTAAATGGAACCAAAAATTGAGAAAAATGTGGCACGATCAAATAAATCAAATATTGAATGTCGGCCATGTGAAGAGTCAGAGAAATCGACGCGCGTGCATGATACAATGTATGAATGTTGAGGATGCGAGAGAAATATGTCAGGAAATAAAAGTGTGGCAGTGCTTTATTTCTGTCTACCCCTTTGGGGAGACGGCGCGATGGTTAGTTTTTTAGTTAGTTAGTTAAATTGGGGTATAAATAAATAATTGTAATTAATAACTTGAACTTGGTTTGGACATATGCATGAGGGAAGAATGGTCAAAAAGATATATACAAGTAGTGTGAATGGAAAAAGAAGTCGAGGAAAGCCAAGGAAGACATTGCATGACCAAATTAATTAATAACTAAAAGGTGGCCATGTTCGAAGTCAGGACAATCGACGAGCGTCCATGTCACAATTTGTGTATGTACTTCTACAACTACTCTCGAGCATCTTCATGCTCGAGAGTAATATCAGGATAGAACAGTGCGGTGGTCCATCCTCTCGGTAAGTTTGTTAGTTAGTTAACTTGAATATTAAACAAAGAAACCCAGGAACAGATACATGAAAGCGAAAATGGCATTTCAGTAGTTTCACAATCCCTTCAGAGTTCGTCATTTTTCATGTTGATAAAACAATATACTTTGTGGACTATTTTTTTTTTTTAAAACTATTTTTTTTTTTTAAAACATATTAAAAAACGCGACGTGTTTCGGAGGATACCTCCATCTTCAGGTGTAAAAATATAATAAAAACTAAACAAAGAAAGACTAATAAAAAACGCATTTAAAATTCGATACAATAATTCTAATTTTAAAATTAACCTGGGCTATTTGTTATAAGTACTAACCATTATTTTTTTAACAGTAAGAACTAATATATAATATTAAATAATAATAATTCATGTTGATGCAAAAAAAGCTAGAATGGCAGTGCACAATGGTGTTCTTCTACCGACCCTTATGTATGGAAGCGAAGCATGGAACTGGCAAAGGAAGGATGAAAGTAGAATAAATGCAGTAGAAATGAGATCTCTTAGACGAATGTGTGGATATTCTATGTATGATAGAGTGTCGAATGAAAATATAAGAAGTGAATGCGGTGCGAATGATGGTGTCATGAACAAAATAATGAAAGGATCATTAAGATGGTTTGGACATATGGAAAGAATGAAAGAAGAAAGAATGGTAAAAAATTATATGTTAATGATGTAAATGGTACCAGAAATAGAGGAAGACCGAGGAAAACGTGGCACGATCAAATAAATCAAATATTGAATGTCGGCCATGTGAGGAGTCAGAGAAATCGACGCGCGTGCATGACACGATGTATGAATGTTGAGGAAGCGAGAGAAATATGTCAGGAAAGAAAGGTGTGGCAGTCCATTCTTTCTGCCTACCCCTTCGGGGAGACGGCGTGATGGTTAGTTAGTTAGTTAGTTAGTTAGTTAGTTACATGTTGATAGTATAAAAAAATTTCAATTTAAAAAAAACATACATTAGAAAAGACTTAATTTATATAGAAATTAATAAATGATTTGCATTTGATTGGGAATGGGAGCTTGGGAGATTAAAAACGTAGACAAAATTTCCTCCGAAACATGTCGTGTTTTTAATATTTTTTTAATAAATAGTGGATTAAACAAAGTTGTTTTCAATTTCCTAAGTATATTACTATAGAATTCCACAGTTCAAAGGGTTGATGAAACAATGTTCAAATAAATAAAAACTCCAGATATTGTAGGCAAAGTATTCAGCCTCATTAGCGTTGTACATGTTCTTGTGCCGGGTCGGTGTACTCTTGCTAATCGGCGACTTGATTGTATAGGTATAGTATGTGTTTGTTTTGGAAAACAATTTGAATTAATTTGGATTCAATATCCTATACATGCATTAGATGTTTAATACACTTACCTGAAATACTCCAGCGACAATCAAATTGAACATCAAGCAAACCCAAATGAACAATCTCTCTTTGCTTGATGTGGGAAGCTTTATTGGATAAGAAATAAACAACAAACACATGTCTATAAAATAGAACGACATCGGACTGTTGACTTCTCCGTCTTGAGGCAGCCGCGTCTTCATGAACCACCAGACGAATCCAGACCACACGGCGCTAATCAAAATGAGTATCCACACGTCCAAGTTGAATATTAGCAAGATGGACATCCACTGAGGAACTTGGCTAGCCTTCGGAGCCAATACACAAAACTGATCATAATACACAGGACTAGTGAATTCTATGTCTTGAGAATTGTAGTATATTTTCAAGAAACGGGCGTTAAAAGAGATGTCCATTCTTTTGTTGATAATGTCGCCAAGGCTTCCCGTGAACGTGCCGTTGACCATGTATCCGTATTCCGCGTTATCTGTGGGCGGTTTAATGATTGGTTTAAAATTCATTGTCTTCACTAAATTTCCTAACAGGAATCCATCCAGGCCTCCTACGTCGCCAATATGTTTAATATCGTTCCTCAAATATGTTTCCATGAAAGATTTAGGCATGAATTGAACCGAGGTAGGCATACGCATGAACAAGTTTATCCTCAATGGAAATCCATTAAAATTCTTGTACTTGTAGATTAAAGAAGTATTTTCTGATGTATCCTTTGTTATAACTGTGATGGCGTCCAAATAATTCACTTCATCAACTATTTTAATAAAGTTGTATTTTATTAAAAATTCGCTGCCGCACAAGTAGGGGAATATTACTATCACCTCAAACATTTGAAAAGACTTCCAAAATAATATGAAATATTCCCCTGTGATCTCTTTCAACTTATCTGTAATGGCTTCGTCTGCACAAGAAACGGTCGCCAGCTCTGTTATCGTAATAGCGATTAGAAAATGCGCTCTGTTGTAATTTATATAGATGGTCATGGGTCTTTCAATAGAAGCCCTCAACGCGTCTAGAGTTCCAAATATGATGACGAATAAGTCTTTTGAAATTGTTCTCAAGAGTTCTCTGATGAGGCTCACATTAGTAAGAGTGGCGAGTTTTATAATAAGAATCGGCACAGAGTGCTGGCGGTTTATATGACAAATCAGATCGTCTTGGAAATCTGAAAGACTTTTGGCCACCTCTGAGCTCATTGTGTTATTCCTGTGCCCTTCGAGAACTACTATGGTTTTGGTGTGGAAATTGATGTAATCGAAATTATACCAGAAATTTGTTGTTAAACTGAAATTCTGATGGAAAACGCTGTATTTAGACGGGAAGCTGATGTCTTGAGAACAAACAAAGCACAAAACACTCAATAAAACTGTAAATTTCAATTTGGCCAACGAATACTGCAGCATTTTAAAACTTGTGGTGGTTATTAATATTAATTTTTCAATTGACCAAAGTGAACATCGCGTGCATTTTTATTCACACGGGATAACTCGTGTAGTTGATTCATAAAATATTTACGAGGTCTGGTATTCGACCTACGTTTTACTATGCTAAAAGCAGGGAGCAAACGTGTTTATTTTAAATCGTGCATAAACGAAACATTTAGTCTGCAACAACCATAAACCAAACGCTGTTTTGATAATGATTCAAACTTTAATACAAGCTACTAGCTACCAGAGCGGAGACCGAGCCCCAAACTACTTCCTCGATAATGTTATTGGAAAATTAACAAAAAAATATCCTCAAAACGCTGACTACATAATTACGTGTTTGTTGGTTTAGGCAAAACTAAACGTTCATCATTTTCGAAGGTAATTTGTTGTCCCGTGACCAAATTGATCACTTTAATCGAGAACTGTTTGTTCTAGCGCCTTTAAAGTCACGTCAAATGTCACTTAAATCGCTTTTCTCTATCAATTTAGTACAAATTTTCCCCCCACAAACTATAGGACAACATGATTATATTTTTTTGTATTAATCTTATCTCATTGGTATAGTTCGACAATTCAAATAGTTTTTTCTATGTTCGCTATACTTTGTGTTGTAGATGTTTTATTTGTATTTTTCTTTTTTTATATATTGCCACGGGCGCGCGGATCGCTGTTGCGTGCGATCCGGCAACACTGGTTTGGCAGCCGTAAAGAATGGAGCTCCCGATCGCATCGCCCGTGAGGTGTGAAGTACGCTCCGTGATTCGTTTTTTATGTGCCAAAGGCAATTCGGTGACGGAAATTCATTCCGACAGAGGTGTATAGATCAACGTGCATGAGTGTTCAAATAGTGCGCAAATGGTGCAAGAATTCAAAGAAGGGCCCACAGAACGTCCATGACGAACAGCGGTCCGACCGGCCATCGGTCAGTGACGAAACGATTGCGAAAGTGGAAGCGGCAATGCTGGCAGATCGAAGACTGACGGTTCGGGAACTTAGCTAGATGATCCCAGATGTTAGCAAGACAAGATCCTAACATAACATTTAGGTTATTCTAAGGTTTGTGCAAGGTGGGTGCCCAGGATGCTTATGGAGGACCACAAACGACGCTCATTGAGAAATTCGGATGGGAGATCGTCCTAGACCCACCATAGAGTCCGGACTTGGTCCCGAGCGACTACCATCTCTTCCCTGTTTCAAGAAACACCTCGGTTTTGGCTCGATGGTCATTCCTGCTATCATCCTCAGCGTCCTCATCTCTGCCACCCGTACTTTAGCCTTCGTTCTTGTGGTATCCGCTCTGGTCTCAATGCTATATGTCAGTATAGGCCTTACGCAGGTTTTATATATTCTGACCTTACTGTCAGTTCTCATATACTTGCTTTTTAACTTGTTTTAGGAAGTAAGTAGTAATCTATAAATGTGTACCATAGAGCAACGGGAAATTAGGAAAACCCCAGTGGCATTCCAAGAAGAAATAAAAATGTTACATTGCAAACCAGTCCCTTGGATTAAAACTAGAGATGCGATCTAATTTTCAAAAATACAACAGACTTTTATAGACTGTTGTACTATAGCAAAGAAGCGAACGTTGTTGTTTGATTTCAGTTTATTTACCTTGAACTTTTAAACTAAACCAATTCGTATATTACTTCATACCTCGTGTTGATACAAGGAAACTAGAAATCCAGCGTAATTGTTTACAAAGCTAAACTTTCCGTTTAATCGTGTTTACGTTCTTGCAAATTGACTGAAACTTCAAATAGAAGCTAGATTAACTATCCAATGATATAAACAGAAAAAAATAATAATGTAATCACGCTTCTGTTATTGATAGCTTCATTATTATATAAGAAATAAGTCGGACAATACGCGCAGCCATTTTCAAACCTTCACCTTCATGGATAATGGAAAATAGACGTTCATCTAGTTACAAGTTATTTCCTTTCTCTCATTGTGGTTGAGGATATCAAAATATTAAAAAACATTGAAATGGGTGAGTGTACCTAATGTGTTTTGTGCAGAATCAAAAATTAAATAACCATTACACCGTCTCTCCGAAGGGGAAGGCAGAAAGAATAAACAGCCACACTGTTTTATTTCTTGATATGCTTCTCTCGATTCCTCAACACTTTCGTGGCCGAGTGGTAAGTGCATTGACTGCCGCCCCGAAGTTTCCGGGTTCGATTCCCGACGAGGGTAGCGTGATTGTCACATTGTCTTTGGTCTGGTATAGAATTCACGTGACAATAAAATGGCGATAGATTAGCCACCTATCACATGTCACGAGAATCACTATGATAGCTATAATACCTTTTACATCGATTTGGCTCATGCTGTCATGATGCAAAGAGCGATTCAACAAAATAATAATAATAACATTCATATATTGTGTCATGCAAGCACGTTGATTTCTCCGACCCCTCACGTGGTTGACATTCAATATTTAATTTATTTTATCGTACGACGTTTTCTTCGGTCTTTCTCTATTTCTAGTTCCATTTACATCGTTAACATATATATTTTTACCATTCTTCTCCATTTATTACATCTATGTGTCCAAACTATCATAATGTTCCTTTCATTTCACACATTCGTCTAAGAGATCTCGTTTCTACTCCATTTATTCTACTTTCATCCTTATGTTGCTTGTTTCATGCTTCGCTTTTACACATATGGGTCGGTACAAGAACACCATTGTGCATTGATATTAAAGTTTTTTTTTATTGTCTTTTGTTTGCAATGACAACATTAATTGCACCCTCTTTGTTGCCCTCTGCAACCCTTCTTTCAATATCCCTCTCCACTCGCCAATCCTTTATAAACATACTACCTAAATATACAAACTTATCTACTTGTTAGTGAATGAAGCTTTAAAAATAGTTAATGGAAACAAGAATTTATCAATGAAAGCGAAAATGGCCGTTCACAGTGGAGTTCTGGTCCCAACCTTTATGTATGGAAGCGAAGCATGGAACTGACAGAAGAAAGATGAGAGCAGAATAAATGCGGTAGAGATGAGGTCCCTACGACAGAATCTCAAATGCTGATATTACAAAGGAATGTAGAGCGAAATAAGGTATTATGAACAAAATTATGAAAGGATCGCTGCGTTGGTTCGGACATATGGGTTAAAAAAGTATACGTTAACGATGTCAATGGAGTACGGTGTCGAGGAAGACCGAGGAAAACATGGCAAGACCAAATTAATCAAATGTTAAAGGTTGGTCATGTCAGAAGCCGGAAGAATCAACGTGCATGTATGACTCGCTGTATGAATGTGGAGGAATCTGGAGAGGTATGTCAGGATAGAGTAGTGTGGCGGTCCATTCTCTCTGCCTACCCTGCGGGGAAACGGCGTGGTCAATTTGGTCATGCCATGTTTTCCTCACATTAACATCGTTAACGTATACTTTTTTAACCATTATTTTTTCACCCATGCGCTCCATATGTCCGAACCAACGCAGAGATCCTTTCATAATTTTGTTAATAATACCTTATTTGATACAAGACTGATGAAGGGTGTGCCAAAGAGTTGTCACATAACACAGCATCTTAAGGAGCTCCACGGGCTAAAATGTCCAGAAAGAATACAATACAAGCTCTGCTGGACGGTCTATAAGGCGTTGCATGGAATGGCACCAGCTTATATATCTGAACTCTGCATCAACGAGAACCTGAATGCTAGACAGTCTACATTGCGATCAGCTAAGTCTTCTGCGATCGGTAGATTGACTGTGCCCAAACGCTGTCCAAGCACAAACTTTGGCGACCGAGCCTTCGCGGTAGCCGGCCGTTCAGCCTGGAACAATCTTACAGCAGACCTTAAGTGCATTGAGAATCAATCAGAGTTTAGATCGAGACGCAAAACGCACCTTTTCAAATTATCATTTCCTGACAGGAAGGGCTGATCGACTTCGTCAGGTGCAGCCCTCATATTAAATATGTTTATTATTTTTGTTTTCATTGTTATTATTATTATTATTATCTAGTTGATAAAACGGAGCATCTTCCACAGCGCCCTTGAGATGAGTAATTCATAAAAATGGCGCGCTATAAATTATTCAATGAATTATTATTATTATTATTATTATTCTTTCGCTCTACATTTCTTTATAATTGTTGAGCGCTTGCTCGCTCGCTCTGCATTTGAGATTCTGTATAACATCGTTCTACCACACGTACGTCTTAGGGTCCTCATCTTTACCGCATTTATTATGCTCTAATCTTTCTTCTGCCAGTTCCATGCTTCGCTTCCATACATACATAAAAGCGATTACTCATTTAGCAACGAAAAGATAAAAACCGATACTATTTTCTATAAATAAAATATCTAATTTCAACTGTTTCGGTAATATCCATATTGAGACTGGACAACCGCCATGGTCTTGGTTGCAGCGGCTGGTCGTAGTGCAAAAGCATTCAATAAGGGTTCTACACGCAGTTGAAGGGCACTTTAATGTGGTAAGGTTAGTTTAAAAATAATTTGTGAAAAATTGGAGCAAGTAGATGAGTTCGTATATTTAAGTAGTATGTTAACAAGAGATCGGTGAGTGGAGAGGGATATTGAAAGAAGGATTGGGGCAAGCAAAAAAGTGAATGGTGCACCTAAAGTTGTCATCGCAAACAAAAACCTATCCAAAAAAGCTAGAATGGTAGTGCACTATGGTGTTCTTCTACCGACCCTTATATATGGAAGCGAAGCATGGAACTGGCAAAATAAGGATGAAAGTAGAATAAATGCAGTAGAAATGAGATCTCTTAGACGAATGTGTAGATACTCTGTATATGATAGAGTGTCGAATGAAAATATAAGAAATGAATGCGGTGCGAATGATGGTGTTATGAACAAAATAATGAAAGGATCATTAAGATGGTTTTTGACATATGGAAAGAATGAATGAAGAAAGAATGGTAAAAAAATTATATGTTAACGATGTAAATGGAACTTGAAATAGAGGAAGACCGAAGACAACGTGGCACGATCAAATAAATCAAATATTAAATGTCGGCCATGTGAGGAATCAGAGAAATCGACGCGCGGGCATGACACGATGTATGAATGTGGAGGAAAGAAAAATGTGGCAGTCCATTATTTCTGCCTACCCCTTCGGGGTGACGGCGTGATGGTTTGTTAGTTATTTAGTAGTTTAAAAATAAATTAAACACGAGTTTTAATTTCACAAACAATTTATTGAACATCGATTAATATTTGACATTAATAAAATTATAAATGGGATGGATGGGCTGGTTGTTCACTATACAACTTCTCAAATCTCGGAAAAAATGTATATGACGACCTCACACCGTCTAGACAAAGAGCATGCTCAGAACAACCGAGATGAAAACACTCCGCGCTATAGCTGGCAAGACCCTACGTGATCGAGTTACGAATACAGCAATCCGAGAAATCTGCGAGGTCGAAGATGTGGTCAGCTGGGGACGTCAAAGACGGCGATACTGCACCAACACGTAGAAAGGATGAGCTCAAATAGGATACCACACATAGCTCTCCATGGAACGCCAAACGGACAACGCCGACCAGGAAGACCCCCGAAACGGTGGAGAGAAAGCTGGAGTTCAGCGTCTCAAGAGAACCCGCCTGAAATAACAGACTCCTGAGTCTACCAAAAGTGAAGAAGAAGAAGAAGAAGATATTATCATGTCGCTCCACGTATACTTTACCTAAAACTTGCATAATTGTAATATGAAAACTTTTCGTCGCAGTGAGTACTGCAGCGCATAAATTACCTGCTCTGATTACCCTTAAGTTCCAATTACTCGCCTCTTCCCCGTCAAGTAGCTAATTAAGGTAGACAACTTTACGCAAAGATGGTTATTAAGATTGGAGTTCTTGCTTGAATAGTTCTTAGATGAGAAAAATAACTTACCCGGTGTGCAAACGACGCGACGTGGTAAAATAGCGAATGTTTTGTATTATATGTTTTGTATTATGGGACGGGCCTAGGGAGTGCACGAGTGAAGCTGACGAAAGGCGCCGCTGCGCCTATAACAGCTTCGGGTAAGTGGAGGGAGACCTCTATGACTTGGCCATATAATATAATAATAATGAAATTATATTGTTAAAAATGTTTATCTATATTAATTGTTATTAATTAAAAGTCGCGATACTTTTTTCAATTTTTGACATTTGACAGCTGTCAGATTAGATCGGCCCCACATTTAATTCAACAATACGGCCTGGTAAACAGTGATTTCGGGACGGCATTGGTGTGCACACATGAGAATACAATTTATTTACAAAAACACATTATTTATTTATGTAATTCGTTTACCACTGTCATCTTTATCGGTATAAATGAACACGTTTGCCGCAGAGAACTGAGAGACAGTTGTAATATTTCAGCACGGCTTTAATGTATTGTAGAATTATATTATCAAATGAAAGCGACTTACAAGCAATGCTCTCAAAGTTTGATGAATCCTGTTCAAAATACAATATGATCATATCCATCCCAAAAACGAAGTTTATGACATTCTCAAGAAATCAACTGAGATGCGAAGTCTCCATACGCCAGGAGGAAATTGAACAGGTGGACCTATTCAGATATCTCGGAAGCGAAGTAACCAGCTCTAATGACCTCCCCAGAGAAGTAAGGTCACAGGTGGATAGGGCTGCAGCCGTTGCAGGCTGCCTGAAAGATGTCATATGGAGAAACAAGGACACGAGGACTGACAGCAAGGTACGCATCTATAAGACCTATGTGCGACCAATCCTCACATATGGCATTGAATCGAGTGTATAAACCTGAAGACGGTAAATTAATAAATTGTCTATGATTAATTCTGTTTTTGTCGTTTACTTCAAATTCTTTTTTCAATCATTATTTCCTTGTGTAGAATACACACCATCTTAATGATATTTTCAATATTTTGATAATAACACTTTCATTCGCATTCATATACAGATTTACTAAACATTCGTATAAGTAATAAAAAGATTCAACTATTATTTCTAATGTAATTTTTCTAAATGAATTAGATGGCCCCCATATGAATCGACTGGGACCTCTCTTGGCTTAATCCGCTACTGTATGTAATCCGAAATTACGAAATATTTACCTTTAACCCTTTGGTTGCGGCACTTTTAGGAGTACTATACCAAAATAGCCACGATTTTAGAGAATAAAAAATAATATTTAGTAAATTATAAACAGTCTGTAAAATGTATCTAAATTAAAACTAATTTATTTTATATTTTTTCGGCTCCTTTGACATAGGTGAAGTTTTTTTTTTTTTTTTTTATGTACACAACAGGTCGTTTGGACCCAATTACTGTATACAATTATTTTTTTTTTTAGCTATTATATTGATTCTCGTGACATGTGATAGGTAGCCAATCTATCGCCATTTTATTGTCACTTGAATTCTACACCAGACCAAAGACAGTGTGACAATCACACTGCCATCACCGGGAATCGAACCCAGGACCTTCGGCATGGAAGTCAGAGCTTGTAACCACTCTGCCACGAAGGTCGTCAGTTGCTCTTGTTCTGGGGCGAGAGCGACACAAAAACTTACTACTGTAGTTTCGTCCGCACGGTGTAAAAAAGTGCACAGTCAGCAGCTACCATTCTTACGACCACCGTCAAATTTGTAAGCCGTGCCATTAATTTTGCTTTATCTCGGCGTGCAAAAAATATTCCCAGCCGAGTCCAGACATACGAGTAATGTATAATAAGTGTTTGTCTCCGAAATAAAACTCTTCTTCTTCTTTGAGTGCCATGTCAGGTCCCCCCGACGTCGACTATCACCCTGGCGTAGGCCTCTCTGTCCTGTGCCAGACGAAACAACTACTCCACGTCCCTGACAATTATCTACGACAAAGGCAACATATATTATTTCACCTGCCACGGTGTAGAACCAATTTACCTAAGGTTATGCCCGTGGGCAGGGCAATAATCCTTCTAAACCGCATCTCTTCGGATGTGGACATCTTCCACGATAGTGAGGCTACCCTCAGAAAACATCTATCTCTTAAATAATGTGTTGTTCTTCTTATTGTTTCTAATTACTTATTTGGTCTTAATTTTTTAATTATCCCGTGTTTTTTTGTGTTTTTGTCTATTGTTAATATTGAAATTTTTATATTTCATAATTGTATTTACTGTTTAAAATAGTTTTTTGTTGTTTTTGTATCCTACCTGTATAGTCATAAGCGCTTTGGTTATATACTGTAATGTTTATGATTTAAAAAATAAATAAATTGAAATTGAATTGGAATTCACATCAGACAACAATTCTCTTCCTACTCTGGCTCTATGTAGCACCTCATTGTTGGTGACCATATCAGTCCATGAGGTCCGCAACATTCTGCGATGGAGCCACATTTCAAGTGCTTCTATACGGTTTATTGTGTTCACTTTGAGGGTCCAGCTCTCCACTTCGTATAGTAATATGGACCTAATATATAAATTTTAAGTTGATGTTGTCATTGCAGAAGAATGGTCTCATATTATTGAATGCGACCATCGCAATCTCTATTCTGTACCTCACTTTATTAACCGTTTTAGTACCGTGATGTTTTAAGCTTAGGAACAATCACATATCGCATGTTTTTTTTTTTAAATAGGGCTAATTTGATTTATGCATTATGTTTAAAGTTTTCCTATAAAATGATATATCAAGTTTAAAATTTTCAAGTTGCATTATCGTCATTTCGTTTATTTGATTTTTCTTAAATACATTAAAAATTATTTATAGTATTACATTAAAAAATCAGAGTGTGGTGTATCAGTTCTTGTCTATTATCACTTGAACTATAGAACAAAATAATATTTTATAAATACGCAAATTTGAAATTGTATTGAGTAAAAACGAGCAAAATTTTAAATTGTGTCCTGAAATATGGTAAAGGCAAGGTTAAAAGGTCAAAACACTTGAAATTCAGGTATAAATTTTTTAACAAAAAATAGATCATTTATCAAATCAAATCAAATCAGTTTATTTTCTCAAAAGATATTACAAACAATTTTTATAGTTTAAGACATCTATTGAGAACAGGTAAAATATAATAAATATATAATACCAGGAACGCATGAGAGATGGTTCGACATTAGGAATACAAGATACTCTCCAAAGTCCAGAGTATTTGTCTTCTGAACGTACTTTCACGATTTATATCGATCTCACCATAAGTGGTAACCCTAGTGCTCGACTTCTACAAAACTCTATTTTTCAATAAGATCGACAAACGTCAGAAGGTTCATTTTTCTTGCAGAGATAGTGTATAGATGTCGCTAGACACACAAAAAAAAACGTTTACATTTTTAATACAAAGTGGCCTTATGGTATTGGTAGTGCGCCTACGTAGCGGCCACCAGTGGCCTTGCGGTATTGAAGTGGTTAAAATAAACAAAACTCATAAACATAAAACCCTTAGTGCTATTCACTGTTCTTTTTTACGCCGTGCCCATTAACTACAAAAGAACAAAACTTTTAATTTACATTTAATCATCATCATCAGCCGTCTGTCATCCACTGCTGAATCTCTCTGTAGACCTCTCCCAAAGTACGCCACCGCCTCCTATCCATTGCCGCTCCCATCCATCCATATCCAGCAATCCTCTACAGATCGTCGGTCCGGCGAGCAAGGGGACGTCCAACTCTACGGAATCCTGTACGCAGTCTCCACACCAGAACCCGTCTTCCCCATCGGCTGTCGGTTCTCCGAGAGATATGGCCAGCCCACCGCCACTTCAGCCCGCCTATCCGTAGAGCCACCTCAGTCACCTTGGTTTGTTGTCGAATAAATTCGTTTCTAAATCTGTCCCTCAAGGTTATTCCAAGCATGGCTCTTTCCATGGCGCTCTGGGCAACCTTGAATGTTACATTTAATGAAATCTTTTATTTATTATATGCTTTTTTATTTCAAACATATAAAAATGTAGCGCTGACTCACTCCCTCACACTCTGTGTAAAGCATAGGTATATAATTATTTCATAAATCATGACTTCTATCCGTCGGATTCGGCACTGAGTGTAGAGAAAGACAATATATCGGATTTCGGCAACCAAAGGGTTAAGTTTCTCGTAGCGTAAAACGTTGTACTTCCTTCACCCACTACGTTCTCCAGAGAAACAGACTTTCCACGTCAACAACTCCTTTCTATTACAACTTCAGAACCTCGTGTGTACAATTAGTGTTTTATAAAGAAACCACTTAGTTTATAGAGAGCTCTCTCTCGCTTATTGTTCTCCGTCTTTACTATTGCATTTTGAATACTTGTAGTTTTATTATGGAAATAATACAAGGTGTGCTGTTCTTAAAATTATTCTAGCATATCCATCTAATTAAATAAATACGCCGTCGTGTTTTACTAGATGCATTTGTTTTTCAGTATCTTTATTATGAGATAACAAAGAAGTAGGTATATATTTCATTTTGAAAGTTTACAAATTCTTGTAGACAAATACTGAATTTTACCCATTGCGGATAAATTATTTTTTTTAAGGATTAATTGTATCTCAATAGAGACGAATATGTAAATTATTTTTCTGGGAACAGAATGTGGTGGCCGAGGCGCTTACAGTACTTATCTACCTATTTGGACCAGTTATTTTATACAACATTTTGAATGTTTACAAATTCTTGTAGACAAATACTGGATTTTACCCTTTGCGGATAAATTGTTTTTTATTTAAGGCATAAAAATTGGAGAGACATCTCCAGGCGTAATCTAGTACTATATGATTTGCAGAGACTTTCACAGTGCATTAATAAAGATTTTCTGCTCAATGCTTCCCAATCTGAAGAGATGACGCCAGTTTAGAGTGAACTAAAATATGTAAAGATAAGCGCAGGATATACAAGTTCCAAAAATTTGTCAGATTTGGTGGTCATAAGAAGGGCGGAATGGGGAATGTTGTTAAACAAAACCGATCGCTCAACCCAACCAATGACAGGTCATAAGTCCTGTAAGCGCCTCGGCCACCATATTCTGTTCCCAGAAAAACAATTTACATCTTGGTGTCTATTGAGATACAATTAATCCTTATAAAAAAATATTTATTTTTAAAATAAATTTAAACAATTTTTCACTAAGTATAAATCACTTTATTTGAGATAGTAGCGCCAACCGGTTTCACTCTGTAGCGAACTCCGTTCACCACTTCAATACCATTAGGCCACTGGTGGCCGCTACGTAGGCGCACCATCAATACCGTAAGGCCACTTTGCATTAAAAAAATGATTCCAGTAGGAATTTAACAATTTTTTTTGTGAGGCTAGCGACTCCTATACACTATCTCTGCAAGAAAAATGAACCTTCTGACGTTGGTCGATCTTATTGATAAAGGGATTTTTGTAGAAGTCGAGCACTAGGGTTACCACTTATGGTGAGATTGATATAAAGGATCAAAAGGATATCACTTGAAATAATTAATTTCAAGTGATAATAGACGTGAATATCATCAGGGCAATGTATGACGGTTGTTCTTGTCGTGTAGTGCACCAGGGCAAACTCTCCGAGGCCATCAAACTGAGTGCGGGAGTGCGACAGGGATGTCTACTATCACCCCTGCTCTTCATAGTGGTTCTGGAGGATGTGTTGCGCCGTTCTTTCGACGGTCCCCGTGGCATTCCATGGATGCGTGATACCCAGTTGGAGGATCTGGATTATGCTGATGACCTCTGTTTGCTTTCGGTAAACCGGGTGGATGCGGGGCGGAAACTTTGTAGACTTCACGAGGAAGCGGCAAAAGTAGGTCTCAAGATTAACATGTCCAAGACAGTAGACCTACGAGTGTCCACAAATGACTCCACCCCAATCTTGCTCCACGGTGTCCCCCTTGTGACCACGACCAGCTTCTGCTACCTCGGTAGTATGATAGCAGGCTCAGGAGGTACGGAGGAGGATGTAGCCAGCAGACTTGACAAGGCAAGGGGAGCTTTCGCTATGCTTCGCCCTGTATGGCGCTCCGGTATCATTTCGAGAAAGCTCAAGCTCCAAGTATTCAGCAGTAACGTTAAAAGTGTACTGCTGTACGGATGTGAGACTTGGAAGTCTACCGCAGACGTTATTGGTAAACTCCAGGTGTTTATAAATAGGTGCCTTCGCTCAATATTCAAAATCTATTGGCCCCAAACAGTGTCAAATGCCGTTCTCTGGACCATGGCAGGCGAAAAGCCAATTAGAGAACAAGTCGCTGGGCGCAAGTGGCAGTGGATCGGTCACACTCTGAGACGGAACCCAGCCTGCATCGCTCAGGGCGCACTAGACTGGTCCCCTATGGGGGGAAAGAGAAAGCGAGGCAGACCTAGAGCCACCTGGAGAAGAACCCTGCAGGGCGAGGTTAAGGCAGCAGGTCTCACTTGGGACGATGTTAAGCATCAGGCATGCGATAGAGTCGGGTGGAGAAGATTCCTTGAGGCCCTATGCACCACGGAGGTGTGACAGGACAAAAAGAAGAAGAAGAAGAAGATAATAGACAAGAACTGATACAATATACTTTGATTTTTTTATGTTTTCTTTCAATAAATATATTTTTTATAAAAGAGTAAAAATTATATTTATTTATGCTTGTAACAACCCTAAAAGAAAAATCAAATATACGAAATTTCGATAATGCAACTTGTAAAATTTAAACTTGATATATCATTTTATAGGTAAACTTTAAACCACTATGCATTTTTTTTTTAAATAATTAAAAACATGCGGTATGTGAGTGTTCCTCGCTACAGGTTGAAACCGGTTGGTGCTACTTATTTAAATAAAATTGTTTATTACGATTTAGGAAATTGACTTCGGGGTGGGATTTTGCAGGATTGAAGTCCTCCCACAAAATCGTCCATAGTCTTATTCTTCTACTTTTTAGTGTAGGCCTAGTGGCCTGTTTCTTAAGAGGAATTGGCCTCCCGCGAAGTCGACTCCCAGCTGTCGATCCATCTCTTTGGTGGTCTGCCCGAGGGTCGTCTACCTTGGGGCTGGCCATGCAACACAATGAAGGGGAGTCTGGAGGGATCCATTCTCCTCATGTGTGCATACCAGTAACTTATTCTTCTTTGCCTACCCCACCTAACGACATCCGTTCATAGTCAAGGTGAAAAAACGCAAAAACCAGCCAATTTCTAGAAAAAAGTCTTCAAAGTTTTAATTAATTTATTTATTTATACAGCCGTTTTCTTCTTCTTCTTCTTCTGCTTTATTTAGGACTGTGTCCTGTTATTTCTCGGAGCCTGTTCCTGGGACGTAGATGTCCAACTGTCTCGTCATCTTTTGGGTGGTCTTCCTGCAGGTCGATTTCTTGATGGTACTTTATTTGCGGCTATATTTATCACTCTTTCAGAACATGCTCTTTCCACATGATCTCTCCAGTAGCGTCTTCTCAGTCTTCCCCATCGCACGACATCTTCCACATTCATGGCTGGAGGAGGTCATGGCTGGACGCAACGCTACCTTGTACACCTTCCTCTTTACGTGGACTGGCATTCACTTGCTTAGTGTTTCTTGAACTGTGACGTCGCATGCAGAACGCGGTCTCCTTTGGAGATCAACGCCTTTCATATTAGTGAAAGTACGTCCAGATGGCAAATACTCTTGATTTTGAGTATTTTGTCTTCCTAATGTCGAATCATCTCTCAAGCGTTTCTGGTAGTATATAATACTATATACAATATACTATTTTACCTGTTCTCAATAGATGCCTTAAACCCTAATTATGAAATGTCTATTGATGAAATAAACTGATTTGATTTGATTTAATTTTATGTTAAGCCATAGATTTTTGTATATAATTTTAAAATTTAAAATCATGTACCATGTTTAATTCTATTTTGTAGGATTAAGACATATTTAAAACACCATCATCAAGCCAGTGGTGACATATGGTTCTGAGTCGTGGACAATGCCTGTGAAAGAACAATTAAGAATCTACTGGTTTGAGAATACAATACTTAGAATGATCCTGGGACCCAGACCCGGTGTTGCAGCGGGAACTTGGAGGCATAGGACCAACCAAGAGAACCGTACGATGACCCAGCAGCCCCTTATAACGAGCACCGTGAGAGCCGATCGCCTAGCATGGATCGGGCACGTATGCCGAGCCAAAGAGACCAGAGCAATCAACACCCTGTACGCGTCTAGACCGACTGGAGTAAGACCTCTAGGAAGGCCTAGACAGCGCCTAATGGACAATGTTCTGGCTGATCTGGCTAGGTTGGGCGAATCGGACTGAATCGCGGAGCTTGGCGAAAAATCATCAAGGAGGCTAAAACTCTTCAAGAGTTGTATGGCCATAGTAAGTAAGTAAGGTAAATGTAGTGCGAATGAAAGTTTTATGAACAAAAATAATGAAAAGGGCCACTAAGATTGTCACATGGAAAGGCTGAATGAAGAAATAATGGTAAAGAAAGTATTTATTAACAATGTACGGAACAAAAAATATAGGAAGACAGAGGAAAACATGGCAAATTTAGATCGATCAAATATTAAATGTTGTCCACGTGAAAAATCGTGACGTGCGTGCATGACACGATATATTAATGTTGAAGAAGCGATATAAAAATAATAGTGTGGCGATTAATTCCTTCTAATCTTATGTCTAACTACTAGCTCCTTGATAAGTAATATTAAAATTTTAAGATATTCAATTAATTTTCTTGGCATTACGCTCGTATACTTTACATCTCGTAGAAACTTCTCGACCCATACATTTTTTTTATGCAACAAGTCGTTTGAACTTTATGACTGTGTACAATTTGTTTTTACCTATGATTTGATTCTCGTGACATATGGTAGGTAGCTCTGCCACGCTTACGATAAACGCATCAACTAAGGTTTTTATCGAAATTGAGTTATTATATTATCTGGTATCAGGAAAACGAGATCTACAACTCCTCAAAGTGACATTTCATGATTTCTTCATTTTCTCGGTTTTTCAGTTTTCATAAACACATTAACTAAGACTTCGAGTGCGGTTTTACTTATCAAGAACGCACTAGCAGTAGTTAGTACAGACTTGTTTTCTAACATTCAATAGCTTCCTAGTCATAAATGCACTATGTTTGAGTTAGTGCGTTTATTGCTAGCAATCTCTATGGTTATTATTGGCGGCGTGCTTAGATTAGTAGCATCAATAGCATGTTCTGCATTGCCACACAAATTAGATTGCACTCATTTTACAATATAATGTTATTTTCCTTAACATAAATGCACTATGTTTGAGTTAGTGCGTTTATTGCTAGCAATCTCTATGGTTATTATTGGCGGCGTGCTTAGATTAGTAGCATCAATAGCATGTTCTGCATTGCCACACAAATTAGATTGCACTCATTTTACAATATAATGTTATTTTCCTTAACATAAATGCACTATGTTTGAGTTAGTGCGTTTATTGCTAGCAATCTCTATGGTTATTATTGGCGGCGAGCTTAGATTAGTAGCATCAATAGCATGTTCTGCATTGCCACACAAATTAGATTGCACTCATTTTACAATATAATGTTATTTTCCTTAACATAAATGCACTATGTTTGAGTTAGTGCGTTTATTGCTAGCAATCTCTATGGTTATTATTGGCGGCGTGCTTAGATTAGTAGCATCAATAGCATGTTCTGCATTGCCACACAAATTAGATTGCACTCATTTTACAATATAATGTTATTTTCCTTAACATAAATGCACTATGTTTGAGTTATTGCGTTTATTGCTAGCAATCTCTATGGTTATTATTGGCGGCGTGCTTAGATTAGTAGCATCAATAGCATGTTCTGCATTGCCACACAAATTAGATTGCACTCATTTTACAATATAATGTTATTTTCCTTAACATAAATGCACTATGTTTGAGTTATTGCGTTTATTGCTAGCAATCTCTATGGTTATTATTGGCGGCGTGCTTAGATTAGTAGCATCAATAGCATGTTCTGCATTGCCACACAAATTAGATTGCACTCATTTTACAATATAATGTTATTTTCCTTAACATAAATGCACTATGTTTGAGTTATTGCGTTTATTGCTAGCAATCTCTATGGTTATTATTGGCGGCGTGCTTAGATTAGTAGCATCAATAGCATGTTCTGCATTGCCAAACAAATTAGATTGCACTCATTTTACAATATAATGTTATTTTCCTTAACATAAATGCACTATGTTTGAGTTATTGCGTTTATTGCTAGCAATCTCTATGGTTATTATTGGCGGCGTGCTTAGATTAGTAGCATCAATAGCATGTTCTGCATTGCCACACAAATTAGATTGCACTCATTTTACAATATAATGTTATTTTCCTTAACATAAATGCACTATGTTTGAGTTAGTGCGTTTATTGCTAGCAATCTCTATGGTTATTATTGGCGGCGTGCTTAGATTAGTAGCATCAATAGCATGTTCTGCATTGCCACACAAATTAGATTGCACTCATTTTACAATATAATGTTATTTTCCTTAACATAAATGCATTATGTTTGAGTTATTGCGTTTATTGCTAGCAATCTCTATGGTTATTATTGGCGGCGTGCTTAGATTAGTAGCATCAATAGCATGTTCTGCATTGCCACACAAATTAGATTGCACTCATTTTACAATATAATGTTATTTTCCTTAACATAAATGCATTATGT
Source organism: Lepidostoma basale (assembly GCA_022606425.2). NCBI lineage: Eukaryota > Metazoa > Arthropoda > Insecta > Trichoptera > Lepidostomatidae > Lepidostoma > Lepidostoma basale. The sequence goes on along the minus strand of JAHDVF020001336.1, from coordinate 1,271,759 downwards.
GATGTAGTTGATGCACTTATCATATGTATTGTTGAAGAAATGAAAGCTTACAATATAAAATGCATTAAATTGATTTACTAAGCATAAATGCTTCAAGTAGGGTAGTTAAAGTATTAGAGGCTGTTAGCGATAAGTAGGTACTTTTTTTTTAATTATATGTACACTAAATTTTATTTTGATATATGTTTTGGTACAACTTTCATGTTGGTATCTTATCTAGTTCCTGAGATACAAGCAAAATAAAAATAATTATTTTAACGCGTTTTTCTCGAAAAGCGTCATACCAATGCCGTCTCGAAGTTTATGGTAGACATAGACTTCGAGACGGCATTGGGTCAAACCCTAGTTAATGCGTTTATCTTAAGTGCGGCAGAGCTGTTCTATCGCTATTTTAACGTAAATTCTACACCGGACTAATGACAGTGTGACAATCACACTGCCATCGCCGGGAATCGAACCCGGGACCTACGTTGTAGCGGTCATGGCTCTTGCAACTCTGCCACGAAGGTCGTCAAAAATGAATCTGGATTGTATTACCAATATTCCGTTTTAATCCGATCCAATTATTCAAGCACAAAACCAACATTGATAGCCATTCTCAATTGCACCACATTCATTCTTTTATTTCTTCACGATCGACGCATTGTATTATAATGTTTGTTTTGATCCTTTTTCTGCTTATACGGACACACAACTCTAGAAGGAAAACTGCTGAGGAAACTGCTAGTCCAGAAGCAAGGATCAGGAAGGCAGTTTGAACATCCACTAGAGACAACTTCTTGAGATCGTCAGACTCCAGTTTACGAATGGAGTGTTGGTGCAGGACTATGGAATACACCGTAATATCATACCTAAAAATTGAAGAAAGAACACTATTAGATACACCTCTTCACTTCTATCCGTAAGTTCGTGTTTGAAATAAAATAAAATAAAATGCAATGCTTTGTATGTAGATACATTTTTTGTGTGTAAGCAATAACTATAATATTATTATTTGTAAAAAAAATTAATACACTTTGGAATTGAAAAATTAAATTGAAACTTAAATCAAGACATGTTTCGAAGGAGAACTCCATCTTCAGATGTAAACCCCATATACAACAAAAAACTAAACAATGAAAGATGAAAGGAACGATACCTACATGAATAACATTAGAACAATACGGAATTCCACAGTGTTAAAGCCTTCGAAACATGTCGAGAAAAATAAACTAAAATGTGGAAAAAACATGTGTTCTAATTCTTAAAAAAATTCGTCATTATGGAATTCCACAGTGTTAAAGCCTTAAGTTATTCTTAAAAATATATATAACTAACCAAATTTCACTAGCCCTAAAATGATATACTTTACAAGGATTATTAAAATAGGGAATATATCTTTATATGAATATATCTGCCTCTGGTGACTCCGGTAGGAAGAGCAATTAGTCTGCTAGATGCGGTCTCCTCGGAGATCGACGTCTTTCATATTAGTGAAGATACGTTCAGGGGACAAATACTCTTGACTTTATGGTAGAGAGTATCTTGTCTTCTTGATGTCAAACCATCTCTAATGCGTTCCTGGTATTATGTTGTATGTATATAATATTTTATCTATACTCAACAGGCCATAAACATTTATGATGTTTGTAATGTCTTTTGAGTAAATAAACTGAATTGATTTGAAATGATTAGTGTATTATAGAAAAAATTCTAACTAACTAACTTACCATCACGCCGTCTTCTCGGAGGGGTAGGCAGAAAGAATGGCCTGCCACACTTTTCTTTCCTGACATATTTCTCTCGATTCCTCTACATTCATACATCTTGTCATGCACGCACGTCGATTTCTCCGACTCCTCACGTGACCGACATTCAATATTTGATTGACTTGATCGTGCCACGTTTTCCTCGGCCTTCCTCTTTTTCTAGCTCCGTTCACGCCGTTTACATATACCTTCTTTACCATTCTGTCTTTACTCATTCTTTCCATGTGTCCAAACCATCTTAATAACCCTTCCCTTATTTTGTTCATAACACTTTCATTCGCACCACATTCACTTATTATACTTGCATTTGTCACTCTATCATATACAGATTCGCCACACATTCGTCTTAGATATCTCATTTCTAATTTATTTATTTTACTTTCATCCTTCTTTTGCCAGTTCCATGATTCACTTCCATACATAAGGGTCGGCACAAGAACACCGTTGTGCATTGCCATTCTAACTTTTTTGGATAGGTTTTTGTTTGCGATGACAACTTTAAGTGCACCGTTCACTTTGTTGCCTGCCCCAACCCTTCTTTCAATATCCCTCTCCACTCGCCCATCTCTTGTAAATATACGAACTCAACTACTTGCTCCGAATTTTCACCATTCACGCTAATGTTGCAGACTGTCATGGTTTCTTCCTTTTCAAAAATCATTACCTTGGACTTATTAACATTCCTCATCAGATCATTTCGCATGCATACCTCATACATACAATTCACTAGGAATTGAAGTTCATACTCGTTGTCTGCAAGTAGGACAGCGTCATTCGCATACAAGAGACAGCTTACTGATACTCCGCTCATTTTTGCACCTACATCCAACCCTTTCAGCTGTTTCATACATTTGTCCATATACAGATTAAATAACCACGCATTACGCAACCCTGTTTGACACCTTTATTGATATCAAACCAGGCTGTAAGATCTCCATTTACTCTGAAACTAGCAGTGCTTTCCGTGTATAGCGACTTAATTGCTTAACTTTTAATAAATTATATTTCAGAGTTGAAAAAGACCATACCAAAATTTGTTAAGTCCTGCCTCCCAGGTTCTAGTCAGGAATCGGTTGATATTTAGGAGAAATGGATAATCCTTGTGCACGATGTAAGATAAATAGTAATTCCTGGGACACTCGTTCACTATATGCAGTAGAGGCTCTCCTCGTGAGCTCAGATATTTCGTCTGAATGATGAGAGCTGCATCGTTTCTAAAAAAATACTTAGATATCATAATCATTCACTTCAAAATAGAAAACTCCGAACTTCTTAGTAAATTATTACTGAATACCCCCATGCTTCGCACAAGACACACTGCGAACCAAATATTCCACGGACTAACTACGCTCAGAGTGCGGCGGTGTACCGGACGTGCGACATGTACAATAAGTGATTTAGTAACATCGACGTGTTCCATCTTAATGAAAGTGATTTTTAAAAAATGGTTGGAGCAACCCTTCGGGGCGAACGAAATTAGTTACTCTATTTTTTTTCTTTTCTTGTCTTTTTTTTTACATTTTAAAATTATATTTCATTTTTAATTATCCATTATTACTAATAGTTTTCTCTTTATCTTATCAAAGTGTTACTTTATTCTTCTAATATAATTAACCTTATGTCAGTTGTTATATAATATTTGTGGTAGCATGTAATTGGCCTTGTTTTGTTGTCTCTGTGTGTTTATACTCATATACTGTAATTGCTGTTTGTTACCCTCAATAATAATAAATAAATAAATAAATGAATAATAATAGAAATAAAATAAGACTTGGCGTTAAATTAAATTTAAAAAATATAAACCCAAGTAAACAAGGCAGCTGCAATCTCTCGCGCTCTAAAATCCACAATATCAAAGAAATTATTCAAATTGTCATTGGAACAAATACACAAAAGGTTAGAAAAATCACGAAAATTTGACATTTGATATAATATTGTAACAGCTGATGATGTCAACATAGGTTGACGAAACAGCTGTCGCGTGAAATGAAAATACAATTGTAATACATAAAACAATTTTTTTTTTAATTTAACAGTTTATAATGGTCAGGACCTTCAAGTATCGAGGCAAAGACCTAGTGGGAGGAGCTGATCTTCGGGAAGAAATACAAGCCCAAGTAAACAAGGCAGCTGCAATCTCTGGCGCTCTAAAATCCACAATATGGAAAAAACAAAGACATGGCCATTAAGAGTAAGATGAGAATCTATAAAGCATGAGTAAGACCAATAACATATGGCGTCGAAGCAAGGGCAGACACAGTAAAGACCAAACAAGTTTTGATGACTTCCGAGATGAAGACCTCATTTCTACGGCGTTTATCCTACTTGCATCCTTCTTCTGCCAATCCAAGATTCACTTTCATACATTAGAGTCGGGACTAGAACTCCATTGTGCACTGCCATCTTTGCTTCAGTCGATATATTTCTATTTGCGGTAATGACTTTGAGTTATATAATATCACATTCGATTTAATTTCTTATAAAATTGTCGCGAAAGCTGTTTCGTTTACCAATGTTAGCATTATCGGATATTACAATCAACTATATGTTTTTTTTTATATAAACTGCTCATACGTATTGCCTTTATTTCGACAGCGACCGGTTTCGCTAAGTTACCTGCCATCAAATGACTGGTGACACTGTTATAAACTTGAGTGAAGTTTGGTTTCATTTTTTTGTTTGTTTAGGGACGGTCATCATCAACACCGAGAAAGGACTGAAAATGAATGGGGTTGTCACATCTCACATCTGGGTCATATACTGCGTGGGGAAAAGTAGGTACCACCTTCTCCAGCTGATATTGAAGGGGGAAATTAAGGGACGCTAATGGCTCGGAAGGACGCAAATGTCCTGGCTGCGAAACGTGAGGGAGTGGATCGGCATCCGAAGTGTGGAGGAGCTGTTCCGAGCGGCGCAGGACAGGGACAGGTTCGCCGAGGTGATCGCCAACGTTCGGGGGACATGACAGGGCACTTGAAGAAGAAGAAGGGGCAGTGGTCTAAAAAAGGTTGTGAACCAATGCTTTAGAGCTATCGTGGTTTCCTTAGTTCCCGCCAGTACCCCCATGGGAGCCTATGGGCCTACTTTAGAAAGACGGCCTAAAATGCTTGAAGTAAGTACCTTCTCTCCACGGATGACACGTCGCGCTGAAACGCAGCCCTGTCAATGGCTGCCGTCTTTATAATCTTAATCTTTTTTGCTAAATTAGACAGCAGTTTACTTTTGTTCTCTTTACTTTGACCAAATACGTCGTCTAATTTTGAGGATGTGGCTATTGGTAGTCGAGACTCATCCAGACTGGTCAGTGTGTTGATATCTGGATAATAGTTTGTCGTACTATAGGCTGTGTACAGATATCCCTGCAAAATACAAAATATAAGTGATTTTTTTGGAGTTATATATAATATCAGTCTCTCCTCCCAGGTCAGACTGTCAACAAACGCCCAAATCTCCCAAAAAGATTTCTGGAGTGGCACCCAGGTGGTAGAAGACCAATTGGACGACCAAGGTTGCGATGGGAGGATGAAGTTGGGAGAGATGGGGCGAAATTGTTACGAGTCGAATTGGAGGGTCGAAGCGGAGGACAGGAGGAGTTGGAGGCGAAGAATACTGGAGGCTAAGGCTCGATATGGACTGTAGTGCCATCGAAGAAAAAGAAGATATATAATATAAATGCCCATTGGAGTAGACAGTATTAACAAAGTTCTTTAATTTTAATTTGCGCTTGTAAATATATTGTTTTAACAATATACTGACAATTTAATGTTAGGTAAGGTGCGAGGTGCATTTATTTTTCAAATTGTAACTTATTCATTTCAAAGTGTAAACACTATTCATTTTAAAGTGCAAACTAATCATTTCAAAGTGCGAACATAAATTTCAAAGTGAAATCTACTCATTTCATAGTACAGACAATTTATTTCAAAGTACCGACAATTCATTTCGAAGTTACTGTCCATCCATTTCAAAGTACAGACCATTTATTTCAAAGTACAGACCATTCATTTCAAATCAAATCAGTTTATTTCATCAACAGACATTACAAAATTTATTTTTAAGGCATCTATTGAGAACAGGTAAAATAATATATTATATAAAGTATACTACCAGAAACGCATAAGAGATGGTTCAACATTAGGAAGACAGGATACTCTCCAGAATTAAGAGTGGACAAAGTATGGACCATCCACTTCAAAGTACCGACAATAAATTTCGAAGTACAGACCATTCATTTCAAATTATGAACCATCCATTTCAAAGTACAGACCATTCATTTCAAAGTATGGACCGTCCACTTCAAAGACCGACTATTAATTTCGAAGTACAGACCATCCATTTCAAAGTACACACCATTCATTTCAAATTATGAACCATCCATTTCAAAGTACAGACCATTCATTTCAAAGCACAGACCATTCATTTCAAAGTATAGACCATCCATTTCAAAGTACAGACCATTCATTTCAAAGTATGGACCATCCATTTCAAAGTACAAACCATTCATTTCAAAGTACAGACCATTCATTTCAAAGTATGGACCATCCATTTCAAAGTACAGACCATTCATTTCAAAGTATGGACCATCCATTTCAAAGTACAAACCATTCATTTCAAAATACAGACCACTCATTTCAAATACCCACCATCCTTTTCAAAGTACGGACCATCCATTTCAAAGTTCAGACCATTCATTTCGAAGTATGGACCATCCACTTCAAAGTACAGACAATTATTTCGAAGTACAGACCATCCATTTCAAAGTACAGACCATTCATTTCAAAGTGCAAACTAGTGATTTTCAAGTGCGGGCCATAAATATTCTCAATCATTTTTTACATAAGTGTAAAACGTTTCATCAATTTTACAGTACTATGATTTTTTTACATGAGATAACTTTATTTTAGTTAAATTGGTTTTACGTTTAAAATATTTGTTATTATTTAAATTAATTTATTTACAAAAAAATAATATTCAGTATTTTTAGTGTGTAAGCGAAATAATATATTTCATTATAAGTAATTACAATATTAAATGTTAATGTTTGTAGGTTTCACTTTACCTGAAAGACCCCTGCTAAGATCATGTTGAAAAATAAACACGCTGTCACAAATATCCTTTCGGGAGCGAGACTGGGTAGAAATATCGGCTGTGAAACAATCAAAAGAAAGGTATCCAAGCTGTACGAAAAACAGCTGTTCGTGTCACAGCTTAAAAACGTCTTTTCGCTGTCCTTAGATTTGATCAGCCACCAAACGATTCCAGCGATACAAACCGTTGCCAAACTCACTTCCCAGACGAGTAAACTCAAACCTTTGAAGATATTCATCCAAGCGGGAATTTTCAAAGATTTGGGAACAAGAACGCAAAACTGATCGTTGTAAATTGGATTCGTGAAATCTATTTCGGGAGAGCCATACTCTTTAATAAATCGCCCATTAAATGAGATATCAACTCTTCTGTATATGACGTCTCCAATTGTACCCGTAAATGTTCCGTTATCCATTTTCCACCCGTATTCTTGTTCATCGCTTGGAGTAGTAGTTAGCAGGCTAAAATTTAAGAACTTAACCATATTTGCCAAAGTGAATCCATCTATTCCACCCCTATTACCGTAATTCTTTATGTCGTTACGTAAATACGTAGATAAAAGTGCATCAGAGAGATTGTATTCCATCGTAGGTACACGTGAAAACACTGTAGCCACAAGTGGGTATCCATTTAGTTTATTATACGAATGAATAAAAGTATTTTTATTACTGGCAATCTCTTGATCAGTAAAAATGACAAACGCTTCTGTATCATTATTAGTATTCCATAAAACGGGATCAAATCTTAAAATTCGTATAGTCCCGCATATATTGGGATAAACAATAAAAACTTCCAGAATTCTGTGGCTCTTCCAAATATCTAAAAACACGCTTTTTGTTGCGTCCTTCACTGCTTCGTCAAATTTCAAACTGTCACAGTTGACAGTATCTAATACAGTGTCAAGTAAACTTAAGAAAAAATACGATGTTAACGTGTCTTTTAAAATGATGTTGCGTTGAAAAAAAATCTTGAACGCTTTCAAAGAATCAAAGAACATAAAAATGTGATGTTTTTCTTTAACCAGTTTTAACATTTTACTTGTTTGATTATCCATCACATCTCCGATCACCAGTACGCTTATATTTCCGTTGAAGTGCAACGCATTTAACATATTCAAACGGAAATCTTTTGCTGATTCGGATTCAACCAAGTCCACGACGCTGACTTGTTTCGCTTTGGAAAAATATAGCAGATCGAGCCATAAATTCTCGGATGCAGTCGACACTGAATTGAAAAACTTCGAGTCATTATATATTTGCGATTTTGCGCTTTGAATCAACAAAACAAAAACATTAAACGTTCTTAATTTTAAATACATTTTAAAAGTAGATTTCCAGTGCGCTGAGGTTGTTTTCGCTTCGATCCACGTTTTAAAGTGAAAATCAAAAATGGGGTTTAATATATTTACAGTTAAACGAGGTCTTTACAAAACCCACATCAGCATGATCAAAGTAAACCGTTGTTTACATTTACCGTCAAACAATACATCTAGGCGTAAATTTCGTTTTGAATCGGTTTCTACGGAAAGGATTTATATTCAATTTATTCGTAAAAGCAACAATTGATAAAAGTACATACTTCGTTATGCGTTTATTCAAGAGAAGCATTAGTTTAAGCCATCACGCCGTTTCCCCGGAGGGTTATGCAGAGAGGATGGATCGCCACATTGTTCCATCCTGGCATAATTCTCGCGCCTCTTCTACATTCACACACGTGACATGCATGCTCATTGATTGTTCCTACTTCTCACAAGGCCGCCTTTCAGTAATTGATTAATTTGGTCATGCCGTGTCTTCCTTGGCCTTCCTCGACTTATTTTCCCATTCACACTACTTGTATATATGTCTTTAACCATTCTACCCACATCCATTTGTTCCATATGTCCAAACCATCTCAGTGACCCTTTCTTGATTTTGTTTATCACGCATTCATCCGCCGTACATTCCTTTCTTACTTCATCATTAGATATTCTATCATATCATTCTAGCTTCACTTCCATACATTAGGGTCGGGACTAGAACTCCATTGTGCACTGCCATCTTTGCTTCAGTCGATATATTTCTATTTGCGGTAATGACTTTGAGTGCACCATTTATGTTGTTTCCAACTCCAACTCTTCTTCTGATATCTTTGTCCATTCTTTCATCTCTTGTAATTCTTCATTCTTCCTTTTCAAATACCATATGTGTTATATTATTATATATCATTCTACCTGTTCCGTCATAATCAAATTCTTGTGTTTGTGTACATTGTCATGATTTCATTTATATATTCTCCTTGTCACAATTCCTTCTGCTTTGTATGTTCTTATGTGAATCATGTGAATTATATGTTATTGTTCTTATGTGAATTATAGTTTAATGTACTTATTTTGTAAATGTCATTGTGGCGTTCATGCTTTAAATAAATAAATAAAATAAATAAATATCTAACAGAAACTTACTTAAAAAAAACGCATTTTTATCGATAATTTTTTGTCTAATATTCGTACATTTCGTTTGATCAAGTGTCAAAAATACACATTGTATACGAAGTTGAGGAAATTAATTAATTACTGAAAGACAACAAGTGCGTTTCAATGTCTGAATGTAGAAGAGACGCGAGGGTTATGTCAGGATAGAACAGTGTGGGAGTCCATAATCTCTGCGTAGAGTCCGTTCACGGCAGGGAGATCGTTTGCAATAGTATGAACGACAGTGCGTTTACAAAAAATCTAGAGCGTCTATGGCATTTTTTTATGATTGGAACACCAAAAAATTTCAATCGTATATTCAAACATTGAAATAAATAAACATGGTATTTTTTATTATTTTTTATTAACAAAAATACTATCGGCTTAATTGTAATAATTTTCAAAATTAAGTTCATTAAAATTAAAATTAGGTTATTAATTTTTTCTTGGAAAAGCGACTAAGGATGATACTAATAATAATAATGATACTTTTTTTTCCTTTATTGGTTTTTATTATTACAATATTTGATCCTTGCAGGTGTTTATCTCTAGTATATTATAAAATTTCTTTCTTGATTATGTATTTAAACTGTACAGAGCTGACTCAGTCAATATAGGATTAATCAATAATAAAAATCATATTCCAAAAATTCTCCTGCAAAACGAGTATTTTTCGAATCACCGAGTATACGAGATGCCAAAGAATTCCAAATACGTGCGGTTCCCTCCATGTCTCGGAACGTACTGACGCCGCGCAGCTCATTTGACTCGGCAACCAATCAAATTGCAAAAACTATCACCGCACTCATACATCGATACGAGATCTTCAATTTGTGAATGAACTTTACCCCTCCGGACAAACGGCGTGGTGGTTGGTTAGTTCGTCAGTTATTTTAATCTATATATATATATAAAACAAAGTCGTGTTAGTTACACCATTTATAACTCAAGAACGGCTGGACCGATTTTGACGATCTTTGATTTGTTGTATTTGTTTCTGTCCTGAATAGCAGAATACCTATTAAAACATCGGAAAAAATCGACCCGAGTGCATCCCATCCAGCAAATATAATAGTTTAACAGAAAATAGTGCGACAATGCTACGCGAATCATTTAGATTAGCTTCGATAAAGCAAATCCTTTTAATTCATATTAATGTAATTCAAATACTTTTAATTTTGATTTTAGCACATTTATTAAACTTAATTAATTTTAAGTATTCATTTTAACTCAATAAATAACTGAATTTAATTCTACTAATAAGTTAACACAACATTTATTGATTCTGAGGCGGTTCGAAGTTCGCCGGGTCAGCTAGTTGTGAATAAATTTTGGATGCATGCCCTTTGAGAACGAACCTCTTTCACTAATGACAAATGCCCCCGTCCGTCAATTTTAAACACACTTAAACTACAAGTTTACATTTTCGATCTACAAGCTATTATACCTTCAAAGTAAACTTGCCATATTGTATAGTTTGAGTATACCCAAACACGGAGGATCATTAGACTCCATAAGTCACCTGAAAAGCAATAACACAAATATATGTCATTATTCAACAAGGGAGCAAAGAAACACGGTGTTCCAAAACCAAAAGGGCAGCGGTCGCTGAACCGTGGGACCTCACGAACCATTTAACCTCTCTGCTAGGGAGTTTTTTTTTTACTTAACAGTATCAGCTTGGAACAATCTCCCTTCACACCTCAGATGCAAAAATGATCCGACAGGTTTCAGATCTAAATTGAAAACCCATATTTATCATATTTCATACCCAATTTAAACATTTATACTTTGTTCTACTATACTTTTTAACCGATCGCTTTTTAAGCGGTCACATTGAGATTTTTTAGATTTAAAACACGTCTTAATGCGCCCTTGAGGTGATTACATCACAAAAACGGCGCTTTAGAAGTAAGCATATTATTATTATTATTATCTGGGGAGTGAGTTCTCGTGGCAAATGGTTGTCACACTATGATAAAGTCGAATGACGTCACAGATATTTTGTTGTTCGAATTTTCAGTCTTCTCAAACCATCTAAATTATATTTTGACAAGTTTGATAATGCCTTGGAAGGGCGAAACATGTCATTCTCATAACATATAGGTAATATAACTTCTAGAAAACTGACGTTTTCATTCGTATTAAACTCAAAGGTGGTTAATTTATACAAAAATCGTCATTTATATTTCTCCCACAGTAATTGTACCTTCATCTTTATTTTGGCAGTTCCGTGATACACTTTCCGTACAATAAGGATGATTCCATTATTAAAAGAAGGTTTAATTATATTATATTATAGTTTTAGAGGTCCGCGGACCAACGTTTTGGTATCGCACCCTCACCAGGGCCGGCCTAAGGCTGTTAAATGTCCAAAGCACTGATTCATTCTGATGCCCCCTGACAATGGTCGTTGCGCTACTTTTTTCGTCAATTTCGGCACAAATCCTTTTATTGGATGCGGATGTGGACGCGGTCGCGGACGCGGGCACATTGGATGCGGACGCGGACACTTCGGATGCGGACGCGGACACTTTGGTTACGGACGCTGAGGACATTAGCAGGCAAGACTCTTCAAGATTGGGTGAGGAACACGGCTATCCAAAAAATCTGCAATGGGAGATACTGTCAGATGTGGCAGACAATGCAGAAGACATTGATATTTTTAAAAGTTATTTATTTAATTTTTTCAAGAGATGTATGGCCATAGGAAATAAGTAAGTATCTTTGTTAAACGAATTATCTTTAACATGAGGTGGTTGGCTAATTCTGAAAAGTTGTTATTAGAGAGACATCTTATGTACTCTTCAATTATGCTCCGTAGGCTTCACTGAGGTAATAATATCAGCAACAAAAAACATTTCTTGGATTAAAGCTAGCAGAAAGGTGTAAAAGTAAAAACAACATTTTATTGGTTTAATTTGTTTAATAGCTACAATCAAGTCTATTCAAAATGGAAGTGCAATTTTGTATTTGCTAGACACGATGAAAGATATATAATTTGTCTATGGTAACAAATAATAATGTCAAATACAATGCCGTCTTGAAAGTGTTTATAGGTAAACAGTGATTTCGAGACGGCATTGTGTAAAATAAGCTGAAAAGAAAAGTAGTTTACAACAATAAAAGTGTGTATTTAATCCCTTGTACACACCTTACAGAAAATATAGTTTTATTTATATATATATTTAATGTTATTTAGTGCTCAATTATTTAAATAACATAAAAAAAACACTGTAAATCTCTCTGTGCGTAAAACCCAAACTGAGAGACTCTGAAATATCGAGTCAGATAGCCTATGGCTCCGTGATGGAGCTCTGTGATTATTTCTCAAATATTCCCAGATTATGTCAAGATTTGGACTACCAACGACATCTATTGATGATACAGTTCAAACATGCAACTTCTAGGAAAATAATATATCATAATTTAAAATATGTCACCATTTGAGAAGTGTATAACAATAACAACGATTGATGATTTAACAAAGTAATTAATGGTATGGTTTGTTTCCTTAATTGTGTGTTGCAAAACTTGACCCCGTGTGGCAAAACTTGACCCCATGTGACAAAACCTAACCACATATGACAAAAATGTCCCCATGTGGCAAAACTTTACCATACATGGCAAAAGTTGACCCCATGTGGCAAAAGTTGACCCCATATGACAAAAGTTGACCCCATGTGGCAAAAGTTGACCCCATATGGCAAAACTTGACCCCATGTGGTAAAACTTTACACCATGTCCCCATGTGGTAAAACTTGTCCCCAAGTGGCAAAACTTGACCCTATGTGGAAAAGTTGATCCCATTTGGCAAAACTTGACTCTGTGGCAAAACTTTACACCATATGGTAAAACTTGATCCCATGTGGCAAAACTTGACCCCATGTGTCAAAAAGTGTCTATGTTGTCAGATTAATATCTTAGGCTCTTTTTATATTTAATTTAATTTAATGTTAAATTAATTTTAGAACCATATTAATGAGGAATAACCGTATAAATATATTTGTAACAAGTAATTAATTATATATTTATGTGTATAATTTACATATAGATATATTATTCAAATGTGATTAGTTTATTCCAATAAAAATATAATATTTTTTACTGAAATTGTAAATGTATGATATAAATCAATTTGATTATGTTTAAAAAAAACATTTATAATAAATATAATGTGAGTTTGCTACATATATAAAGAAATCACAATTTAAAGAATCAATATTCAAAAATAGCTTGTTTTCATATGCAGTAGAACATCGTTTAGCGTGCGTGTCACGGTGTATGAAAGTAGAATAGACGCAAAAGGTATGTCATGATAGAATAGTGTGGCGTGCCATCCTTTTTGCCTACCCCTCTGAGAAAAGGGCGTGATGGTTAGTTAGTTAGTTACTTATATTTTATAGGAGTAACATATTTGGTAGACAGAATGGAAGCATTTGAAATGTGGCTCCATTGCCGAATGCTTAGAGTTCCCTGGACAGACATGGTTACCAATACCGAAGACCTGAGGTGAGCTAGAGTTGACAGGGAACTGTTATCAACTATCAAGTTTCGAAAGATCTCACATCTGGGTCATATACTGCGTGGGGAAAAGTTCTTCTCCAACTGATATTGGAGGGGAAAATTGAGGGACGCCGAGGGCCCGGTAGGAGACAAATGTCCTGGCTGCGAAACGTGAGGGAGTGGACCAGATCCGAAATGTGGAGGAGCTGTTCCGAGCGACGCAGGACAGGGACAGGTTCGCCGAGGTGATTGTCAACGTTGAGGGGACCCGACAGGGCACTTGAAGAAGAACATGTTTGGCCTTGCTAGAGTCATTCAATAATGATCAAAACTTCTAGAAAACTGTTGTTTTAATCAATATTAATAATTTATGTAGGAGTTTTATATTTTTCAAGAAACAATAAACAAGAAAAAATTTATGCGTGGAGGATTTTATATTAAATAAAATAAAAATCTAAAGCGGACAAAAAGATAGTAATAAGTATGTATATCATAGATAACCTAGCGAATAATAGATACCATAAAGTTTAATAAACAAATATTGTGAAATATTATAGTTACCGCAAAAGTTGTCTATAGCAATGACAAATGAGAATGGCTAAAAATTAGTTTGAGTAGAATGTATATTTATAAAAAAAAAAAAAACGATAGACTTGACAAATCTGAACAAATTGCAATAATTTTTCACTGTTTATTTATATTAATTCAGCCAAAGCATAAAAAAATAATTTGATACGAACAGAGTTAAAATGCACTTTTAAATGCATATAATGAATTCTTAGTGTGATAAGCAAATATTTATTTTTAACCTCAGGACGTAACAGTCTATATTGGGATTGTTAAATTGTGTGTAATGTAAGTCACCAAGAGATGGCGCTCAAATCGGTATAAATCACAGATGTCAATTGTGAATAGATCATCGTGATATTACTGCATGTGTATTGGAGCAAAAATTTCAATCATTAATTGATTCATTGTTAAAACATCAAGTATTTGAAGAAACACATTGTTGGATGTATTCGGTTGAATGATATCGAAGTTAAAGTGTATTTGTTTAATTCATATATGATATTCTGTTTGCACTCCCGATTTTCTGGGGTGGATGGTGAAAAAAAATCCCGTATACGAGTATATGGTATATTTCCTGATTAATCGGACAACATTTTATTTTCTCTTTTTATCAATGATGTCCCGTATAGCTGGATCACCAACATTAATTATATTGATTCAATAAATATTTAACGGTTACACCATTTTATAACTTTTTAATTATTTTGAGTTTCTAGTCAATTGAAAGTACGACTTGTTTGCGTTTATCCATTATACCATTAAATTACGACTTTAGAGCCACAAACGTATGTTGGCGGTGACGCCAATGTGAATTAAACGCCCAATGTCATTGTGACATGTGCATTATAAGTACTGTTGTGAAATATTTTTGTTTTTATAAAATATTTTTTCAATGACTCGAGCGTCCCGGATAATCCACTTCCCGGTTAATCCGACCCCAGAAAATAGGGGGTGTACTCAGTGGCGCTACTCCCATAGAAGCCCAGAAGCTCGGCTTGCGTAAGAAATTTTGAATCAAAACCCCCCAAATCTAAGTAATCATGCCCCCGCATAAACCAACAACAATGTTCCCATCAGACATAAGAGGAATAGCCACAAGAGCTGAACCTCTGTAAGCCAGAAGAGGTTTTGATTCAAAATTTCTTACGCAAGCCGGGTTTCTGGGCTTCTATGGGAGTACCGCCAATGCTGTACTTGAATATAGCAATATTGAAGCATTGTCGGGTTCGCAAGTAAATAATTTCAAGAAAAGAAATGACAGGAGAAGAAAGTTAAGTTAGGGGTGCACTAAGAGATAGGTTTTTAAGATATAGTTTAACATATTTTTTAATAGATAGTTTTTTTCAACACCAATTTATTTGACTACTCCTAGGATAGAACAATTTGATATTTAGTATTTTTTAATAAATTTTGATATAAAATTATTCACTCTCGCAAGTAACTTAGATTCTGTTACAATAATTTCTTTCTACAATTGTACATTATTTATTTACAAAAACCTTAGACAATTATAAATGTACGTATAGCTATACAACACATAGCGCATCACTTTCCATTTAGGCATTTTAAACAAAACACTTAACAATCCAACAAACTCCATTAATAAATTAATACACAATACATATTTATGTTACATCGACCACGACTGGGTATAACTTTTCATGTGATAATAGTGAATCAAACATTAAACAATACATTTTACATTGTTAATTATTCATTTTTGAGTACTGTCTAATATTATAAATAAAATTGTTATAATTGTAAATATACATTTGATTATAATATAAAATACTTTCTGAATTTTAAGGCAATATTTTGAAACCAGTTTATACTTCAGTTTATATATTTAAATAAATACTGCACAAAAAACTAAGTAGTAAAAAAGTAAAAAATAATAATAAAACTATTGACTGCTATTAATATTATAAATAAATATAATTTTCTTCCTTAAATCATGAATCCAAATATTCAACAGTAGCGTTAAAAGCGTACTGCTGTACGGATGTAAGACTTGGAAGTCTACCGCGGACGTTATTGGTAAACTCCAGGTGTTTATAAATAGGTGCCTTCGCTCAATATTCAAAATCTATTGGCCCCAAACAGTGTCAAATACCGTTCTCTGGACCATGGCAGGTGAAAAGCCAATTAGAGAACAAGTCGCTAGGCGCAAATGGCAGTGGATCGGTCACACTCTGAGACGGAACCCAGCCGGCATCGCTCAGGGCGCACTAGACTGGTCCCCTATGGGGGGAAACAGAAAGCGAGGCAGACCTAGAGCCACCTTGAGAAGAACCCTGCAGGACGAGGTTAAAGTGACAGGTCTCACTTGGGATGATGTTAGGCATCAGGCATGCGATAGAGTCGGGTGGAGAAGGTTCCTTGAGGCCCTATGCACCACGGAGGTGTGACAGGACAAAAATAAGAAGACGAAGAAGAAATCATGAAAACAGTTTTGAAATAGAGTAAAAAAAAATAGGTAATATTTAAAAGGGAAATACAGTCGAACTCGGTTATTACTCGTACGATCGCGGAAATACCAAAATCTCAGATATAACGAGGAAACATACGTTGACATTTTAGTGTATGATTTTCTCGATAGCAGGCAAGACACTGAGTGATTGCGTGAGGAACACCAGAATAAGAGAGACATGTGAAGTTAAGGATATTATAAGATGAAGCAGACAGCGAAAAAGGGACTGGTACGGTCATGTTCAAAGAATGGACACCACCAGACTCCCATATATTGCATTGCATAATCAGCCTCATGGGACTCGTGGAAGACCTCCTAAAAGATGGAAGGACAGCTTGGAATCTACCTCACAGGAGGAGCAACAAGCTGTAGAACAGACCACATAGGTCTACAACAAGGAAGAAGAAGAATTTCTCGATACATTTATTATCTTTTATAACGAGATACTTCTCGGGCATACCGAGCAAAATATCGTAGATTATTATTTAAAACTATACTTAAATTTATTAAAAGTGCTTTGAGGGGAAATTTAAGAAAACTGAGAGTAAAAACAAAGAAACAAGTATCAATTATAAATTTTATAAGAAAAGCGAATTAACAGAAAAATGTAATTTCTAATTGTGTATTTTTGTTTGAATTGCAACTTTTTGTGTTATGTGACCGCTCCAGATGCTTCATGTCTTCGTGTGATGGTTATGTTTGAAAGTTATATTTCATAAAGGCACACAAGACTCTGAAGCACAGCGCAGAGACAACGCCGCTGAGAGGAGGAGGAGAAAGGAGAGACCACTGGGAGACGGTGACGGCTCTACTGCAGGCGCCTTCCCCCGCCCCAGATGCCCCAAAATATGTGGGTCCAGGATCGGGCTCTTCAGCCACATGCGGACCCACAACCGTGAAGGACAGTCTTCCTCGGACACGAGGGACAGCCGATGATGTTTGAAAATATTTATAATAAAAATAGCTATTCTCTATTTTTAAATACTTTCAAACTAATAAGCAAATTCAGTCGGTCCCATCTTCGTAATAATAACCAAGTTCGACTGTATATCTAAATAAGGGAAATACGAGTATGTCATTAAGTGAGGGGAGGAGGGCAAAGGAAAAGACATTGATATGCACAAGTGAGAAGAATGGATCCATCTAGACAGGTGGTTCACAAACATGATTGTCCCGTGGGCCCCCTGCTGATTTATTTTATTTTGTGCAGACCCCCTAATTTCATAATATTGCTTTTTTTAAATTCACCTATAACAAAATGAGTTTTTGAAGAAAAAATCTTTTTTGCTCCATTCGTGATCCGATTTTCAAAATGAGCAACAACAAAAAAAGGTCACAGTAAACCTTGCGCGGACCCCCTGTTGTTCAGGGACCCTCAAATCGATTTTAATTTTTCACCGACACCCTGAATGATCCCAGGGACCACTGAGGATCCGTAGGGACCACTTTGGGAACCACTGATCTAGACTCAAATTGAGGACCGTTTTCACAAACCGAAATATCTAGAAAATGTAAATTTTTCAGAGAAGGTTTTTTCATGGTAAAAATAATACGTTTTGTATGAAATCACGATATTTGAACCGCTACAACTTCGCACATATACCGTTTTGTTAAAATTTTACCAATCGATAGAGTTTACACGGAAGAACCCATTTCCATAAAAAAACTTTTTTTTGTTTGTATAAATTTCACTTTGTGAAAACGGTCCTCAATTGTGTTGCACGGCCAACCCCAAGGTAGACAGCTATGAATCGACTTCGCAGGAGGTCAATCTCTCTTGAGAAACAAACCAAAATGTCTACATTATGAAGAAGAAAGAAGATTTTCAAAAGGGGATGAGTCTGTATTGACACATAGTGGGTCCTGGATTATCCTTTTGTTTTGAGTATTTAAAAGCTTTTGTTTTAACTTATAATAAATAAATGAACATATTTAAAGATAAACTTGTTAATTTAAACATTTTCAAATAAAAGAACAGCTTCACTTTAAGTATTTTTCAAACCGTTGTCTTCATTAACAAAACCATTAAAATAATTGTTACTTATCTTCAAGGATATTAAACAAACTTTAAAAAATAACAATTTAAGATGAAATATATCATTTTAGAATGCATACACCACAAAGCAAGATTAATTAAAAATAACGCATTACAAAAAGCATACGCAAAAAAGAACAGTAAAAACAAGGAAAAAATGCAGCAAAAACAAGTGAAATTAAAATATATCTGTAAAATCCCTGTTTTCCGTTCCTTGCTACTCAGATGTTATTCTGTTTAGACTACCGTTTACCTTATGAGAGTTTCTAGTTACCGAGTCTAAAAAGCGTTTATATATTTTGTACTAATAATATAATTTCTCCATTAAACTTTAAATGGATCAACAACTCTAGGTATAAAAAATGTATCTGCAAGAAAAATCTCAACCTACATCACATTATGTGTGCAAACATAAATCTATTACACCCAGATCCTGTGATGCTTTCAATTCAAACTCATGTTTTCCAGTAATAACTCAAATCATTAAGTTTTGTATTCAAACTCATGATTTACAGTAATAACTCATTTCAATATGCTTTGTATTCAAACTCATGTTTTGTATTCAAACTCATGTTTTGTATTCAAACTCATGATTTGTATTAAAAAACTCATGTTTTGTATTCAAACTCATGTTTTTCAGTATTAAAAATGAAAAAAGATGTTAAAAAACACAGGACAATTTATTGGTTGATTTTTATTATCGAACGGCCTTAGGAAGTGGAACGATCGAGGCTGACGAAAGGGCGCCGCTGTGCATTATAACAGCCTTGCATAAGCCGTGAGTACTCTTCTATCCGATCCAGGGATAGCTTGGCAAGATGGGGGATTCTTCGGGGAGAAGGGACGCACTGTATAAACATTGTGAAGTAGTCTATGCTGCATATAGCTGCCAAATCACCTACACCGAAGAGAACTGACTCAGGCATACAGAACTATAGCTTGGCTGATGGTTCTGAGCAGACTCGAAAGTGCTTCTGTGATGTGGAGTCCTCACGAAACGAGACATTCCGTTATGCTGGAGTGTTCAGAAAAAAATTCTGAGGTATCTCTACATGAGGGAGTATGGTAGTTATCCGTGGCTCTATCCCCGAATGATTGATTGATTGATTGATTGATTGATTGATTTGATTGATTGATTTGATTGATAATGCAACACAGGATCTAGGTGTATCTAAAACACACACGTACATTATTTATTTAAAATCTCAATATGTCACCTTTCCTCTGTCACACCATATTCATTTGCGTAAGATGTTTTATATGATGAAACCCCCCGATATATTTTAATATAATCAAGAAGCTAGTGAACATGAGAAGACTTAAGTATTATTTAATAACATTTCATGTATAATATATATTATAAATTCACAATTTCACTCTAAATATGTATGCAATAATCACACAACATAAATATAATAATAAAACGCAATTCCAATTCTCTATGTCTATTAATTTTTGTATGAGCAAGATGCATTTGTGCATTTCTAAGAAAAATATAACGATAATGCCTACGTAACAGTCAAAAGTTTATGTAAACACGTTAATATAACAATTATATGCATAATAAACAAAAGAACATCACACTGTTAGAGCACAGCTGTAAGAAAATCTATTTAAAATGAAAATATCATCCTTGAAAGAAGTAGTTCCGTCCAGTAGATGAAAAAAAAAGTGAAGGTTTTAAAATTATAAATATTTTTTATGTTTCCATGTTAACTCTTTGGTTGCCGAAATCCGATACTACACCAGCGAGAAGTGCTGAATCCGGCGGATCGAAGCCATCTATAGAAATAAAAGCCAATGTGTGTTATTGTGAAGACCATTTACTCGGCAAATAGGTAGCAGATCAAGCCGATTCTTTCAGGATTGATTAAATGGAACCCGGCGGTGGTTATAGGCATACTTTTGTTACGAATCGAGCTCTAGTTAACTTTATAAATTAATTGATAATTTTCGTAGTACAGGCGAATATAGACCTTAATAATCAAGCGAGTCCAATTTTTAGAGATCATATTCGCTTGGCATAGCCAAGTAGCGATTTAGCCGCTTCATTTGCTTTTATTATTTATAAAATAATTATATGCGTTTTAGAGTGTGAGGGAGTGAGTCAGTGCTTCACTTGTAAATATTTTTAATAATAAAAAAAATCATATTTAAAATTAAAAGATCTCATTAAATGTAAAATAAAGGTGCTGTTATTTTGTAGTTAATGGGCACGGCGTAAAAAATAACAGTGGACAGCCAGCCACACAAAGTCTCATGTCTATCAGTTTTGTTTAGGTCACATACATTTATTATACATTACTTGTAGTGTACGGGAATATTTTTTGCGCGCCGAGATAAAGCTAAATTAATGGCGCGGCTTACAAAATTTACGGTGGTCATAAGAATAGTGCCTGCTGGATGTGCACTTTTTTACACCGTGCGTATGAAACTACAGTAGTAAGTTTTTGGGTCGCTCTTGACCCAGAAATCTATTACACCTGCACTTCAAACGAGCTGACAAAATATATAAATAGATTTGTTTTAATTTTGATAAATTAAAAGATTTATTTTATACTGTTTATAAATTGCAGTAGAAATAAGATCTCTTAGACGAATGTGTGAATATTCTGTGTATGATAGTGTTAAATGAAAATATAAGAAGTGAATGCGGTGCGAATGATGGTGTTATGAACAAAATAATGAAAGGATCATTAAGATGGTTTGGACATATGGAAAGAATTAATGAAGAAAGAATGGTAAAAAATTATATGTTAACGATGTAAATGGAACCAGAAATAGAGGAAGAACGAGGAAAACGTGGCACGATCAAATAAATCAAATATTGAATGTCGGCCATGTGAGGAGTCAGAGAAATGGACGCGCGTGCATGAATGTGTGAATATTCTGTGTATGATAGTGTTAAATGAAAATATAAGAAGTGAATGCGGTGCGAATGATGGTGTTATGAACAAAATAATGAAAGGATCATTAAGATGGTTTGGACATATGGAAAGAATTAATGAAGAAAGAATGGTAAAAAAATTATATGTTAATGATGTAAATGGAACCAGAAATAGAGGAAGACCGAGGAAAACGTGGCACGATCAAATAAATCAAATATTGAATGTCGGCCATGTGAGGAGTCAGAGAAATGGACGCGCGTGCATGACACGATGTATGAATGTTGAGGAAGCGAGAGAAATATGTCAGGTAAGAAAAGTGTGGCAGTCCATTCTTTCTGCCTACCCCTTTGGAGAAACGGTGTGATGGTTAGTTAGTTAGTTAGTTCTGTTTATAAATTAAATAATACATTTAATCTTTGAATTACTTTTTCTAAAACCGCGGCTATTTTGGCATAGTAATCTCAAAAGTGCTGGCAACCAAAGGGTTTAAAACATAGAAACAAAAAACTAATATAAGCAATTCTTGGTTATTTAACAATATTAATAATTATGTACAATTTTAATACTTTATATATTGTAAATTTTATAATTGTGTTAATAACAATGCTGCCAAAAATGTTTACATTAAAAAACTAGCATTTCGTAAACTATGTCAAATATTCTTGCTAAATAAAGCATTTTGTTTTTTTTATTTTTTTACATTTTCAAATTGAAAATGGGATAGTCGAAAAAATTAACAGCCAAATTAGTTTCTTTAACTCCTTAACGCGCATAATATTTTCAAATCAGATTTTTTATCATTTAAAATACAAAATAAATGTATTTGGCTCTAACTGAATCATATCGTTAAAGCCAAATTAAATTCTGTTTATTTATGTTACCATAAAATGCAAGGTCTTGCGAATTGAAAGCTGGGTATTAAAAAAATGCTAAATTGTTAAAACATAAAACAAAGAAAAAGATATAAAAAAAACTGTTTATTGCTATATATGTTATATATCACGGGTGGCATCTTCATGGTAATGTTTGAATTACATAATATTATTCAATCAATCTGCATCTTTGTCCTTTATATTTAACACCAGGAAAATGTGGCACAATCAAATAAATTAAATATTAAACGTCGGCCATGTGAGGAGTCAGAGAAATCAACGTGTGTGCATAACATTATGTTGAGGAAGCGAGAGAAGTCAGAATAGGATAGTGTAGCAGTCCATTCTTTCTGCCTACCCCTTCAATGATACGGTGTGATGGATAGTCGACAATCACGACCTCACAATAGGTACCAAGGTCGCCGTATACTAGGCTGTAATTATTCCAACACGCACCTACGGATGCGAGACATGGTTCAGTTATAGACGCCACACCATTCGCCAACTACATAGGATACGCTGGTTCCACAAGGTCTCCAATGCCGAGGTGCTAAGGAGATCCAACTGCTCCGACATGGAGACACTGCTCACTCGCGCTCTCTTGCGCTGGTCTGGTCAAGTGCTACGATAACAGGCTTCCCAAAAACATATTATATAGTTAACTATTAGAAGGGAAAAGGAAGCACGGAGGACAGCGCAAAAGATATAAGGACAACCTGTATACTGCAGTAAAGAGTGTAAACAGACAAACGGACTGGGAGCAGTTGGCAACCGATAGGGCGGAGTGGAGAAGAGTCGTTGCTATGTGCCAGGGGCCGGAGAGACGGAGAGGACGGGGTCCAGCCATAGGGGCAGGATATCCCTGTCCGGAGTGTGACAAAGTCCGTCATTCTAGGATAGGACTATTTAGCCACATCAGGTGGCCACAGAAGACAGACCTAGATATTTTTTGTGTTCCTTATGCTCGTACCCACAGGTAATGGGCATTGATTGATTGATTGGTGATGGATAGGTGATGTTTAACACCAATTGGGACCAAAAACTCTTTTTTGATACTTTGTACTGTCCAGCCCTCAATCGACTCAAAAGTTTGCCTTTTCACCGGCATTGACTGCTTGAGTTAACTTGATTATTTATAAACTGAATATTTGTTTTCTTAGAAATACTTCAATAATGAGCTACCTCAAATAACTAATTTGATTTATATAATTGCATTTAGTATTCCTTGCGCAAATGGCAGTGGATCGGTCACACTGAGACGGAACCCCAGCCTGCATCGCTCAGGGCGCACTAGACTGGTCCCCTATGGGGGGAAAGAGAAAGCGAGGCAGACCTAGAGCCACCTGGAGAAGAACCCTGCAGGACGAGGTTAAGGCAGCAGGCCTCACTTGGGATGATGTTAAGCATCAGGCATGCGATAGTCGGGTGGAGAAGATTCCTTGAAGCCCAATGCACCACGGAGGTGTGACAGGACAAAAAGAAGAAGAAGATTTCTTAACGAGGTAAAAAAAATTCATAATGAGTTCCAGGATACACTTTCTGTTTTCTGGACTCCCCCCAGTTATTATCTTTTCCATTGTATAAAGCCACATCATTGTTAATTTGCCATACTATGCTCCTCAACAGAGTATATAAAGAGTAACACGCCCAAGTATAGCCACATTTGATAATGCCTTAGAAGGGCGAAATATGTCATACACCCAAAAAATATAATATAACAAAAAATATAAAAAAAACATAAGTTTTTTCAAGGATTAATTTTATCTCAATAGAGACGAAGATGCAAACTGGAAACTGAATATGGTGATCGAGGTGTTTACAGGACTTATGACCTGTCATTGGTTGGGTTAAGCGCACGCTTTATGCAATTACAACATTTGGAATGGGGAATGTTGTAATTACATAAACGCTTAACCCAACCAATGACAGGTCATAAGTCCTGTAAACACCTCGATCACCATATTCGGTTTCCAGTTTGCATCTTCGTCTCTATTGAGATAAAATTAATCCTTGAATTGATAACCCGCAATGGGTAAATAAAATCCAGTATTCGTCTACAAGTATTTGTATACATTCAAAATGTTGTATAAGTTTTTTCATCGTATTAATTATTGATTATGCGCGTTAAGCAGTTAAAACAAAACATTGTGCATCTGTCCTTCATAAAATGTGACATTAGTACAATAGAATTATATATAAGTGGGAGAATGCTTCAAGTCCGTTCCGCACACCGCACAGGCGGATGCGTCCTTGGTGTTGACCAGCGTGCACTGCGGGCACTCCTTGCCCCCGCTCACCAGCGGCTGGGCCTCCACGCCCACCTGCCGGGACTTGCAGCACATCTCGCAGGTCCCCCTGCTCGGGGGGTTCCGGTAGGTGCACGCGCCGCACTCCCACTTGCCCCCATCCTCCCGCTTGCCCTGCTCGCTGCCGTGCTCGGATGCGCCCCGCGAGGACTGCTGCTCTGCGTCACGGCCGTGCCTCTTTGGGGGCTTCTCTTGATCGTGCAGGCTGACTACTAGTCTGGTGTTGAGACTGCCGTCAGCGCTGTCGAAGCCTTGCGATTGGTGACGCACGTGATGGTTCGATGAATTTACACTCACTGAAAAATAAAACAAAAATATGGATTATAAAAAAAAAATCTGCTACAAAATTCAGTGGCATTTTGGTAAAGAGGTATTTTTCATCCATGTTTTGTTTGTCAGGAGAGTCAAATAAAGTTTTGCTACACTTGTATTATTCATGATTTTTAGGACATATAATACTACCTCACAGAACTTTGCAAGCTGATAGATTTGAACCCTCGGCAGTCAACTCTACTATCCTCGAAGGAAAAAGCAACACACAAACTTCTCGTCCCGCGGCGTCAAGGAGCTTCAAACTTCGCGGATCGTGCTTTTGGCATCGCGGGACCGACGGCGTGGAACAGACTGCCCTACAACATCCGCAATCAAGACGACGAAGGAGCGTTCAGAAGCTCTCTAAAAACTTTTCTTTTTAAGAGAAGCTTTCCGGACATTGAGCGCCCTTGAAGTGAATCTATCACAAAAATGGCGCTACACAAATCATCATCATCATCATCATCATCAAGAGAGACGGCCAGAGACAGAAGCCAGTGGAGGACTATTGTGGAGGAGGCTAAATAACACATTGGTATGTAGCGCCAAGAAGAATATAACGGTTATGTATTAAACTCTGACAGTCTGCAACATTAGCGTGAATGGTGAAAATTTAGAGCAAGTAGATGAATTTGTGTATTCGGGTAGGATGTTTACAAAAGATGGGCGAGTGGAGAGGGATATTGAAAGAAGGGTTGGGGGTTGTAATCGAAAACAAAAACCTATCCAAAAAAACTAAAATGGCAGGGCGTAATGGTGTTCTTGTACCGACCCTTATGTATGAAAGCAAAGCATGGAACTGGCAAAAGAAGGATGAAAGTAGAATAAATGCAGTAGAAATGAGATCTCTTAGATGAATGTGTAGATACTCTGTGTATGATAGTGTCCAATGAAAATATAAGAAGTGAATGTTGTGAATGATGGTGTTATGAACAAAATAATGAAACGATCATTAAGATGGTTTGGACACATGGAAAGAAAGAATGAAGAAAGAATGGTAAAAAAATTATATGTTAACGATGTAAATGGAACTAGAAATAGAGGAAAACCGAGGAAAACATGGCACGATCAAATAAATCAGTTAGTCAAGTTATTGATTCTCATGACATGTGATAGGAAGCTAATCTATCGCCATTTTATTGTCACGAGAATTCTACACCAGATCAAAGACAGTGTGACAATCACACTGCCAACGCCGGGAATCGAACCCGGAACCTTCGATGTCGCAGTCATAGCTTCTGCCACTCTGCCACGAAGGTCGTCAATATAAATATAAATTTCAAATATTAATTAAATGCTCACCTTGAGGATGCGTTGGGATTTTCTTGGAAGTAGCCATTGAGGGCACGGCTTGTTCTGCAGTCGGCTTCTTCTTCTTTATATTAGTTTCCATTTCAGAACTTAAACACTTCACAATATTCTTCTTCACTTTTCGATTGTCCGCAATCTTGTTTGTGTTATTGCCATTCGTGTACACTGTCTTGTCCATTTCCTTCTTGTCCCGGGCTTCTTCTTTTGTTATCAGTCGCACCTTGTCATTTATAACTTTGAATGGAGGACTTTCTTTTACGGGGCTGTTTGGGGCATTCTCATAAGAACTAGTTTTCCGTTTATCTTTTTCATCCGCAAGAATAAGTCGTCTACTATTCGCTTTGGCGACTTTGGCCTCGTTATCTTGCTTTATTTTCAACAAGGTTTCATTTATTTTAGCCGTTCTATATAATTCTTCGTCGGAGTCTTTACCCAAACTTATAGCCTGAAGTCCATCTTCCAAATCCATCGTAGTCTGCTGATACCTCTTGGGATCCCTACTTCCTACTCGACCTAATGTTTTGGAATCCCTCTCTATTGGAGGAGAAAGGATATTTCCTCTCTCTCCCAAATCTTTAGAATATCCTTGACTTTCCAAATTCCTAAACACGTAATCCCAATTCTCGAATGTTCCGACCCCGTCCTCTCGAGCTTTGCTTAAAGACGGTTGCGTATCTGATCGCGGTATTGACGACGGCAAATCGCTTGCATACGACGCAGATGATCTAGGGGCACTGTTGCGTCGGGCATTTTCTTGATTTTCATAACTCAATTCGTGCGATTTTTTAATTGCATTATGAGCCGCAGAATGGCTCAAGTTATTCTTCGAATCGACCGAACCGCTGTGCTGAATTTTAATGATGTGTTCTCTCGGCCCATGGCCGTTGTCTGGTCTTTTTATTGATTGTTTTTGAGATGAGACATTCATATTGGCTATGTGATCATCTATCGGATAAGTGGGTAAATCTAGCTCGATGAGTTGTCCTGTGGGAACTGTTGGACAATAAGCCGGCTGTGCTGGCATAGGGTAATGATAGCCATTGGATAGAGGGAGTGTTGTAGCGTGCTTAACAGGTCCGTATGCAGCCACTGGAGCGGGCATCAAATAGGGATGAGGGGTCATAGGGTTGTAATAGTAATTGGACATTGGAACACACTGTCCCATCATGTTTGTATTAAATCTGTACATGGGGTTTACTTGGTGCATGCCCCTAGGTACTCCGTTCATTTGATTAAGATGTGGATCCTGTATGAGAGGGTTGGGACAATACATTCCATGGGGATCGAGGTGGCCGCCTCCGTGAGCCATGCCCTTGGCAGCGAGACTGTTCCCCATCATGGTGTGACCGTTCTGGACGTATCCATTGCTGGTGGGTTGCACGCAGTGACCATGCACCCCGTTATGAGCCATGGTGTTGTAACTTTGCTGCATCATTGCGTAGTCGTTCACTTGCGGGGGAGAGAGGTCGTACGAGGAATAAGGCAGGTTATTCTTGATGACCGTGTGCGGATTCGTGCCAAACTTCACATTTGAATATATATCTAAAAACAAAAACAAAAAATATTAATAAATAATTTATTTTAAAAATTATAATTCTAAATAATATAAAGATTTATCAAAATTAATTAAAATAAACAAAAATAAAAATCAAACTGTTCATCTATATCAGTGGTTCCCAAAGTGGTCCATACGGTCCCTGGGATCATTCAGGGGGTCCATGGAAAATTAAAATTGATTTGGGGGTCCCTGAACAACGTCAGGGGGTCAGCGGAAAGTTTACGGTGACCTTTTTTATTTTAGCTCATTCGCATTCAGGGCAATCAGCAGGAGGTCTACGAGACAAGTTTGGGAGCCACTGGTCTATATGATATAAACTGTTTAAGATCTTAAATAAAATATTGAATTTAAAATAAATACGTACACCAAAAAAATAAACTGGAAATTTTTTTTAGACAGATTTTAAATAAAATAGTTTTTAATTTTATTTAAATTACTAGAAGAATGGTAATACAGTGAAACCCGGATTTTACGTCCCCATATTTAACGTTTTCCCGCCAATTGCATTAAATTATATCAGTCCCGATATATTTTAGCACATATTTTACACGCTAGAATGTTTTCTTTTTCCCGCAATTTACATCAAACATATTCAAAATATGCGAGTTAAGCGCGCTTGACAATGAGTCGGCGAACTTTTTTGGCCGTGATTAGTCGGCGAGCGACGTTGTGATTGGCCGACATTTTTCAATTTCCGCCGGTTAACATCTATCCTTGTCATTCGGTTTTCGACTCGATTTGTAACGCTTCGTTCTTTTTGACATTAATCGCGATTGTCATTTACAGACAGTTTTTACGTTTTTTGTTTTGTTTCTTTCATTAAGTTAATTACAATATTTTCTTTCTTTTTACATCGGTTTCATTTTGGTTAAAACACTTGATTAACTTGATTAAAGGTGATTAAAAAAAAATTAAATGTTATTTTTTTCAATACCCCTCCATTTACGTTTTTTTTTTCTCAGTCCCTTAAAATACGTAAAATAGGGGTTTCATTGTATATTCTACAAACATATATCTTTCTATAGAAACTATGTTATATTGTAGGCTCAATACTATTACCAGTTAGTAACCAGAGAAGTGAAATAATATATTTCTTACATAAGAGAGTAGCTTTGGGTGAAACTCAAAGATACAAGAAACATCAGATATGCCTTGCGTATTATTTCTTTACACATATAAGATTTACCTAATAATAATATGTTACCTTTATAGTACCGTCTTTAGAATGCAATCACCTCAAGGGCGCACAGAGACATGTTATAACTAAAAACTGCTGAATTTATTGGTTACCTAGTTTGAATATTGAGCCTATGATATATCGGGTTTTTCATTAAAAGCGCTCGAACATTGAAATAAACAACCTGTCTAAGTGATATTGGCACCATTTTTTTTAATTTTAAAAGACATTCAATGACATAATGCATGGAATATAATTTTGGACAATGGCCGCCGTGACTTTGCTGCAGGTGGTTTATCCTGGTGGTCAGCGGGTTTTTCAATAGGGATGCTTGAACTTTGACAACGTATAGCGGCCATTTTGGTAAAGCGATAGCTGTTGATTTGACAAGAATACTTATTTAGTTTTGATATTTCACCATAAAATGCTACACGCTTCAACAACGCATTGAAATTGTTAAAATCTTTTATCAAAATCAGTGCTCTGTTCACCAATTTATTGCATTAATGGCCGTTCTGCAGTGTCCACAATACATCGTTTAATGTATAAATTTGATATTCTTGTGGCTTAAACTGGATGATATGGATACTGACAACATATAGTTCTAACAGGATGGCGCTGCGTAGCACACAGCGCACACCACAATGGACATTATGCATGAGCGATTAAAAATGGAGCGTCTCTATTGAAAGACCCTGTAGTTTCAGCGCGGTGTAGAGTGGGTGATCTCACCTTTGTTGTTGGATTGCGAGTAGATGATGATGGCAGCCGCCTGGTCCACATCACAGGGGTACTCCTCCCGGCAGCGCAGCACCTCCAGCCAACTGCAGTCACCGCCACGCAGTGACACCTCCTCCCAAATCTTTATCATTATCTAGAAAGACCAGACAAAACATGCATTATTTTTTAATTAACCTTTCCCTTACGGTGCTAAAATAAAAACGCGCGTTCCTGTGTTGGGTAGTCAATACCCAATCAAAAATGAGTGATTTTAAATCGGAAAAATAAGAACATTCATAGCTAATCCCCTTAACTAAATATAATTGAAGTCAAAAATTATAATAATTGAGATTTATTTGTTAAAAACATTAAAAAAAACAACTGGCAACGCTCACGGGACGGGCATAGGTCCACTCTGGTTGCAAGCCCGAGAGCTACTGCTGCCGACTGCCGGGCAGTGAGAACATTGAGCTCCTCGCGCTTCCACAGTGAAGTATGCAAGAGTAAGATGCAAATATAGTGTTGCGTCAGATGTACCCAATAAATTTTGATGATTATTAATATTATTTTTTTAATCAATGCGTAAATATATTATGGAGGAATACCTAAAATCTTAACCTTGTATTTATTATATTTATAAAGATATTGATGGTTATTAGAAGCAACGTGTAGAAGATACCCATCACAGGGAAGGGAGGGTTAACATCTCTAACAGTTTTTGTGATGCCACTTGGGCCTATTTAATGTGGTAGTTTCCCAGTTATTTGAACCCAAATTTACAATTTTTAAGCAATTGATTCTCATAACATGTGATATTGTTTACAATTTTTAAGCTATTGATTCCCTGCCTACCCCTTCCGAAAGACGCTGTGATAGGTAGTTAGTTAGACAGTTTAACTTATTTTCAACATACCTGACATTCCACATAAGCAATGAGTGAGTCCCTGGAAACTGCGGAAACGAGGTCAGGGCAAATGGGCCCATCCAATGTGAGACAGTTGGGGGGCCCAGCCAGACGGTAGCCCATGACCTTCAGCATATCCTCTGCATCGCTCAGCCCCGAACCTTCCACTTCATGCTTGTAGTAGCCACTGTACAACTGCCAAGTAAAACCAAATTTATTGTACATGGGTTAAAAATAAATATTTATGTAAAAACACTTGTGTCTTTTGTTTTTACACCACTTAATTTTATTTTTGAATCAAATGATTTCGTTCCCACTGGAGCTTCGCCAGAGTTACAAAAACAAACGAATAGAAGCAATAGTTTGTTTTTATAACCTTGACAAACCTCCGACGGGAGTGAAACCGGTTGGTTTGATAAAACAAAATAAAATGGTGTAAAATAAAGTACACAAGTGTATTTAATTTTAGAATATTAATCTTCTTCTTCTTCCTGTTAATTTAGGTCGTATGACCTGTTTGTGACGATGGGCTGTCCTGGGATGATAATGTCCAGCCATCTCTCCATCTCTTTAGCGGCCTTCCTGATAATCTCTTGCTGCTTGGGTTTTCATCTTTATCAATTTTGGCAATTCTTGTATTCTCCATGCGGTCCACGTGGTCTCTCCAAAAGCGCCTTCTACTGCTTCCCCATCTTACTATGTCTTCAACACCACAGACAGACCTCATAGTTTCATTTCTGATCCGATCTCTTGAGGGTTTTGCCGGCGATGGAGCGTAGGGTTCGCACTTCTACTACTAAGATTCTTAGTTCTATTGGTATCTGCTCTGACCTCTATTCCATACGTCATGATGGGGTGAACGCATGCCTTGTATTATATATCCTGACTTTACTTTCGGTTAGCATGTATTTGTTCCTCTATATGGTGTCGCGCAAGCAGCCAGCCACGGCTGTCGCTTTGTTGGTTTGTGCTCGCACCTCGTCATATAGGTCACTATAGCTACAGATCTCTACACCATTAATTATTGATTAATATTGATATCAAAGTGGTCCCTGTGATGAAAAAAGTTGAGGGAGGGTCGTCTGTAATGATACAGGTATGAATACAGAAAGGGCGAAGGTCACATTGTCCAAAAAGCAATACGAGGACGGAGACATGTCAAAGTTCAATTAGAAAGACAGCCCCAATTAAATGTGAAATGGCTAGAGGAGAAGAAGATTAAAATGTAAATTTTCTATAAGATATAATATACTTTATGGGAGAATTACTCCTTTATTTACGCCTTTTTTCATGTATACAACAGGTCGTTTGAACCCAATTACTGTATACAATTTATTTTTTGAGCTATTATATTGATACTCGTGATATGTGATAGGTAGCCAATATATCGCCATTTTATTGTCACGTGAATTCTACACCAGACCAAAGACAGTGTGACACTACCATCGCCGGGAATCGAACCCGGGACCTTCGGTATGGAAGTCAGAGCTCTTACCACTCTGCCACGAAGGTCGTTTGCCACGCTGGGGCTTTTCCAAATGGAAATCTAACGCCCTAGCAAGGTGAAGCATGTCATTTTCATGAAATATGATAAACGACTTTGGTTCCAAAAGGATGGAGCCACAGCGCGTACTGCCGAGGACATAATTTCCAACGACCATTAACTCATTGTCTGCGGAAAGGGTATTAATACCCGTTTAATGGACTAGTGGTGGCCAACGGGAAGGGTATAAATTCCTCTTTCATGGACTCGGCATGGAAATGTATTTTTACACAATTTTAGTGACATATATTTAACACATTTTAACGTAAACATAAAATTAAATGTTCTAATTGTTCTTGTAAATCTACCCACAGACAATGTATTAGGGTCATTTTGCGCCACCCTCTTGATCATTTTCTTAGTTAATAATTTAGAAACAATTAGTTTTATGATTGTTCCTTACCCTGATTGTATGGTATTCCTTCCTCCATGGCTGAGCCAGCAGATTTGAGGCATAGCGTGCTAGGGCGACCCACCCGCGTGCGAGCCGGAAAGCACTGAAGCCGGGCAACAGAGCTGACTTGGACAGAACCTGCGCCGTCTCCGGGCGAGTAAACTTATTCTCGTGTGGTACCAAGTACAGGTAGTCCAGAATATATCCTGGGAAATTGAAGATATCATTATCACATCCAGTCTTCCCCCTAAACTGTGCGCATGTGCACACAACTCGCTGAGCACGCCCACATACATTACAACAGAGCGCACAAAAGTTACTACAGTATTAGGATGAGTTCCTAACACTGAGTTACACTGGCAAGTTACCCGTAAACGACAGGCAACAAAACAAAAATTTATTTCCTTTTTAAAGTGCACTGAATTCTTGCTGGGTATGCTAAGCTACCAATCATTGGAGAGAAGAAGGAATATCCACTTGGGAGTTCACTTCTTTCAGCTGATTGGCGCCCATATATAAAACTCAGATGTCCTGAGTGATGTAGGTCTATTTGTCCCTGATAATTACCTTCGTCAAAGACAGCACAGATTGATTTATTTGACGCGCTGCAGAACCAACCTGCCAATGGTTGTGCCTGTGGGTAGGGCAATCTTATTGCTTAAACGCACAACCTTTGGGTTATTTTCCAGGAAACGTGCAAAATACAAGCGGGTTTTTTATTTTTATATACTAATTTTATTTTTTTAAATTACGAAACGTCAAATACTCGGCCACACACTTCGCCTGCCCCTTGTAAAACTATCATATTTATGAATACTTGTGCTCAAGTTTTGATGGCACACGCGCGTATCCCTAAAACTTTGTAAATTTTAGGTACATTTCTTTTTCTCAAGCCCGTACGTGATACGGGATATCGGAGAATGGTACAGTCAAAGTGAACGTATCACGTACGTTCAAATAGGTAGGGTGGTTAATCGGGTTGCCTCGGAGGTCGACATATTTCGTGATAGTATGAGTTGCCTCAGGGATGCAATATCAATGTTATGATTCTTTCCAATTCTTAATCTTAATGTTTTTTTTATGCTTCTCTTATAAATTCTTATAATGTAATTGCAAACGATCAACGGAATTACATGTCTGTAATGTTGGTGATTTTTATATTCAAATAAATTAAACGCATAACATTTGGAAATTTAGAGAGAAAATTGAACAAATCCAAAATGGCGGTAAAAACAAATGATTTAAACAGTATTAAAAAGACCGTGTGGAATATTTACAAGTACATTAAAACTAATTGCAACCTGTGAAATATTCGCGGAAGACGTTCCACCCTTTAAAAACTTATGTTAGTAAACAGTTTATTGTAACACCTGATGATGCCAACATCGGTTGGCGAAACAGCTGTCGTGACACTCAGTGAATAGAAAGAAATTGTGATTTTGTAGCAGTGTTTTAAATTTTACAGTAATAATGTTGAAATATCATAGCGTTTCGGCCAAAACAATAGACTATTTAAAATAAACATATTTATTATTATTTTATATTATATGCTGAATTGTTTAAATAAAATATATGATTGTATATATTTTTCAAAAAATAGTAAAAATACCCTTTTTTGGACCTCTGAAACCCACCTAACCCCTTAATATGAAGTTTTATATCATTGTTAAAAAAAAAAATACGGTAATGTGTAAAAATATTTGTTTTTTTTAATACAGTTAAAAGTTTTTTATTTTATAATATTATATTTACTATTAACAATTATTTGTCATTTTATTGTATTTATCGATTCTTCAGATAAATCTGATAAACACATTGTTCAAAATAGAGATAAAACTATTTTACTTGGATAAAAATCACTTATTCATCTAATATATTTCAGTTTGACATGGTGAAAATAATAAAAAAATATCAGAGAACAAAAAATATGCACAGAAAATAATAGCACTCAAACGCAGTAAAAACATGAACATATATGAACTTATGATTCCGTAATAAAATAAAAAAAATAACCACAACAATATAAAATATAGCATGAAAGAAAAACAACACAAATAAATAGGTTAAGATAAATGTACAATGAGCATGTAGTTTTTTAAAGTTACCTTCTAATTTCTTCCTTTGGTCTAATTTTTGTGGACTGTCATCTGTTTCTAAATAACTCAAATGAGTGCTGTCAATTTGCCGCCACAACTCGGGCAATTTTTCTCTTATTACATAGTCAGTCAACGCCATTTTATGTTTTGTTTTCTTTATATTCAAATGAATTATTGGCCACTAGATTCCACCTGGAAAATTTTGCGAGAAAACATCAAAACACACGCGCCAAAACACATCTTGTCAAGACCATATGTAAGCAAAACATCATAAAAATTATTACAAAATTTAAAAAATAAAGAAATAACTGATAAGATAAGGCCAAATAATGATTCATGAAGTGATAAAAATTTATGAAATGGGGACATTCTCGATATCAGATGGAATAGGGAAGTAGAGAAAATGTCGATCCTAAGGTTAGTGTGTTAGCTGCCCAAAATAGTTCTTCCCAAAATAGCTACGCGTTTATTCACTACTCACATTTTGCACAAAAATTAAACACATCCGAAACATCGAACTAATATTAATTTGTATGAGAGATTGAAAGACAAAAGCAGAAATAATGTAATGCGGAAATAACTACATTTTCACTTCAAACTTATTTTGACGTCTCCCATCATAGCCATCTGTGTTTCATAAATAAAACCAGGCAATATGTCAAAAATGGCTGTGAATCCATAGAGAAAATATTTGTTTTTCTCTCAGAAAATTTATGAAAAATGTTTCTTCTTCTTTTTAACAAAACAAGTACTTACTATTTTTAGATGGCAATACAGGATTATGATTTCTTTATGGTGGTAATGATTATTTCGTTATTTTAGATTGGTATTCTGTAAAATTTGTTTACGGTGTTTGATTGATTGTCACATTCAAAATAAATAAGAACCAATAAATGTGCGTTTTGGTTTTTGGTTCTAAATGCGTATATTCACTTTAACGTGTTTCTCCTAAATAATTATATATCATAATAAATTCTTACAACTGTCTGATTGAGTTTCGGATCATTGATTTTATGTTACTACTAGAAAATTGTTATGTCAACGGTTTTTTTGTAGTAATTTTGGTGTATAATCTTATTTAATAAATTCAATAGAGTATTTGATCTTATAAAACAAATTTCTAGCAAAATGAATATGTTTACATTGCAAGGAATATTTCCGACCCCTCGTAAGTAACTGTTTTTTTTTCTTATATACTTTAATAAATCGATAACATCTTTTAAAAAAATTCAGTTTATAGTGCTTTTTATTATTATATTTTTTTAATTTTAGAGAAAGAATCAAAGAAAAACTTTTTAATTGAAAATGTCAGATTGTTGAGAAAGATGCAAAGCAACCGACAATCCGCTTCTAACCATCAACCAGTTATTAAGAATCAAAAATATACTCCACCTGTACCGATATCTGCCCATACCAATGGAATTATGGAAAAAAATAAGAAATCGGACCCAAATAAACTCCAATCGACAAATCGCCACGTCTCAAAATCACAAGAAACCATTCAAAAAAGTGATATGAATCAGTTGCATGGAAATAAAGGTATAAGAAATTCGAAAATAGTCGCGGAAAACGATGGAGAATTTAATAAACAATCGTTTATGAGGCATATAGTATATTGTAAAGATGTGGGTTGCCAATACGAAGACCCAGAAATTATAAATTTTGAAAACGACCCTAATCTAGGGATTGTATATCCCTCTAAAAAAGTATTAGAAGATTTGGGATTAATTAGTAGTGGCAACATTCATGATCTGGAAAAAAGAAATAATATTCCTGATGAACACACAAGAATTGCATTAGAAAAAAATGATCCGATTGTCTCTTCGAAAAGTGATCATAGTAGGTACTTAAATGTAGAAGAAACGCAACGTACCATACACTGTTTATCGTCTCCTTCTAAATTTGATCCTAGTATTTTAAGTGTACATGAAGTCAAAAATAACCCCATGCTACCACCACCAGGTGAGTTTGTATTTAATAATATTTATATTTAAAATAAAAGTAGAATAGTAGAATCATAAGTAAAATTAAAAAGGGGTGTGATGGTTTTAACATATGGAACTAGTGGATGAGAGAAGAATGGTTAAAAAGTTGTATACAAGTAATGTGAGTGTAAAGAGAAGCCATGGAAGACCATGGAAAGCATGGCATGAAAAATCAACGAGCGTGCATATTACGGTGTGTGAATGTAGAGGAATTTAGAGAGGTATATCAGGACAGAGCAGTATAGCAGTCTATCCTCTCTGTCCACCCCTCCGAGGAAACGACGTGATGGTTAATTGATTAGTTATATTTCGTTCGTGTTTTATTTTTGTAATTTTTTATTTTAGTTTCTAAGGTTTATGTTTTGATTGTAACTAACCTACACCGCATTTGTCCGGAGGGGTAGGATCACCACAATGCTCTGTCCTGGCATACCTCTCGGGCTTCCTCCACATTCATACATCGTACCATGCACGCACGTCGATTATTCCGACTTCGAATGTGACCGCCTTTTAGTAATTGATTAATTTGGTCATGCCATGTTTTCCTGGGTCATCCTCGGCTTCTTTTTCCACTCACGCTGCTTGTGTACAACTTTTTAACCATTCTACTCTCATCCATTCGTTCCATATGTGCAAACCATCTCAGGGATCCTTTTTTAATTTTATCCATGATGCAGTCATTTGCCTTACATTTCTTTCTTACTTCATCGTTTGGTATTCTATCATACAACATTTTCCTGCACATTCTTCTTAGTGATCTCATTTCTACGGCGTTTATCCTGCTTTCATCCTTCTTTTGCCAGCTCCAAGCTTCACTTCCATACATGAGGGTTCAAATCAAATCAAATCAGTTTATTTCATCAACAGACATTACAAATTTTATTTTTAAGGCATCTATTGAGAACAGGTAAAATAATATATTATATATAGTATACTACCAGAAACGCATAAGAGATGGTTCAACATTAGGAAGACAGGATACTCTCCAGAATTAAGAGTATTTGCCTTCTGAACGTACTTTCACTAACATGAAAGACGTCGATCTCCGAGGAGACCG
Source organism: Lepidostoma basale (assembly GCA_022606425.2). Lineage (NCBI taxonomy): Eukaryota > Metazoa > Arthropoda > Insecta > Trichoptera > Lepidostomatidae > Lepidostoma > Lepidostoma basale. The sequence continues at coordinate 1,233,767 of JAHDVF020001336.1, read as the reverse complement.
CGTTCAGCAGACTAATTGCTCTTCCCACCGGTGTCACCAGAGGCAGATTGGTTCTGGCGGCCGGTAGGTAAAACAATCTTTGCTGTCGCTGTCGGAGATATCTATCGGGGACAAAAAGCCGAACACCCTCCAGTACGGCCGAGTTCTCGAAGTATCCCCTAATTAATCTAAAGAAATGGGTAATTAGATGTCCATCTCTTCGAAGCTGTAGAGAATTGGTTCCGAGCATTCCCAAAAGAAATGCCGTGGGATAGAGCCAAGGATAGCTACCATACTCCCTCATGTAGAGATACCTCAGAATTTTTTTCTGAACCCTTTCCAGCATAATGGCACTAGAACTCCATTTTGTACTGCCATCTTTGCTTCTGTAGATATATTTCTATTTGCAGTAACGACTTGAGTGCGCCATTTATTTTATTCCCAGCACCAACCCTTCTTTCGATGTCTTTCTCCATTTTCCCGTCTCTTGTAAACATGCTTCCCAGATATAATACGTAAATTTGGTAACTTGCTCCAATTTCTCGCCCATCGCACTTATATCACAAATCGTCATACATTCTTCTTTCTCGAAAACCATCACTTTAGATTTAGACACATTCATCACCAAGTCACTCTTTTTGCATGCCTCATACATCCTTGACACTAAGACTTGCAAATTTTCTCTACTGTCAGCGATTTTGATTGTATTATTTGTAATTTTGAAATGAAATTTTTAGTAAGTTTTTGTTTATTTACACATTTTATTTCCAAATACTCTTTACTTTAGAGAGTATCTTGTCTTCCTAATGTCTAACCATTTCTCTTGCGTTCCTTGTATTATATATATTGTTTTACCTGTACTTAATAGATGCCTTAAACTTAAATTTTGTTCATAGTATCTTTTGAGAGAATAAACTGATTTGATTTATTAAAAACCTAGCTATGTTACCTTATTCTTCTTGTCTTTGGCAAGCTGTTCTTTCAAATTCAAATCTTTCTTCTTTCTCTTGCCATTGGGTTGAAAGGTTTGTGATATTAAAATAATTTCATTTAGATATCAACCTTATCACATCATGAACTTTTTTTTATTAAAATAGACAAAAAGTTCCACTCATACATCGTCACACAGAAAGCATTTGAATTAAAACTTTAAGAGTCATATTTTAGGCAACAATGATCGTGGTTAGCATTTCTCAATTGTTTTGCGAACAACACTATTGTTATTTTGCATTCTAAGGGTTTAAACACTTTTAGGTTACCAGAGAGGTGTGGTACCTAAGTACATCCAGAATATAAAGCACCAAAATGAGCTGAAACGTGACCAGGAGATGCAAAAGGAACTGGATCCCATGTGCCCGCCCGGTCACATTGCTATGCCCGAGAATGAGAGAAAGGATACTCTTAAGATACTCAACGATAGTAAGTTTATTACATAAGTACAATTATTTTTATCCCCTCCAATCATTGATGACCAAATATTGTTTTGTTTTTATTTTTCTTCTTCCTTGCTGTAGACCTATGCGGTATGTGTTCCAGAGAGTTGCTCCTCCTGTGAGGTGGATACCCAACTATCCTACAATATTTTAGAAGGTCCGCATAACATACCGCATGAACAATTTCCTCTCTCATCGTATATCCTAGTTGTAGCGATTAGATCTCTTCAATAAGTTCGTTGTTTTTATTTGAGAATGGATTATCTTGCTGCTTCTTCTACTTGTTCTTGTCCTGTCACACCTCTATGGTGCATAGGGCCTTGAGGATTCTTTTCCATCTGACTCTAGAGCATACCTGATGCCTAACATCATCCCAAGTGAGGCCTGCTGCCATCCTTGTCCTGCAGGGTTCTTCTCCAGGTGGCTCTAGGTCTGCCTCACTTCCTCTTTCCCCCCATAAGGGACCAGTCTAGTGCGTCCCGAGCGATGCAGGCAGGGTTCCATCTCAGAGTGTGACTGATCCACTGCCATTTGCGTCTGGTGACTTGTTCTCAAATTGACCTTTCACATGCCTTTGCCCAGTGTGAATGTCTTTTGACACTGTACACTATAAACACTTGGAGTTTTCCAATGATTTCCACGGTAGATTTCCAAGTCTTGCATCCGTACAGCAGTACTATTTTAACGCTACCGTTAAATATTTGTAGCTGCTCTAGCTTTCTCAAATTGATACTGAAATTCCATACAGGCAGAATCATTTCGAAAGCTGCCCTTGCCTTGTTAAGTCTGCTGGCGACATCCTCTTATGTACCTCTTTATCTGCTGTCAAAAGGGGGAGATCGTATAGCAAGATTAAGGCGGAGTCATTTGTGGAAACTCGTAGGTTTTATTTTGGTCATGTTCATTTTGAAACCCACTTTTGCCACTTCCTCATGCTACTGTGATTGAATAAATAATGGAAATGAATAAAATATATTTTTAGTTTTATTCCACTTGTTCTTCTAGTTCCCACCAGTTACGAAAGCTCGCTGCTATCTTCTGAACAATGACCAAAAGATGGCAGTGGGTTTGCCAAAAAAAGTTTGCCTCTTTGTCAGCACCTATTTTACTTGTGATTTTATCTCTACGTCTCATTATTATCATTATAAGTTCCCATTGTATTTTCTCATTATTCGTCGTTTTCTTTGTTATTCTTTAAATGTTGTAATATTTCCCTGAATGAGTTACCACAACTCACAGGAATACAATGCCATTTATTTGTATTGTATGAAGAAAAAATCTTATTACAATAACCAACATAGGTAATAGAATAGTATTGTTTTAAATAGTTCTAATGATTTAACTTTCATTTTATTTTCAGAATTTTCGAAACTAGTTAGTGAACTGAATAAAATGCCAGTTCGCACGGACACGTTGCGAATGAGAAATCGTAAAACTCAACTCGATCAAGAGCTTGCCAAACTCGAAGATGGCATCAAATTATTTTCCAGACCCAAAGTATATATTAACGTAGAAGACTAAAACAAATGTAAATTACTTATGATAAGGTGTGCCTTGTGTTTGTAAGTTTTATGTGTCTTATTTATAAAACATAGTCCATTTACTGCATTTTTTAAAGGGGTTATTTAAGTCATTTAGATACCAATAATAGATATTTGAATAGACCAATAAATACAGTCAAACTAGGTTATTACGATCATAGAAATAGTGAGATCTCGGATGTAACGAGGAAACGTTTGTTGACATTTTAATTTCTGATTTTCTCTACATTTATTCACTTTTATAACGAGCTACTTCTCTTGATTGTGTATTTTTGCAACTTTTTGTGTTATGTGACCGCTCCAGATACTTAATGTGATGGGTATCCCCTAAGCGAATACAAAATGTGTACACCAAATGCTGTGCTTGATTATAATAAATCGATGGGTACCGTTGACAAGACTGATATGCTGCTAAGTAGTTTATCATGTATGAGAAAATCCACAAGTGGTATAAGAAACTTGCCTTTCACATAATTGATTTATATTCATTAAATGATGAAAAATTTAACAATCAATTACTGTGAAATAAATACCATTAGCTGATTTCCAGCTAAATGTCACAAAGCAGCTTGTAGAAAAATATTGTAAAAATTTTTAAACTTCTGAAGTACCACACTCTACAACTTCCACAAGCTCAAATCCGCACAGAATATTCCCTAAAAACTTTACCGACCATAAGCCTGAGCTAATTCCGCTGACAGAAAAAAACAAGAAGCCCCGTAGGCGGTGTCACGTATGTTCAAATACTAATAGGCGGGAAAAGAAAATTAAGTTTACAAGATTCATGTGTAAAGTTTGTGAAATCTCTTTGTGCCTATCTCCTTGTTACAAAATATACCACAGCTCGAAACAATTTTAACGGTTATAGATATATCGCACGCTTAATAGTAAACTGACCGATTATGGTTTAGGTCATAATTGAGTTAACATTAGACAGAGGCTAGTGTTAACGCTATCCATCTATTTTTTACAATGTTAACGCTATCCATTCGTACGTACGATAATCGTTCACAATGTTAACGCTATCCATTCGTACGTGTTTTTCGACTGTTTTTATTAAAATGCCGACGACGACAACGACGATTAAGCGTGCGATATATAAGTTACGTGTCTGTCTATCTAAACATAATCTAAACAATCATAATAGGATTCAAAAATATCATGTCCATAAACAAACATCATGTCCATAAACAATCTGGTGTGTTTATTTTAAAAATAACCAAGTGATTTACACTATATATATTTAACGTCAAGTGCTGGCTTAAATTAATAGTTATTCGGCGTAGTGTCCACGCTCTAGAGCCGTCTCGCCTCGAGGCAGGCGGCAAAGCAGCGAAACGTCACGCGGTCAAAGAGTTGAATCTGTTTCGATCATGTGCGCTATCCACCAACACTACGCAAAGGAAGATTTATTGTTGTTATCGGTTGATAGCAGAACCAGTGAAATTGATCAAAACATCATCATCCTGACATCTTTAACCGTTTTAGTGCTAAGTAATTTTTGCAAAAATGTGTCAATTACTATCTGGTGTGTTTATTTTAAAAATAACCAAGTGATTTACACTATATATATTTAACGTCAAGTGCTGGCTTAAATTAATAGTTATTCAGCGTAGTGTCCACTCTCGAGAGCCGTCTCCGTTTGATTAATTAAGAGGAAAAAATAATGGTGTCAAATAAAACACTCTAATTTACACAAATATCAATCAATTTTAATAATTCTTTAATAAGCACCAAAAATAAACGGAAACTAGCAGCGTTTTTGCGGTGCGTCGCAATTTTCGATACAAACGATCGCAGCGCTTTTGCGCCGTGTAGCATTCTAACGGTTAAAGGATTGATTGTATCTCAATAGAGATGAAGATGTAAATCGTTTTTTGGAAACAGAATATGGTGGTCGAGGCTTTAACGATCGCTTTCGCTTAACCCAACCAATGACAGGTCATAAGTCCTGTAAACGCCTCGACCACCATATTCTGTTTCCAAAAAACAATTTACATCTTCGTCTCTATTGAGATACAATCAATCCTTAAAAATGATTAACCCGCAATGGGTAAAATCCAGTATTTGTCTACAAATATTGGTAACATTCAATCCTAACATCTCTTAATATCCTTCGTCAACCTGATAATGATTCTAAGAAGATAAGATACAGAGGATGTCGTGCTGGCAGTAAAGTAAAACGACTACCTCTCCCCGTATCAAGTGCAGAAACAACGAAAGGGAACCGGATATCAGACTCTTTCCAGGAAAAACACATTGGAATTGGAAGTTGGAATGCTTGGTCAATTTGGAATAAGGAAGATGAAATACATAATATCTTCAAAATACACAACCTACAGCTGTTCACCTTAACAGAAACGTGGCACGAAAGCTCCGATTAGACACGTCTAAAAAATCTGCAAGCTCTTGGTTATGTAATGGTACATGAAGCGAGACCCATAAGCAAAGAAAAATCTAAGGATAACGTTAGTTTTACACACCATGAAGGCATTGTCACCATCGCCCAGCAAGGCTTGCATATTAAGAGAATTAAGATTGGAGTTTTCGACACGTTTGAACATCTTGGGTGTCACGTGTCATCGGGAAGATCACTCTTATCACTATTTACCGACCAAGATCTAAATCAACCTGCGCTAAATTTTACGAAGAATTCTCAGAACTCCTACAATTTGCGGCCAGCTTCTCTGAAAATTGGATGATTGTTGGAGATATCAATATCCAATTAGAGAGAACCTCCTTGATAAATTCCTAGACATGATGAAATGCTATGAGCGCAAGCAATGGGTTACCGAGCCTACACATACCGCAGGTCAATGGCGTTACTCCCAAAGAAGCCCAGAAGCCCGGCATGCGTAAGAAATTTTGAATCAAAACGTCTTCTGGCTAACAGAGGTCCAGTTCTTGTGGCTATTCGAAATTTGTTGGAAGGTGATTTGGTGGGTTGTTGGTTTATGCGGATTACTAAGATTTGGAGGTTTTGATTCAAAATTTCATACGCAAGCCGGGCTTTTGGGTTTCTATGGGAGTACCGCCACTGCCGCAGGTGGATTATTAGGCATCCTCATCTCCAACAAAAATGCTGCTAACACTCCAGAAAATGTCATAGATATTGGACTTTCGGACCGCAAAATGATTCGCACGGAGATTGCTTTCCATCCACCACAACCCGTGATTCAAACTTTCACTTCCCATACGTGGTGGCGCTCTTTCAATTTTGAAAAAAAAATTAAATTTGAAAAGACTTGATCAACTCACATGTTTGTAAAAAATATAACAATTCCCTCAAGATGTCATCAGATGAATTGGTTGACACCTGCTACAGTGTTTTTACTTCTCTTCTTGACATGCTCCACATTCGACAAAAACACTCCGGGTGTGAGTGTCTAATGTATGGTTTAATGAAGAATGTCGTATAAACAAGAGACTAATGCATAGGCTTGAACGTTTGTATAGAAACAGGCCTAAGCTCTTCAATAGAAGCCTGGGTGAGATCGCAGAATTCTTTTAATCTGATCAAGAAGAAAAGATCGGAGTACTGGAAATCCCAAATTGAATCAGAAATGGAAAATCCCCGACATCTATGGAATTCCGTTAAATCACTACTCGGAAATAAACATCAAGAAAAGGCCTCTACCAAGTTTTCTCCTCAGGACTTGACCCAATTCTTTGAAGATAAAATTGCTGTGACACCACCAACTTTCACGATATATGAGGGAAAACTTCTAACTAAATTTAATATCACAACACCTCAGGAAGTGATTAAACTTATACTAAACGCACCTAATAAGCAGTGTTCGCTTGATCCGATTATATCTAAATGGATGGCATCAAACAAACTTAAAATAAAATCCATCCAAAACGGAATTTCTCTGGACTTCTTCCGCAAAGCGTCGACATCTTATCGGTCATTCTTCAATTTCAACAGCTGACAATGACATCGTTCCCAAAAACTCCACAAAGTTTCTTGGTGTTTTATCTTAATGCAAATCTTAATGAATATTAATCAGATGCAGTGTTCAAATTTAGATTTAAAACACGTCTTAATGTGCCCTTGAGGTGATTGCGTCACAAAAACGGCGCTTTAAAAGTTAGCATATTATTTTAATGAGATGCATATAACAAGCAAATTCAGTCGGTCCCATCTCCCTCGTAATAACCAAGTTCGATTGTATTTAAATAATTTTATTTTTAAGATCAATTATAAAGACAGAGCAATCTAGTAGAAGCTATTTTTAATAGCAACAATACTATTAAACGTATTAGAATGGTAAAAACAAATTTATTATTAAGTGTACATGTCTTTTATCACTGTCAGACAGTGTAACTAGGAAGTAGATTATCATTTTACTTATCATTTCATTGCATTTTGTGTTTTAACAAATTTGCATATTTAACTATGTTATAAGTGTTTTATTTATTATGTGTATATAAAAAAGTACGAGGCATCTCTAGAAAGTAAGTGTACTGAATTTAGGTAGGTTACAATTTTTTTTTATTTAAACAAAAAAATTACATGGTTACCGTAGTACATATGTAAGCTATTTTTCGACATTCCTTTCAATGCAGGTGGTGAAGCGGGGTATCAACTTTTTGATGCCTTCTTCGAAGTAGTTTCCCGCCAACCCCTTCGTCCACTTCTCCACCTCCTCCTTTACCTCCTCGTCGGTTGAAAACCTTTTTCCACCCATGTGCAGCTTCAGGGAGGTAAAGAGATAGTAATCTGAAGGTGCTAGGTCAGGGGAATGCGCGGGATGGTTCAGGACATCCCATTTAAACGAGGCGAGCAGTTCCTTCTGGCATTGTCGTGCAGCAGGCAGACTCCCTTTGTCAGCATTTTTTTTTTTTTTTTTTAAAAGACTAACACCAAAGATTTAAATCAATGATATTCGAATTTATTTTACAATCTTCAATGTGAGCAGAAAATAGCTCATTATTATGAAGAAGGAATCTGGTCGTGTCCAGGCTCGAACCCATGTCCCCTTGATCAGAAGCCAAGCGTTCTATCCCCTAGACCACCACCCGATTATGCATATAGCATGCTTCTCTTCTTGTTCTGAATCGCCCTCCGCAATTTTTTTAGGGTCTCACAATATCTTGCAGAGTTGATGGTCTCCCCTTGAGGCATATATTCAATTAAAATTATTCCTTGACAGTCCCAACACACGGATGCCATGATTTTCTTGGCTGAAATTGTGGTTTTGAACTTTTTGGCAGCGGGTGAAGAGGTGTGACGCCACTGTTGAGACTGCCTTTTGGTTTCAGGCGTGTAGTGGGCAACCCAAGTTTCATCTCCAGTAATGATGGAATGGAGAAATTCATTTCCATGGAGTTTGCAGCACCTCAAAAAGTCATGCCCGGCGCCGCATATTTCGCACTTGGCGAGAGATTGTATTGACATTTTCACAAAACGTGTTGTCGCGTCGACACTTTTCAACGTACTGACCTCGAACCGGTCTTGTTGCGGAGGGGAAGAGTCAGGCCACACGGAAGCGTAGCCAACATATCGAAAATAAAATCCATCCGGTCGTGAGAGCCTCAGTACACTTACTTTCTAGATATGCCTCGTATTAAGTTATAATGATTTTGAAAATAAAATACAATATTTTTGAAGTTATTGCAATTGAATTAGTCACGGCATGGAAAAACAAAGCATAATACGTGGTATCCATCTTCTTTCTCTATCCTGTGCAACTTTTATCCATTTTCTTTCCCTGACTGGAATTAGGTTGTCAGCCCATCTTTTATAGGGTCGACCGATGCTCTTTATTTCCTCCCACGGTCTCCACATCAAAACTCTGGGTGCCCATCTGTCTGTTACCTGTCCGGCGAGATGTCCTGTTCATTTCCACTTCAGTTTGGTAACACGGTTCATTATAATATCGGCATGCTTTGTCTGGTGTCTGATTTTGGTATTGGGTATTTTGCCCCTCAGACTTATGTCAACTCCATAGCCCGTTGTGCACATTTCAGGTTGTGTATGGTATTGGTTATGAATACCATAGTTTCCAGTCCATGTGTAATTATCGATTTCCTGTTGGTACTTTATTTGCCGCTATTTTTATCACATTTGGGGGTATATTTATCACCACCACAAGTGCCAACAGGAAATCGACCTGCAGGAAGACCACCTAAAAGATGGCGAGACAGTTGGACATCTGCATCCCAGGAACAGGCTCCGAGAAATAACAGGACACAGTCCTAAATAAAGCAGAAGAAAAATATGTAATTATCGAAATGATGCATGCCTCATAAACTCTTTGAAGGTTCATAGGAATGTCTTTGGCTTTTAATATATGATCCAGTTTTCCGTCGATGTCATGTCAGGTTCACCCGCGTTGACTATTAGCAGCTGTTTCGAGCTGCCAGGTATTTATAACTATCCAGTCCCTTATGTTACGGAGCCATATTTCTGCCGACGCCTCGACAACCCTCTATTTTACTCTCAAGATCAAATGCAGCAATTCATAATTTTCTTCCCTATGCGCATGACCCAAATATGACACCTTATGGATTTCAATGTTTATCAGCTCTGGCTCTCTGGGGAACATTGATGTTGCTGATCATATTGGTCCAAGGAATGGGCAACATTTTACAATGCAGCCACATTCTAAACGCCTCCAGTCAGTTCACGATACTTACTTTTAAGGTCCTGTACGAGACAGGAAGTGCTCTGCCTCGAAACACTAATTATTTATTTAGGTGCCGACTGCTGCTTGCTTCACGAGATGTTGCTTCTTCCGGAAAACGGCGTAATGATACACTGGGTAGTGCAAATCGGTGCGGAGTCCGGGGAAGTGGTGGCCAAGGTCCAAATAAAAGCAAACTGTATATGAAATGGCGACGGTAGCAGGCTGATACGGGCGAGTCTTGAGAAAGACTCTCGAAGTGCGTGAACGTGATGTAACTCGGGCGACTGAAGAACGATCTCTGTTTGGTCGGAGAGTCGGCACGGCTTTTATCTCGCGCGGCCGTCTCACAGCGCCGCCTCGCAGACGGAGGCTGCGCCGCGGGCCGGTCCGCGGACAAATTGCGCAACTCTCCGAGTTTCACGTTACGTAACACGCACCTCCAGTCTTTCTCGCCTCGCCCTGTCGCTATCTAACGCCTGCGACCGTCTTATTTATTTAATCTAGATACAATATACATTTATACATATTCCTACGAATAAATCTCGAGATTCGGACATACGGGGCGGGAGTAACATAAATTCGTAAGCCCGTGGCGGGAGCGACCGAAATTTCGCGGCCATCGAAGCGAATGGGAGAATCTCCAGCTGTGACCCTAGAGATTCTCCATCTCGCTCGGCTCGCTCGGTCCGCCGGCCCGCTCTACGAGTGTACGAACAGTTACTTTCTCCCCATAGACATCTCATCGCAGGTTTCTTAATATGTTTATTAAAGTAAATGATATCTTAATACTAAATTCGGCGGCGGGGCGTCGAATGCCGCGAGCTGTCCGCTACACTCCCCCCGTGCAGCTCCGCTGTACTACTCGAAGGACATCTCGGGGGCGTCGGAGTCCTCGACGGCCGGATCCTCTTCTTCTGGATGGCACGGGGGGTGGTCCGGAGGGCCCCGCGCTCGAGGTCGCGGAGGCGGCCGGCAACGGGGCCGCGCCGGGGACCGCAAAGGTCGCGGGCGCGCGTTTAGCGGCGCCGGTTGGCGCCGGGCTCGGCGGCGGGCGTCGAGACGCCGCCGCAGGGTGGGAGGTCAGGTTGGTCGTCCGGGAGGTCCGCGTGGGGCCCTCCGCGACTTGCAATAGTGCGACCCGGGTAGTTGGTCGCACATAGGTGCCGGTGCTCGTCCGCACCGTCACCTTTCGGGTTTGGCCATCGGTTGCAGGCTCGGCCGCGACCACTCGCCCGCGCGGCCAGGAGTTGCGCGGCAGGGCGGGGTCGGTCAGCAGCACCAAGTCCCCGGGCTGCAAGGGAGGCTGCGGGTGGCGCCATTTTTGCCGGACGGCGATCTTCGGCACATACTCGCGGAGCCACCGGCGCCAGAATATGTCAGCCAATTGTTGGCTAATTTTCCACTGCCTTTTTAGGCACATCTCCGGCGGTGACCTTTCCCAGGCGGTCAGATGAGGTCGCCGAGAGGCTCCTCCCAGCAGGAAGTGGTTAGGAGTCAGAGGCTCCTCGTCTCGCGGGTCTACTGATACGTGCGTGAGCGGTCGGTTGTTTACCGCGAATTCGGCCTCGGCTAGCGCCGTCCGCAGCGTCTCCTCCCGAGGTGCTCGCTCTTGCGTCATGGCGGCCAGCGCGGTCTTCACGGATCGCACCAGGCGTTCCCACGCTCCCCCCATGTGGGGAGCGGCCGGCGGCAGGAAACGCCACTCCATACCGCGGCCTGCCAGGAAATCGCGTACCCGCGGATCGCGATTTACCTCGTTTATCGCCTCGCGGATTTCTCGCGCAGCGCCGTGAAAATTCGTCCCATTGTCCGTGAGGAGGGTGCGGGGGTACCCTCTGCGGGCGGTCATCCTCCGTAGGGCCATGATCGCGGAGTCGGCGCTCAGCGAGGCCGCGAGCTCTATATGCACGGCCCGGGTCGTTAGGCACGTGAATAAGGCCCCGTACCTTTTCTCCTTGTGCCTTCCGACCGTAATGTCGATCGGGCCGAAATAATCTAACCCGCAATAGGTAAACGGGCGCGCGTGTTGCGCGAGCCTCTCGGGCGGTAGTACTGCCATCTGCGGAGGGACGGGTTGCACGCTACGACGCCGGCAGACGATGCAGGAGTGTTTGAGGGCGCGCAGATTAGTGCGCAGTTTCAATACATGGTACCGACCGCGCAGTTCTGCGATAACCCGGTCGGTACTCGCGTGCATCGCCTCTCCATGGGCTCGTCGCATTAACAGCCTGGTGTACAGGTCCTCCCCGGCGAGGATTATCGGCGCCCTCGTGTCGCCCGGCACTCCTCTCAAATTGCGAAGGCGGCTGCCTACTCTCAGGATGCCCTCGCTGTCTGTGTACGGCATTAGCCCCGCGAGCCTCCCGGAGGAGGGCGTGCCCGGTCCGAAAGAGCGGCGCTGCGAGGCCTTGATGCATCTTTTCTCGGCCTCGCTGATTTCCTCCGCCCGCAAAGGACCCTCCGGAGGGCCGCCGGCCCGCGCCCGGCACCGGCGTACGAACCTGAGCAGCCAGGCCGTAGCTCGCACGTACCTGCTCCACTGCGAGAATCTCCCTACGTCTGGCAGCCCGTCTTCCCTCTCGGCGCACATTCCGACGAAACTCGGTCGCAGCTCCAAGTTGTCGTCAGGGGGCCTCAGGCGCGTTTTCTCTCGCGGCCACTCGCTTTCCGGTGCCGCTAGAAAACTCGGCCCGGCGAACCATTTGCCGGTCGGTGTTAGGTCGGGTGTCTCGCCGTCCCGCGTGCCGATATCGGCGGGGTTCATTTTTGTCGGCACCCATCTCCAGCTGTCCGCGGTGGTGAGCTCATCCAGCTCACCCAGTCGGTTGGCTACGAACGCGGAGTAGTTGCGGGGATCCGTCCGCAGCCAACAGAGCACCGTCGTCGAATCTGTCCAATACACAGTGCGCGTCACCTGCATCGCGCTCTCCTTCTTTACCGCGGCGGCGAGTCGGGCGGCCATTAGCGCGGCCTGCAGCTCTAGGCGCGGGATCGATAGCGGTTTCAGAGGGGCCACCTTGCACTTGGCCGCGAGAAAGGTCGCCCGCACCCCGCCGTCGGGCCCGACCTCGGTGGCGTACAGTATCGCGCAACACGCGAGCTCCGAGGCGTCGCAAAACGCATGTAATGTTATTGCGTTGCCTCGGCGGCGCGTCGCGCGTCGCGGGATCGCGACTGTGTTGGCCTCCAACGTTTGCAGCCAGCGGGTCCATTTGGCGGCGTGCTCCGCGTGCACCGGCTCGTCCCATCCGACGTCCGTGCGCCAGATTTGCTGCAGGAGGATCTTCGATCGAATGGTCAGGCACGCGACGAACCCGACCGGATCGAAGATCCGCATCACCGAGCTCAAGATCTCTCTCTTTGTGGGCGCCTCGGTCCTTTGTACGGCGGCCCCGCGGAAACGATATAGGAATGTGTCGCTCCGCGGGTCCCATTCCAGGCCGAGAATTTTTTCGATGCGCGCGTCGCCGGTGAATATCGGGACCGCGGCCGGCGCGAGGGCTTCCGCGTCTATCCCCTCTAACGCGGCCGGCACGTTCGAGGCCCAATTCGCCAACTCGAAACCGCTTTGCCGCAGGACGTGTCGAATTTCATTCGCGAGTACCGCGGCCTCCTCTGGCGTATCTGTCGCGCCCAGATCCATGTAAAAATTTGTTTTGATGGCGGCCGCGGCTCTCGGGAACTCCTCTTCGTACTCTTCGGCGGCCCTGTTCCGCACGTATTGCGCGCTGCTCGGCGAGCACGTCGCGCCGAAGAGCATCGCGGTCATCTTATACGACCGCGGTTTCGAGTCGTCCTCTGTGCGCCAATAGAAGCGTTGCGCCTCTTGGTCCTCCTTACGGATATGTATGCGGAGGAACATATCGCGTATATCCGCGGCGAGGGCCACCCGGCCCTCTCGGAAACGGAGGATGTTCCCGAGCAGGGAACTCAGTAGGTCGGGTCCCGTGAGGAGTTCCTCGTTTAACGAGGTGCCGTTACAACGGCTCGCGGCATCGAACACGATCCGAAGCTTTTTCGCGTTCGGGCCCGCCACCGGGAAATGCGGCAGGTACCACTGCCGGCCGGCAGATGTCCCCGGTTCGCTTTGCTCGAGGCGCACTGCGTATCCCTTTTCTATCAGTGTGCGCATGCGCTCTCGATAGCGGGCCCCCAGCTCCGGATCTTTCGCGAGCTTACGCTCGAGCGAAACGAGTCTTTTGTGGGCGCAATGCCTGTTGTCTGGGAGTGCGGAGGTATCTTCCCTCCATAGCAGGCCCGTCTCCCAGCTGCCGTCCTCCCGGCGCCTTGTGGTGCGTGCCATGATTGTTTCGGCCCTCTTTTCGGCGGCGTTCACTCGCGCAGCGGCCGTCACGCCGAGCGAATCTACCGCGAAGTGTTGTCTTATTATTTCGGCCAGCTGCGCGTTCGCGGTGGGGTCGGGCCCTCCCTCCCTCAGCGCCATCGTTTGCGCCGCTCCGGGTCGTGACTGCCCGCCGCAGGTCAGCCATCCGAGCGCCGTGCGCGTCTTAAACTGACGGTTCGGCAGGTTGCACATCTCGCGGGTCATGATGAGATGTGCATTATCCATGCCGATTAAGAGGCGCGGGCGCACGAATCGTCCGTCGCGCAAGGGCTGATCTGGGAGGTCCATTCCGCTCACAGTGCGGGCCTCTAGCACGTATTCCACTCCCTCCGTGTTGCGGAGTGTAAGGCTCACGTGTCGCGAGCCTGTATCGGCCGTGCACATTCCGCGGGCCCCGTGAATGCGCAGTTCGCTCCGGGGCCCGGTCGCGCCGATACGTTCTGCCGTGTCGGTGTCAATGAGCGTGACGTTGGAGCCCTCGTCCAATAGCGCATGTGTGGACACCTCAGTCTTCGGTCCGCGGACTGTCACCTCCGCTATCTTGAGGAGGACCCCGCTGCCGTGCACCTTGTTGGTTGTATGGGCGCACGTAGCCACCGACCGCTGTTCGAAATGTAGCGACGCGTGGTGGTTTCCGCCGCAGTTTGCATAGCTGCATGTTTTTGTACATGTCCCTTTATGAAAGCTTATGCAGCGTGCACACGCGCCGGCTGTCTGGATGACGTTCCACCTTCGGTCTACGTCACTTCGCGCGTATTCGGGGCACTCGCGGAGTTTGTGGGCGCCCGAGTGGCACATAACGCAATTCACTTTGGCGGTTCGGGTCTCGCCCGCGCGCGGTCGGTTTGCGTAATCGTTCTGCGGTGCGTTCGCGGCTCTCGCGGGGCGCTTGCGGGCCCTCTCGCTCCGGTTTGTTTTCTCCTCGCCGGCGGTCATCCCAAACGTCGCGAGCACTGTATCGCGCCGCGGATTCGAGGTCGCGGGGGCCCTCACGGGAAGGCCGCATTTCGACATGGCGTCCGCGAGACGCCCCAGATGCGCGGCGAAATGATGCACTGTCACAGGGCCCTCGGTGTCTGCATATTTCCCCAGCCAATCCATCCGCATCGCGAGAGGCAGCTTCGCTGTCAAGTCGTGCAGGACGGCCGGGTTTGACAGGTAGTCCACTGGGAGCAGCTTCAGGGACGCGACGAGGTTCTGGACCGTGGAGATGAAGTCCATCACTTGCGTGTTGGACGCATTTTCCGGAAGCACTGGCAGCCTCCGGACTCGTTCCATGAGCAGGTTGGCGATCGCGTGGGCATCTCCGTAGCGGCGGCCCAGAACGGCGATTATCTCCGGCACCTGCGCCGGCTGTAGGAGTAGCGCGGCCACAGCTTCCCGCGCTCGGCCTTTGAGCGCGCGCTGCAAGCGGATCAAGTTCTCCGCGTGCGTCAGGCCGCAGGTCTCCGTCGATTGCTGGTACTGTGCGAACCAGCTCGGCCACTCGATCGGATCGCCGCTGAAGATCGGGAGATCCTTTGCCATGGACTGCCGGGCCATCAGGGTCGCCATCTGCCCACTCTGGTCTGCATAGTTGAGCGGCGGTGTACTGCCGCTCCGCGACCCCTGTATCGCCTCCGTCATCAGGGCCGCAAGACGGGCGATTGGGTCGGTCTCGCGAATTATCTCGCGCTCGTTCGGTGCCCCGCCGTGGGGCACGTAGGTCTCGCGGCCAGACACTGTATCGCGCCGTAGCGTGTGTGTGGCCGTCGTCGAGAACTCGGGAGCGTGATTCGCGGCGCGGCCTGCGCGCGAATCACTCTCGTATCGGGCGGTGTCCGGCCCAGGCGCCACGATCGCGGGCGCTTGCCACCTCTCCGGGTAGCTGGCTGGAACACCTCGGGCATCGGAGGGCTCGGCCCGCATGTAATGCGTCACTCCCTCCGGAAACGGGGTAGGAGCGCCTGTGTAGGACTGCGTTCCGACCGCGCACGGTCGCGAATCTTCCCACTGCGCTCCTCTCTGTGCGCCTGGTTGCGAGGACGCCGGAGGCTGTGGTCCCTCGCGGCCCGTCCTGGTCATCGTAGGCGCACTATCCGGAATTGCCGCAGGCTGCTGCCGCGGGTCCTGCCAATCCTTGTTCGGCAGGACTTCCGGGGTCGGGGGTCGTTCGGAGAGAGCGTGGATCAGCGACGCGATCTGTGCGGTGTGAGACTCGGCCGCCGAGACGAGCTGCGCTGCGTGTCGTTCGGCCGCAGCGGAGGCATCCAATCTCTGCGCCCGCAGCTCCTCCCGCAGCATGCGAATCGTATCCACGGAGGAGGGCTCCGAGTCCTCCTCATCTTCCTCGTCCTCTGAGTCTCGCGTCGGCCACGGTTTGGGGGTGCGCGGCGGCTTCGCGGCGCACAGCGGCGCGGCGGCGGCCCCACCGACCGAACGGTAGGCGACTTGAGAACTTTCCGCTGTCGGGCGGAATCTGTCCTCCGCGTAGGAGGGCCCTTCGAGGTCTACGACCTCCTGCATCCAGGCTGCAGACGTCTGGCCACTGGTGGGGACCCGGGAGTCGGGTCTGGGCTGCTCCGTGGCGATGACGGCGGCAGCAGGGGGCTGTAGGCCCGAAAGAGCAGCGTGCGTAGGAGGCGCCTGTAAAGGCGCGGCTACGGACGCGGCGGCGGCAGCTGAGGCTGCGGTGGAGGCTGCGGATGCAGCATCTTCGTGGGCAGCGGAAGGTCCAGTGCGTCCACTGGGCTCTCCTTTGCCGGAACGAAGCGAAGGCGACATCTCGTGCTGGCAAGGCTGATCCGGCGCGAAGGACCAAAATGTACGAGACAGGAAGTGCTCTGCCTCGAAACACTAATTATTTATTTAGGTGCCGACTGCTGCTTGCTTCACGAGATGTTGCTTCTTCCGGAAAACGGCGTAATGATACACTGGGTAGTGCAAATCGGTGCGGAGTCCGGGGAAGTGGTGGCCAAGGTCCAAATAAAAGCAAACTGTATATGAAATGGCGACGGTAGCAGGCTGATACGGGCGAGTCTTGAGAAAGACTCTCGAAGTGCGTGAACGTGATGTAACTCGGGCGACTGAAGAACGATCTCTGTTTGGTCGGAGAGTCGGCACGGCTTTTATCTCGCGCGGCCGTCTCACAGCGCCGCCTCGCAGACGGAGGCTGCGCCGCGGGCCGGTCCGCGGACAAATTGCGCAACTCTCCGAGTTTCACGTTACGTAACACGCACCTCCAGTCTTTCTCGCCTCGCCCTGTCGCTATCTAACGCCTGCGACCGTCTTATTTATTTAATCTAGATACAATATACATTTATACATATTCCTACGAATAAATCTCGAGATTCGGACATACGGGGCGGGAGTAACATAAATTCGTAAGCCCGTGGCGGGAGCGACCGAAATTTCGCGGCCATCGAAGCGAATGGGAGAATCTCCAGCTGTGACCCTAGAGATTCTCCATCTCGCTCGGCTCGCTCGGTCCGCCGGCCCGCTCTACGAGTGTACGAACAGTTACTTTCTCCCCATAGACATCTCATCGCAGGTTTCTTAATATGTTTATTAAAGTAAATGATATCTTAATACTAAATTCGGCGGCGGGGCGTCGAATGCCGCGAGCTGTCCGCTACAGGTCCATTATTCTTCTGCATTATTTAAGACTGCGTCCTGTTATTTCTTGGAGCCTGTTCCTGGGATGTAGATGTCCAACTGTCTCGCCATCTTTTGGGTGGTCTTCCTGGAGGTCTATTTCCTGTTGGTACTTTATTTGCGGCTATATTTATCACTCTTTCAGAACATGTTCTTTTCACATCATCTCTCCAGTAGCGTCTTCTCAGTCTTCCCCATCGCACGACATCTTCCACATTGTAAATCTTTCTCCATTCGCTATTCAACACCATATAATAGTATACACCAGACATAGCAGTGAACCATTCAATATAATATGCCTACCTAGAACGGGTTACCCCAATTGGGAGGTATAAAAAACATATACTTGGTGAAAGATTGATAAAAAAATCTATAGTTTTGTTACATACTCAAATTAAAATTGATGAAGCCCTCTAGTATAAAATGAAATTGACCAATTATAAAAATAAAAATTTGCACTTATTGGTAATAAGTTGTGATAATCTGATATTTAAAGAAATGTAATGTTATATAACATATAATATTTTTGTTCTATAATAAAAAACATTGTACTTATAAATAAACCTTGAATTTTGAAATACAGAGTGGTGTAAAAATACCTTCTTGGTTTTCAAAGATGTCTTGTAATTGTCATTGTGGCTCCATTCTAGTGTCTCCATCATCCTAGGCTCCATTGTGCATAGCTGGTCTCCAACCATTTGCCAATGGCAGTCGTGGTAACTTTGGCACCGACTTAATGGGTTATACCATCCTGACGCTCGATAAAATAGGCACAAAAATATATTTTTTTTTACTTGGCCATTGAAAATATGAATTATTCTTTATTTTACGTATACATATAATAGATTTATAAACAACTTCCAATATTGAAAAAAAAATAGCAATAAAATTGGCGGAGATATGAGTCGCTCAGTGGGACCCTCTTTTTTAAATATATTGTACATGATTTCTCCCTGAGCCCCCTTCGCGGCCTGGCGGAAGACTTCTATGACCAGGGAATCAAAAGATGGTGGCCCGGATGAAAAAGTGCTTCGAAGTCAACGAGGACTATGTTAAAAAAAAACTGAAAGTCTAACCCTTCCAATGATGTATTGCTCGTTGTAAATAAAAATGGTTTTCATTGTGAAAAGAAATAGGGAAACTTATTTTACGGACAATTCTCGTATTAACAAATTCAAACCATAATGGTTTTTCAATTAAAAAAAATGTTGCTACTCTGTATTTCATATTTTTAGTAATAGGCTCTCAGCCACCCTGTGGTGCCTTTATTTTATATTAACTTTGTGATGTATTCTTAAATATTACGACTTATCAATTGATTAAATAACTTAAACACATGAGAACTCTATTGATTAAACATCAAACCTGTATTACCACCAATCATAATATAAATAGGAAAAAACGGATGTCATCAAGAAAGAGTATGAGCATATTTTGAATGAAAGGAATACTTTGATTCTCTCCAAAAGTAATTTGAAATGCACACGATGCGCATGCCCCTTGAACGTTTCCGGATTATTTTTAATTTTTTTTTTAATTGTTGAATCGCTCTTTACATCATGACAGCATGAGTCAAATCGATGTAAAGGGTATTATAGCTATCATAATGATTCTCGTGACATGTGATAGGTAGCTAATTTATCACCATTTTATTGTCACGTGAATTCTACACCAGACCAAAGACAGTGTGACAATCACACTGCCCTCGCCGGGAATCGAACCCGGAACCTTCGGGGTGGCAGTCAATGCACTTACCACTCGGCCACGAAGGTCGTCGTCATTTTGTTCTCATTATTATGGTTTATAGTAGTGTAGAAAACAAAATGAGAACAATTTGGTATTGTTAATTGTGAAATTTGTAACTTGTGTGAAAAAAAAGGTTTACATTAATTTACTTAAAGTTCTCATCGAAAACAAAAACCTATCCAAAAAAGCTAAAATGGCAGTGCACAATGGTGTTCTTGTACCGACCCTTATATATGGAAACGAAGCATGGAACTGGCAAAGGAAGGATGAAAGTAGAATAAATGCAGTAGAGATGAGATCTCTTAGACGAATGTGTTAATACTCTGTGTATGATAGTGTCAAATGAAAATATAAGAAGTGAATGCGGTGCAAATTATGGTGTTATGAACAAAATAATGAAAGGATCATTAAGATGGTTTGGACACATGGAAAGAATAAATAAAGAAAGAATGGTAAAAAAAAGTATATGTTAACGATGTAAATGGAACAATAAATAGAAGAAGACCGAGGAAAACATGGCACGATCAAATATTGAATGTCGGCCATGTGAGAAGTCGGAGAAATCGACGCGCGTGCATGACACGATGAATGAATGTTGAGGAAGCGAGAGAAATATGTCAGGAAAGAAAAGTGTGGCAGTCCTTCTTTCTGCCTTCCCGTTCGGAGAGACGGCGTGATGGTTAGTTTAGTTAGTTAAAACTTATTCCTGATTACAATTGTACAGTGAACTAAGTTAATGAGGGGTAGAAATTTTTTACTTCCGTCAATATTTCATGGGTTGCAACTAGTATAAATTATAGCTCAATATTATTATACGGAATATTCATAGATAAAATATTCCACAAATGTATACAAACAAGATTTTTTTAGGCTTGGTCAATTTGTGTTGACAGTGCCTGTCTACATTATTTGTTTACTGGTAACATTCGAATAGAATTCCAAATATTTCAATTAAATGTCAAGAACAACAGCTCAATTGACATTTTGACTATTTGGCTATTAAAAATTTCTCAGTTGTTTTATGTGTGAATGCCTAAATGAAAGGAAAAAAAGAAGCCACTCCTGGTGAGTATATACTAATTTATTATGTGAATTTATAAAGTGAATAGTGCACTTAAAGTTGTCATCGCAAACAAAAACCTATCCAAAAAAGCTAGAATGGCAGTGCACAATCTTGTGTATGGAAGCGAAGCATGGAACTGGCAAAAGAAGCATGAAAGTAGAACAAATGCAGTAGAAATGAGATCTCTTAGACGAATGTGTGGATACTCTGTGTATGATAGAGTGTCGAATGAAAATATAAGAAGTGAATGCGGTGCGAATGATAGTGTCATGAACAAAATAATGAAAGGATCATTAAGATGGTTTGGACATATGGAAAGAAAGAATGGTAAAAAAATTATATGTTAATGATGTAAATGGAACCAGAAATAGAGGAAGACCGAGGAAAACGTGTCACGATCAAATAAATCAAATATTGAATGTCGGCCATGTGAGGAGTCGGAGAAATCGACGCGCGTGCATGACACGATGTATGAATGTTGAGGAAGCGAGAGAAATATGTCAGGAAAGAAAAGTGTAGCAGTTCATTCTTTCTGCCTACCCCTTTGGGGAGACGGCGTGATCGTTAGTTAGTTAGTTTAGATTTATAAGAATCATTTGAAAACATATTTACCATATCCAATATTAGATATGAATTCCTTGTTTTTCAATGCTATCAATATATTTTAATGTTAAAATTATAGTGAATAATGAAATACCAGACACTCCGCGGATACTTGGCAATGGGATAAATTATGCTCTTTCAAATGGAGAGTATATAGACTCTGGTTGGACAATATTACCAGAACACAAAATATTGCGCAAGGTCCTACCAAACATTTATTAAAGTTTTTTTAATATTTCATTCAGTTATTTATCAATTAACCTCCACATTTTGTATCTATATTGACTAAGGGCTGCGTATTACAAATGTGTTAAGTTCTTTAAACATAAAACAAAGAAAATTAAAGAAATTTAAGTTTATTTTAACATGTTTCATGTAGCACCGGTGACATCTTTAGTGTGAAGTTTGAACTATACGATATTATTCAATCAACATTTTGAATGTATACAAATACTTGTAGACGAATACTGGATTTTACCCATTGCGGGTTATCAATTCAAGGATTAATTGTATCTCAATAGAGACGAAGATGCAAATTGGAAACAGAATATGGTGATCGAGGTATTTACAGGACTTATGGCCTGTCATTGGTTGGGTTAAGTTTTAATCCTTAAATCCAATCTTCATAGATGGCGCTAGTGTGTAGATTGAAACTAACATGTGAAGTTTGGTGTTACATATTAACATATATACAACTTCGAAAATTTTGTCAGACATGGTGGTCTTAAGAAGGGTGGAATGGGGAATGTTGTATTACATAAATCGTGGAATTAACCCAACCAATGACAGGTCATAAGTCCTGTAAACACCTCGATCACCATATTCTGTTTCCAATTTGCATCTTCGTCTCTATTGAGATATAATTAATTATTCAATCACTTTGTACAGTTATTGGTGTTTATGTTTAACACCAATTGGGATCTAAAATTCATTTTTTACTTTCATACTTGGGATTTTTGTAATTATCAGCCCTCAATTCTTAATAGTATTAACCTTTTTCTTATTACATATAGGAGAAAATATACTATGCACTTCCTTCCAAAAGATCAGCTACAGATTGGATTGCCAGGAGTGAAGTCTTAAGTCGGATGTTTTATGATAATGGAAATCTTCTCGCTCAGTTCGATGAAGACAACATCAAAATTTTCTACAATAGTGGCTTTCTTGCAATCAACATTCATTATTACCCCGTTAAGGGTAAATAAAATATGTTTTCTTTTATAATAATAATAATAAGCCATTTTTAGTGTTCCATTTTTGTATAGTAATCACGCTAAGGACGCATTAAAATGTGTTGTAATCTATAAGAAAAATTTGCATCTGACATTCGGGATTGATCAATAGAAAATAATAATAATAGAATTACTTTCAATTAAGAATGAAGGATGATATATAAAGATGGATTTTCAGCTTATATCCGAAATCTATCAGATCATAAAATATAAGGTCTGAAGGGAATTACAACTTGAAGGATCAAATACCCCAAAGACTCAATAACTGAATTTTGTGCTAGGGCGCTATTTTGGTTCAACTAATCTATGTATTGGCGATGAGTATGTCAAGTGAAGTGAGGATTTACTTGATTTTAGTGATGTTTTGAGTGCTGGTAACACTAAAATGAGATGTTGTGAGTACTGGCAAAACTAAAATTAGATGTTTTGAGTACTAGCAGAACTAAAATTAGATGTTTTGAGTACTGGCAGATCTAATATTAGATAACATTTTGAATGTATACAAATACTGGATTTTACCCATTGCGGGTAAATCATTTTTAAGGATTAATTGTATCTCAATAGAGACGAAGATGTAAATTGTTTTCTGCTTAATGCTTACACCTAATCTTAATAGATGGCACTAGTATAGATTGAACTAAAAAATGTGAAGTGTTTCTCAACATTGTAGCATATACGAGTATACTTCTTCTTCTTCTTCCCTTTTTGTAGACTCAGGAGTCTGTTATTTCAGGCGGGTCCTCTTGAGATGCTGAACTCCAGCTTTCTCTCCACCGTTTCGGGGGTCTTCCTGGTCGGCGTTGTCCGTTTGGCGTTCCATGGAGAGCTATGTGTGGTATTCTATTTGAGCTCATCCTTTCTACGTGTTCATGCCAGTATCGCCGTCTTTGACGTCCCCATCTGACCACATCTTCGACCTCGCAGATTTCTCGGATTGCTGCATTCCTAACTCGATCGCGTAGGGTCTTGCCAGCTATAGCGCGGAGCGTTTTCATCTCGGTTGTCCTGAGCATGCCCTTTGTCTTGACAGTATCTGCCCTCGATTCAATGCCATATGTGAGGATTGGTCGCACACAGGTCTTGTAGATGCGTACCTTGCTGTCAGTCCTCATGTCCCTGTTTCTCCATATGACATCTTTCAGGCAGCCTGCAACTGCTGCAGCCCTATCCACCTGTGACCTTACTTCTAAATATACATATATACATCTTCCAAAAATTTGGCAGACGTAGTGGTCGTAAGAAAGACGGAATGGAGAATGTTGTTAACATAAAGCGATCGCTTAACCCAACCAATGACAGGTCATTAGTTTTGTAAGCGCCTCGACCACCATATTCTGTTCCCAGAAAACAATTTACATCTTTGTCTCTATTGAGATACAACTAATATTAGATGTTTTGAGTACTGGCAAAACTAAAATGAGATGTTTTGAGTACCGGTAGAACTAAAATGAGATATTTTGAATACTGGCTAAACGCTTTAAGTGACTTAAAGCTTTTCCACAAGAATTATAATTAATGATTTTTGCCAGTATACGGATGATGTAATATGAATCTTATTCATAATGGAGTTTTATAACATTGTTGAAACAAAAATATATATATTTTGTTTTTTTATTCCAAAATTCTAATGTTTTTTATGTATTTATTAAGATAAGGTTTAATTTAATCTGAAAATTATAAACCATCGTCCATTTTGTTATTTAAAAAATAATTATTACACTACATTTTGTTTTTTTGAATGTATACAAATATTGGATTTTACCCATTACGGGTTAGTCGTTAAAGAAATTTTTAATGATTAACCCGTAATGGGTAAAATCCAGTATTTGAATACATTAAAAAAATCAAAATGTTGTATAAAAAACTGGTCCAAGTTAAAAGCATAAAAATTGGAGAGTCATCTCCAGGCGTTGTCTAGTAATGTGTGATAATTGAGTTGTTCACATTGCATTAATAAAGATTTTCTGCTTAATGCTTACACCTAATCTTAATAGATGACGCTAGTATAGATTGAACTAAAATATGTGAAGTGTTAATAGTAACATATATACATCTTCCAAAAATAGTTGCCAGACGTGGTGGTCGTAAGAAGGCGGAATGGGGAATGTTGTTTACATAAAGCGATCGTTTAACCCAACCAATGACAGGTCATAAGTCCTGTAAACGCCTCGACCACCATATTCTGTTTCCAAATAATTTACATCTTCGTCTCTATTGAGATGCAATTAATCTTTAATTATTACACTGTTTCAAAACTGATAATATTTTAAAAAATCAGGTATCACATATCGGAGGCTAGTTCTGACAGAAGATGGGTGTGGAGGGGCCCTTCTAGGAGTGTTGGATACTTTGGGTCGTGGTATTATCTATGACCATACTGCTAATATTAGGTAAATTCTATTTCATTATCTATGACTACTGGTTATATTAATTAAATATTCGCCTCTTAGCAGCAAACAGATCTTTTCATGCGTTAAGGAAGCTTCTGGGATCTAAGTTTCTCAGCAGGAATACCAAACTTTAAATATATAAGACTATTACAAGACCACTCGTCACCTATGGCTGTGAGACATGGTCTCTAACGCAGAGAAAGGAAGGCAGACTGGCAGTTTGGTTATCATACATAATGGAAAGATTGGATGATTTTTACTTTGTGTATTATTATTTTTAGGTTCAAATACAATCAACTTGACGCAGTGCTCTTAGATAAAAATGTTGGCCCTCAAAGGACATGGAAGTGGTTTGACCAAACAGAAGGAGCTCAGTACGAAAATATTATCAATGACACGATTATCTCTCCGCCTGACGAAGAAATCAACAACCTTATGCAGCTATGTAAAAGCACAGCGAGAAGTAAGAAAGACAAAGCGCCTGTTGAGAAGAAACCTAAAACTCCCACCAAAGGAAAAAATCAAAAGCCGGAACCGGTTGTCGAAGTAAAAAAAAGCAGTAGCCATTTAGTTATAAAAGAATTTGGACCCTGCACTAAAGTTTTTAGAGCTAATCTTATAAAACCGTTGATAATGAAAATCAGTTCTTATTTTACTTTGGTAATATCTGATCAACGAAACATCAGTATAATATTTCGTTATGATAAGAGGAAGATGCGACTGGAGCTAGGCGTTATGTTAGTTGATGACTTTATTGAAACTGATTTGATAAATGTATGCAGAGGGGCAACTGTGTATGAAGAAGTCCCGCCTCGGACAGAGAGCATTGCTGCACTTCAAGATTGCCTTCTAAATATTAAAATTGCAGAAACTGAAAGGATTGAGCGATTAAAGAAGTTGAGAACAGCTCAAGGGAGGTACTTTATCTGAAGTCCCTTTATTTTCGTATTTATAAAAGCGTTTCATTTTTATTTATTTAATAAATAATTGTTTTTGTATAATAAAAAACATTGATGAATAGTTTATTTCTTTGATAATAATACAAAAATCAATTCTCTTGTAGTTGTTTTTCAGCTAAAGACATTTTTCAAAGCACAAATTCTTATTCATTATCAAAATAACTAACTAACTAACCATCACGCCGTCTCTCCGAAGTAGGCAGAAAGAATGGAACGCCACACTGTTCTTTCCTGACATACTTCTCGCTTCATCAACATTCATAAACGCACGTCGATTTCTCTGACATTTAGTACTTGATTTATTTGATCGTGCCACGTTTTCCGTTTACATCGTTAACCATTCTTTCTTCATTTATTGTTTCTAAGTGTCAAAACCATCTTAATGATCTATTCATTATTTTGCATTTAACACAACATTCGCTTCTTAAATTTTCATTTGACACTATATCATACATCGATTTTCCACATATTTTTCTAAGAGATCTCATTTCTTTTTCATTTATTCTACTTTCATCCTTATTTTGCCAGTTCCATGCTTCGCTTCCATATATAAAGGTCGGTACAAAAACGCCATTGACACTGCCAATTTTGTTTTTTTGGATAGGCTTTTGTATGCGATGACAACTTTGTCAACCTGACAAACTATTGAAGAATAAAAAGGGGTTCATTTGAAAATAAGGCTCTTTTTCACTCAATAACCTGTTTCACACGCTAAAAATGTTGCACTACTCTTTGCGAGATTTACCAGAGTCAAACTCTTGGATTAATTTTAGTTTCGAGCTCAAATCAAGGTCGTTATATTTACGTTTGTGAAACATTGCGATCTAAAATGGACCACCTTCCATGAGTTCAAATTTAAAGAAATTTCAATTAAAAATATTAATTATCTAAATAATTAATATTTTTAATTGAAATTTCTTGGTAGAAGTTCATTTTAAATAATGAAAACTAAAAAAAAATTGAGACCAGAAGATGGCAGCAAGCTGGCGAAACCGATCGGTGTTAAATACAAGTGGAAGCACACTAAAGATATAATAATAAAGAAATTTTGTATCAATTTTTTTTTTCATTATGTTTTTCACTCTCTGGATATACAGTAGAACCTGGATAATTGGAACTTGATTAATTGGCAAAACTCTATAATTGGCAGAAAAGTTCCGGTCCCACCTCCTTTGAGCACTAAAACCTCTTTAATTGGAAAAAAAGAAACCTGTTTAATTGAACTCGAGATTCTGGCCCTAAACCTCTGTAATTGGAGAGCACTGCCTTCTCGATCACTGTTAACCGACAACTCCTCAGTATTTGTTCTGTACTCATCGAAGGTGGTCCATTTTAGATCGCAATGTTTCACAAACGTAAATATAACGGCCTTGATTTGAGCTCGAAACTATAACTAATCCAAGAATTTGACGCCGGTAAATCTCACGAAGAGTAGTGCAACATTTTTAGCGTGTGAAACAGGCCCATATAAGTGATTTTTCAAGCCACAATAATTCAATTTATTGTTTGTATGTGTATGGACGTTTGTACAATTACAATTGACTTATTAATCTTTTATTAAATTTTTTATTGATTTTATCATTAATCCATGAATTGTATTTTATTGCTTTTCTGTTTATGTGGTTACACAACCTGGTTCAAAAACCAAAGCACAATCTGGACTTGGATACATGAAAAACTGGATAATTGGAAAACCTGGTTAATTGACTATCGTAGGCCTGGTCCCTTGGAATGCCAATTATCCAGGTTTCTAATGTACTATATAATCTTCTTCTTTTTAAGTCAATGGTAAGCTAGTTTCATATGGATATTTTGTATTTCTCTTGCTTCTGTGGTGGAAGCTTTGGCCGACTTTGTGTCGCTTCCAGGAGTGGCAGGTGTTATAGTAACACTACACGTAAAGGCACCTTCCTTGCTCCTCATATTATCATTCTATTAATATAGTTTCTAATTAAGTACCTATTTATCATTATTAATATTGGCATGCAGGTACTAAGTAAGAACCTGTTATTGTAAACAGCACAAATATCTTCTTAGGAGTCAATTGTTAAGCAATTGTTTTCATAACAGACCTTGGTTACCTTATACTATTTTGATATATTGTATTTTATAATATGTTGTGATAAATTTCACTTTCAATATTTTTGAAAATGAAATTTATAAACATTTGGTAAACAAAATTTCACTATGATATCATTGCGCGGTGTGATTGCAAATCCTCGTAAGTATGATAATTACACATTTAAGTATACATATTTTTTATATTAAATGGATTTAAACTTTTTGTGATGCTCGTGAATTTTCTAGCAAAAGAAACAAAAAGAAACTTTATCAAAGAAAACGTTAAGCAACTTCGAAATTTGCAAAATAGCCGACAAGCCGCCAACAAATCAATCCCTTCGAGAAATGAAAAAGTTCGTAGTAAGAGTAAAGTGACAGCATCTGTTACCACCTCTGGATCAGTGGAAAAAAATACTAAATCGGTTTCTACTATTCCCAAATCAGAATCATCGAGTCGTCCTTATGTGAGAATTCCTAAATCCAGCGACGCACCATCGATTAGACGGGCAGATATGGGGGAATTTCTCAAAAGAAAAATGGCTCGCGAGACTAAAATATTTACCCCGCAAGTGGAACACTACCTCAAGCCCTCTACAGACATTTTAGCCAGAAACAGAGACGTGGGTTGTCAGTATGTAGAGCCAGATGCGACACATTTCTTCGCAGATGGAACCAAACTCAGAGTCATATACCCCTCCAACAGAGTATTAGACACTTTAGACAGGAAATCAAATCTAATAAGTCAACCCGATCAAAATCACAGTGCTACGGCAGATGAAACATTTAAATTAGTGCAACATAAGAAAGATTTAGGATCCAAAGTTGTACGTAGTCGTTACCTATCAAACACTAGTGCAAAGATTGGCCATGATGAGGAATCTCCGCGCAGTTCAATCAGTTTGTGTTCATCGGTGAAATTGAACGCCACTATTCCTATACATGAAAGATCCAAGAGTCACCCTATGTTACCTCCTCCCAGTAAGATATTTTAAAATTATTATTTTTGTATCAGTAAATTAATCTATCACCATGCTGTTTATCCATGAATTATATAATAGGATAGTTTTACAGTTTCTAGTATCTCCTTGTGTGTCAAAAATGATTTTTATTTTTGAGGCAATAAGCTGGATACGGTCTCCTCGGAGATCGACATCTTTCATATTAGTGAAAGTATAATACATTCAGAAGACAAATACTCTTGACTTTAGAGAGGATCTTATCTTCCTATGTCGAACCATCTCTCATGCCTTCCTGGTATTATAAATATTTTACCTGTACTCAATAGATACCTTTTACCACCAAGTTATCCACAATCATTCAGTCCTTTACCCCTCCCGTAATCAATGCGGATAAAAAAAAAATCCTTCCCGATAGCCTACTACGTACTCCGCCAAACAAAATGCTCTCACACAGGATGCTATCTCCTACCACAACTCCATCCAGGTACTGCTCCTCTTATCTTCCCCTCGGGAACAAACTTTTTTTATAAACACAATCCCAACCCTGACTGGTCTTCCATTCCTTGCCAACAATGTAAGACTTTATCATAAACCCTAAATCCCCCCTCGCCCGCTTTCGGAGGGACACTCCGGGCCATACATTTAGCCCCATCATAAAACTACTACCAAATTACATTCCAACAATGTTTCCTACAGACGTAAGAGGAATAGCCATTAGAGCTGAACCTCTGTAAGCCAGAAGATCCAAGTCCAAGTCCAAGTAAACATTAATATTGTTTGTAATATCTATTCAATGGTGCACTCAAAGTCATTACTGCAAATAGAAATATATAGACTGAAGCAAAGATGGCAGTGCACAATGGAGTTCTTGTCCCGACCCTTATGTATGGAAGTTTGGAGCTTGGAGTTGGCAGAAGAAGGATGAAAGTAGAATAAATGTCGTAGAAATGAGGTCACTAAGAAGAATATCTAATGATGAGAGAATATCTAATGATGTAGTAAGAAATTAATGTAAGGCCGATGAATGCGTGATAAATAAAATTAAGAAAGGGTCACTAAGATAGTTTGGACATATGGAACGAATGGATGAGGGTAGAATGGTTAAAAAAGTATAAACAAGTAGTGTGAATGGGAAAAGAAGTCGAGGAAGGCCAAGGAAGACATGGCATTACCAAATTAATCAATAACTGAAAGGCGACCATGTTCAAAGTAGGAACAATCGACGAGCGTGCATGTTACGATGTGTGAATATAAAAGAGGTGTGAGAATTATGTCAGGATAGAACAGTGTAGTGATCCATCCTCACTGCCTACCCCTCCGGAGAAACGGCGTGATGGTTAATTAGTAATAAACTGATTGGATTTGATTTGATTTAAATATATTGCTGCCTTTAATTTGATAACTTGATGATTTTATTGAATGCAGTAAATATTTTTAGCTTACCAAAAAGGAGTGGTTCCAAAATACATAAAGGAGATGAAACAGAAAACGGAAATGAATCAGGAATATGATCAGAGTAGCGAGGGAGACTCTCAATGCCCCCCAGGACATATTGCACTGCCGGAGACTGAACGGGTGGAAACACTCAAAATTCTAAGAGAAAGTATGTTTTATTTTACTTACTTCTATTGACCATCGAGTTGGGCCCTAAAACTAAAAAAGACTACTTATTTTATGACCCAAATTGCTTTCATGTTTCGCAATCACTTCAGTTATATAATTAATTTCCATAAATAATACTAAAGATATATACGGGGTGCGGCAGAGCACTAATGTGTAAAGGCAACAAGCCGTAACTTAAGTTGCGGCTGTTTGGCGTAACACGGCTCAAAGCATTCTTATAACTGGCCTCTATCATATACAATCACAGATTTTTCTCTATATCTTTCCTTTACTGAGATATTCACTATCCCAATAGCCGCAAAATTGGATTAATTTGATACATGTTTTGGCAAAAAGCATCATTTTAAGTTGCTGCTTTTTACCACGGCACAGCCAAAACTTGCGGCCTTTTGCTGCGACACAATATGTATCCTGGCAAATGACAGCAACTTAAATTGCAGCCCATTACCAAATTATTTGTGCGACGGTCTAGCTAATATGTGGCGGCAAAACACATTTTCTTTAATAATATGAAGCTTACTATACTTTTATGGCAAAAAAACGTCTTAATCATTTCTAAGAACTGTATTCTTACTTTTAAAACTTAGTTTGCATAATAAAACTTATTTTAAATGATAAAATATAGCAAAAAACAAAATAAAACTATTATTTTTAACTTGCGGCTATTTGCCTTTGCACATTATAGCAGACAATGCAGTTTTGAAAGGCCGGTACATCCCGTGTGGTGGGGTAGGAACCTGGGAGTGGTCTCATTGTATCGGAAGGGTATTACCGTTTTCAGTCGTTGCCGTGGTTTGGTCCAGATAACACCGGAATTTTGCTGTTCGCACGTTTCTTGAAAATGGCCGTTCTGTCATCGCCACCCAGCGGGCTTTTCGGCTGCACTTCAATCTTGGGTGTCGTTATGCCGTCCCTCACCGTAATTTAATCGTGACTTGGGTGCGTACATTAGAAGGAACTGGTTCCACACTAGACCTAGGGGTTTAAGAAGACACAAAACCGTAAGAACACCCGAAATTTTAACAAAAGTGAAAGAAGCTAAACTGTACTGTCTGCTCTGACGCACCCTGTACAATTAAAAAATATTAATAATTAAAGAGCCTTTAAAATTTCCTCCATTCCTTACATACTTTATTGGAAATTTCACAACTGGTGGCTGAGCGCGTAGCTTACTTTCCATATCTATTCGGGTGACTAGGTCCCCGATCAATTCCCGTGTCACACTCTTGGATTTTTTATTTCTTATATAAGCAATGGTGAAAACTTCTTTTTTTCTCGAAATTGGCTGATTATTGCATTTTCTCACTTAGATTATGGATGACTCTTAGAGAGTACTACAATCCCGCAAATTTCTTCCCGAAGTGAATTTACTATGTCGTACCCTCCCCTTGTTAGTTTAGTGGAGTTGACAAATGTGTGCATTATGTCATCATTCTTATATTGTTCTACTAACGATGAGGATATTTCTTTGAAAAATTAAATAAACTATAATTTGAAATTGAATAAATATAATTCATCTTCTTCTCTGGTTTCAATCCTGGGATTAGATTGCAGCAATTTCCTCTATTATTGTCTTCCATTCTTCGCTCGGCTCTTTTGAAATCTGCATATGATTAGCAGCGTACGTCCACCAACAGGTCCTCCAGGTACTCTCGGCGTGGGCGTCCCCTAGAGTTTGTCCCCTCGGTCATACCCTCCATTATGGCATGCAAGAGACCTTCTTGACGTATTACATGGCTGAACCATCTAGCACACCTTTCGGACAAGGTCCTGAGCAGGTGCCTTTCTCCTTCGATTCTTTGGAGAACCTCCTCATTTGTAATGTGGTCTCTCCAGGAAATTCCTAATAGTCTTCTATAGAACCACATCTCAAAAGCCTCTAGTCTCCGCTTATCCCTTTCGGATAGGCACCATGTCTCGCAGCCGTACATCAAGACATTAGTATAATTACACTTTGTATTACAACACTTTTTATTTTCACCGAAATCAGACATGCTTTGGTTACAAGTAACCTTTATCAATGTATACAATTTTAACAATCAAATAAAACAGCATATAATTTTAATAGCTTTTAAATTCATAATATAATAAATCCATATGTTATTGCTATCTCGTATTCCACTCTGTTATCGCTTTATGTTTTATCATATATCTCTATTTACGGATCTTGTATTTAATATTATTATTTATTGTTTCTTGAACAATGATGTAAAACTCCATAATTAAATAATTAATACGAATAAAAACGCCAGTTTTCTAGAAGTTTTATTATATTTTATGGAGACATGTATCGCTCTTCTAAGGCATTGAGTCTACTCAAAGCAGTAAGGCGATTTTATACATAATACTTATAATAATTAGTTACCCAGAAATATGTCAAACAATTTGTGAAAAGATGTTTTTCTTAGTAACACTTTATTTCATTTTACCTCAAATAACTTTTTCTATTTATATAATGTCATTTAGAATTCTTAAACTATGTACATAATCATTGTCATAAAATTTCTTAATGAGTTCCAAGAAACACTTTCCAGTATTTCTGGGCCTACCCAAATAATTATTTGTTAAAAACGTATAAAGCCACATCAATTTTCGTTAATTACCATATTCTGATCCAATCACTAGTGTATATAATCAGCAATGAGCTGAAATTTCGCCACATTTGATAATGCCTTAGCAGGGCGAAACATGTCATTCCCATAAAATATAATAAAGCTTCTAGATTTACATTTGTATTAATTATTTAATATTATTATTCATAAAACTGTCCCTTAGATGATGTGTTGGTCTTTATTTTTACAGAGTTCTCTGAGTTAGTGGGGGAATTAAACAGAATGCCGGTTCGTACCGATACACTGCGAATGAAGAATCGCAAAATGCAGCTAGACAAGGAGCTAGGGAAACTGGAAGAAGGCATTAAGGTTTTCTCAAGGTCCAGAGTGTACGTGAATGTGGACGTGTGACCCTCCGCACCACGCCTTGTTGTTGTAGTGAATTTGTAGCTGTCTCACTCCACGAAGTTTCATAAGTTCAAATTTACAAGAATTTTTAAAGCATTTTAAAATGTTAAGTTTTTATTCTTATGTTTATTTGTGTGAACTGTTGTTATTTAAGTTAATAAAAAAATTCGTATACAGCATTATTTTTTTGTTTGTTATGTTAATGTTTTAGCACTAAACTATTACATCATCATCAGCCATTAGTCATCCAGTGTTTAAACAAAGGCCTCTTTTCCCAAGTACCACAACTCTCT
The DNA here is from genome assembly GCA_022606425.2 of Lepidostoma basale. Classification (NCBI taxonomy): domain Eukaryota; kingdom Metazoa; phylum Arthropoda; class Insecta; order Trichoptera; family Lepidostomatidae; genus Lepidostoma; species Lepidostoma basale. The sequence continues at coordinate 1,200,315 of JAHDVF020001336.1, read as the reverse complement.
ATCCCTCACTACTCCGTGCCTTTGACCTCCTGCAACTCTTTTAACTTCATTAGACCATCTTGCTTGTGGTCTGCCACGGTTTCTGTGGCCGGTTCAGTCACCATTCCAGTGTGCATCTGGTCCGCTGATCATCAGTTGTCCTCGAAGCTATTCTGCATGCTACAACCTAATTTAAAACACTGTTTTTTTTTTGTATCATTTGAAATCTTGACTTTCGAATTAAGATAAGTGTTTCCCATTATTATTTTTTTTGCACTTTTAGGTTATAGTTTAGGTTTTAGGTACTAGCATTAGATTATAAATAATAATAAAAAT